>ML663012.1:488649-1075478 GCA_007570785.1 Antilocapra americana | reverse complement strand
CACACACACACACACACACACACACACACACACACACACACACACACTCCCCTACCCCGTATGGCCCCTCACGCTCTTTTCTGCTCCGACCTGCGAGGCCTGTTCTCTTCTCTCACTCGCCTGCTTCTGCTGCTGCCTCATCTTGAATGGCTTTCTCTGGAAGCTTCTGCCCCACCACCTGGTGACTCTGAGCCTGGAATGGGGGGCTTAAATTGGGGATTGAGGGGATGAGGCTGGGGAGTCTTAGTCTCGGGCAGGTGGAAGTCCAGGGGCCCAGGACTGAAGAAGGTTGGGGGAGAGTATACCCCCAATCTGGCCCCCGGAGCCCGTCCTGAGCCTCTGGGCCCTCGGCTGTCCCCAGATCCCCGTCATCCCCGGCAGAGCCTGGCCTCTGCTGTGCTGTCCACCTTGTGGACAAGGACTTATTTCTCCTCACCCAGGACAGAGGCTGCAAGCCAGAGCCTGGGTCCTGGGTGGGTCTGTTCCTCCAGGTTCCTCCTGGTTCCTGTTCCAGCCTGCACCCCCCAACATCCCCAGGCCCCAGGGGGCACCCCATCCCAGGCTCTGAGTGTGGGAGGTCCTCCTCCTCCCACCCTGCCTCCTCCCTCTCTGGGCCTCCCTCCAGGCGGGCCCCAGGCAGAGCCAGGGGTGTGAGCAGAGAGTCACGGCATCCTGTCCTCACTGTCCTCAGGGGCAGGTGACGCGTGCACAAGAGGCGGAGGAGAACTATGTCATCAAGCGGGAACTGGCTGTGGTGCGGCAGCAGTGCAGCTCAGCGGCCGAAGACCTGCAGAAGGCGCAGAGCACCATCCGGCAGCTGCAGGAGCAGCAGGTACCAGGCGGGGCCCAGGGCCAGGCCACGCCCTGTGCCTGGCTGCCTGCAGAGCTCGGGAGCACCTGGCCCCAGGCAGCCTTGCCTCAGCCCCTGGCCCTCCTGTTCCTTCCTGGGGGACAGGGGACCCAGAGTCTCCCTCAGCCCCACACCCGGATCCTGTGGTTTCCGTTTCCCACTCCCCAGTGGGGCATCCAGCCTACCACATTACCACGCTGAGAGCAAGACAGTCAGCCTCTCCTCCTCCCCCAACACAAGGGCACCTGGGAACCAGCTGTCCCTGCAGGGACCCCGCCCTCCACTGATAGAGCTGTGATTCCTTGAGGGAGCCTTGATGTCTCCCCAGGGTCTGAAGGGCTGTTGGGCTGTTATCAAACCAAACCCAAGTCCACTCATCTAACATGCAGCAAAACCAGCTACCAACACGGGTTGTGGTGAAGGAAACTACAGCATCTTTTGCAAACAAGGAGAAAGGGCAGCTCATGCTCAGAAGAACCCAGAAAGTCCCCGATGGCTTTTAGGCAGGGGATTTTTTAGTATTTTCATTTATTTATCTGGCTGAATCAGGTCTTGGTTGTGACACTTGGGACCTTCCATCTTCACTGCAGCACATGGAATCTCTAGTTGCAGCATGCGAACTCCTAGTTGTGGAATGTGGGAGCTGGTTCCCCAACCAGGGATTAGACCCGGGCCCCCTGCATTGGGGGTGTGGAGTCTTAGTCACTGGACCCCCAGGGAAGTCCCTAGGCTGGATTTTTTTTTAAGACAGTGCCAGGGGAGAGGGTCCTAGGACACAGGATCAGCTCGTGGACCTTCTTCTGATTGGTCGGTGGTGAGGAAACAGGGTGATGTTTAGGGAACCTCAGTTATCATCAGCCCTCTGGCTACAGCCAGTCTGGGGTTTGGTGCTGGTGGTCAGTGGGTAGTCACCATGCTCACCTGGCTGGGGCTCTTAATTTCTGCTGAAGAACTCAAAGACCCATGTCAAATAGTTATCTCTACTCCTTCAGGAGGACCTAGGCATCCTGGAACTATGGGCCTCATCATTTACTGCCTGAGGCTGCTCTCTGGAACTCAGCAGAGGCCTTGGAGACTACAGCCTTTTTCTACAAACAAGAAACAGGGACACGGAAGGGCTTTTGGACCCAGGAGGGCCCACGTGGTCCTGCTCAGTTTCAGCCCCCCATTTTCTTTGAAACTCAAGAGAAGGGTGGCACAGGAAAGGCAATAAAGTTTTGGGGGTTAGAGAGGTTAATCACACTTGGCTGGGGAGCTGTTTCAGGGCTTCCTCGGGGGGTGGGTAGGCAGCCATGCATGGTAGGAGCTGGGACGAGGGAGGGTAACCCCCTCCAGTGCCCAACACTTTGCCCTCAGAAGAGGGTCTGGTCTGTGCCTGCCAGCCTGAACTGATGGGTTGGGGATGAGGTGGAGGCGGCCCAAGTCTGTTTTAGAGTCATGAACTTGGGTGGGTGGTGGAGGGCCCATGGCAGAGTCTACTTCTCCCAGAGAGGGCTTCCAGAACTCTCTTCCAGCCACACCCAGCAGCTGCCTTCCTGATGTGGTAACCCACTGGCAGCTGTGGCCTCCAAATTCAGCAAGTATGCCTGAGCACAGGCCCCAAGGGGCAAGGAAGGACACCAGGCATTGGTGTCCCTCGGGGGCCTCCTGAGGCCATATGTGGTGTCCCCACACCCCAGGGCTGAACCAGCAGGGCCTGGAAGTGAGGTGAGGCTCCCTGATGTGGAGAAACCACAGGGTGCTTGAGAAACAGTGAAGAGAAGGAATGGTCATTGGCTGAGGAGAACCCCCTCCCCTACGTGTTGATCCTCTGCTCCTGGGGACAAGGGGCAGAACTTCACTATTGCTTACCCACACCCACCTCCTGGCCCAAGTTCAAGTGCTGTAGACCCACCTGGCTCTGAAGCAGCCAGGCCAGTGGGGAAGCTGAGGCTGGGCTAACCCTACCCATGGACAACACCCTCCATCAGGCCAGTTGGAGAGACATTCACCTGCCCTCTCTGGGCTCCTGCCCTTAGGCCTGCTGCGGAGCTGGGGGAGGCAAGGAGGTCGCTGCAAGGCAGAGAGAGGCAGGGAGGGAGTATGGGAGATCCAGTGGGGCCCCTGGAAGAGATATAGCCAGGCAGAGCTGCCACGGGGCCCAGAGCCCATCTGGGCCAAGAGAGAGCCACTCATACCCCTGGACTTCAGGGACCCCCAGTGGTCAAGGGTAGCGAGCAGACCTGGGCAGTTAGGCAGGAGGGCCCCATAAAGAAGACCTGGTCAGTGGGGAAGTGGGGGGTGGGGCAGCTGAGGAGCAGGGTGGTTGGGGCAACTTGCCAGAGAACTGCCCTGCCAGGCCACCCAGGCAGCAAGATTCAGGCTGTGCTCCAACCCCAGGGGCTTCCTCCTTCACTGTCGAGGTCTTCTGTATGGGGCCCATCTGTCACCTCTGGGACCTCCCAGGTACCTCTGAGAAGCCTCTGGACACCGACCAACTCTTTCCCCATCTGCCCCTCACAACCCCATGGTGTGGTCAGGCCACAGACCACACAGCAGGAAGCAGCACCCAGAGAACTTGCTCTGCATACTCACCCCAATGATCCTGTGAACCAGGCATTGGTGTCCCTCAGGGGTTCGCCTGAGGCCATGTGTGGTGTCCCCAGAATCCCAAGACAAAGCATCAGTGCCCCCTGTGGTGTTCTGCCCCTCCAGGGGATCTGGGATTTCTCCTTGCCCCCCTTTCTACCCACAACCTAAGCCCGGCTCCTGGCCCTGGGGGTGGAGGAGGTGGGACCAGGCCTGGGCCCTCACCTGGCTGGCAGGAAGGCTTCCCACCTCTGGCCGTAGCCTGTCACCCAGCACAGCCCTCTGCCGGCCCCAGGATAACCCGCGCCTCACCGAGGACTTTGTGGCCCACCTGGAGACGGAGCTGGAGCAGTCACGGCTTCGGGAGACTGAGACCCTGGGGGCCCTTCGGGAGATGCAGGACAAGGTTCTGGACATGGAGAAGGTGTGACTGGGCGGCCGCCAGGGGCACCCTGGAGATGGGGCAGTGAGGGTTCCCCTGGGAGGTAACAACTTGGCCCTCGCCAAGGAGAAGGGGCAGCCCCAGGGACCTGAGGGCCCGGCCCTGGAGTCAGAGCCCCTCCCCTGCCTCCTCCCCCATAGTCCCCACAGCAAGGTATGTATCACTCAAGCCCTGGAGGCACACACACACATACACACACAGCAGCACGACTCCATGAGAGGCGTGCCTGCCCTCATATGCCAGGCACCGGGCCAGCAGCACAGTGGCTGTCATGGGCCCCCTGGACAGCTCATCCTGCCTGTGTATGTCCCCCTCAGGCCCTGAGCTCCAGGAGGAAGGGAAGGCGCAAGCTCATCAAGGCTGTTCCCCTCCACAGCCCCACCACCCAGGGGGCCACCTTCTCCCACCTGCAGCCCTGCTAGGAGCGCTGGCCTCTTGGTCCCTTCCCAGTTCTTTCCACCCTGGTTATTGTCTCAATTCCCCTGAGCCACTGGAAGGGAAATGCCCTGGCCACCAGAGGGCAGCACTCACCCACCAGCAGAAGCCATGACCCCCAGCTTCAAGCTGCAGTTTGGGGTGTCCTCCTAGGTGGGGTGTCTCTGCCACAGCCTTGCATGGAACCATCAGCCTCACAGTCCCTAACAGACCCACCACCCAGACTGGGCTTTCCTCTCCTCTCTCTACATCAGAGGGAAATGTGGGCCCAGAAGTTCCCCCACCCTCCCCCTAACTCCCAGGAAAGGGGCAGCGAGAACCTCCTGCAGCAAGTTGGCTTTTGGTCCAAGAGACTGGAGCACAAATCTCTCATCACTGAGCCCTTGGGAGGCCAGGATAGGGCCTAGGACGGCCCTCTGTCCCCAGGGAGACAGTGCTGAAACCTGCCATCTGCTCAGCTACTGCTGGGCCAGGTCTGGGCCGGGAGAGCGAGGATCTCAGATTCCCAGGTGAGGAGCACCTGGCCTCACTGCCCTCCTGGTCTTATAACAATGACGGTGTGGGGGTTGCTCTGGACCAGCCCCCCGAGAGAGCAGGTGCTGTCACTACAGCCAGCCTTACAGACCAGGACTTCCAGCCAGGGCTGCGAGGGTGGGGTCTCCTCCCCGGGAGCCTTGTCCTCCTTCCCCTGGGCATCTGGGCGTCCAGGGTGCACCCTCACCCAGCCCAGCCGCCAATGGTGAAGCCCAGAGGAGAAGGGGCCAGGGAGTGAGGCCTGCAGGCAGAGCTGCGTGGCCTCAGCCGCCCTGGGCTCTGAGCGCTCCTCTCTCCGCAGAGGAACAGCTCGCTGCCCGACGAGAACAACGTGGCTCGGCTTCAGGAGGAGCTGAAGGCACTCAAGGTTCGGGAGGGTGAGGCGGTGGCCTCTGCGCGGGAGCTGAAGCTGCAGCTGCAGGAGCTCTCAGACACCTGGCAGGTGAGGGCGGGCCTCGCTCCAGGCGCTGGAAGTGGCCTCGGGGCCCGGGCACAGGCCGACCGCTGACCTCTCCCCGCAGGCCCACCTGTCTCGCGGTGGCCGCTGGAAGGAGTCCCCGCGGAAGCTGGTCCTGGGCGAGCTGCAGGACGAGCTGATGAGCGTACGGCTCCGCGAGGCCCAGGCGCTGGCCGAGGGCCGGGAGCTGCGGCAGCGCGTGGTGGAGCTCGAGACGCAGGTGGGCCGAGGCCGGCCCGGGGAGGGAGCCCGGCGCCAGGGGTCGGGCCCTCGGTAAGGCCCTGACCCCCGCCATCCGCCCCCAGGACCACATCCACCGCAACCTGCTGAACCGTGTGGAGGCCGAGCGCGCGGCGCTGCAGGAGAAGCTGCAGTACCTGGCGGCGCAGAACAAGGGGCTGCAGACGCAGCTCAGCGAGAGCCGCCGCAAGCAGGCGGAGGCCGAGTGCAAGGTGCCCGCACCCCCACTCCCCCCATCCCCTAAGCCCTGCCGCGCCCCTTGACCCCTTTTCCCCCACCCCCGCCCCCAGAGCAAAGAGGAGGTAATGGCCGTGCGCCTGCGGGAGGCGGACAGCATGGCGGCGGTGGCCGAGATGCGGCAGCGCATCGCGGAGCTGGAGATCCAGGTGAGCGGTGAGGCGAGGGGGAGAGCGCCGCGGACGGGCTCGGGGGCCGGACCCCTTGCTGACTGGTACGGCCCACCTCAGAGAGAGGAGGGCCGCATCCAGGGCCAGCTGAACCACTCTGACTCGTCGCAGTACATCCGCGAGCTCAAGGACCAGATCGAGGAGCTGAAGGCCGAGGTGAGCGCGGGAGGGGCGTGAGAGCCCTGGTAGCGGAGGCCGGCGATGCGCCGGGCGGGAGCGGGAGAGGAGGGGGCTCGGCGGCCAAACTCCGTCCGTGGGGACATCGATGCACGCCTCCAGCGCACGGGCCCCACCCCACCCCACCCCAACCCCCCGCCCCAGGTGCGGCTGCTGAAGGGCCCTCCGCCCTTTGAGGACCCGCTGGCCTTCGACGGGCTGGGCCTGGCGCGGCACCTGGACGAGGACTCGCTGCCGTCATCCGACGAGGAGCTGCTTGGCGTGGGCGTGGGCGCCGCGCTGCAGGACGCGCTCTACCCCCTGTCCCCGCGCGACGCGCGCTTCTTCCGCCGGCTTGAGCGGCCGGCCAAGGACAGTGAGGGCAGCTCCGACAGCGACGCCGACGAGCTGGCCGCGCCCTACAGCCAGGGCCTGGACAACTGAGGCCGTGCCCCGTGTGCTCGGAGCCAGGGGGGCCGCCGCCAGCCCGCTCCTGCGTCGGGGCCAGCTCTTCACAGACTCCACGCCCTCTGCGGTTTCACTCACCCAGAGGGCCAGGCCCAGCGCGCAGCCTGGCACAGAGGGCAGGGCCGGAGGCTGGGGATCCTCACAGTGCCCTGGCAGGCCCACCCTCCCCAGCAGTGTTTACCCATCTTGGTCTGTTCCCCTCTCGGCCCATTTACCTGGAAGGTCTGCCCCTCTTAACAGCCAGGGCCAGGAGGACCCAACGGTCCCAGGACTGCAACAACGGAAGCTCCCCCTCCTAGCTGGCCTCGTCCTGGGGCTAGAGCAGCCCTGCCGGGAAGGGCCCAGGCTCTGGGGCAGGCCTGTGGAGGAAGGTGCCCTGTAGGCCGGACTTTACCACCCATGAAGGCCCTGGGGACCCTTGGTCTCTGGAGACAGATGGCCAGGCAGGGCTTCCCTGCCTGGTGCAGGCATTGTGGCCCCTGCAACAGAAACCAAAGTCCCCCTTACTGAGTGCAGGGCTGCTAGGGTGTGAGTGGCCAGCTGGAACCAGCCAGGGCCTGGGCAGTATCTGTCCCTGCTTCCTGGGGGCCAGAGCAGCTCTAAGAAGGCGGAGAGCCCTCCCCCTCTCCAGCATCCCACCTCTTCCTCTGTGGCAGTCTCATCACCCCAGCTTGGCCAGTGACGGGGAGAGGGGGCTCCCCACGCAGGCTAGCCTACTCTGCAGAGGGTCCTCAGCCTCCAATTTCCTTCCTCCTCTGTATCCCTAGCCCCACCCTCCTGCCCCAAGGGAGGAGGCCTCCTGGCTGAGTGCCCCCCTCACCTGCTCACAGTGGTCCCGTGGGCTCTGCTGAGTCAGAACCAAGAACGGTGCCAAAGTCCAACAATGCCCCCAGACCCAACCTTCCGGGACCTCATGACCCCCGGGCTGACCTTCTCGGTGCTCCTGGAGCCAAGAACAGCATCACAAACCGTCCCCCTGGCGCTTCCTGGGGTGGGGACCCATGCTCAGTCCCCCCTTCCTGGTCGCTCACTCAGTGTTAAAAGCCTGGGGACCAGGGTGGGCATCCCAGAGGCTCACCCACATGCCCCCCACACTGCCCACCACCATTTTGCACACTGCCTGTTCACACTCCACATGTCTCCCAGGCGGGAAAGATGGAAAATAAAGTGTATTTACACAGTCATGACAAGGGGCGCTGAGCGGGGCAGGCAGGCCTGGGAGTCCTTGGCCCCTTGTGAAGCAGCGGGGAAGGGAGGAGGCTGTCTATGCCCTTGGGAGCCTCCCACTGTCTAAGAGAACCAGGGGTGCAGGTCACAGCAGGCCAGCAGGGGCCCAAAGAGGCTGCGCAGGATGAGGTGTAGTGTGGAAGAGCGAAGTTCACACTGTGCATGTGAACATTAAGTGTAGGGGTAGGAAGAGATAGGTTGGTATTGAAGGAACAGATCACCAAGGACCTGGGACGTCCGCCTTACAGATGCACCCTTAGAGCAGGCATTTCAGAAGGATGGCTCCGGACATGGGGAGAGTGGGCCATGATTTCCCACCAGGGCAATTCAGCCAGGGAGTCCCGAGAGTCATGGAGAATGAAGGGGCTTGGGCTTGGGGGCTCAGGAGGATTCAGGATCTAGTTTCCTCCATTCAGCATGTACTTCCTAAGGCCTTTGGGGTTTTTAGCCTAGTTCTGAGGGGTCCCAAGTGCAGTGGAGGAGACAGACATTGGGGTGGGGATGAGGAGTAAGCCTGCACTAAGAGTGGTGAGTGCCTAGATGAATGTGTAGGGAGATCAGGGAAGGTTTCTTGGAGGAGGTGGGGGGTGGGTGCATTTCCAAGGGCAGAAGCATAAGGGTAAGATGTGGTGGGATCAGCAGGAGGCACTGTGAAGGAGGAACAGGAGAAAGTGGGCATGGCCAAATTGGGAAGGGAGTTTTCAAGTCAGGAGAAGAAAGACTTTGCACTTTGAACTGAGGGTATAGGGGAGCCATAGAGGGCTTAGGTGGGAGGGGCATCATCAGAGGGATTACAGTTGGGTGTCAGCATAGAGACAAAACTGAGCCAGGCAGTGGGGACTGCCCTGGGGAAAGAAGACCCAGAGAGGCAGGTCCTTTGTAGGACTGCACACAGAGGTGAGGCATAGTTGCAGCTAGCGCAGGGAGTCAGATCCAGGGATGGCAAGGAAGGCTTCCTGGGAGAGACATTTAACTGGGTCCAGCCAGATACCAGCCTGGTCCTGGCCTGTACGCCCAGTGTGGACCCACAAAGTGTGCCCTGCTCTGCTGCATGATACCTGCGGAGCAGCAAGCAGGACACCTGTCATGCACCAGGACAGCTGAGCCCCTCTCACACCACAGCTCCTGTAGACCCATCACCATCCCCACCACACAGTTTAAACACCGAGACCTTGACTGTTGCTGCCTGCCTCTCCTGCTCCCACCGAGTAACTCCAGCCGGTTAGTTCCCAGGATGGGGCAGAAAGTTGGGAGAACTGAGGCTCTGCCCTGCTCCCTCTCGAGGGCTGGGCTTGGGGCCTCAGCTATCCAGCATGTCACGAGTCAGCCCCTACCCTCGGGCTTGTCTCAGCATCTGGAAACAAGGACACCCAGGTCCTCACCAGGGCCCAGCTTAAAAAAGGAACCTCTGTAGTTAGTCACCTTAACTGATTGGCTCCCAGGGATGGAGGTGACAGTATCCCATTAAGACTGGGCCAATTTCTCTTCAGATCCTAGGATGAGAGGCAGTTGTTTCTGGGGTGGGGACCAGCAGGAACCTGGCTTCAGGGACTGGGTCTATGGGCAGAGAGAGAGCCCCACATGGGGTCCCTCTCTGTCCTTCTACCTGCTCTGAGGATTGTGGTTCCCCTTGGGCTGCCATCATTTTGGGTATAAAGCAGGACACCCTTGGGGAGGAAAGGCCTAGGGGGTTCATTTCCTGCAGGGGTACTTGGGAAGAAGGAGGGCCTGGGCTGTGGCTTAAAGGAGCTAGAGTCAGGATGACTGGACTGTGGGAGGAAGGGCAAGGAATTCTGACTCAGGGAGACAAACAAGGCAGTGGTTGGCTCTGGTGAGGACCCTCAACACTGGTGCACAGGCAAGGATACCTGGCTAGAGGGCTTAAGGGGGACACCCTAACTTGGGATGAAAGGCAAGGCCCATGGCTGGGAGGCAGGCACAGGGGCATGGTGAGGGCACCTGGAGAGTAGGCAATGGAAGGATGCCCAGATCTTCCATCAGCCTTAGAGAGGCTGCTCCTTCCCTGCAGGCCCCTCAGCGCAGTCCACCCAGGAGGCAGTGACTTGCCTTCCCAAGCCCAGGGCTCAGCTGTGGGCCCACCTTTTGCACTGCAGCCTCCTTGGTGAGCAGAGGGCAGTGTGCCCTCCTGGGAGGCCCTGGAGGGACTCAAGGTAGCCATCAGTCTCAGGCCTCCTCCCCTGTCTCCCTCTGACACCCCAGGGCATGGAAAGTAAAGGGGTGCACACTGTGAGGAAGAACCTCAGGAAGTGGCTTGCACCCTCTCCTGAGATCCAAGCAATCCCTCCCCAAGTGTCTTCCCCGACCCCCCAAGGAGTGCCTGCTCCCGTGGCAGAGTGTGGGACGAGCTTGGTCAGCTGCCCACACCGGGCACACCTGGTTCATTCACTTGGTCGGGCAGCCCCACCTGGGCCCCTCCAGCACTTGATATTTCCAGAAGTCGGGCATAAGAATGCCTACATTCCCGCACGCGGTTGGGTGCGCAGCGCTAGACCACGGGGACTCAGCATTTCCTGATCCCACCGCAGCCCCTCCTTGCACGCCCCTACCCTCAGTAGAGGAACTTTGGGGAAAGCCTTCAATCAGAGCTACAACCTGCTGTGCAAAGCCACCAGCAACGGCCTGACCTGGCCCCTCGCGCCACCCTGCGGTCGGAAGCGCCCCGGGAGGCCCCCAGCCCGCGACCGCGAAGGGGAAAGTAGACAGGACTCAGTCTCCGCTTTATTGCAAACTTGGGCTTCGCACCGTAGACAATACACTGGACATCGGGAAGAGCCTAGGCCGAGGGAGGGACGGGGCTCGAGGGGTGCGGGAGCGCGTTCTACGCCAAAGGCGAGGGGCTCAAGGGGAGGATCTTGGCCAAAAGTGCGGTTGGGTCGCAAGCCTGGACCAAAATTCTAGGGCTCTAAAGGGACTGAGGCCAATCCACGGGAAGCCAGACTCCTGGAGGAAGGGAGGAGGAGATCTAAGACCTTTGAGATGTAACCTGAGGGGCGAATCCTAAGGCAGGGGTGGGGTGGGCGGGCGGGGACAGGGTCGGGCTCAGTGGAAGGTCTCCACCTCTACTACGGTCCAGTCACCCTGCGGGGAAGCCACGTCATCCGGAGAGAAGCTAGTGACTGAGGTGATGCTGGCGCGGGACTCGTCCAGCGGAGACAACAGTTCGGCCCAGCGGCCCAGTTCGGCGTCGCTCAGCGCAGTGCGGGAGGCCCCCGCGCTGCCGCCACCCCCGGCGCCCCCTGTACCACCACTGCCTCCCGCGGCCTCCTCGGTCGCAGCTAGCAGCAGCGTCCGGCTCAGCAGGTGCTGCACTACGCTCGCCTGCAGCGCCCCCAGCGGCAGCTCTCCCAAGCGCGCCGGCTTCGCGCCGCGAGAGGCCGTACCAGCCGCAGCTCCTGCCGCCGCCTTCCCACCGCCCGCGCCGGGCCCGGGCCCGGGCCCGGGATCCAGCGCGTCTGTGGAGGGGCTCGCCGACTCAGGACCTTCAGCCTCGTAGATTGTGCACAAGCCATCCGCAGAGCCCGACCCGGATGCAGGAGACCAAGGCAGGGGCGCTCCTGCTGGGAGAGGGGCCGGGATGCCCAGAGAGAGCAGGAAGCTCCACCCCCGCCACGAGACTCCGCCCCTCCCTTCAGCTCCACCCTCAGACACAGCTGATCTGCCCCCGAGCCGAGCCTCCGACCCCGCCCTCTCACATCCCAGACCTCGCCCCTTCTACTGCTCTGCAGGGTCCGGTGGACTGCTTACCTGGGGTGCTGCGGATGGCCAGAGGCGGAGCGGAACCTCGGCTCCAAGCTGCCGGGTGGCAGGCAGCGAGCTCGGCATCGGCAGGCGGAGAGGCTGCGGCGCCGCCCTCGGGCCCACTGTCGTAGCCGCGCAGCTCCTCGGGCGTGCTGGTGGCGCTGCTGCTGTGGCCCGCCAGGTCCGGGCCACTCAGCGTACTGGACGGGCTGCGCGACGGCGGCGGCGGTGGGCCTGGGGCCAGCGCCAGGGTCAGCCGTGGGCCCGAGATGGGGGCATCAGGACCCGGGGTTGGAGGGCGGCGTGGGGCCTGCAAAGGAGGTGAGGCAGGGGGAGAGGGAGGGGTCTGCAAAGTCGGCAAGGCCAAGGAAGGTGGAACACGTGGTGGGGGCGTGACCAGAGGAGAGGGAGGGTCTTGCAGAGGGTGTGAAGCAGAGGGAGAGGGACCCGCCTGCAGAGGGAGCGAGGCCAGAGAAGGTGGAGCCTGCAGAGGAGGCAGGATCTGAGGAGGAGTGACCTGTAAAGGGGACGTGCTCAAAGAAGGCGGATCCCTCGGAGGGGGTGTGGCTGGGGAAGAGGGAGAGTCTTGCAGAGGGGGTGAAGCAAGGGGAGAAGGACGGGCCTGAAGAGGGGGCGAGGCCAGAGAAGGTGGAGCCTGCAGAGGAGGCAGGCTTTGAGGAGGAGGAGTGGCCTGTAAAGGGGGCGTGTTCAGAGAAGGTAGAGCCCGCGGAGGGGGTGTGGCCAGGGGAGAGGGAGAGTCTTGCAGAGAGGGTGAAGCAAAGGGAGAAGAGGGGGCCTGAAGAGGGGGCAAGGCCAGAGAAGGGGGAGCCTGCAGAGGAGGCAGGCTTTGAGGAGGAGGAATGGCCTGTAAAGGGGGCGTGCTCAGAGAAGGTAGAGCCCGCGGAGGGGGTGTGGCCAGGGGAGAGGGAGAGTCTTGCTGAGGTTGTGAAGCAGAGGGAGAAGAGGGGGCCTGAAGAGGAGGCGAGGCCAGAGAAGGTGGACCCCTCCGTGGGGGCAGAGCCCGAAGAGAGGGAGGATCATGCAGAGGAGATGAAGCAGGGGGAGAAGGTGGGGCCTGCAAAGGAGGTGATGCCAAAGAAGGTGGAGCCAGCAGAGGAGGCAGACTCTGAGGGGGCGTGGCCTGTGAAGGAGGCGTGGTCAGAGAAGGTGGAGCGTGCGGATGAGGCACGGCCAGCGGAGGAGGGGTCCCCCGCAGAGGTGGTGAGGCTAGAGATGGGGCCTGTATAGGAGCAGCCTGTCGAGGGGAAGTAGCCAGAGGAGGTGGAGTCTGTAGCAGAGGCCTGACCAGGGGAGAGGGAGACTCTGAACCGGGAGGACTCTGCAGAGAGAATGTGGTCTGAGAGGGTGAGGCCTGTGGAAGGGGTGTGGGAGGAGTGTCCAGTGTATAGGGCGTGGCCTGAGGAGGTGGAGACAAAGGACTGGCCTGCGGAGGGGGCTTGGTCAGAGCGGAAGGTGCCTGAGGAGGGGCTGTGGCTAAGGGAGAGGGCAGGTTCTTCACAGATGCTGCTTGAGACAGAGGGGCTTGTAGGGGGGCAGCGGCTGGTGGTAGAGGACCTGCCGGAAGCGGTGTGGCTAAGGGAGAGGGGAGAGCTGGAAAAGGAGGTAAAGCCAAAGACGCCTCGGTGGGGAGTACACTATGCGGAGCGGGTGAAACTGATGGAGGGACTGATGCCAGAAGAGGGGCCATGGCCAAGGGAGCGGCGGACCCCTCCAGAAAGGATATACCCAGTTGTGTGGGTGGAGCCTGCAAAGGAGGTGTGGCCGGCGGAGAGGGGAGGGTCAGCAGAGAGGGTGGAGCTGGAGAGGGAGGGGCTAGTGAGTGGGGCGTGGTCAAAGATTGGCTGATGGTCTGGGAGGGGGGCGTGGTCGGTGGAGAAGGAGGGAGCGCGTCCGGGACACGTGGAGGCGGAGGCGGTGCGGTAGGACAAGGTAGAGAGGATGTGGCCAGAGGAGAAAGGCCCCTCACTGGGGCTACACCCTTCCTGGGGGATATGGCCTGCGGGGCACGAAGAGTCTGCAGTCCTTTCGACTTGGGCTGAACAACAAGAGCCCGGGGTGTTCCAGCCGAGGAGGCTCCAGAGCGGACAGGGGAGGATAGAGGGGTGACGCTAGAGCCCGGGGGGCGCGAGGTTGGCCTCTGGAGGCTTCCGCCGGCGCTGGGTCGCCTCCTGGTGGCAGGGCTCAGCTCCACCGCGCTGCGCTCTGGGGCGCTGCTCACTGATTTCCTGGAAGCCTCAGTCGTTGGGGGCCGGAGCCGGGCACTTGGAGCTGCCCGGGGGACACCCACCTCAGCGCCCGTAGCCCGGAGCCGACGGGAATTGACAGGGGAGGGGATGGCTTGGGTGGACCCTGAAGAGTCTGGGGACAAAACAGAAGGCCGAAGGTCACCAATACTTCACAGCTCAGGAACCCCGCCGGTTCCTCCCCCAGGTCACATACCTCTCCGTGCCCCAGTACTCAGGGTGCTCCTTCTGGGTGAATCTGTGGCTTTTCCTCTGGCCGCAGGTTCCTCAGCTGGGGGACGGAGCCCCTTCTGTCCAAGAGGGCTTGGTCTGGGGACAAGAGGGGCTGCGATCAGGGTAGAGCTCCAGCTCCTGTTTCCTCTCCCAAGTCTACATTTCCCCATCTGTAAAATGGGGCATATGCTCTCTCTGCCAGACAATAACATCTTTCACCAATTTGCGCCCAGTGATCAGCAAATGCTCCCACACACTTTAATTAAAGGCTTCCAGATGGAGACACTAACCCTTGCCTAAGGGACTCGGCGGGTGGGGGCGGTTGTGTTACCTGGTGGGCGCGCTGGCATGCCCAGGGCTAGAGATACAGCCTGAGCCTGGGGTCCTGGCAGGGGCCCGCTCCCCTCTCCCAGCCGCTGGGGGCCTGGAAGCTGTGGGGAGAAGGCCGAGTCAACGCAGATGCCCCAGAAATCAAGGAGAGGCTGGTGCCTCAGAGGAGGGGAGGCAAGATGGGGTCAGAATCAGGGAAAGAGGCTGAATTACCTGGGCTCCGGGGGCCCGTTCCAGCGCTCCGTGTTGGTCCCACCTGGGGAGTAACCTCCGGGAGAGCGGCTCCCCGGATGCCCCCGGTTCGCTCTGCCAGGGGCCCTCGCCCTGCGGCTGCTGCTGCTCCCAGAACTCGGAGAGCCGCGCTGGTTACTGGAGGAGGGGGTCGTGGAGACCCTGCGGGCTTGGGGATCGGAAGGCCGGGAGAGCGAGAAGCGGGCGGGCGACCGGCGGCCGCTGCCCTGGACTTGTCCCTCTTGTCCATCCAGCACCTGACGAAGAAACATTAATCAGCATCCCAGGTCCTGGACCGCTATGCTGCCTGCAAGGCTCTGGGTCCTGGCACCTCTCTGCTCCTTCTCCTGCGTCACCACCCATGGGCGCCCAAACCTCTGCTTGGATCCACTTCCTTCCACCCACCCACAAAACACCAGCGCAGCTGCTCACAGTGGTCCCAAGTCTCGTCCTTATCGCCTTTCCTCCAGGCCACGCCTGCCTCTGCTCCCTCTCAGGACCAGGGATCAACCCACCTACCCCTCGCCCCCTCAGGGCCTTGACCACCAGCGTCGGGCCAGGGGGCTGCCACAGGTTCCAGAGGAAGGGATGAGCACACGCCCGAGTCCCCTCCCCAGCTCCCCAGAGCAGTCCCGGGCCTCCGGGAGAGATGCCGGCACCTGCCGGGAGGAGGAGCGGTCCCGGCTGCCCGCGCACGGGCTTGGGAGACAAAGAGCCGCGTTCCGAGCCCGTCCCCCTGCGCCAGCTGGGGCCTGGTCCGCGCCGCCTTTCCACCTGCTCGCGCCACTGCTCACCTCAGGCTTTGGTCTCCCTTCACTCCACGCTGGGTCGCCTGGGGTGGGGCCGGGTGGGAGCGCCGCTGCGGTGGCTGCTGCGAGCGGAGGGCAGGCGAGGGGAGGGGGCGGCGGGCGGCGGCGCCGTGAGGCGGGCCTGGCCCTTGGCGGCGGGCGGGGGAGAAGGGGGCGCGTGCGCTGGATGCAGACCGGGAAGGCGCAGGCGGGAGCGCGCGGAATTGAGTGGGGAGGGGGGAGCGCGTGGGAGGCAGAGGCGGCTTCTCTGCGGCTGCGCCTGAGGACCTCAGACACCCATCCCTAGGGGCTACGGGGAAGGGGTAATCCCTTGGAGTCTCCGATCCAGTCTAACCCCCTCTTCCCCACCCGCTGCCACACACACCTGCCCAGGCCCCCACCCAACCACCTGAAGACCCGAGGCCCGCCTGAACGCGGATAGGCTGGGCCCTGGCAACCAGGGGGCGGGACCACCGGGCCTCGTGCCCAGTTCGCCAATCCGGCCTCTCGTTGTCCCTGACTCAGTCTTCGCCTTCGCGACCGCAGAGGCTGCCCCCTGGTCCAGGTTTCCTGGGGCTTCCACCTCTCTTTTAGCCAAAGCCTTTTCACAGACCCCAGGAAACCTCCTATCTCGTTGAGCTAGGGGAACTGGTGGGAGAATGAAGCCCTGGGAAAGTAGGGGTTGATCCCGATTTGGGGGAAGAGAGGAAAAAATAATGAGGGGGAGAGAGAGACCGAGGCTGATGAGAGGTGACCCAACCTTCTACAGGGCAGCGCACCCTCACTCTCCACACCCTCCCAGGTCACATAAAGTCAAGTCAGCAAAGGCTTCCGGATAGAGCCAGGCTTTGGAGAGATGAGATTATTGGTGCGGGCAGGGTGGGGGGCGCTGGAGGTGTCAAAACCGGTGCATGAAGGAGCTGAAGAAATCGTTCGAGGTTTCCCAGCCCAGCTTGAGGGAGCAGGGGTGTCATTTTGGTGACTTGCCAACTGGTGCAGGGGCCACCTGGAGTACCTTGATAGGGGATTGTGGCATGGAGGGGATAGAAGCATGAAAAGGGAGATGGCCATCTTCAGCCGCCCTGAGCTGGGGGACAGTGCCAGGCGCACTCCTGCACCTCCGCTTATACTCAAAACCACATTGGGAACTTCCCTGGTGGTCCAGTGGCTACCCTCCCAACACAGGGAACTAAACCCCACATGCTGCAACTAAGAGTTCGCCTGCTGCAACTAAAGATCCCGCATGTTGCAACACTGAAGATCCTGTGTGCTGCAACTGAGACCCAGTGCAGCCAAATCAATTAATTAAAAAATAAAAGACTACATCGACTCCACAGAACACTGGGCTCTCTGCTCCCAAGCCCAATCTCTCCAGACTCTTAGCTACCCACTATCCCATCCCAAAGAACCAGCTCCCTCTGCCCCACCTTGTCCCCCTCACATTTGATCATACAGAGAGCATGAGAATGCCCTGTATGGTCCCATTCATACAACCTTCTGGAAAATGCAAGCTAATCTGCAGACAGGGACAGAAAGCAACTCAGTGGTTGTTGGGGTCCAGGGAAGGGAAACTTTTGAACCACTCATTGTAGCCACTCTGACTGATTCCTGACCCTGAGAAACTGCATGTGTGCTCAAGTTCCTCAATCAAGTCTGATTCTTTGTGTCCCTATAGACTATAGCCCACCAGGTTTCTCTGTCCATGGGATCTCCCAGGCAAGAATACTGGAGTGGGTGGCCATTTCTTCCTCTGGGGATCTTCCCAACCCAGGGATAGAACCCTTTTTCTCCTGTGTCTCCTGCATTGCAGGTAGATTCTTTATTGCTCAGCCACCAGGTAAGCCCTGAGAATCTGTCAGACAGTAAACTCTTCTTGTCTTAAGGAGCTAGGTTTTGGTGCAGTTTGTTACACAGCAATAGATAGCTACCTCAGGCTCACAAAACCTTAAAAGCTGGTTGTAAACAATCAAGTACTGGTGAGAATATGGGGAAATAAGAACACTTGTGTACCGTTAGTGGGAATGTAAAATGATAAAGCCACTGTGATCCACTTATATGAGGTCCCCAAACGATTCAGATTCATAGAGATGGACAGTATAATGCTGAGTGCCAGGGGCTGGGGGAGAGGAATAGTGAATTCGTGTTCCATGAGGACAGAGTTTCAGTTCTTGCAAAATGAAAAAAGTTCGGAAGATGGATGGTGGGGATGGTTGCCCAACACTGTGAAATTAATGCCACTGAAGTGAGAGTATTGGTTGCTCAGTCATGTCTGACTCTTTGGGGACCCCAAGAACTATAGCCCTCCAGGCTCTTCTTATCCATGGGATTCTCCAGGCAAAAATATTGGACTGGTTGCTACTCCAGAGGCTAGAGGAGAAGGAGAAACTATTCATCTCAAAAG
Organism: Antilocapra americana; assembly: GCA_007570785.1. Lineage (NCBI taxonomy): Eukaryota > Metazoa > Chordata > Mammalia > Artiodactyla > Antilocapridae > Antilocapra > Antilocapra americana. Next base: position 1,057,708 of record ML663012.1, on the reverse strand, counting down.
GCCCCTTTGCTGCCACGTCACCTTACCCTATTTTGCTATATACACAGCATGAGTGCATGCTCAATCGCTCAGTCATGTCCAACTCTTTGAGACACCATGGGCTGGAGTCCGCCAGACTCCTCTGTTCATGGGATTCTCCAGGCAAGAATACTGGAGAGGGTTGCCATATCCTTCTACAGGGGTCCTTCCCTACCCAGGGACCGAACCTGCGTCTCCTGCACTGGCAGGCAGCTTCTTTATACTGCACCACCTGGGAAGCCACTATATACACAGCATTTGTCACAAATTGACATTATCTTGTCCCTTAATTATATGCGTCCTTACCCTCTCCCTCTCCTCACCCCCATCCACACACAGACACATGCACCATTAGAACAGAAGCTCTGAAAAAGAAGGTAGCCTCACTTACCTTGGCCACACAAAGGTTTGTCTTTGGGAGGCCTGTGGCCGAGCCCACAGGGACTTCTGCAGGGGGCTCACGCCCATTGCCAGATTTCACAGAGGAACCTAAGCTTAGGGGGTCCCAACCATCAGGGTTTCAGAATATCTCTAATCTGGTGAACTTGTGGGCTTCTTTTCCCCGTGAGAGATGGGATTTCACTCTCCCACCTTCTCAGGTCTCCTCTCCCTTGAGTCTAGCAGACAAAGCAGATCAAGGTAAAAGTCTCGTCGGAGATCTAGTGCAGGCCTCCCAAAGTGGGGAGGAAATCATGGAGGTTGGGGCAGCAGGGTCTCCCTTTGAGAAGCAGACCTCTTAGATTGGACTCCAACCTTGGCTCCCAGAGACCTCTGACCCCGAACTCTGTCTCCTCCCGGGTGGAGAGGTCCCCAGGTTGGGTGTTCAGAGCCGGAAGTAAGCGCCCCGCCCTCCCTTGGGCCCTGATCACTGATTCCCTGTTTGAGTTTCAAAGCCAAGTAACTGCACGTGGGGGTGAAGGGAGGAGTAGGGCTTCCACCTGTTCCTAACTGGCCTATAGCTTAGCTCCCAGAAAGGTACTCTCAGGTTGGCTTTGGGAGTCCAGCGCCTTCAGCCCCTCTCAGTGTCCTTCATGCCAGGTCCGCCCCACTGCAGCGGAGCCCAGAACTCTATCGTTCCTGCTCCGCCGACGAGCCCCTCCCCTCCTCCGGGGACTTCAGGGTTAGGCTCGTCTACCTCCGGCTATCCCGCGGTACCGGGAGTCCGGGAGCGTCCGAAGGGAGGCGGGGCCGAGACGGCTGGCGGGCGGGGCGGGGCAGCCGCGGCTCCGGTCCCGCCCGCCCTGACTCACCCAGTCCTGCCCGCGAACTCCGCGGGAGTCCCGGCCGCTCAGCTTCCAGGGACACGAGTTGGAAACAGCGTCTGGCCCGTGAGGTGAGTAGGTGGCTCTCCGCGCTTGGGGACCGGGTGGCGGGGTGAGGACCTGGCCCACAGGAGGACTGCCCGAGGTGCGGCTGGCCCTGCGACCTGCGCCCTAAGCCGTCTAGGGCACCGAAGGAGCTGGGGGAGGGGGGTTGGGGGGCGGTGCAGAGAGAAGCCCGGCCCTGGCCAGCCCTAGGGCGCCTATCGAGGGAGCCCTGTAGGCCTGGCCAAGGACAGAGTGAAGATCGAACAGCTAGGGTCCACCCTGGGCGTCTTGATACCTTGTTCCCCTCTCCTCTTGCCAGTGACAGCTCATCCCAGCGAGCCCCTCACCTCCCAGAGCCCTAACACATGGGGGCCTCCCCAGGCTGTCCCTTCCAGGTCCCTTGAACCTAAAGACTCCCCAGAGCCCCCAGTCTTGCAAGGGCAGCTCGAAAAAGTACTAGGTTGGGACTCCCCAGGCCCAAGGCCCAGAACTGGCACTGCTGCTACTGCCCACCCAGCCCCGACCATAATTTCTCCCTCCTGTAGAAGTCAAAGGTTAAACCGAGTGCCCTCCAAGGCCTGTGTCGGGGCTGACAACTGTCACTGTTTCTTCTCTGCCAATTAGCTTGGGCGGTGGGTGAAAATGGGGGGTCGGGGGGATCAGGGGCACCCACCACTGCTGCCAGTGTTTAGAGGCAAGGTGGGGGCTTGGGGGAGGCCTGAGAGAGAAGCAAGGGTGATGCATGGGTAGGCGGAGCTAAGGCTATGTAGGGGGCAATTTCCCATTCAGAGGCTGACAAGGACAACTTAGCCTGGTAGGCAGAGCAGCCGTTCCTCCTTTCATCTCTTCTCTACCAGAAGGAGCCCCCTTCTGAGGCTCCCTGGAAAAGATGCTTCTTATCAGTGAGACGTTCTTGCTCAACCTGGAACAGAGTGCCTGTGATCAGACGGACAGGACTCAGGGGGTCTCCCTCAAATGCTGCTTGTCACAAGCTGGGACACCTTGAATGAGTTATTTCACTTCCCTGAGTCTGGGAAATAAGGGTCTCCACATCCATGCTCCCAGAGTTGGGATCAAACAAGACACTGAAAGTATCCGGTGGCCTTAAGTTCTCTGTCCCCACACCCCCACGATGCTTTCTCCCCTAGCCCTCCCACCAGCCTCGTTCAGACAAAGTGGGGGCAGTCTTGTGTCTGGGGAAACTTAATGGCAGGTTCCAAACAATCAAGATTGAGTCATGGAGACAGATAATGATAACCCCATGTCTGCCTTTGAGGCTGTCGTGTATACATACACCTTGCTCCGTGGGAGCCTCTGACCCATCTGTTGGGGACCCTGGATGTCTCTGCCTTCTTGCTTTTGATTGTGGGTCTGGGATGGCCAATGGCAGAGCTTCCACAATTGTGAGATGTGTCCTGAAGGGTGGCAGGGACTCGGGAGCAGGAAGTTGGTCCTCCCTGCCTGTCTGTGTGACATTTCTGCTAAGAGTCACCATTCTTAATTGAAGCAGTGTCCCTTGCAGGGGCAAGTGATCAGGGCAGGGAGAACAGTAGGGCAAGAACTGGAAGAGAGTATGGCTGTGTCTCTGGCCCTGAGTCTCCCTTGAGCTCGTACACACGTCCATACAGAATGTCCCCAGGGTTGCCCCATTTGATGGCTGCAATTTGGCCCATTGGGGCTGTGAAGTTGCCCTGAGTGTGTTTCTATCAGATTCCCTGGTGTCTGAAGCCTGTGATGCACTGGAGGCGGGGTGGGGGGGTGGTGGGCACCTTTACTGGGCTTGTTGTTGAGGACAGGTTGTGAAATTGAGCCCAAGGGCTGGGTCATTGGGTGAGGGTTCCTGTATTCTATGTACCCCCTTGCATGTGCCTGGTGCTGGGTGAGTCAGGGCCTGAGTCAGGGGCCCCTGGAGATGGGGTGCAGGCAGGCGTGTCCCTTCCCTTGCATGCCATCCCTGGTGGGATTAAGGGGTGTGGTGGACTGCCCTGCTTCAGCCTGCTGGGCAGGGCCTGAATCCTATAGCCCCACCCACTTCCATCTTGTCCTCATTCAGTAGTAATGGAAGGCCTTCCAGGGTTATGGGGACCAAAGGGGCAGGCATGGAGGTATCAGAGCGATTGGCTGAGGTCTAAGACAGAGGCCAGGCCCTGCCCCCCAGGAGATGGGTGGGAGGCTGATGATCCGATGACCGAGATGCGGAGCCAGTGACAAGCTATCAGGATGAGGACCACAGGCCCAGGAAACCTAAATGAGAAACAGACATCTGTGCTCAGTCATGTCCGATTCTTTGAGACCCTATAGACTATAGCTTCCCAGGCTCTGCTGTCCATGGGATTCTCCAGGCAAGAATACTGAAGTGGGTAGCCATTTCCTCCTCCAGGGGATCTTCCCCACCTACTGTGCCATCTGGAAAGCGTGAGAAGGATGAGAAACAGGCACTTTATATTGGGGAGCATGGATGTTGGGGAGGGGGGTCGGACTGGCCTAGGAGCCAGTGGGGGCCTTGCTGCCTCCGTTTCTTTCCCCTTCCAGACCTGGGAAGAGAGGCTCCAGGGCTGCCTGTCTGGGAGGGTGCTGTACCAGCTCGTGGTCCACGCCCCCGAGTGATTTGCGCCTGGCTGGCTGTATCTGGAATAATGATACCTTGGTCTAAAATGAAACCCAGGGACAGACAGAGTAGGCTGGCCGCCCAGGAGCCTGGCAGCCCAGCCCCGTCGTCGTAGGTGTCACCCTGGCTCTGTCCCTGTGAGTTTTCCATTTCCTGATTCTTTGCCCCTCAGCCCTTGCCTTTCGGGTATCGGTTTGCAGCAGCAGATCCTAAACACTGGCCCCACCAGAAACCCAGGTGTCCCCGTCACTGCCACCCTCCCACCCACAGGGCCGACAAGCCTTCAGCTCCGCCACTCCCTGCCCCTGGGGCCCGTAACCAGAGCCAGGCTCCAGCCGGCTTTTCCGGTTGGAGGTTGGAGGTGGTGCCCGGAGCGCCCCTGAAGGGGGTGGGGGTCCACGCCCCGGAAGTCCCGAGTCTCGGGACTCTCTGTGGTCCAGTGGCAGAGGGATCCGGGGCTGGCCGCCTGGGTACCGGGTATCTGGAGTCAAGGAAGCAGAGCGAAGTGTTTGGGACTGGCGTCAAGGGTGGGAGGAGATGCCTGGGCTCGGGGAGAAGGCCACACCGACGAGCGGTGGAGCAGCGGCCTCGTGGAATGCCCCTTCTGAGCTCTGAGAGGGCAAGCCCAGTCCCATCGGGGCAGGGGTCCCTGGGAAGAGAGGTGGTGAGGACTTACCGAGCAGTAAATAACTTACCACCTTAAGCCAAGCATTCAGTCTTAGTCGCTTGGCTCCAGGAAGGAGGTGAGGTCTGGGGGGCGGGGGAGGGGAAGGGAGCGCACAGCTGTGGGTTCTGCCGGAGTTCGGCGGGGCGGAGCGCGGATACTGGGAGCAGAGGCGTGCTTATGGCTCTTCTGAGGGCCCGGCTCACAAGGCGCCCTTTCCTGAGGGTCTCTGCACCCTCCGCTTCCTGCTCTCCTCATAGGAGGGATGATTCCGGTGGCAGAGTTCAAGCAGTTCACGGAGCAGCAGCCCGCCTTCAAGGTGCTCAAACCTTGGTGGGACGTGCTGGCCGAGTACCTCACCGTGGCCATGCTCATGATTGGGGTCTTCGGCTGCACCCTCCAGGTAAGGGGCGGGGCGGGGTGTGGCCTGGGTGGGGCGGGGTCTCCAAGGGGCGGGGTCTGGGAGATTCCGGAAGTCTTCCCTCATCCTATCATAGTTCTAGAGACTGGACATCCGAAATCAAAGTGTTGACAGGGCTGGTTCCTTGCGAAGACTGTGCTTCTTGTCTAGACTCTGGTGGCCTCAGGCATTCCTTGGTTGATAGAGGACATTCTCCCTGTATCTTCACAGCATCTTCCCTCAGTGTGAGTGTGTGTCCAAATTTCTCCCTCATCTTAACTTGATTACATCTACTCTGCAAACACTATTTCCAGACAAGGCAACAATCACAGGTCAGGTATTTGGGACTTAGAACTTCAACATCTTGTTTGTTTGTTTAATATTTATTTGCCTGCACCAGTTCTTAGTTGCCTCATGCTGCATTTTTACTTGCAGCCTGCGAGATCTTCATTTTTTTAAGTTGGAGCATGAACCCTTAGTTGTGGCATGTGGGATCGAGTTCCCTGACCAGGGATCAAACCCAGGCTTCCCGCATTGGGAGTGCCCAGTCTTAGCCACTGGTCCAGCAGGGAAGTCCCTAGGACTTTAACATCTTTTTGAGGAACACGAATTAACACAGCTCTTTTATATCCAGACAAAGTCCCACGCTCAAAGGTTTAGTGACTCTTCCAAAGTTACAACCGGCTGAGGACAGCTAGGGATCAACGCAGACCTCTCCTGCTTTTAGCCTGCTTCCTCTCCCTATAACTTCCCAGGCTGCCCCATATCCTTCGCCCTCTTTCATACCCTCTCCCCCATCCCCAGGTGACGCAGGACAAGATCATCTGTCTGCCCAGTCATGAACCCCGGGAGAATTTATCTGAAGCCCCATGCCAGCAGCTGCTGCCGCGGGGGGTCTCAGAGCCCATGGGGGACCTCCGGGAGTTGAGTGGCCTCAAGAACAACCTGGACCTACAGCAGTACAGTTTCATCAACCAGCTCTGTTACGAGACGGCCCTCCACTGGTATGCCAAGTACTTCCCCTACCTGGTTGTCATCCACACGCTCATCTTCATGGTCTGCACCAGCTTCTGGTTCAAGTTCCCTGGCACCAGCTCCAAGATCGAGCACTTCATCTCTATCCTGGGCAAGTGTTTTGACTCGCCATGGACTACTCGGGCACTGTCCGAGGTCTCCGGGGAAAACCACAAGGGTCCTGCCACCACCACAGCTGGGCGGGCGACAGTGACTGTGACCACAATGGCAGGCCCAGGGAAGGCAGGGGAGGGCGAGAAGGAGAAGGTGTTGGCAGAGCCCGAGAAGGTGGTGACAGAGCCCCCAGCTGTCACCCTGCTGGACAAGAAGGAGGGGGAGCAGGCCAAAGCCCTGTTTGAAAAGGTCAAGAAATTCCGCGTGCATGTGGAGGAGGGCGACATCCTGTACACCATGTACATCCGGCAGACGGTGCTCAAGGTCTGCAAGTTCTTGGCCATCCTGGTCTACAACCTGGTCTACGTGGGGAAGATCAGCTTCTTGGTAGCCTGCAGGGTGGAGACCTCGGAGGTGACGGGCTACGCCAGCTTCTGCTGCAACCACACCAAGGCCCACCTCTTCTCCAAGCTGGCTTTCTGCTACATCTCCTTTGTGTGCGTCTATGGGATCACCTGTCTCTACACCCTCTACTGGCTCTTCCACCGGCCCCTCAAGGAGTACTCCTTCCGGTCGGTGCGTGAGGAAACAGGCATGGGCGACATCCCCGATGTCAAGAACGACTTCGCCTTTATGCTGCACCTCATCGACCAGTATGACTCACTCTACTCCAAGCGCTTTGCTGTCTTCCTCTCTGAGGTCAGCGAGAGCCGCTTGAAGCAGCTCAACCTCAACCACGAGTGGACGGCTGAGAAGCTGCGGCAGAAGCTGCAGCGCAATGCCCGGGGCCGGTTGGAACTGGCCCTCTGCATGCTCCCAGGGCTGCCGGACACGGTCTTTGAGCTCAGCGAGGTGGAGGCGCTGCGGCTGGAGGCCATCGGTGACATCACCTTCCCCCCAGGCCTTTCGCAGCTGGTGCACCTGCAGGAGCTGAGCCTGCTCCACTCGCCCGCCAGGCTCCCATTCTCCTCGCAGATTTTCCTGCGGGACCGCCTGAAGGTCATCCGAATCAAGTGCGAGGAACTGCGGGAGGTGCCCCTGTGGGTATTCGGGCTGCGCGGTCTGGAGGAGCTGCATCTAGAGGGGCTCTTCCCCCCAGAGCTGGCCCGGGCAGCCACCCTTGAGAGCCTCCGGGAGCTGAAGCAACTGAAGGTGCTGTCTCTGCGAAGCAACGCAGGGAAGGTTCCCGCCAGCGTGACCGACGTGGCCGGCCACCTGCAGCGGCTCTGCCTGCACAATGATGGGGCACGTCTGCTGGCGCTGAACAGCCTCAAGAAGCTGGCAGCGCTGCGGGAGCTGGAGCTGGTGGCCTGCGGGCTGGAGCGCATCCCCCACGCCATCTTCAGCCTAGGCGCGCTGCAGGAGCTCGACCTCCGGGACAACCACCTGCGTTCCATTGAGGAGATCCTCAGCTTCCAGCACTGCCGCAAGCTGCTCACACTCCGGCTGTGGCACAACCAGATCGCCTATGTCCCCGAGCACGTGCGGAAGCTCCGGGGCCTCGAGCAGCTCTATCTGAGCCACAACAAGCTAGAGACACTGCCCACCCAGCTCGGCATGTGCTACAGCCTCCGCCTGCTGGATGTCTCGCACAATGGACTGCACTCCCTGCCAGCCGAGCTGGGTCTCCTGCAGAATCTTCAGCACTTGGCTCTCTCCTACAATGCCCTGGAGTTTCTACCCGACGAGCTCTTCTTCTGCCGCAAGCTACGGACGCTGCTTCTAGGTTACAACCACCTGAGCCAGCTCGCACCCCAGGTGGGGGCCCTCAGGGCCCTCAGCCGCCTGGAGCTCAAGGGCAACCGGCTGGAAGCACTGCCGGAAGAGCTCGGCAACTGTGGGGGGCTCAAGAAATCGGGGCTTCTGGTGGAGGACACCCTTTATGATGGGCTGCCGGCAGAGGTGCGGGACCGGATGGAGGCGGAGTGAAGCTGGGGAGGGAGGACAGGTCAAGGTCAATGCCTCCTGGATGCTACCACCCCGTAATCTCTACCATTATCTTCGAGGGAGGTGGCCAAGTGGGCCCCAGCCAGGAGACAAGAAACAGACATGTCAGGTTGATGGAGCCCAGGCAAAATCCTGGGACTGGTTTGTCTGGGAGGCTGTGGATTTGGGGTGGAACATCCTGGAGTGATTAACTCAGTCAGAAGACTTTCAGACCAAAACCACACCCGTGTCTTTGGCTTGGCTGACTTGCCCCTAGCCCTGGGCCAGAGATGCTGCCCTCTCCCAGACAGCAGCCACAGTATGGGGGGGTGGGATTTCAACTCTCTCCCCCTGACCAAAACAACTTACATCTGGGGTTTTCTCCCAACGAGGAGACACAGACACAAGGGACCAACCTCCCCCCCATTTTGATATTAATCCCCTATTTATAAGTTGCTTGCTATGGACACCTGAACTCAGAAAGCAATGGTTCTCATATTTGGCTGAAATCAACATCTTCAAAACAAAACATCCCAGGCCCCACCCTTGAAAGGCTGACTCAAGACGTTGGCTGGAGGCCAGGAACTTGCTGGTAAACAGAAGCATCCCAGGTAATTCTGATTCAGACCATCCCAGGCCAGAATGTTGGAAAATACTGACCTAGAGTAGATTTCTGGGTGTCGAGAGCAGAGATTCTGAACTTGGTTTTAGATCCCGAGATGCTTTGAGAAATCTGATGAAAGCTGGGCACCTCCTTCCTCAGGAAAATGCTCATGTTGACATAAGTTAAAAGCTCTGCAGGCAACTTCAAGCAATCAGCATTCCCCCAGACCCCCGAGGGGCTATTCATGGATGTGCTAAGGATTGGAACAGCTGCAGGAGAGGTACATTTTTCTGTAGGCTGCGACTTTGTCTTTTAATGTTTCCTATGTGAGAGAGTGTATATCAGTGGGTGCTTAATAAATAATACTAACTATGAGAACTATAATTTTTTTTTTTTTTTGGCTGAGCTGGGCCTTCCTTGCTGCACTCAGGCTTTCTCTAGCTGTGGTGTATATGTTTCTCATTGTGGTCACTTCTCTTTAGCAGAGCACAGGCTCAGTAGTTGCAGCATGAGGGCTTAGTGGCTCTGTGGCATGTAGAATCTCCCCAGACCAGGAGTCGAACCCACGTCCCCTGCATTGGCAGGTGGATTCTTAACCACTGGGCCACCAGGGAAGTCTGAGAATGATAAGTCTGATCCCTTGTGTCCACTCCTGCTGTTGTCCAAGGCTTCTATTCCATCAGACCAAGTACAGGCAAGTGGCAACAGTCAGGTTCCAGAATCAAGGCTATAAGCCTCTTCCCTGGGAGCAGAGGCAGAGAGAGACCTCAGTTAACCAGGAGACATCAGGTGGTCATCTACCTAGCCTTTCTCCCATAGAACTGCCTGTCCTCTACGTTATGTTAGTCTCATGGCTCCACAGTTTTAGATCTGCTTCACCCATAAGTTGTCATCAGAAACCTTCAATACCCATCAGTTTTCTCGTGCTAGAGTGGGCAGGGCCTTGACACAGCCTGCCCAACCCTTATCTCCTGGGATCCCCACCTCCATGGTGTCTCCAACATGTGAACCTCCTCCAGGCACCAGAGAGCAGACGCAAGCTGCTCACCTGGGTGCCCCAGGGTTCCAGATGGGGATTTTCCCAGCACTCTTCAGACCAGCTGAAGAAAATGTGTAGGTGGCGAAGGCGCCAGGTGGAGGAACCAAACCCCAGGTCCTAACTTCTGCACTGTCCAGGAGCTAGACAGATGAGGGATGTCTTGAAATTTCCCACGGCCAATTTAACTTGGAACTCTCAAGCCTTGACCTTGGCCCCACGTCGCTGAGGGCAGGCATCGCGCCGCTGGATTCCCACCGTCCGGACAGTGGCCCAAACCCTACCCCGCCCATCCTTCAAGTCCTCGTGGCCAACCCTGCCCCCGCTGAAATGGAACGGGCTTCCCACAGGTGCCTAATTATGGTGAGTAGGCAGCAATTAAGCACAACAGGGCCCATAACGAAGCACTGTCCGAGATGAGAAACGCAGTTTTGGAAGGCATGGGTGCCAGCTAGGGCCGGCCGGGAAGAGAAAGAACTAGACTGAGGACAGCCTGACGACCACCGAGGACAGCGGCAGGAAATTAAACAAACAAACAAACAAAAAAAATGAGTCCAGGAGCGCGCATGCGCAGCAGACGGCAGGCGCGTGCTCTAGTCTCCCCTTCTGTTTGCCTTCGCGCTGATTTCTCCGCCCACCGCTGTGAACTGAACGATGAGTGGGTTTCCAAACAGCGCCTCTAGCCGGAGCGCTCAGGATTTGTACATGCGCATCACACTGGAAGGATGTGTACACTGCCACCCGCGAGCTCTAGGAGGCGTCATCCCTCCGGCAGGGACGAAGCACGCACGCGCGGAGGTTAGCACGCGCAAAGGGCGGGTGCGCGACCCGGGCATGCGCGGTGCACGGCGAGACGGCGGCTCGGCGGGGTCATCCGAGCGCAGGCGCAGTGCGGTGTTTGTCTGCCGGACTGACGGGCGGCCGGGCGGTGCGCGGCGGCGGCGGGGAAGATGGCGGCGTCCTCCCTGGAGCAGAAGCTGTCCCGCCTGGAAGCCAAGCTAAAGCAGGAGAACCGCGAGGCCCGGCGGAGGATCGACCTCAACCTGGATATCAGCCCCCAGCGGCCCAGGCCCAGTAAGCACGGCGGCGTGGGGGAGGGGGCGGGCGGGGCGGGGCGCGCGCCGCGGGAGGCCCCGCCCCGCCGCCAGGCCCCGCCCCCGCTTCCGGGGCGCTCTTGCTCCTCCTCCTCTCCTCCCGGCTCCCCGTTTCCTGCCCGCGGGGAGAGGGTCACGGTGACCCGGGGGGCGTGGGGCCCGTGAGCTCCCCGTCAGTCCTCAACCTGCCTCGGGGCTCCCCCTAATGGGGCCTGGGAACCTAGTTACCGGCTCCAGGGCGAGGCCCTCCATCTGATGACCCGCCCCCAATCACCGGGAACCTCGGAACCTCTGTCACCCTATTTTGAGCCTTGGTGCTCCTACTCCATGCAACCGTGACCACATCCAGCTCCTCCGTATGTGTACACATCCCTTTTCACCAGCTGATTCCACTGTCGCCATCTCAGAGACTGTGTCAAGCGGTCCCCTCCCCCGCCACCTGGGTGCTTATCAGCCGGGTTCAGCAGATGACACAAGTGCACCTGACCTGGGGACACCTGACATCGCTGGACCATATATAACTGCCCCTGTGATTGTGTCTAGTGCTCCCTTCTCCCCGCTCTGGGATCTTGTCCCTGGTTCAGCAGACTCTCTCCTACCCACCTAAGGCAGGCCCCTCTTCATACTCCTCGGACTAGTTTCACTGCCACCATCTTTCTGGATTCTCCAGAAATAAATATGCAGCTTCCAAGCATGGCAACTTTGTCACCTTGAATCAAGTGACTCCCCCTTCCACGCACAACCCAGGGACATGTGAGGCCAGTGTGAGGCTATCTTAGCATCCCAGGATATACACGTACCGCTCCTTTGTGATCCCATGACCTCAGTGCCCGTCTCTCCGGAATCCTGTCCTCTGGTGTCAAGAGCTGCCCCTCAACACTCCACCTGGCTCAGGATCACCATGCAACATCTAGTCTGCTTGTAACCTCCTACGGAACCCTTCCCCACGTCCTCGAAGCTCACAGGGAGTCAGATTTTCCCTCTTCTTACCAACCTGATGAAGAGCAACCCCCACACATGCTTTCTCTTCTTTATATAACTTTGTGGCCACTTCTTGCGGTATTCGGGATCTTAGTTCCACGACCAGGGATGGAACCTGTGCCCCCTGCCTGCATTGGAAGTGCAGAATATTAACCACTGGACCACCAGGGAAGTCCCCTCCCACACGTGCTTTCTGTGTCTCTCTTGACACAGCAAATTCCCCTTCTTGTTATAACTTCTCTGATATGATTCTTGTGGCTTATGTAGCTCCCTATCGGGTCATCTTGAGAGGTGGGGAAAATATTTGGGTACTTCCACCACTCCCTCATCACCCCCCATTCTCGTGTATGGTCCACTCCCCACCCTCCCTTTTTTGCCCTTGGTCCATGTGGGTTCCTGACTGGAGTGGGAGGGGTTTCTAGGGGCCTAGGAAGAACCCTGAAGGCAGCAGTGCTGTGTTCGACTCTACCTGGGGTAGGAAGTCTAGCCAGGTCTGGAGGGTCCCCATTGGGCTCTTCAGCGCTGCTCCCCCTCCAGCCCCAGCATGGATGAGACAGGCCCGGGCAGGGCCTGGGGTGCCTGGCAGGGTGGCTGTCCTAGATGGGCAGGGAGGCACAGAGAGGCCCACGAGAACGTGCCCCGGGGAGCCCCCTCCTGGCGCCTGTGTCTGTCAGCTCCATCCCATCCTCTCAGCCCTCCCATCTCTGTTGTTCTCTGCAGTTTGGTGCCGCGTGCCTCCCCCTCTTCCTTGTTATGATTTGATTTTCTTTTCTTTTGGACAAATCAGTTGTTTCTGTTGTGATTTATCGTGGTGTTGTTTTTCTTTTTTTTTTTTTCTTCCTTTTCCCCATCCAGTTATTGTGATCACTCTAAGCCCTGCTCCTGCCCCGTCCCAACGAGCAGGTACCAGCCTTTTTATCATCGCTGCTTGGATCTCTGCACCATTGACCTAACCGCTGCCCCGGCCGCAGAATGCCATCCCTCCTCCCCCCTCCCTCATGCTCCGTGTGTGCGTGTGCATCCCCCCATCCCACCCTCACACTCTCTCCATCCACATGGTCAGCGTCTCGCCCACCCGGCCACTTCCTCTGTGTCCTGTCCCCTCCCGCTCCTCTGTTCCTCTCGGGTTCAGGTTTGGACTCCCCGCAGGAGGAAACAGACTGCCTCACCCGCCAGGAGTCTATCACCTGCTGAGGGGGTCCCGAGTGTCAGTGCGTGTGCCTGCAGGCATGTGTGTGTATATGTATGTGTGTGAGTGGAGGGAGGGAAGGTTGGGCTCCCTACCTGCTGATCGACTTCATCAGCTCAGTGGACCTGTGTCGCCCCCAACCCTGTGCTGAGCAGTGCTAGGCCTGGACTGAGCCTGTCTGTTCCAGGGGCTGGTGCTCCCCTGGGGGTGGGAGGCTCCAGGGGTTGGGGGGTCCTCCGGGCAGGGAGAAGTGGAGGAGGCCCTATGCCTTGGAGAAAAGACCCAGTGGAGCAGGGTCGTGGCTTCTACAGGGTTGGGGTTGGGGGGTGGCGGTTAGGAAGCCTGGGGAGAAGGTGGTATTTGAGCAAAGTCTCCTGGGAGGTGGGGGAGCACAGAAATGGAAGTAGAGGAAACAGCCTCCCAGGGCCCAAGAGGGAGCCAGACATGCGTGTGGGGAAGGTGGGGGTGGGGGGAGGGCTGGCCTCATTGATCCTTGTGTGGAATGGGATTAGGTTGGGTAGTGTGTGTGTGTGTGTGTGTGTGTGTGTGTGTGTGTGTGTAAGAACATGAGGGAGTCGACTCTTGGGGGTCCTGTGGCGTGTGTGTGTAAGAACATGAGGGAGAGTCGGCTCTTTTGGGGGTCCTGTGGCGTGTCGTCTGCACATGCTTGTGGGTTGGTGCCATGCCCTGTGTGTGTACGTGTGTGTGCTCACTGACAGCCTGGCAGGCTGCATGCACCACCCCACCCCATCGCCCTGTGCCCGCCCTCATCCTTGCTCATTCATCCTCCTCTTTTCTCTCTCCCCTCAGTCTCTTGCTCTCATTCGGCCTTCCTGACCTGCCGTGGGCCCGGCACCACCTGTGTGATCTCTGTTCTCAGGGCCTTTGTATACCTCCCCCCACCCTACCCCCCTTAGCCATCCTGTACCGGTCCCTCTTAAACACCTACTGTGCTTCAGTTGGCTGGAAGCCTCTCTCCCCCGACAAGCTGCCTTTTCCCTGGGCTCTAGGGGAGCCTTCAGAGGGCCTGGTGGACTGTGTGAGGGGTGGGGTAGGGGGCCGACAGGGCACAGAGAGGCCTAGGGAAGGGAGGGGTGTGGTCCTCACCCAGGGAGCTGATGACAGTGTGGGGCAGCCTGCCAGGGATCCAGGGTCCCAGAGCTTGAGGGTCTTTGGAAGCCCTGGGGGGGGTCCAGCCAGAAAGGGAGGGTTTAGGACTAGACTTCTGGCCATGGTAGAGCAGGGAGGGCACTGGAGGAGAGGCCTCTGGGCCAGTGGAGGGGACTGGGCTCAGCCACATCCTCGGGCTCTCAGAGCTCTTCCATCACTCTTGCCAGGCCCTCTTGGGACTGGCAGGCCAGGCTCATAGGTCTGCTCCTCACTCTGGCTGTGACCAAGGTCATAGGCCAGCAGGGCACAGAAAGTGTCTGGGCGCCAAAAGCCAAATTGTATCTGTCTCTACCCATTGGTCACTGGGCCCACGTCACCAGGGGCCTGGAGAACTTCTAGAGGAGAAGCTCCCCCCGCACCCAGCTCCCAGCCCACTCTCCAAGGGGAGGTGGACCTGGGGGATGCTTGTAGCCTTCAGCCCCCCCAGCCAGGGGCTCCCTTCTGGAGGCCACGTGCCAGGGTCTCTGAGGTTCACGGGTTCCCTGGAGGGTCGACCATCTTTTCCAGGGCCACTCTGGCCTCTGCTCCCACTCTGTGGCCTGCCTGGCCGGGAGGCTCCTTGTCCATCAGGGGCCTGCTCTCCTGTCCCCAGCTCCTTTCCGGTCTGTCCCTGCAGCGCCTCTTCTGGGCAGCTGGGCCCCAAGTCTCAGCTCCCATCTGTCTGTCTCCCACCCTCCCGTCCCCTAACGCTGCCTACCCGTCCTGGGGTGCCCGCTGCCTGCCCGCTGCCTGCCCGCCTGCCTGTAGCATGCCCAAGCTGTCCGCATGCAGGCTTCTGGAAAGAATCAACCTCCCCACCTGGCCCGGCCCCCGTCCCTGGAGCCCTGCCAGCCCCTGGAGGGGCTGGGTCACCTGGCTCCCTTTACCTGAAGGACACAGGTCCAGCCTGGGCTCCTGCCCTGGCCGCATTGGCCCCAGCTCTGCAGGCCAGGCCAGAGGCTCGCAGAGTCTGCTAGCCAGAGGGCAGCCCTCCCTGACCCTGAAACAGAACAGGCGAGGCAGCCAGAAGCCTGGGTCCCTCACCCACTCTCTCCCCAGTTCGCCATTGCCACCTTTTGGGGGGCAGTGGCCCTGGGCCTCTTCCTAGGCAGAGTGGGGAGGAAGGGGCCCCAGAGTAGGGGCGGCCTACCTGCCCGAGTTCCACTAGCAGCTTCAGGGCCTCCTTTCTGTATCAGGGAGTACTTGGGGTGAGCCCTCAGCCTCTGGGGACTACCCCTCTCCCACTAGCCCACTGCAAGCCCTTCTCAGTCAGGGGCCAGAAGAAAGCACCCCGAGAGTGGTCTAGGAGCCAGGTGCTCCCTGTCCACCAGGGCTGGAGGCTGTGCCTGCCACCTGAGGGATACCAGAGAGGGAAGGATGGGGGCACCATGCCCTACAGTTGGGGCCAGCCGGGAGCTAACCCCCTCCCCTCCCCTGGTTCTCACCACCCCCCAGCCCTGCAGCTCCCATTGGCCAACGATGGGGGCAGCCGCTCACCGTCCTCTGAGAGCTCCCCACAGCACCCCACGCCCCCCGCCCGGCCCCGCCACATGCTGGGTCTGCCTTCAACCTTGTTCACACCCCGCAGCATGGAGAGGTGAGCCACTTGGGGGATGGTTGGGAGATCAAGGGGTGCAGGGCCAGCCTCGGAGGCTGGTGAGCTCTGTGGAACCCCCTGCATGTTGGGGCCTGGGGTCACCTCAGGTCAGTCAGGAACGCCCTCCACCAGCACCCACTCCCTCTCCCTTCAGCATCGAGATTGACCAGAAGCTGCAGGAGATCATGAAGCAGACGGGCTACCTGACCATCGGGGGCCAGGTAACGGAAGGCACTTCCCTCGGTGGCCCCAGGCGGGGTGGGCGGGACACGGCCGGTAGATGTGGGCTGGGGGTGAGGGCAGAGGCCCTCTGGATCCCCAGCCCTGGCTCTCCTCGCCAGCGCTACCAGGCAGAGATCAACGACCTGGAGAACCTAGGGGAGATGGGTAGCGGCACCTGTGGCCAGGTGTGGAAGATGCGCTTCCGGAAAACGGGGCACGTCATCGCTGTCAAGGTGAGCCCGCCCCGCCCCGCCCCGACCATGGGAGCGCAGCCCCCCCATGTTCCATGGGGGTCCCGCACCCCTCAGCACTAAGCCCTCGGCTGTCCCATGCAGCAAATGCGGCGGTCGGGGAATAAGGAGGAGAACAAGAGGATCCTCATGGATTTGGACGTGGTGCTCAAGAGCCACGACTGCCCCTACATTGTGCAGTGCTTTGGGACTTTCATCACCAACGTGAGACGAGGGCTCCCCCAACCACCCCCATCTCCTCCCCCGGGCTCTGAGCCTGTCTGGGGTGGGCACAGGGGTACAGCCACTGCTGTCCCTGCAGACGGACGTCTTCATCGCCATGGAGCTCATGGGCACGTGCGCGGAGAAGCTCAAGAAGCGCATGCAGGGCCCCATCCCTGAGCGGATCCTGGGCAAGATGACGGTGGCGGTGAGTGGCCTGGAGGGGGCAGGTGGGCAGGCAGGTGCCCCCCCAGCTTTGGCCCCCGCATCACCAACCAGTGTCCTCCCCTGCCTACACTGCAGATTGTGAAGGCGCTCTACTACCTGAAGGAGAAGCATGGCGTGATCCACCGTGATGTCAAGCCTTCCAACATCCTGCTGGACGAGCGGGGCCAGATCAAGCTCTGTGACTTCGGCATCAGTGGCCGCCTGGTTGACTCCAAAGCCAAAACGCGGAGCGCGGGCTGTGCCGCCTACATGGCAGTAAGTGGGAGGCCCGGGGGTGCCGGCGGGAGAGGTGACGCACCCACCCCAGCCCCAGGGGTCCATCACCCTCTCCCACCTCCCACCGGCAGCCCGAGCGCATCGACCCCCCGGATCCCACGAAGCCTGACTACGACATCCGGGCCGATGTGTGGAGCCTGGGCATCTCCTTGGTGAGTTGGGGCCCTGGATTTTGGAGGCTGGGTTTTCTTGGGGTGCGGAGGCAGGCAGTGGCAGCAGAAAGGGCAGGGCCCCCTCCTCCTTGGCCAGCCCAGCCCTGCCCATCTTTCTCCCAGGTGGAGCTGGCGACAGGACAGTTCCCTTACAAAAACTGCAAGACGGACTTCGAGGTCCTCACCAAAGTCCTCCAAGAGGAGCCCCCGCTCCTGCCCGGACACATGGGCTTCTCGGGGGACTTCCAGTCCTTCGTCAAAGACTGGTGAGCACCCCCAGCCCTGCCATCCAGTCTGGAAGGCAGGGCGAGGTCAGAAGTGACCCTGAGCTTAGGCCACTAGGGTGGGGTCAGGGGCCCCCTGGGACGGGGGTGGGGGCTGCAGATTGGAGCCAGAGTCCAAGCCCTCAGGGCTAGGAGTTGGGTCCAGACTCAGCCACAGGGGACCCCTAGCCCTGGGGTATTTGGCAGGGTGGTCCTTGGGCTTCACCAGGGGACTGTGAATGAGCACAGGTGTCCCAGGGCTCGGAGCTCAGAGGGTCCCACACCAATGAGCAGGGTATCCACACAGGAGCTTTCCGGGGAGGTGTGGAGGGGTGAGGGTGGGGTGGGGGTGGGTGGAAAGCCCACTTATCTGCCCAACCCCCACCTACCTACTTTTCCCATGGGCATCTCACAGTGTGAGTCAGGCTTTTGTCATAGAGAAGGGGCCTGCATGCCAACCCCGACCCCTCTGTCAGCACAAGGCTTGGGGGTGAGGACATGGGCTCCAGCCCACAGATCCAGCAGCCCTGACTCCGTGGGGCGGGCAGCCAGGCCCCTCCTCCCGGCTCTCATTTCTCTCCTTTCTTTCTCTCTCTCCAGCCTTACTAAAGATCACAGGAAGAGACCAAAGTATAATAAGCTACTTGTGAGTACCCAGGACCCCTCCCAGCCCCCATCTGAAAACCCTTGCCCCACTGGTGGCCAGGTGGCCGGGGAAGAGACACCCTGATTCTGAGTCCCACCCCCTTGGGCCCCCAGGAACACAGCTTCATCAAGCGCTATGAGACGCTGGAGGTGGATGTGGCGTCCTGGTTCAAGGATGTCATGGCGAAGACCGAGTCACCGAGGACAAGCGGGGTCCTGAGCCAGCACCACCTACCCTTCTTCAGGTAGCCGCACGGTGGCGGCCGGCCCGCTGGGGGACACGGCCTCAGGCCCCGCTGCCCTGCACAGTCCCCCAGCTGCCCGCCAGGGGAGCCCTGGGACCCAGATGGCTGATAAGGGCTGAGGACAGATAGTAGGGGCGCCGACCCACCCCCGACTCCCTGCCCACCAGCCATGGACAGATGGGCCTACCAGGCCCCAGCCCTTTCCCGTCCTGGGATCAGCCGGCCGTACATGTCCCCCCACCCCCCGACAGACACTGTGAACGGAAGACAGCAGGCCACGAGCAGTCTCGCTATTTATTCAGTTGTAACCTCTGGGCTGGGGCGGCCCCCAGGGGTCAGGAGAGAGCCGCCATTCCCTGCACCCCCTCACACTGCGCTGTTCCCATCACCGCCTCCATGCACACGTGTGCCCTGGCTCCATCTCCCTCTCTGTCACTTCCCTCTCTACCTCTCTG
This sequence comes from Antilocapra americana, assembly GCA_007570785.1. Classification (NCBI taxonomy): domain Eukaryota; kingdom Metazoa; phylum Chordata; class Mammalia; order Artiodactyla; family Antilocapridae; genus Antilocapra; species Antilocapra americana. The sequence continues at coordinate 1,039,069 of ML663012.1, read as the reverse complement.
GCTTTCCCCATCTCCCTCCCTGCCTCTGCCTCTCTCCTGGCCCAGGCCCTGCCACCCCTGGCGGGACCTCTGGGTCCACTTAGGTCTCTGGCCAGTGATGAGCCAGTTGGCGGGTGCCCTTCTCCCAGCAGGCGGGCTGGACATTGTGACTGCAGCCGGACGTCGGCTGGTCTCTCTCTCTCTCTCTCTCTTTGATCTCAGGGGGTCCTTTTTGGAGTTTATTGTATTTTATTGTACTTGGTGGGGTGTTTGGGGGTGGGGGGAGGAGAAGAGCTTGTTCTCATGGGCTTTGTTGGTACCTTCAGAAACTTACCAAAGTCGTGTTTAGCTGCTTGTGGCGGCAGCCCCCCAAACGACCTATGGGTACTGGGGGGCTGGGCTGGGGGCTGAGCCGTGGGGGCTTGGGCCACCACCCGGGAGAGACTAGTCCCAAAGGTGGGCTCTGGGGTAGGCGATTGCTCCTCCCTCAGGGCTGGAGACTGGCCAAGCTTGCAGGGCTGAGTGGAGGACCTCAGGGGGTATGGAGGAAGCCCAAGGGGCCGTGGCCACATAGGGTGGCCTTCAGGGACAGTAGGCGCGGGGCGTGGTGGAGGGCAGCCGGCGCTGGTGTGGCAGGGAGGTGGCGGAGGGAACGGGTGACAGGAGGGGGTCCATGGGGCCCCGGGAGGCAGGGATGAGGGTACACGGATTGGACATGGGGGTTCGAGGATGTGTTGACAGGGACAGAGGTGGGAGCAGGCCGAGGGCTGGGCGTGTGCAGGCAGTCACGCCCTTGCAGTGGCCCACGAGTGCCCCTCGACTCACCTGGAGCTGGCCGGTCCCCAGCCCACCCTGAGGCCCCAGCGTCCGTGGGGCCCTGGGCAGCAAGCAGCCAGAGCAGGAGGGACTGTGTTTCATTGTTGTTGGTGATGCATGCGAATCAAGTGGACAGTAGAATAAAATAACAGGGAAAAAAAAAGGAAAAAGAAAACCCCAGAAAAACCACAAAAATCAACCAACACCAAAGGTGAGGAACCTCGCTGGATGTAGCTGAAGCAATCTAGACTAGGCATCACTGTACCCTCCATTTATCTCACTGAATCTAGTTACTACTAGGATAGTCACAAAACGCCCGCATGTTTAAAAAGTACTCAAAGTCATCTTTGTCCCTCGCCCCAGGGGGTGGCCACCTTTTCTTGCTCCAGTCCCCTTTGTGAGGGGAGGGGGGCAGGGTGTGGGGCCAGTAGCTATGGCCTCCGCCCTCCCTTGCCAGGGGCCTTTCTGGGTAGCCAGGAAGGTTGCGTGGCCAGCCCTAAGGCCCGCAGAGGCCTGAGGCCAGCTGCCTGGGTTTAATTTTTATTTAACTTTATTTTCTGTTGTGTGTGTGTGTGTCCACCCATGTCCGCCCTCCCCTTCAGTGTTAAATGGGAGTCTCTCCTTCCTCTTCCTCTCCCACGTCTCCCTCCCCCTGCCCCCTAGTCACCAGCCACCAGCCACCCTGTCTCAACCAGGCAGAGGGCAGAGTGGGCAGCCAGGGGCCTGGGGTGGCCTGGCCTAGCCCATCAGCCCACCACCCCTTCTCAGGCTGCCAGTATTGCCCTATCCCTTTTTAAAACACCCTTGTTTGTAAATCCTTAGACGCTTGAGAATAAAACCCCTCCCTTTTCTTCCACTGAGTCTGTGGTGTGTGTCCTGAGCCTGGCAGAAAGGTGGGAAAAGGTGAAGGGGTCCTGAGGCCTGACCTTGGAAATGGGGGCCTGGGGGCCATACTAGTGGACAAGGCCTATGCAGTGAGGGGAGGCAGGGCTGGGGGCTGGAGGGATAGTTTGTAGTGACTTGCCACATATTTAATGGCCAGTGTATGGGACCTCCCCCTAACCTGATAGCCACAGGTCCGGTAGGAGAGCCCTTAATCGCTAGCAGGCCTTGGGCACCAGCTCTGATGTCGACTCAAAAGTCTGCCGTCCCCACTCCTTGCCTCCCTAAGTGGCCACCCAGCCAAAGACAGGGCCGCCTGCCCACCTCCTGAGTGTGGGTGCTGCCTGGCTGGTGCCTCTGCCACCAGCTCTGTACGCTCTCGCCTCAGCCAGGCCAGCATACTAGGCACCGTGCTCCTACTGCTGGCCCCACTCTTGGGGACCACCATCTTGCCTAGTGAGCCAGCTGGCATGTACAGGCAAGGGGACATGACCCAGCACAACCCCATTCCTGTGCTGCCCTATCTCAGTGCAACCTCGCATCTACCCTGCCTGGGGGGATGGGGATGGGTGGGTGGAAGGTGGGGTCTCCCCCACCTCCCATCTTCCAGGTTGTCTTGGATCCCCAATTTCTTCAAAGTCCCCAGAAGCCATGGTGAGGCCAAGGGGTGTGGGAGGGGAGTGGTTTGCACAAATGATCTTAGGAACCGTGCGCACTGGTGATCCTGGACATTTAGATAACATCCTTTGAGAATACAGTCGAATGCCTCCTAAAGGCAGATGGCGGTAGTGGGGTGATCACACACCCCAGTGGGGGCTCCCTCTGCTGCTGGTTGCCCTCAGTCAGGAGTGAGGAAACAGACATGGGGAAAAGCCCGGAACCCTGGTGGCCAGGCTGGGCTTCCAATAGTGCTGAAAGGGCTGGAGGAAGACCACCTTGCTGTTCTCAACTCGGAAAAGGCGGGGTCAGCGTCGTCCCCCCAGACGGCCCTGCTGTGACCCCCAAAGCAGTCCCTGGTCCTGGGTGGGTGGGGTGAGAGGAGGACCTTTGTGCTCACCCAGACTGACCATCCACTGTCAGGCACCCCTCAGCCCCTTCCCCACCAGAGATCCTTTGCCCACTGCAGGTGGAGAAGACGGTCTGGGGAAGGGCCGCCTCCCCAGGAAGGTGCAGTTTTGCGTCCAGGCTCAGGCTGGGCTGGGACGTCCTGGGGGTCTCCAGGGACTACATCACAGCAGCTTTATGGCTGAGGGCATGAGACACAGAGCCGAGCGCCGGTGAATCCTCCATCACAACTGCATCCATCTTCCAAAGAAGGCAGGGGAGGTGGGGAGGTTGGCTGGGGGAAGAGACAGCGCGTCCTTCCTCTCCTGTTGTCACTCTTTCTCCCCGCCAGAGGCCCCGGGCCCTGGCTGCGCCGACCCCTTTTCAGTCTGGAGCTGTCGGACGCGGAGGACGCCCTCCCGCGCCCTGCAGGTCCGCTCAAGGTCCCAGCGGACAGCCGCGTGTTCGTGCAGGTAGACGCGGGAAGCACGGAGGCCGGGTGAGGGCCGGTGGGGGCTGCCGATCCTAACGGCGACCCCGCCCCTCAAGCGGCCCTGGCCAGTCCCTCCCTCCTGGCGCTGGGGCTTGGCCCTGCACTGCTGCTCCATAACACCGTCCTCTCGCCGGGCCCCGGGCCCCGCCCTGGCGCTGCTGCGCGGGGGCTGCTCCACCGACTCCTCGGTCACATTCCCGCCACCGGGGCCGCTCCTCGGTGGCGCCCGTCCCGCGCGTTTCAGTTTCCACCTGCGCCCGGTCTTCAACGCCTTTGTGCAGTTCCTGCACTGCCAACTGAGTCGCTGCCGCCGCCTCCGCAGAGCCCGCAGGACGCCTGCGCCTTTGACGCTGCCTCCACTGTCGCCGGTGCGCGGGCGCAGGACCAGGAACTTGGGCGCAAGTGCCTCTGACATCCGAGGGAGAACTCCTTAGGGTTTGGGCATCTGTGCGCTTTTGGACCTGGGGGCGGTGGTATCTCGAAACTGGGAGTAGGTACTGGGTCTCAGGATGGGGTTGGGGGCAGAGACGTCCGAAGGGGCCAGATTTTCAGGGTTCTAGTGATGCGATCCCTGGTTGCAACAGAATGCTAGACTCTTAGATCTGCCTGCGGTCCAGTCCGTGGAGTCCGGCCCCTGACATTCCAGTCTCTCGTGCCCCCTCTCCTTGCAGTGTCTGCCTCAGGATGAGGCGTGCGCGGGCGCCGGCACTGGCAGCGATGAGCGCCTGGGTGCTGACAGCCCCCACTTGCCCACACTGACGCAGCCCATCGTGGTAACTGTGCCGCGGCTGCCCCCCAGTGAGCGCGCAGCAGTCCTCCGCGTTGGGGGGTGTCTCTGGGGTCCAGAAGAGGGGTGGGGAGGGCATCTGAGGCCTGATCCCAGTCTTAGCGTTGTACTTCTCACAGGGCTACCCAAGGGTTTCCCTGGCAGAGCTGTGCGCCCCGAGTCTCCCGCGCCGACCCCGGAGGCCCTGGAGCCCGCGCCAGTGTTGGCCGTTTTCCTGCTGGGCGCCGCTCTGGCCGCGGGGCTTAGCCGCGGGGCTTAGCCTCGTGTGCGCGCACTTAGGTACCAATCTCCGCCCTCCGGGGTCTGCGCCTGGCCCCCAGTCTATTCCAGCTCCGCCCTGAACATCCCCAGACCGGCCTCTGCTATGCCCGCAGCAGCCTCAAGGGGTCGCCCTAGCTCCGGCCCTGCGCACCGCAACCCTACTCCTCGGCTTCCCTCTCTTCTCCAGTGCCCCAACTCCCAGGTCAGTCTCCAAGAGCCTCCCCCAGCGGCCCCCCGCCCAGGAGGCTCCAGTGAAGCAGGTAAGTGTCGGGACGCAGGAAGGAGGGGGAGTGTAATGTGGGTCCGGTTAGGACAGACGGATGAGGGAGGTGATGATAATGATCTGCATAGCCCGTTCTTTCTGCCAGGCGGAGTTCCAAATGATTAACGCATATTAATCCTTGTAACAACTTTCTACTATAATCCTCATAATAGAAGGAAAATGAGGCACTCTCCGAAATGGACTTGCCAAAGGTCACAAAAATTTAGTGGAACTGGGACTCGAACTCAGGTAGTGGGTGACCCGTAGCCGACTGCAGGCTTAGTGTCGTGAGAAAGGATCTCAACACCTCACACAGGCACTAGGCAAAGAGAATTCGGGTTTCAGACTCAGCATCCACTCTCACCCGGCCACGCAGACTGATTGGGCGGCCGGCGATGGGTTGAGAAGGGGGTGACCAGCCTTAGCGTCCTCTCCCGGCTCAGCCTGAGTCGCCTCTTTCCAGAGATGGCGCGCCCCCAGCAGGGTCTGAAGACAAACCAGCCACGGCCTCGTATCAGGCCTGCCAGGACCTGGGACTCTACGGGACTAGGATCGCTGAGCCCCGCCCTCCTTGCTTCTCCTCCCACCCTCCCACCTGGGCTCAAAATAAACCTTTGGCCTGAACTGCGGCTTTCTGAAGTCCGCGCGTGCGCGTGGCGCGGGGGGGTGGGGATTCCGGGCAGGAAGAGGTCCAGACTGGAGGGGTGGGGCTTTGAGGTGGGGCTCACACGCCCTTAAACACGTGTGCAGATACCGCCCACCGGCATTTTGTCCCTAACTAAAAGGAACACCCAATCCTATCAGCTTAAAGAGCCTCGTCTCCTCCTCCAAACCTGCACCAGCTCACCGGCCTTCTCAAAGCCTCTCCGCTCTCAATTCCCACCGCCCGGACCCTGCACTTGGCTAAAACCTCGAGCTCAAGTCTCTGCTCCAAGCTCCTCTCCGTCTACCCTTAAGGTCCTTAAATCCCTCCTGCCTGACCTCACCCTCCTCCGAGCAGACAAGGGCGGGATTTTAGCTCCATTTTACGGCTGAGGACACTGAGGCTCGGCAAGGCCACATCACTTAAATCACTAATCTGGGCTATCCGACCCCACAGCAGAGGTTCTTGGCTACAAAGCACATAACAGGAGTTTCACAAAACTTATTCCTGGAATGGAGGGAAGGGATGAGATCTAACGTCTCGGCTCCAGTTCACGAATGAGACAGAATGCGGGCGGTGGGTTCTCGTTCGCCTTAGCCTCAGTTAGTTACCAATCCCCATCGCTTCCGGGGTAGGCAGTTCCCTACGGCTTGCAAACGCAGAACCACGCCCGCATCCAATTCTGCTTCCGCGCGGGGTCTTTTGGACCCAGGGGCCGCCGTAACCCCGCCCACCAGGGAAACAGTCCGGAACGACGCCGACACCCTCACCAGCCTCACCGGCATGAAGCCACCGCAGCGGCGGCGAGCGATCCCGAGGCGCTATCTAGTTGAAGTGACTGGCCCCGCGGCCTGGAGAGCCAGCGAGAAGCGGCAGCTGTTACGACTATTGCAGGCGCGACAGGGCCAACCAGAGCTGGACGCCGCCGAGCTGGCCAGAGAGTTGCCAGGCCGGAGCAAGACAGAGGTGAGAAGAGTCTCGAGATGGGAGCAAGGCTGGAGGCGGGGCTAGGATGTGTCCGGGGCCGGCAGAGGGGCGGGCCCTGAGGGTGGGCTGGACGAAAGTGAGGCTTGGGGGCGGGGCCAGGGAGTGGGCCGTTCGAGGGTGAGGCGGGGAAGAGGCCGAGGTTGAGGAACCGGAAGAACGCCGGAGGAGGCGGGACTAGTTCAAGGCTGGGCCTTGTGTGGCTGCGAGAAGCCGAGGGCGGGGTGAGGGCGGGACAGAGTGAGTCGAGGGGCGGGGCAAAGAGGAGGCCGTGTCGCAGAAATCTAAGTGGCGGGGCGAGCTCTGAGTTGAACGGAGGCCCCAGAATGGGTATGCTCTGCTGGTTCAGATGGTGAAGAAATCTGCCTGCAATGCAGGCGCCACCGATTCCCTGGGTCGGGAAGATCCCTTGGAGAAGGGAATGGCTACCCACTCTAGTATTCTGGCCCAGAGAACTCCATGGACAGAGGAGCCTGAAGGGCTGCAGTCCATGGGGTCGCTGAGAGTCGGCAACAACTGAGCGACAAACACTTTCCTTCACTTCCCAGAATGGGTGCAGGTCGCAGCGGGACTGGACGGGAATGTGGTTGAAGTGGGAGTCAGGAAGTGAGAGTCAGGGAAATAGAGCAGAGTGGAAGAAGCGGGTAGGTGACTAGGATAGTACTTAACCACTAGTGTGGGCTGTGGCTGCGGGGAGGAACCAGAACCGGCCAGGGCTTTATATCTTTGTCAGATAGCTGGTCATGCCTAGGGCCTTGGCCTGAGAACCCCAGGCAGAGTCCCTCTGACCCTCCCCTGGCCAGCGGGAGGCTAGGGAGCAGTGGCTAGCCCTGGAACAGACAGGACTGCCTAGCCCTGGGCTTCTAGAAGGTCCATTTGGCCTCTTTTTACTTCCCAGATCCAGGACTTTCTCCGGCAGCTCAAGGGCCGAGTGGCCCGGGAGGCCATCCAGAGGATCCATCCAGGTGGCCCAAAGGGTCCAAGGCGCTGGGAAACACAGACCCCGGCCCCCATCGAGGTGAGATGGGGCAAGGTTCCCCAGGGCTGGCCCCTGGGGAATGAGGTGGGAATTCCGGGGGATAATCTGGACAGGGGAGCTACATGGAGGGGTTGAGTATGGGGAACTCCTGAGGATTGATCCCTAAGTACCTTCTGCTTGTTCCACCCAGGTATGGATGGATCTGGCTGAGAAGATAACAGGCCCACTGGAGGAGGCACTTACTGTGGCTTTCTCACAGGTACAGCCATCCCCACCCCCAGGCAGGATGGGGGTGTCCTGGAGGACAGGGTCATAGTATATGAGTCTAAGCTGGACCTGGATCCTTTCCCTTTGCCAGCTCTGTAATTCTGGCCTGTCACTGGTCACCCTAGCCTCCCTGTCCACCCTTTCAGCCTTCCTCGAAGTGGGAGGGAGGATTTGAAGGTTGTCTCCTGCAGGGCAGGGGAGTAACCCACGGGGACACTTCTGCCTTTCCTTCCCTGATCTTTCTCTGCCTGCCAGGTGCTCACCATTGCTGCCATAGAGCCCATCAGCCTCCTGCACTCAGTGCCCTCCAAGCCCACGCAGGCTTGTGGAAAGCCATTGCTCCTCAGCGCCCCTGGAGGACAGGAGGACCTGGGTCCTGAGGCTTCCAGCCCCGCCCCCAAGGCCCCTGGTGGGCTTGAGGTTCCTGGCTCCGCCCCTAAGACGCAAGGCCCTGCTCCTGAGGCATCCTCCGAGTCCCTGACTGGCCAGTCTGCTGAGGGAGACTTTTCTGTGGACTTCGAGAAGATCTACACGTACTTGTCATCCGTCTCCCACGGTGGCCAGGGCCCTGAGCTTTCTGCAGCTGGTGAGGAGGAGGGACCAGCACTCTGGGGGTGGGTTCTCTGGTGGCCAGCCCCACCCTCCCAACTCATCCCCTTTCTGTCCCTCACCAGAGTGCGCTGTGGTCCTTGACCTGCTCATGGCGCTTCCTGAGGAGTTGTCCCATCTGCCCTGCGCCACCCTGGTTGAACACCTGTTGGGTATGTACCGACATCTGATGGCCCCCCAGCGCGACCTTGCCAGTGGAGGCCTGGCGTCCAGAACTGAGGATAGCGGAGCAGGTTGCAGTGGTCAGGAGACTGGCCAGGCCACCCCTCAGGCCCCCGAGAATGCTGGCTCCAGCCAGCCTATATCCTCTTGGCAAGTGGCTGGGGTGTGCCCCCTGAATCCATTCCTGGTACCCTTGGAGCTTCTGGGCCAGGTGGCAAGGTGAGGGGCCTGGCAGGCAGGGGACACTCCAGACCTTGGTGAGCCCCCAGACCCTCAATCCTGCTTGGTCTGGCCCTGGGTTGTCATGAGGATCTTGCCACGGTGGAAGGTCCCTGAGGCAATATGCAGTGGCCTTAACATGCTTGACACAATGGGGGTCTCAGAGACGGAAGCCCAACTGTACAAGGAGGGGTTCAGCCATAGAACTGGCTCGGCTAACACCACCGTCAAATATTTCCCCCACTGGTTCCTCATACTTTCCGAAGCCTGGTATCCCGTGTCCTGTAACGGTGAATAAAGTTCTTGTCAACCCCCCTGACTGACTCTCTTTCTCCTGTGAGTTAGAAGTGGGAGAGGGCTCAAAATGCTGGAGGGAAAATCTGAGTTAGAGAACCATAGCTTAGAGTTCCTGGGGTCTGAGGGGGGTATGCCAGGCAGGAGGGTGTGGTGGGCAGTGAAGCAACCCTTGGTGATTGTTTGGAGGGTCTTGGCCTGAGCCTGACTGAGGTGGGGGAGTCAAAACCCCCGGCCAGGGGAGGGTGAGAGGTGGGCTGCCCGTGTGTCAGGAAGTTGGAGGGAGGAGAGTGAGTCCCTGAGGTGGCCTTGGGGAGGGAGGGAGGGAGAGCTGGAGGGGGAGCAGAGGACCAGAGAGGGGAGCAGACCTGGGTAGAGGGCGGGGCTGGGCACCCGGCTGCTATCAAAGGCCTCGTGTTCCCAGGGGAGCTCTTGGGTCTCCCTCCCTGCCCAGCCCCTCCATCAGCCTCCCTGAGGGTGTGGAGGCAGGGACAGGCTGGTTCGGGCAGGGCGGGGGCACCAGGTGTCCTCCCACAGCACCGCCTTCCCCCAGATCTCACCAGTCCTCTGAGAGCTGACGAATTTTCTGTTCATGGAGCCTGTGCATTCACACAACCTTCCTTTTATAGCAACACTCAGTTTCTCCCCACACACACTGCACACGGCTCCCTCAGGGCGCACAACACTTCTCCCAGGCGGGTCATGGAACAGAGCCAGCCCACTCCGTGACCATGGCCCCACCACACCAGACCTGAGGTTCCCGAAGTTGATGGTGGGACGGAGGATCAGGTCAGAGAGGTCTGGGCCTGCAGGTATGGTCACAGTCCCAGGAGGCCACGTCAAGTCTCGGAGACAACCTCCAGGGCTAGCAGAGGGTGCCCCATCCCAGCTCCCTACCAGACTAAGTCCATCAATGGCCCCCAGAGTTGCCCCAAGTTAAGAAAAGGAAGGGTGGTCTTGGCTCTTTCTGGAATGGGGGTAATTAGAGATGGTTAGCCTCAGTTCCCCAGAGCATGCATCTCAGTGTTTCTCAGCCCTGGGCAGCTCTTAAAGAGTGTGCAAAAATCAGCTCTGGGTTCAGATTCTAGCTCTGGCAAGTCACTGAAGCTGTCTGGACCTGAGTCCCCAGGCCTGTAGAATGACGATGCTAACAGGATCCTGAAAATACAAGAGGCCAAATGCAGAGTCGCTACCTCAGCACACTGCTTGGCATGCAGTAAGCACTCAATAATAGCTTTTATTAACAGCATGGGCTCTGAGGCAGGGAGGAGTGAAAAGCCAGGAGAGGGTCTGGGGAGTGGGGGTGGCAGAGGTATCAGGGGGAGGTAGCAGGGGAGCCAAAGAAGGGTGGAGGTGGTAACAGAGGGAGGGGCGCGCTGACCTGAACTGGGGCCTGGACTGGGGGCAGGAGGGAACCCGTCTGCCCTCTCCTCCCGTGGAAGGAGCCACCCATCCTGGACACAGCAGCCATTGTCGCTCTTCAGGCTCTGTCTCCGGGGCAGGCTACGCAGGGCATATTGGTATGCGGTGTCCCACCCCGTGAGCCCAGGAGAACCAGCCCCGCAAGGCCTGAGCCCGAGGGAGGGGCTCAGCACTTACGGGCGGGGTTGCGCGGGGTGGGGAGTGAAGATGGCCACAGAACAAGGAGGAAGGGAAAGGATACGGGGGTCTCCGGGTCCAGGAGTGGACAGGACACTCATGCTGCTGGGTGGCAGGACAACAGCAGAGAAACACCTACACGCTGGCGGCGGAGGGGCGGGACAGGGTAGGATAAAGGCACGAAGTGGGGCTCCGGCCTGGCCAGGAGGGAAGATGGGAGGGGTCTGAGGGGGGAGGGCTTGGACTTCTCCTCATGCCCCACCCCCCCCGACTCGGGCTGCGGGCTCGCGAGGCAGAATCCCGAGCGCGGTCCAGGCCTGGCGGCGCCCCTCGTCAGGTCAGCCCTGGGAGAGAGACCCCGCCGAGGGCTGGCCAGGGTCGCTGCACCGCTCAGACCAGCGCGTAGTCGAACTGCCCGCGCTCGAGCGCCTCCTTGTGGTCGGTCCAGGACGAGGCGGGCATGCGGCTGTAGGGGTCGAGCAGGATACGCACGCAGCGCACCATCAGCAGCACCAGCACCACGAGCAGGCACAGCACGAAGGCGAACACGGTGCGCTGCTCCGCGTCCAGGCCCGCACCCACCGGGGGCCCCGTAGACGGCGGCAGCGGCTCGGGGGACAGCGTCCACGTCGCACTCATGGCTCACATCGCCGCGCGCCCTGGGGAGGAGGGGCCCGCCCGGGATGCGGGGATGAAGCTGCGACCTCCCTCGCCCCCGCGCCTGCCCCTCCCACCGCCGCCCCCCTACTCTCTGCCGAGCCCCAGCCCCCTCCTGCGCCTCAGTCCTGGGGCTACGCCCATGCCCGGTCCGCGGGCACCCAACTCCGGGCGTGCTCGCAGGTGGGGACGCTATGAACAAGGAGAGGAAACCCCGACCCGGCCGGTCCGCGCACAACAGGTGCGAATGCACGGCCCGGGGAGGTGGCGGGGGCTAGACCCGGCTCCCCAGCCCCACTCCCTTTGTTCTTGCGTCCCGGGGACCCCCCTCCCCCCCCCCCCCCCCCCCCCCCCCCCCCCCCCCTGGCCTGGACCGGGACCGGGACGCAGAGCCCGGCAGCCGCGCTGTCTTCCGGGACCCGCACCCTGTCCGCTCTTGGCCTCTCCGCGGCGGCCCCGGCTCTGCCCACCCCACCCGCCCCTGGAGCCGCGGAGACCGAGGCAGGCGAGCAGCGCGCGAGCCGGGCCGCCGCGGCTGTTCCCATGGCGACGGGGGGCGGGGCCGCCGCGGGGGGCGGAGGCTGCGCAGGGAGCGGCGCTCGCGCCCGCGACCCCGCCCCGCCCACCGGGAAAACCGGGCCCCGCCCCGAGCCGCTGCAGAGACCACCGGCCCCAAAGAACCGTGAGCACCAAGGACTTCACCCTATCACCCCCACCAGCACTCCTAACCTCAGCCCGACCTCAGCTCCCACATCCCCATTCTCCTCTAAAACTGACCCCTCAGTTTCCTTGTTTGGAGGATCCCGGGGCCCTAAAAACTCATTTGGGCGCTAAAGGTCCTCTGGCCCCAGGGACCCCAACCTTCAAGTGACCCCAACCAGGTCACCGAAAACCTCCATAGATTTTCTTGTCATTGTCCCCACTCACACCCACAAATACCCAGGGTGGGCAGGGTCTTGCCCAGGTAAAGCCTCCCCCTCTTCTGTTGCAGCTTTTTTAGTGAACATGACCGCCTCCCCATCACCACTGGACTGGCCAACCCCCCACCCCCTCCTCAGTCCCAGATCCCCCACCCCAGTGACAGACACCCTGGACAACCCAAGTTGTTCTCTTGCACTTTGGTGATTTATTATTTCCAAATCTCCACTTATATACAGGATAATAAGGGCACTGTTTTTTTTTTTTTTAAAAAAAAAGGAGCTAAAATGGCCTGGCTGATGTGGCCAGTGAGCCCAGGCCCCACTGCTGTCTTGGGAGGGAGTGCCTGGTCTGAGGCCTGCAGGCCAGCAGCCCACCGGCAGGGGGGGGGGGCTGATGCAGCCCCCTACCCTTCCCACCCCATCCAGCCAGTGTTGCAGCTGGCCTGGCAGAGCAGGGGCAGAGCTGACAGTCCTGTCCCTAGAGGTCTGGCTGCTGCAGGTGGACGCCAGTTCCCTGTGTATCCACAGTGAGGGTCAGCCATGGAGGGCCCGGGCATGGCCGCCATGCTCAGAGGACCTGCTCTGTGCTGGAGGCCGAGATGTCCAGGAGCCGCCAGGCTGCATAAGGGTTCAGCTCATCCTGGTCTCGGCAGAGCGCCCACACATACAGCATTCGCAGTACTTTGTCCTGCAGAACCCGGGAAGGGTGAGGGCTGCAGGTGGGGAGCACCCAGTACCCACACCAGAAGGAGGGCAGGGTGACGCTGCAGCCAGATCAGGGCTGGGAGGGAGCAGGGAGTGGGTCTGGGGTTGTTAGCCTGGGTCTGGGATCTAGAGCAGAGGCTGGGACTCAGAACTTGGTCAAACCAGACAGACCAGCGGCCCTCTGACCTCCACCAGGCCCAAGGTGCTGTCCTGGTGCCCTGCACTGCAGGGAACTCAGTGCATGCCCTGCCCCTCCCTTCCTGCCCACTCACCGGGTCGCCCTCGACCACCTCGCCTTTGGGGTTCTTGATCACCATCACCATCTGGGCCTGGAAGGTGATGATCAGCACTGGCCCCTGCTCCATCATCTTGCCCATAGCCAGCTGCAGGAGGTGGGGACAGGGTGGATGGGCCTCAGAGAGTGGTCCCTGATGCCTTCCTTGCAGCCCCCATCCAGAGGCAGACCCGAGCTTCAGCAACCCAGGCCTACCACCTCCCACTGGTCTGTTTCCAGTGGGCACTTCCCAACTGTGAAGTGGAATCTGAATGGCTGAGGACCCAGACAGGCTCCCTGGACTGAGGCTTTGTGGACACACAGAGGCCTCTCAGAGCCACCCGTCTTCCATACGGGTATGGGCTCCCCACACAGTTGTGGCAGAGAGACCAGTGGGGGCCTGAGTGGTCCCAACAGAGTCCCTATCTTTCTCAGTGAATGTGCAGGGAGAACCCTGGCTTCAGGAGCCCCTGGGTCTGGGCAGCAGCACCCCTGGGCCACCACTTGCTGGAGAATTCCCAACCCCAGGACTATGGAAAGCGACCCTACTCCTCCAGGGACAAGGAGCTCACCCCGCCCAGCTGAGCACAATTCAGAGAAGCACCCCTGCCCCTCCCCCCAACCCTGGAAGAGGCACTCACGTCGATGTTGTCAATGTCCAGGATGCGGGAGTGGAACTGGAGGCCCAGAGCCTTGGCCTGCTGGATCGGGTGGGCCAGTTGGCTGTAGGTCTGCAACAAAAAGCCGAACATGCCCATGGGACCGGCCACCCTCGAGCAAGCCACGCCAAGGCACCTGGGAGCCGGGGGCACCACACACCCCAGGCCGGTGGTGGGCTCACAGCCGGGGTTTCAGGCTTTCAGCTCGTGTACCTCCCAGAAAGGGCTCCAGCGCCAGGAGTGACAGATGCCAGGAGCAGGCAGGCTGGTGCCACCCTCTTGCTGGCGCGAGTCACACACTTCCCTCTCATTACCAAGACAGCATCGTATCATCACTATTGAAAGTGGTATTAATCAGTGAGGTCGGGAACGCTCCTGGAATGCAAACAGGAACATGCTCCCAGAGAGGTAAGTTGAGGCCTCTCTGGCTGATGCAGAACATTCTCCTGTGGATCCTGGCCTGGAACCAAACACTTTTTTCTAGGATTCATCCTGCCCCACGGCTGCACTGGGATGAGCTGCCTGGGTCTGCCTGCTTCTCCCTGACCAGCGCCTGTGGGTGGCTCTCGGCCGCAGGCGGCCTGTTTCTCCTATGGGTGCAAAGACACCATAGCCCTCTCGTGCCTGCTCCCAAGCCCGGGATATGGCAATCTTGCATCTCAATGGAAGACACTCCAACAGCACCCATTTTTTATGCAACTAATGGACCCACCAAATGAAAAGAAAAAAAAAAAAGAAAAGGTGCCAATCTGAGCTCTGGTGTGCTTTCTTAAAGATGACATTCTCAGAACGCCCGGGTGTGAGTGGCTTCAACTTCATCTGTGTTTCTAGGGGCACCAGCAGCTCATGGGTAGAGATAACCAGTCACATCTTAACAGTCCCAAAGAAAAAAAAACAACCCACTCATAAACGCCTGCTGGATTAGTCACCGTGCAGGGGAGTATTTAAAAAGAAAACCTGACATCTCCTCTGCTTTTTCCAACTTGTTTGTGAGCTGAGTACAGAAGAGAATCAGCCAAAAGAGATTCTGGATTATTTAGTGTCAAGAAGCTGGGGTGAAAAAAAGCAAACTCCCAGAAGACACAGGTCAGGGAGCCAGAGGATGGGGCAATGTGGCCCTGTGGGGACAAGCAGGCTGCTAGGAAAAGACAGAGCAGATGGGATACTCCCGAGGCCGCCTGACCTGCCACCATGCAGCCCAACCCTGCCCGTGGTCTGGGACCTGGAACTCCAACTCTAAGAACAGTTAGGCCTCCTTAAGACATGCAGCTCTTAGCCAGGCAGAAATATATCAACGTCTGCTTGGAGGTTTGAGGATCTCACGATGAGAAAAACAGATAATGAATCCATCCAATGCCGCCTATGTGGGAGCTCCGCTTTGGTGTCCCCGAAGTACCCTCTTGATCCCCAAGGGATGAGCCCAGTGATGTAACCCCGGCCTCGGGAAGAGGGGCCATGGGGCCTCACACCCCATTTGCTGGCTGGCACCTGTGACTCCCACGCACAGAGTGAATATCTGATGCACCCCAGAGTTCTCCAGTCTCCCTTTCCACTCCCTGCCCTGACCCCTGGATCCCCTGCCTGTAGCCACCCCCATCCCCGACACCCCTATCCCCATTGAGCTCTTCCTGGACAGAGCCACCCAAGCAGATCTCCTCCAAATTGTTATTTCTTCTTAGGCCTAAACAGGAAAAAAAGAAAAAAGCCAGTGAACACTCACAGCTTCATAGCACCAGTCTTTGAGAATGTCGAGTTCCCCAGAAATCATGGCCTAAAAAGGGAAAGACAAAAAATCAAGTATGAGAATGAAAGTGGGCTTTGGAGGCAGGGAGATACTGCTGGAGAATGTTCCCCAGGGAGACCCTTTCCTCGGCAGGAAGGAAGGGGCAGAGTGGGGACAGAGGGGGAATGTGGGGGAGGGCTCCCAGGGTGCAAGGAAAGAAGCTGCCACAGGAACGGGATGTGGTGAGGGTCCTAGGGGGTGAGAGGTGCTGTGGGGGGAACCACAGGGCATGGTCGGGGTGGGGGCTGAGATGACCTCACCCAAGAGGATCCTGCCTGGGCTTGGGCTGCTGCTTTTGGGAGTTACTACCTTTTCACCTCCTCCCAGCCCTGTCTTGAGTGTTCTGAGGAAGCTGGGAACGCAGAGAAGGGAGAAGGGAGAAGGGCCCCAGGAGGAGGGGTCAGATGTTCACAGGGGACCGTGGGGGTGGGGGTGGGGGGGCTCCCTGCAGTCCCACTAGGCCATGCCATAGGCGTCTGTATGGGCTGGGCTGCAGGACTCCCAGGCTCCAGCCAGGGCTGGTAGCCATGGAGGGGCGGGGACATGTCGAGGAAGAGGCAGAACACCCTGCCGGGACACACTCACCTCCAGGACGTTGGGGATGATGTCGTTTTCACACTGCTGCAGGAAGCGGTCCTTGTCAAAGGCAGGGTCTACACGCAGGATCTCTGTGAGCACCTCTGACATCTCTGTCTTCGAGAACAGGCCCCCTGGATGGCCGAGCCAGCAGGGCAGTGAGGGTCTGGCACTCTGCCCCCCTTGCCGGCTCAGGGTGAGGGGATGGTCTTGGGGCAGCCCACTCACCCAGCAAGTCCGTGACCTTGTCTGTCAGCACACGGGACGCCCGGATGAAGGCGTTGTCGCTCTCGTCATACTTCATCTTCATCTCGAAGAACCCTGTGGCAGGTGGCCAGTAGGGTCAGGGCTCAGGGGTCCCTTCCAGAAAGACATCCCCACTCCATCACAACCCCCTCAAGCAGACTGGGCAACTGAGGGGGCCTCTCCGAGGCTGCTTCTTTCTCAAGAGACCAGGGCCTGTGGGCCAACCTCGGGGTGGGGGTGTGGAGACCCTGCCACCATGAGTTTGGAGGGCTGTGTGACCCGTGGGGGGCCACCTCCACTGAGAGCTGCTTTCACTGCAAAGGAAACACAGGCTTCTGGGAATCCCTATGGGATGAGGGACAGGGCTCCCTGTTAGCACAAGGGAAGCCAGGTGCTCCAGACTGGGCAGAGCACGCTGGGCCTTGAGCTGGTTCCTGGCTTGTGGGGTATGTGTATAGGGGCCAAATCCACAGCTGCACCATCGGGGTGGTGGTGGAGGAGGGGCGGGGGCACTCACACCTGCCTGCCCCCGCAACCACACTGGCTCTAGTCAAGATGGTGACCCAGCCCCGACGGCAGAGCCCCTGCCACCCAAGATGTACTGGGTGCTTCCCCTCTCCTCCTGAGGCCCGCACTCCGCTGCTCACACGCTGGGTGACTCTGCCGCAGTGACTGGCCCTCTCAGACCCCAGTCTCCTCCTCTGTCTGGTGCCCGTCCCCCGGGGAGCGCTCAGTGAGCGTCTCTCACTGCCCTGCCATCGGGCCGTTCTGAAATGGGGACACTCACGATTGAACACCACATTGTTGTCCCTGAAGTCCTTCCACTGCTGGTACCACTTGGAATCCTTATGTAGCACGACCCCCAGCGCCTCTCTGGGGAAGACCAGGGAAGCCAGTGAGCGCAGCCCAGGGGCCGCTCCCACGGGGAGAGGGACCAGTCAGACATTGTGATGACCCCCGCCTCACCTCCCGGCCTCCTGCCTTCTCATTTCCCCTGCCTATCCCTCCCCACCTCCATTCTCTCAGGGAGCCAAGGAACCTTGGGAAGAAAGAAACCTCACAAGCAGACTCGGGTCAGAACCCCGTGTAGTCCTCAGAGACAGACAACACTGCAGGTGGCTGAAAAGGGAGGTGGAGAGGGGATGGGAAGGCCCCCAACTGGTCTGGTACCTACTCATTGGCCTCAAACACTTTCTCTTCCTTGAATTTCTCTCCAGCGAACTCCTTCCTTTTCCGGAGACGCTCAGGCCGCCGATAGGGCCCAGTCTGTCCCAGGACGCTCTCGTCGATCTCCTTCTTGACAGATTCCACGCCCTGCAGAGCACAGCTGGGCGTGTGGGAGTTGGGCGACCCCTGGATGCCCCCGACCAGAAGCTGTACACCCACCCTGGCTCCAGATCTCAAGGTCACCTGCCTTGTAGGTGCAGGCCAAGGATTTGTCAGAGCCTCAGGGGGAGGCAGACGCTCGCTGCCGAGAGGAGACCCTGGCTATCTGACTTCTGCCCCTGACTCCCCCCAACCCCCACCAACCCCTGCTCTAAGAGCAGCCCCCAGATGACCCTCACATTCTGAGGTTGATTCCCCTGTCTCCCTGTAAACCTCCCTTAATGTGGGGAGAAACCAGCAACTGGAGGGGCATCCTGAGTGGCCCCTGCCCCATGACCCCCATCCAGGCTGACCGAGTCTGTGGATCCCCAGTTCCCAAACCTCCAGGACCCATTTCCATCCCAGCCCCAGCATACCAGACACTCTCTGGCCACCTCTGAGCCACTGCCCAAGTCCTCACTGGTGGCTGTGCTTTCAGGATAAAACCCGAACTCTTCCGTATGGCCCCCAGGCCCCTGCAGAGGCTCTGGTCACATCCAGTTGCCCCTGGTGCCCCCAGCTGGCAATGCCTGCTCCCTTGGCCTGGAGCCATCCCCGGGCGCTCCTGTCATTGTACTCAGAACCGCCTGTCCCCATGCCTGTCCTGCGATCCTTACAGAGCAACAATTTGGACCTTCTCTCCTGTGGCCCTGTGGCCAGCAGAAGGCCCAGCATGCGGTAAGGTCTTCATGGAATGAATTCAGAACCTCAAGTGACCAGGAGTGACAGTCTTGGGGTTCTGGGCCAGACCTAAGGGTGTCAGCCACCGACTGCGGGCTGGAGGCTCCTGGTCTGGTAACCTGTAGCTCCCTAGGGGCCATGATTTGCCCAAGACCACCCAGCTGGGAGGGGCTGAGCCCAGAGATGGGAGCGGGGGTTGGGAGCAGGCCAGAGCCTAGAGTGCCTGCAGGCACGAACCCAGCCCAGCTCACCTGGGAGAGGGCTTTGAAGGCAGCGGTCCGGCCAAGCTTCTCCCCGCCTTTGGACACTGATTCGGCAGACTGCTTGGCAGTCTTGGCTGCTTCTTCCACACCTTCCTTGATTTTCCGGCCAAGGTCACTTTTACTGACTTCGTCAAGACTCTACTGAGACAGAGGAGCGGGAGGTGTCAGCACGGCACAGGCTGGGGGCTGGCAGGAGCTCCCCCAGAGCTAAGGGCCAACCAGGCCAAAGGAGGGCAGGAGCAGACAACCTGAGCTTGTCTGGCTGGTGGAGCTGCGACTGGAGTATGTGCGTGCTTGAGAAGGGTGCCTACAACTCCTGGGGCACTGGGCCTGGGGCTGCAGGTACGGAGCAGACAGGAGCCCCAGCCCTCCCAGGATACACAGGAGTGGCAGCCACAGGTGGTGGGGAGGCAGGAAGAAGGTGAGAAGGTGTGCATGGAGCTGGGCTGGCCTCAAACCCCTGCCCCTCTCTCCTGGAGATGCAGGAGACTCAGGTTCGATCCCTGGGTTGGGAAGATCCCCTGGAAAAGGGCATGGCCACCTACTCCAGGATTCTTGCCTGGAGAATCTCATGGACAGTGGAGCCTGGCAGGCTACAGTCCATGGGACTGAGCAGGCAGGTCCCTGTCTCCAGCCCAGGAGAACAGAAAAACCAAACAGAAGCAACAAACAAGAAAGCCCTCCAGGAAAGTCACTCCCACTTCCACCCTCACCTTGGGGAAAAGTACTTCTCTCCTATCCTAAGGAGGGAAGAAAAACATCCTCATTTCACCCTCCTGTTCAATTGTAGCAAAGAGGCTTCTAACTTAAGCAGGCCAGTGAACTGCAGGCCAGTGGGCAGGTCTGACCTCACCCTACTTCCTTAGGGCATCTTGGACTTTATATCTGGAAAGCCTCTGGATCGGACAGGCTGCTCACCACCCCAGCCTACAGAGTGCTGGCTGTCAGCTCCTCCTGTGGCTTCCAGCACCACGCCCACTCCTCTGCCAAAGGTGAGAACAAACGGGCCCTGCAGCTTTGGCTAAGAGGCCCTGGGAGCCCTGAGGCCATTACCTCCTTGACGGTGCCCGTGATCTCCCCCAGCTTCTTCCTGATCACCTCGCTTGTCCGAAGGGTTTCCGATTCAATGGTTCTCTGGGGGGGAAGGATATTGTATCTTTGTGTTGTGATGCACAGTCCAAAGCAGCATTTTCTCAGCAGTCCCTTCCTCTCCAGACAGCTCTGCTTCTCTTGCCCCTCTCCCTCAGCCCGCCGAAAGGATCCCTCCCTTTCCCCCAGGGTCCTTGGCTGCCCCCCAGCCTGGCATGAAGCCTGGATAGGGACCCTCCTGAGCACAAAGCCCCAGGCCCCGAATCTCTCTCTGGGCGACAGCGGGTGAACTCGCCTATCTGCTCATCAGTGATACGTTGAGGGGGGTGGTGGCAGCGGTGGTGGGGTGCTGTTCCCACTCTGCCTCCACCCAGGCAGCCCCTCCGCCCACTCCTTTTCCTTAATGACAAGGAAGGGCGCTCTCCCATAGGGTGGAACCCCCAAAGAAAGTAGGCCTCACTGCGCCCGTGGCCCGGGATAGGGGGGTCAACACAGCAAAACACCGAGGGACGTGGGGCATCTGGGGCAAGCGCCCACATCCCAGGCTCAGCCGCCCACAGCGGAGATGGTGGGGCTCTGCATCCACGCAGAGCCCTCGCAGGCAGAAAGATAAAGGGCCACAGGCCCATTCACAGGCAGCTGAAAGTTGTTTGGGTGTTTCCGTACGGTCTAATAGAAAAACCCAAGTTTTTGGCCAAGCGACCATGTAACGATTACACTAGCCCTGGAATCCACTTTCTACCCATTTCACTCAGAGGCCCTCCCGAGTACGCATCTCAAATCTAGTGCCAGAGAGACCTATGGAGATGCAGATTCTTTTTTTTCCCCTTTTTAAAATTATTTATTTTTAATTGGAGATAACTGCTTTACAATGTTGTGTCGGTTTCTTCTGTAGAGCAGTGCAAGTCAGCCCTAAGTGTACACATGTCCCCCTCTCTTGAGCCTCCCCCACAATGCAGATTCTGACGCAGGAGGTCCAGAAAGCCCTCCGTGTGCTGGTCTGTGTATAGAGGATGCCGCAGGCTCACCGCAGACCTGGAAGGCTGAGTGGCTCCCCCTGCCCCCTTATTCCCCATCATCAGGGACCCTGACAGCCGGGCACTGCACTACGGGAATTCCTGGCTCCCGGGAGCAAGTGAGAGGTGAGAGGTGGTGAGGTGAGAGAGGTTAACTGGGTTGGCCAGTAAGTCTGTTCAGAGACAAGTCGTGAAGGGGACTCACGTATTTCCTCCTGGCTTCCTGGAGCGCATCTGACTCTTCCAGCTTCTTTGCCTCGTCTCGGAACTTTTTTATACTTTCTTTCATTTCTTTGTTTTTGGCTAATTCCTGTTTGATGTTATCGAGCAAGCCGGAGAGAAAACCTTTTCTACCTCCAGAGGAATAGGATTTGGACTAGAAAAAATGTAGAAAGAGACAAAGGATTTTTTTTTTTTAATTTTCTATTTTCTGTTGATACAGGTTTAACAATGAAGAGCTCTCTCTTTGCAGAAGAGTAGAAGAAGCACATTAAAAAACTATTAGATGATAAACTGTGGGGCACCCAGGCAACAAGATATTATTCAGCAATAAAAAGAAATGAAGCCAGGGACT
The DNA here is from genome assembly GCA_007570785.1 of Antilocapra americana. Classification (NCBI taxonomy): domain Eukaryota; kingdom Metazoa; phylum Chordata; class Mammalia; order Artiodactyla; family Antilocapridae; genus Antilocapra; species Antilocapra americana. The sequence continues at coordinate 1,017,981 of ML663012.1, read as the reverse complement.
TCCCTGGTGGCACAGCAAGTAAGAATCCACCTGCCAATGTAGGGGACATGGGTTTGATCCCTGGGCCAGGAAGACCCCACATGAGGCCCTGCTCCATGCAAAGCCCTGCCCAAGACATGGGCTTTGGGGTCAGACAGCTGGGTTTAGATCCTGGCTTCTCCTCCTTCAAAGGCTCAGGAGAGAGAAAGCTTCAAAAATGATTGTGAGCGAGTGACTCAGGTCACGGGAATGTGGCCTCGTGTGCTTGGCTGCTCCCACTTCTGAGGGTGCACAGGGTCCACCACCAGGCCTGGGGACTCACCCTACCAGTTTCAAGGGCAACAGCCTTCCCTGGCTGCTACTGAGCCCCAGCAAAAGAGGCGGAAAGCACCCAGAGGTGGGGTGGTGCTGGCAGGCAGCTGTCTGGTCCAAATGAGTCCTGGCCAGCCCTTCTCCAGGGGAAATCCAGGTTCCAAGAGTATCAGGGACTGCATCAGCTCACAGCAGCCCCACCACTCACCCCAGGGCCGTGGACTGGGTGGTAGTGGTGGGGAGCGGGGCAGATCAGAGATGTGGACAACTAATGGGAAAGACGCGTCCCACACCTACAACAGCCCCAGGACACAGATGGGGAGACAGGCTGGCACAGGTAACTAGAGGGCTGTGCTGAGACTCAAAAGGGAAGGGAGGGTGTGGGCTGCTCAAGCATGTGGAAGTGGAGTCAGTGTGAGGTTTGGGGCTTTCCTCTCCATGGTGGTGAAACACCAGCAGAAGTATAGTTGAGGAGGAGTGACGGGGAGGGCAAAAGCTCTAGAAAATGCTGTTCCTGACAAACAGTGTAAAGAGTAAGAGAGATATCAGGGATTCCCTGGTGGTCCAATGCAGGGAACATGGATTCAATCCCTGATCCGGGAAGATCCCACTTGCTGTGGGGCAGCTAAGCCCTGGCACCACAATTATCAAAGCCTCCGAGCCCTAGACCCTATGCTCTGCAACTAGAAAAGCATACACAATGAGAAGCCCATGCATGGCAAGTAGAGAGTAGCCCCACTCACCACAACTAGAGAAAGCCCCAAGCATAGCAACCAAGACCCAGGATAGCTATAGATACATAAAATTATGCAAATTTTATTTATTATTTTATAAAAATATAAAAACATTATATAAATATAAAATTATATAAAAACAAAATTACAGAAATTTTGTATAAAAATATAAATGTAAAACTTTTATAATACAATTAAAAAAAAATAAAGGTAAGGATGGTCTAGCCAAGGGGAAACCCAGCTCCAGGAGATGTATGACTTTGTGAACACAAATGCCCATGGGGCCATCTCCCAGAAGCAAGGCCCAGCTTTGCTTGAAGGACCCAGGCATGCAACCCAGTGCGAGGTGCATTTCAGCTCCACTACAGGGATCCCACTCCACTCTGGGAGGCAGGAGCCCCACCCCCAAGTGTGCCGAGCACTTCCAGATACCAAGAGCACCAGGCCCACTGGGCTCTGTGACTCTAGAAGGCCTGACCATCAGATGCCCCGGCAGTGTGGGCAGCATCCTGCAGGCCTCTTTTGTCACCTGTGCCTGACTCTCACACCTCCCCTTCCAGCTAGCTCGCTCACGTCTTGAGTCACTCACCAGGGTCAGCTCTCCACTAGGCCGGGGCAGCTGGTAGGTACCATGGGGCAGTGGCACTAGATTGCGGCTGGACAGGTGATGGACTCCGCTGCCAATGCATCTCTAATCAAGGGAGAAGAGATAAAGATCCATTTAGACCAGAGAGTGATGAGGAAGGAAGGAAATAGGCCACCTAAAAAAGTAGGGATTGCCTGAGACTCATCTGACGAGTTTTATCCCATGCCACCTGCATGCTTGATGCTCGACCATCTTCTCAAATTCTGAGAAGCCAGTGGAATCTGGTAGAAAGAGAAAATCTTGGAACTGTACCTGCAGGGCCCACATGTACCCTCCCAACTCTGAACTAAGGGAAACCAGATAGGTCCTAGGAAATGCCAACCTATGGTAGAAAAAGGCTAAAGGCTAAATGTGCCAGTCTAATTTTGGGCCTTAGTCTAAAGATGGGCATGCTGAGCCTTGATGCTGGTGGCAACCAGTCTTCTCTACTTCTGCCAACTTTGGAGGCCCAGAGGCCTGGGCTTTCAGAGGTAAACTTACTGTCCCAGGCACAACCCTGCAATAAACCTACATGTCCTGATCCAGGGTTGGGATGTGAGCAGAGCAACTTAGGGGAGTCACCTGGGCAGAGAGATGATGCTGCTAACCTCATGTGAAAGGCATTTCTTCTCTGACCAAATGATGGACTTAAGCTCCAGGAGAGAAGCTCTGTGTAGGTCCTGTTCAACGCTGCATCCTAGCACCCAGCATGGAGCCACTTACATGGATGTCAATGACCTGACAAAATCACATTTCCATTTCTACAATCCCTGGGCCTCCCCTCATCGTGTTCCATGCTTCCTGACTCCAGGAACTGTAAGCAACATATAGACACAGATACTATGATCTCCTATAGCTACTCAAGAGTAACTCTTGTGAGTTATTGAAACTTTTGTTTTAATTGCTTTTTTGTTTTCTTCTTCTAAATGCTTACAGCCATTGATCCTTGAGCCACCGATGTCAGCAGCAGTCTGAAGTTGAAGCGGATCGCTGTCTAATTGGGGAGGAAAACCCCACAGGAGAATGGAACCTGAAGGTGGCTCCTCTTTCATCTTGTGCCCAAATCCAAACACCTGTACATGCAGCCTTCAAACCCTGACTCAAAAGACAGTCAGTCCAGAAGAAAAGCTCTGCCCCGAGTAAGAAATACCTTGTTTCTCCTGACACTCAGATTCCTGTGAGATACTTTCCTTCCTGACCTGAGCTTTGGTCCAGGTCAGCCACCTTGCTAGCTCTGAGACTGTGGGCAGCTTGCTTAGCATGTCTGAGCTCCCAGTTTCCTAACCTGTGAGATAGCATCAAATAGTAGCAACGTGAGTACTATCTTCCCAAAGCACTTTAAACGCCTTGACCCCCAAGGCATCTGTGAGCCCAGATTCTCAGCCAGGGCGACAGCTACGTCCCGTACTTTCAGAGGATTAGGAGGAGAGACGGAAAGTGCTCCCGGTCGCGGACCAAGCATACAAAGCTGAGCCGTGACTGTCACGGTTTTCTGCCTTTTCCTCACCACTGTTTCTCCACGGAGCGCCACAGTCACCATTCACTTCTCGGTACACGTGGGATCAGCCAGCAATGAGGGGTGATCCTCTCCCTGCCCGGCTCCATGCAATACTGCCCCCAGCCGGACAGTCTCGGCTCCCCCGCCCTCAGGCCTAGCTCCAGGCCCCACGTTACAGGGTCCCCGCCCCGGCCTCGGCTGACCCAGTGACCAAACTTAGAGTCTCTCGCGGAGCCCAAGGAAGGGACAAAGAGGTCAAAGACCTCGGGACAGCGAGATCCTGGAGGTAGCGGGTCCGGAGCTCCCTAATCCCGCCCTCCTGGCCCCGCACATCTGCTCACCCGCGGGCAGCGGCACCAGCCTGTCCGCAGCGCCGCCGCCGCCATGCTGGAGGATCCCGTGTGACCTTCTCGGGGCGCGACTCGATGCCGTCATCCGCCGCTTCTGCCTGGTAGGGTCCCGGCCTGGGAAAAGCAAGGCCTGGGGGCGGGGTTTGTGAAAGGAAGGGCGTATCATTGGACAGGGCTCCCAAGGAGGGAGGGGCCGGGGGGGAGGTCCACAATAGGGGCGTGGCCTTACAGAGGGCGGGAGAGTCTAGAGAACTAGGCCTCTGATAAGGCAGAGTTTCGGAAGAGCGGGCCTGTGACTGGATGTGACCTGGGGGGCGTGTACTCCTGTTTGGCAGAGACCTATGGTTGGACAAGAAAGCGAAGAGGCGGAGCCTGAGGACGTGGATTCTGTAGGGAGCGGAGATTTTCCTAGAGACAGCCCAGGGTTCGCGTGGCCGGAAAAACCCGTACAGAGCGACACACCATAAGAACCGATTCAATTGGGTTCTGACTGATTGACCAATGGGCCTGCCCTTTGCCCCTGACTCTGACTCACTGACAGTGACTGACATTGACTAACAGACGAGCAAGTGAGTTGGTTCAAGAGCAAAAGCGAATGAGCCCGCATTTGTACAGCACTTTCGGAAGGCACCTGTTGGTTTTGGTCCAAAAAAGGAAGGGGAAGCTGAGACCTGGCTGGGTGTGAGCCACTCTTCCTTCCATCCGTTTAGTGTGAATTGATACACCTGGCCCGGAAGAAGTTCATGCCTCTGTCACGTCAGCGCCCAGATGCTATTTTCCATTTAGAGAATCCACCACCAAGTGGTGGAACCTGGACATGGGCATGCAGCAAGGAAGAGGTGGTGTGTTGGTAGCGATGTTGTTCAGTCTCTCAGTCGTGTCCGACTCTTCCTGACCCCGTGGACTGCAGCACGCCAGGCTTCCCTGTCCTTCACTGTCTCCCAGAGTTCGCTCCAACTCCTGTCCATTGTGTTGATGATGCCATCCAACCATCTAATCCTCTGTCGGCCCCCTTCTCCTCTTGCACTCAATCTTTCCCACCATGAGGGTCTTTCCCAGTGAGTCAGCTCTTAGCATCAAGTGGCCAAAATGTTGGAGCTTCAGCATCAGTCCTTCCAATGAATATTCAGGGTTGATTTCCTTTAGGACTGACTGGTTTGATCTCCATGTGTTCAAGGGACTCTCAAGAGTTCTCCTGCAACACAATTCAAAAGCATCAATTCTTTGGCGTACAACCTTCTTTATGGTCCAACTCTCACATCTGTACATGACATAGCTTTGACTATATGGACCTTTGTGGGAAAGATGTCTCTGCTTTTTAATACCCTGTCTAGGCTTCCCTGGTAGCTCAGTTGGTAAAGAATCCACCTGCAATGCAGGAGACCTCGGTTCGATCCCTGGCTTGGGAAGATCCCCTGGAAGAGGGCATGGAAACCCAGTCCAGTACTCTTGCCTAGAGAATCCCCATGGACAGAGGAGCCTGGCGGGCTATAGTCCATGGGGTCTCAAATAGTTGAACACAACTGAGTGACTAGACACAGCACAGGTCTGTCATAGCTTTTCTTTCCAAGGAGCAAGCATCTTTTAATTTCATCTTTTAATGGCTGCAGTGATTTTGGAGACCTAGAAAAGATCTGTCACTGTTTCCACTTTTCCCCCATCTATTTGCCATGAATTTATGGGACTGGATGCCATGATCTTAGTTTTTTGAATGTTGAATTTTTAAATAGATATCATCTAGATATCTAAGGTTGTTGATATTTCTCCTGGCAGTCTTGATTCCAGTTTGTGATTCATTCAGCCCAGTATATCACATGGTGTACTCACTGGTACCATGGGGAGAGTTAATGTACGTTGCCTTTGCCCTGTTGAAACCTTTGCCGTTACTCAAACTGTGATAAGGTCTATGGGACTTGGGAGGGAAGTAGCATACACTCCCTGGCCTGTGTTGGACAGATCTGCCTTCTGTGTCCCTCAGGAGCGCCACCTGGAGGTGAGAAGAAGTTTTGAGGGCTTCCACTCTGGCTTTGTTGGAAATGCCTTTATTTGAAGAGGAGCAAACTAGTTAAGAGGTCGGGATATACAGGTTTGCTGCTGAGAAGAAGGTCTAAGAGTTTCTTAGTTGTTGTTGAAATCATGGAGTTAGACAAGGGCACCCAGAAAGAATATGTCAGGTGGGCACATCAAAACCCCATAGTCAGATGGAGGAAGAAGAGCCTTAAAAGAGACTGGGCAGGACTGTGTAACAGGTCAGAAGAGGACCTAGAGGGGCTTAGAGAAGACAGGTGGAATAAGCGGTACTGAATGCAGCAGAGAACTCAGGCCAGAATGGTATCCATCAGCCCTTGCACTTTATAATATGGAGGTCCCTGAGGAGAGAAGCTAGAAGGTTTTGGTTGAATGGTGGCTGTGGAAGCCAGATTTCAATTGGCTGAGTCTTTTGTTTTTTACAGAGGTGTGCTGGAACCAGCTTGGACTGCTTGGAAAGAGCCAATTGTCAAATTTTCAGGAATTTTGAAACTAGTTGTTAAACATGGTCATTGTTTTAAAGTTGATTGTGTAAACTTACAATCAACTGGATTATATTAAAACAATGGTAATAAATTCTCAAAACTCAACACTTCTTATTATGTCCCTGTCTATGCTACTGAAATTATTTACATATGTCTCTTCCTTAGGCTGGAAATACCATATTAGATGTGCTATCCATCTTACTAATTCTGTCTTTTTTCCCCCTAAAGTAATGGTTGATTTGCAGGGTGCCACACAGGGGAATGGGAGACAAGTCCCAGGTCCATGTCATCTTGGTCACTGAGTTTAGGGATTCTTTTTTATATTTATTTTTATTTATTTAATTTGGCTGAGCCAGGTTTTCACTGCAACATGTGGGATCTAGTTCCCTGACCAGGGGTAGGACCTGGGCTTCCAGCATTGGGAGCATCGAGTCTTTGCCACTGGACCACCAGGGAAGTCCCCACCAATTCTGTCTCTAATGTACCACATTAGTAGCCTGAAATTGGCCATGGTGGGAGTATTTACGCCATAGGAATTGACAAACAGTACAGATCGAGAACTTTCTGGTGTGTTTGGAGGGTCAGTTATTAAACGTTTAACAAGCACACAGAGAAGGAGAACAGAGATGCCTCTGAGGAATCTTTGCAGTGCTTAGAAAGTGAAATGATGACAGCTGGAGGTACATATGGAGTAGAGTGAGGGTGGTTTATGTTTTTCCTACCTTTTCATTTTTAAAATGTTCAAAGCTACAAAAAGTTGCAAGAATAGTATAATGAACACTCATACACCCTTTACCTACATTTGTTTTGCCACATGTGCTTTAGCATTTGCTATGTACATGTGAGGGTTTCCCAGGTGGCGCTAGTGGTAAAGAACCCGCCTGACAATTCAGGAGACATTTCCCTGGGTTGGGAAGATCCCCTGGAGGAAGGCATGGCAACCCACTCCAGTATTCTTGCCTAGAAAATCCCATGAACAGAGGAGCCTGATGGGCTACAATCCATGGAGTCACAGACTCGGACATGACTGAGCATCTGAGAACCGATCGTTGATTTACAATATTGTGTTAGTTTCATGTGCACAGCTTAAGTGACTCAGTTATATACATATATATAATTACTTTTTAACAATTCTTTTCCATTATAGTTTGTTACAAGACACTGAATATAGTTCCCTGTGCTATACAGTAGGTCCTTGTTGTTTACTTATTTTATATATGTGCTCAGATGCTCAGTCGTGTCTGACTCTTTCTGACCCCACGGACTATAGCCTACCAGGCTCCTCTGTCCATGGAATTTTCCAGGCAAGAATACTGGAGTAACATTATATGTATGGGGAAAAAAGGGAATACTGGAGTAGGGTGCCATTTCCTCCTCCAGGGGCTCTTCCCAACCCAGGGATTGAACCCACATCTCTTACAACTCTTACCTTGGCAGGCAGATTCTTTACCACTAGCTCCACCTGGGAAGCCATTTTATATATACTGGTGTGTATCTGTTAAGTCAATACTCCCAATTTATCCCTCCACCCATCCCGTTTGGTAAGTGAAGTTTGCTTTCTATGTCTATGAGTCTGTTTCAGTTTTGTAAATAAGTTCATTTGAACTGTTTTTAGATTCCACATATGTACTATCATAATGGTACTTGTCTTTCTCTTTCTGACTTACTTCCCTTAAGCTATTCTCCAGGCCCATCCATGTTGCTGCAAATGGTATCATCGCATTATGACTGAGTGATATTCTGTTACTTATCATACATAGCATATCTTCTTTGTCCATTCATCTGTCGGTGGGCACTTAGCTTGCTTCCGTGTCTTGGCTATTGTAAATAGCTCTGAACATTGGGATGCATGTGTCTTTTCTGGATATATGCCCAGGAGAGGGATTGCTGGATATATGGCAACTCTATTTTTAGTTTTCTTAAGGACTCTATAGTTTTCCATAGTAGCTGCACCGATTTACAATCCTACCAATGTGTAAATTTGTACCTACCTTTTTTCCACATCCTCTCCAGCATTTATTATTTGTAGACTTTCTAATGATGGCCATTCTGACCAGTATGAAAACCTCATTGTGGTTTTGTTTTGCATTTCTCTAATAGCGATATTGAGCATCTTTTCGTGTGTCTAATGGCCATCTGTTTGTCTTCTTTGGAGAAAAGTCTGTTTAGGTCTTCCGTAGCCCAGGCACAAGGTTAACAAAGGCAGAAAAGGTAAAAGGGAAGGGATGTTTGTGATTTCAGCTCCCTGAGTAGACCTCGGTTACAGGGTCACCAGCCTTGTCTTATAACTTGATGTGTCATTGGTGATGGTGCCTGCTCTATGTGTTCCTACAAAGCAAACCAGCAAATCGTGGTCTGTTGTCTAAGCCAACCAGTGGGTGGTATTTTGTTATAGCTGCCCCAGCTGACTAAGACAGTCAGTTCTCCCAGATGGTAGACTAACCCCAGGCTTTCTGGAAACCTTCCCAATGCTGTCAGGTGAGTGTGTGTTACAGTCGACCTGGCACAGTCCACAGTGAAGCCAGGAGTGGAACAGGGACCAAGACGCCAGGGAGTCACCCTTTGTGGGGAGCATCCAGAAAACCCATGCTGGGTAGTGTGTGCACTGAGACCTCAGGAAGGGTGAGGTTTGGAGCTAAGATGATCACAGAAAGACTCAGTGTATTATTCATCTACTGCTCTGTAACAAATTACCCAGAATGTTACAGCTTAACAAAGAGAAGAAGGTGGTTGCCAGGAACTGGGCATAGATAACCAAGATGCATGAATTCTAGAACTCTGGTATACAGCCAGCTCAATGCCTACAGTTAATCATCCTATACTGTGCACTTTCATTTCTTAATGTTGGTCCCTGCTGGTCCAGTGGTTAGGAAGCCACCTTGCAATGCAGGGGACACAGATTCCATCTCTGGCCTAGGATCTAAGATTCCACACCCAGCTTCTGCTGCCCACGGACCTCCGCCATCTGTCTGCCTTCTGTCTGGCCTTCTTCCCACTTCTGCTCCCCCTCTACCCGGCTGACTCTCTTCTCCATCTCCTGTTCTCCTTCCCCAGGAATAATAATAGCTGCTGGCACTGACAGCACGCCTCCCCTGTTCCAGACAGCGCGCTAGGCTCCAGGAAGCAGCTTCTTATTTAGCGCCAGCCCACAAGCCCCCAAGGCGGATGCTATCATTAGTCTTCTTCTACAGACAGGCACCCACAGCTCGCAGGCAGGGAAGAAGCTGCCCACATCAGCGACGTCAACAAAGAGAATCTAGCTGGAGAGTTAGGGCCAAGCCTCTGGCCCAGGTCACAGTGTAGACCCCCACTCAATGGCCATGGCCAGGCTGGCTGTTGGTAAGGTAGGACTTGAATCCTCCTTAAAATCTGTGAAGCTGGCACTATCATTCCCTTTTCTATCAAGGAAGCAAAGGCCTCCAGAAGTTGATCCACTCAAAGGCCGAGATGGGGAAGTCGAAGGCATTTGAAAGAAACCATTAAGGGTAGTTAGAGACTTCCCTGAGGGTCCAGTGGCTAAGACTCCATACTCCCAATGCAGGGGGTCCTGGGTCGATCCCTGGACAGGGAACTAGATGCCACACACCACAACTAAGAGTTCGGATGCTGCAACTAGTGATCCTGAGTGCTGCAACAAAGACCGGGCGCAACCAAAAAAAGATAAATGAAGGGGCAGCTAGTCGGGAAAGCTCGCTGTGGGGACAGTGCCAGCAGGGATTGGAGACAGATCATGGAAGTGTCAGGGCGAGCAGGAGAGCTTGGCTGGAGAGGATGGGGGGGGGACCAGATCACGAAGGTTGCCTAAGTAGGAGCCCTGGGGAGTTTTAAAGAGGGCATGGTAGGGTGCCGCGTAAGCCATCCAATCAGCTCTGTTTTATGGAAAGATCCAGAGGCTGCTATGGTCGCTAGGAGACCACAGCATCCTGAACGAGGGGACCAGCAGATGGACTTGTGGAAAAGCCAGGGGTCAGAATGCTCAGGACTCCGGGTTACAGAAACCTGTCTTTATGGTGCAGGTCGGGGGGCACACCAGGCTGTCAGCTTCCAGGTATGGTGCAGGGAGGTGCCTTTGGCTGTGCTGTGCAGGGCCCTCAGTAGGTAGATGATAGGGGAGGGCTTCTAGCACCCCCATTGGTCCTTAGGGTCCTTTATCCTCTCTCTTTGGAACCTCATCTCTCTTCCCACAATTATTTGCACCAATCAGATTCCATGTAGACTGCGGGTAGAACAGTCAGGTAGCAGATGCAGAGCTTATAAGGCAATCAGGTCTTTCAAAGAACAAGAACTGGGACTTCTCAAATGGTCCCTGGGACTTCCAAGATGGTCCAGCGGTTAAGATTCCACAATCCCACTGCAGGGGGTATGGGTTCCATCCCTGGTCAGGGAACTAAGGTCCTGCATGCCCTGTGGACAAAAACAAACAAAAACACAACCACCCTCACCCAAAACCAAATATACTTCCAGGGTAAACAAAAGGAAAGGAAGAAAAAAGAACCAGGCCTGACCTCTTAGCAGGGGTGACTTTCCTCTTAGGTGACTAGGCCCTACCATACTTGGGGGCTCTTTGCAAATGTTTTGCTTTCTTTTAAAATAAGAAGCAAAGATATATAATCTAGCTGGAATTTCAGTCATCTTTATCTTTATGCCAACAGTGTTGTAAAACATTATTTTTTTTTCCTTTTTCCATGGGGGATGGAACCTATAAAGGCAAAATTGTGTGGGACCGATGAAAGTCACAATGGGGCGATTTTGGCATATTTCTTGGGCCTGATCATGCTAGGATCTGTCTTTTCAGTCTTAAGGACCATTATCAATCCCTCTTTTGTTACTATGATCCAGGAAGGGGAGGTGGAGAGGGAAAAAGGGAAGAGGCAAAAAAAAAAAAAACAACCCAGTGGAACTAAAGAGGTATTTGCAGACCCATGTTCATAGCAGCATTAGTCATGATCACCCAAAGCTGGAAGCAAGTGTCCATCAAAAGGTGAATGGATAAGCACAATGTGGTCTGTCTATATAATGGAATATTACTCAGGAATGAAGTTCTGATACATGCTACAGCATGGATGAATCTGAAAACACTTGTTAAATAAGCTTACAGTTTCTGAAATGCAGGACACTGTACAAGCAGTAAAACACTCCCCTTTCAGCATTTGGGGGGGGGGTTAAAGCACAGACCTGGTGGCTTCACTGCCCACCTATTTAAAATACAACATCGACACTTCGTTGATTTGAAAGTGTATGCACACAGGCAGCTCAAGAGAGGAAAGCCGGATGGCAAGGAAAGCAGAGAGAGGGGGAGTTTTCATTCAATCACCTTTGAACATTGCATGCTTTGAATAGTGAGCATTACCTGTTAAGAATAAACAGAGGCTTCCAAAGAAGACATACAGATGGTCAATGGTCACATGAAAAGATGCTCACGTACGCAGTCATGTCCTACTCCAGGACACCATGGACTGTAGCCTGCGGGGCTCTTCTGTCCATGGGATTTTTCAGGTGAGAATACTGGAGTGGATTGCCACTTCCTTCTCCATGGTATCTTTCTGACCCAGAGATTGAAACTGCGTCTCCTGTGTCTCCTACAATGCAGGTGTATTCTTTATCCGCTGAGCCTATTTTATTCTATTTTATTTTGCCTTATTTTAGTTTTATTTTGTCTTCCTCTATTTTATTTGCCATGCTGCATGGCTTGTGGGATCTTGGTTTCCCCACCAGGGATGGAACCCATGCCCTTGGCAATGAAAACAGAGTCCTAACCACTGGACGGCTGGGAATTCCCAGAAAATTCTCCATTCTAAATTGAACAATTCAGTGGATTTTCCTATATTCACAAGGTTTTGGCAACCACCACCTCCATATAGTTCCCAGACATTTTCTTCACCCCAAAAGGAAACCCTGTGGCCAGTGAGCAGTAGGTCTCATTCTTACCCCCACCCCCCACCAGGCCCCTGGCAATAATTGACCTACTTTCTATGGATCTGCCATATTCTGGACATTTCTTATCAATGGACTCACACATTATGTGGCCTTGTGTCTGGCTTCTTTCTCTAAGCATCATGTTCTCTGGGTTCATCCACGTTGTCTCAGGCGTGTCAGAGCTTCATTCCCTTTTATGGCTGAGTGCTGGGAAAGACTAAGGCAGAAGGAGAAGAGGCGGGTGGCAGAGAGGCGATGGCTTGATTGCATCACCCACTCAATGGACATGAATGTGAGCAAACTCCAGGAGACAGTGGAGGTCAGAAGAGCTCGGTGTGCTGCAGTCCATGGGGTCGCAAAGAGCCGGACACGACTGATCAACTGAAGAATAACAATATTCCATCGTACGGATGGACTACATTGTGTTTTTTGCTCCTGTGTGGATGGTTCTGCCATGTTTGACCTGGTGAATATGTGTGGATTGAATATAAGAATGGTTGGAAGGATATTGAGATAAGCAAGCTGTGGGCACAGAGGCATCAGTGGCCCAGGTCCTACTGCCCCCTGCCTCAGGGCCAGGAGTCCAGTGGGAACCCCTAACTCAGGTGTTGGAATGTGGGAAAGGTGGAGGTTGGGGGTAAGTGATGTGGGGAGGGAAGCAAACTTTGTCCTGGCTCAGAGGTGGGACTGAATTCCTCCCTTTTCCATGTGACCACATCAGGGACGCCCCTCCTTGGGGTCCATGGGTTGGAACCCCAGAAAGAGCAAGTCATCCGCCTGCAACATCCAGACCTTGTCAGGAGGGAAACCAGAATTCTGCCCTTAGGGGCTGGTCACCACCCAGATTGCTTTTCATTGTACCGATTATGTCTGCCAGCAAGGGCACCCTGTGAGTTTTCATAGAGAGACCTGGACTGTATTCATCCAGGTGATAACACTAGCCGTGAGCAGGTTTTTCCCCACATGGGCATGGAGAGCGAGGGAGTCCTGGCTGCACTGGGAGTTCTGCTGGCTGAAGGTGGTGCAAGATGTAGGCAGCCAACTGGGGCAACATCTGATCCATGGAGAAGTACATGCTGTTTCATGCTTTGTGGTTGCCATCTTGAAATTCTTTTTTTTTTTTTTTTAAATAACTTTATTTATTTTTGGCTGTTCTAGGGCTTCGTTGCCTTGTGCAGGCTTTCTCTAGTTGTGGTGCACGGGCTTTTCATTGCTGTAGCTTCTCTTGTTATGGCGCATGGGCTCTGGGGTGGGTGGGTTTCGGTCGTTGCTTCACTCAGCCTCAGTAGTTGTGGCGTACAGGCTTAGCTGTCCAGCGGCATGTGGGCTCTTAGTTTCTGGACCAGGGATCGAACCTGTGTCCCCCTGCATTCGCAGATAGATCTTAACATCTAGACCACCAGGGAAGAACACTTCCCCCCTTTTTTTTAAAGATTTTTTTTTTGGTGTGTGTGGACCACTTTTAAGTCTTTATTGAATTTTCTATGTTGTGTCTTTTTTTTTTTTCATTTCTGTTTTATTTTCCAATTTCTTTGGCCACGAGGCATGTGGAATCTTAGCTCCCCGATCAGGGATCAAACCTGTACCCCATGCACTGGAAGTACATTGAACCACCAGGGAAGTTCTGAACCATCACCTAATGCATATTTTAAAAAGTTTATTTTTAAGTGTGATAAAATATATATAGCATAAAAGTCATCATTCAAAAGAGTGCACAGCTCAGCAGCATTCACACTGTCCTTCAACCATCCCCACCATCCATCGCCTGGACGTTTTCATCTTCAGTTGAAACTCTGTCTGCACTGAACACTGACTCCCCATCCCCTCCCCCAGACCCCGGCCCCCACCATCCTTTGTCCCCATGGACTTGACTTCTCCAGGGCTCTCACGTAAATGGAATCTTACCATGTTTGTCCTTTTGTGACTGGTTTATTTCACTTACCATGGTGTTGGAGCATGTGTCAGAATTTCTTTCCTTTTAAAGGATGAATAATGTTCCATTTTACGGATACACTACATTTTGTGTATCTGAAATTCTGAATAATTTTTAAAGAAGGGGCTCTGCATTTTCATGCTGCACTAGGCCCCCAAATTACATAGCTCATCCCACTAGCCCCCGTCACACTGAATCCAGCAGGAGGAATCCTTCTAGCTTACTCAGTCTCCTCTTCCATGGAAGTCCCAGAAGGAAACTCAGCAGGGGCAGTCGGCTAACCACCCCTAGTCCCCTACCCTGCACTGCTTTGGGGAAGAACTCAGAAAAGACCCAGTAACACATTTAAAAATATATATGATTTATTTTTTCGGCTGTGTTGGGTTTTAGCTGTGGCACTCCAGATCTTTAGTTGTAGCATCTGAACTCTTAGTTGAGGCACGTGGGATTTAGTTCCCTGACCAGGGGTTGAACATGGGCCCCTTGCGTTGGGAGCATGGAGTATTAGCCACTGGACCACCAGGACAGATTCTGAAAGGCCTTTCATGGGTTGAATTGTCCCCCCCAAAAAGTATGTTGAAATCCTAACCCCCAGGACCTCATAGTGTGACCTTCTTTGGAGATAGGGTCTTTCGAGAGGCGATCAAGTTAATATGTGGTTATCATTGTGGGCCTTGATCCAGTAGGACTCATGTCCTTATAAAAAGCGGAGGTTTGGACACAGTCAGAAGTGCATAGAGGGGAAACGATGTGAAGAGATACAGTGAGACAGGCATATGAGTGGAGGGTTGCACCCCTTTCTCTGAGAGGCACACACAGAGCAGGTAGGAAAAACCCAGGTCCTGTGGATCAGCCTGCCTAGGGACACTTGGGGATGGCTGGGCTCGGCCTCCCCCTTCCCCATTGGCTTCCTCCATTGTCACCCTGGATGTGCTGCCCACACCTTCCTGTCTGATGCCTGGCTTCTTTTTCCTCCCCCTCCCCTCCCTCACCCTGTCCACTCTTGCTCCCCTGCAGGCACAGCTTACAGGATCTTAGTTCCCTGACCAGGAATCAAACCCGAGGGCCCAAGCAGTGAAAGTGCTGAGTCCTAAACACTGGATCACTTGGCAATTCCCTGATGCCTTGATGCCTGGCTTATTTATTTATTTGGCTATGTAGCTCATTTGGTAAAGAATCTGCCTGCAATGCAGGAGATCCAGGTTCGATTTCTGTGTGGGAAAGATCCCCTGGACAAGGAAATAGCTACCCACTCCAATATTCTTGCCTAGAGAATCCCATGGACAGAGGAGCCTGGTGGGCTACATAGTTCATGGGGTCGCAAGAGTCAGACACATCTTAACGACTAAACCACACACGCCAGATCTTAGTTGCGGTATGTGGAATCTAGTCCTCTGACCAGGGATTGAACCCTAGCCCCTTGCACTGGGAGCACAGAGTCTCAATCACTGGATTGCCAGGGAATTCCCTGATGTCTGGCTTTTCAAGGCTCTAATCTGCACTGGGCATGGGGTAGGTTACTCAAAGCGGCTGCAAAGGGAGACATCCAGGAAGTGGGTGCTTTACACACATCACATCTTAAATTGTAAACGTTTATAGGTTGCATCTTCATGTGGCCAAAAGGGTTTAAAAATAACTTAATACATGTTAATGTTCTTCTTTGGTCATGAAAGCAGATGAGAGGAATGTTTTCAGATTTTAAGAAATTAGAGGAAAAAAATGCAAAAAATCCAAGCCTTTTGAAAAAGCATATTTAAGGTTTATACTTTGGTTTTTCTGTGGGTCTGGGGCCCTGACACCTCCTTGGTCAGTTGCCCTCCTTCCATCTCTGCAAAGCGCTTTGAAACCTCTGTCTTGGACACATCCCTTTCTTTTTAAAAAATATTTATTTAACTGCACTGGATCTGACTTTATCGACATGGAGGAAAGAGAAAGCTCACATGTATTTATATGTAAGTCAGAACTGGTTTTAGTTCTGGAGTCTCTCCTGACGGGCCCTGGTGGGGACCCTGGTGGTCCTGGAGCTCCACCACTGCAGACTGCTTCTGGGGACTTGCTCTGCCCAGTCTCTTGGTGCTCCCAGGGGTTGGCTGCTTGGTGTGGGTCGGGCAGCGGGTGGTTCACACAGTTGACCTACCAGAGTTTGCCATGAGGCTTCACTTGCCAGAGAGAGGAGGGGGTTTATGTGTGTGCCACCAAACCAGCTCCCCTGCCCTGTGCCCACCCCCACCTCCTGTCCAGGGTCCCTCCAACAAGAAAGGACCCTTCACTGGCCTGCCTTGAGCCCTGGCCCCTCTTCCTGACACCCAGCCCGAGGCTCTTTGAGCTGCAGTTTCTTCTAGGACTCAACCAAATCCTTCAACTTTTAAAAAATTGATTTATTTTGGCTGTGCAGCATGTGGTATCTTAGTTCCCTGACCAGGGGTGGAATCCATGCCCCCTGCCTTGTAAGCTCGGAATCTTAACCACTGGACCACAAGGGAAGTCCCCAAATCTTTCAACTTTGAGAAAACCAGTGGGACAGAAGCTGGTCCTTGGAACGAAGGCAAAGGTGAATTTTGAGGTTCCAGAGTCTACAGGAAGGCCAAAGTTAACCAGAAAGCTCCTAAACAGAAAGGGTGTTGGGTCATGGACCCATGCCCACATAGGACCCCACACTCAGAGAGCCCCACTATGCTGTTTAATGTTCTAAGGTCAGCGACTTGAAGTTCTTGGTAGTTTTCTGAACCAGAGGCTCTACAAATTCGGTCCCCAGTTTGGTGGAAGTTAGAAGCCCTTGGGGTCTCAGGCGGACACTGTTTCTGGAGGTCCAGGCGCGGAGGGCCTGGCTGTGTGCTCATGATGCGGAAATTCCCTCCATCAACTGTCTGGGGTGACTTGAAAGATCCCCAGGGGGGCTGGGGGTTGGGCACAGGCCCCTGAGCCCCTCCCCACCCCCCGTGTGGTTACACAGGCAGAATGTCCCTCCTGCGGGAGGCCTTGTGTCCCCTCCACATCCCCAACTTCCAGTCCCAGCTGAACCCCAAGACGGACAGTTCAGATGCAGAGGTAATGGGTGGTCTAAACCCAGGATGCTCTGTTATCAAACTGGTGGGGAAAAAAGGTCACCAGCACTGAATGGCGTCTGTTTTCACAATCAGCTGAGCTTCAGGGAATCACCTTTAAAGGAGTACGGGGACAATACCAACAACTTCTTCACAGTTCCACGAAGGACGCTGAGGTTAGCAGCATGCCAACAGCTAATAGGTAGCACGTCCACCACCACCTCCTACCTCCCTAAGGTGCCGCCCTCGCCCCAGCACTCAGTACCACCTACACAAGGGGTGGTGGGGGTCTTTGGTCTGTTCTTTTGGAGCCTTGGGTGGGGAAAGCAAGGCATTCACTGGGGAGATGTGCTCCGGAGCCGCTTGAATTCTGCTGCGGGACTTCTGTGTGGCTTCCCAGAGCTCAGGGCTTGCAGCTGCACGCCACCCCTACCTGTCCTGTTCTGAGTGGGCTCCAGGCTGGGGGCAGAGGGCAAGGGGCCAGTGTTTCTGCCCCACTGCCTCCTACTCTGCAGTGAAAAACACCCTCATGGCACAACTTGGTCCTTCCTATCACTAGTCTCCAGGACACTAGACTTCAATCACCAGGTTCTCCAGGACAACATTGTTGTCTATGGTTTTCTGTCTTTTCTTCTGAAAATCCTTTCCAGATGAGTTAGGAAAGCATGGAGGTGAAACAAACAAGAGACAAAGAGATGAAGGGATGCAGGCATTAGGCCTTCAGAGCCTTAACCTTGAACAGAACCTTGAAGCCAGCCCCCACCCACCGGCCCTGGGCAGGAGCCCCCCACTTCGAACTTGGTCCCAGCCTCTCAGCTCTGAATTCTGGGGTCAGGGGAGGCGGTGGAGGCCATCAGACATGGAGCTGGGAGCAGAGGGGCTTTGTTACAGCACACCCCCACTTACAGTGCCTCTCTGGCTTTTAAGTGGGCATCAGAACTGCCGAAGCAGAGTTTGACTTTCCCCCCACTCCTTTGGCTGTACCGCTAGGCATGTGGGATCTTAGTTCCCCAACCAGGGATCAAACTCGTGGCCCCTGCAGTGGAATTGCAGCGTCCTAACCACTGACTAGCAGAGTGCCAGGAAAGTCCTCGAGTCTGCTTTATAAGACCCCTTGGAGAAGGGGATGCACATGGAGGTCTGCAATTGGCCAGGAAAGGCTGACACCCAGACCCCTCCCCTTCAGGGCACAGTGATGCCCCAGGAGCTTCCTGGAGGCCCCAGGACACCCCAGGGATACCCCTGGAGCCACTTCCAGCCGGAGCCTGGCCCCCTTCCCAGGTGGTGTCGACCTGCCCTTATCAGGGAGGGACACGGGTTGGGTATTCTGAGGGAGCTCAAAGCAGAACTATAAGACACACACACACACTCACAAAAGGAAACCCAGTGACTCCAGAAGAGGCCCTGTAAGTGCCTCTTGGAGAAGTATGTGAGGCTTTTAGCTGAGCAGAGTGGGTGTGGGGGAGCCGGGGGGTGGGGTGGGGGCTGCTCTCTCTGCCCACCCTAGCCTTGCCCCTGGATTCAGAGCAGCTGCGGTGACGGTGGCACATACTTATTTTCCTTTCCACGAGGACCTTATGGGAGGGGTGTTATGGACCCCATTTCACAGCTGGGGATGCTGAGGCTGGGGGAGGAAAGTCAGGGACTTGCCTACTGAGGACAGCGTGGAGTCAGGACGCAAACCTGAGCCCCTGACCCATCGTCCTGCCTCTGGGGTAGTTGGAACTCACCTGCCCTCCCCGGAAGGGATCAGTGTCAGAAGACTTTTGGAATGGCCAGAGGCTCAGATGGACAGGCAATACTCAGGGACAAGACAGGGGGCCCACCAACCTTTGAGCCTGGAGAAGGGAGAGGTCTCTAGGTCTCCAAAGGGAGGGAGCTGACTCATGTTTTCAGCGGGGGGGGCGGGGGGGCATCTAGGCAGAGGGTAGTGTGTGGCAGGGGAGCTGGGCATAGGATACATCCTAGAGTCATCCCTGGGGCTGGCTGTCCCGAGGGCTCCCTGCCTCCCTGAGCACAGAGCCTGGCGAGGGGCAGCCTCCTCGGACCTAGGCAGCAGGGAGTCCCCGGCAGCCATCGTGGGCGCTTCACTCGGCGATGGCCGCCTTACAAGGCACACACCGTCACCCCGCACCACCACGTCTCCACGATCCCACTTCATTTATTACCAAAATATCACAGAATTCCAGTCATGGTTAACATACAGAGATTAACACAAACCTGATACCTGCGGGAAGGACTATGTATTCGGACAATCGCGTTGTTTTGGAATCGTAAGGCCCCACACCGTGAGCACTCCATACTCCAAAAATACACTCTGAGAGCTTTGGAAACTGAATTAAAATGTCTACACAGCTATGAACAATTGTTTAATAAAACTTTTTCATGTTTTCATTACATGTAAATATATCAATTTGGCATCTCTATAAAAACTCTGAAAATGGTGCAAAAGTTTCATTCTCTTTGAGAAAGCCATTGACAAAAAATATTCACACTTCACTAAAATTTTGAAAAATGGTCTTCTTTCAAAGCTTCTTTATTAATCTGAAGTCTTCTGGATTATCAAAACCTAGGTTTGCTTTTTCCTCCTAAAACACTAAAGAACATTTATGCACAAGGATAAAAAGGCAAACTAGGGGGATGGAAAACTGAGGAGGAATTTTTTCCCTGATAATCAAAAAAAAGAAAGAAAGAAAAAAAGGGAAAAAAAAAAAAAAGAAAAAAGCTACTTACATAAGCAATCTCCAAAGAACACAATGGGATTCATTTTATTGTTGGCTTTTGGACAGCAGTGTCACACTTTATTGAAAACAAACCCATGTAAAAACAAAGTTAAAATGAAAAATGGTACCTGAAAAATAAATTACTTTATATAAAACAAACCAATAACTTAAAACATACTAATATACAAAAGGTCTACCCATCTACTGTACAATGTGGGAACCACTTGGGAAAGTGCCCCCCACCGGCCCAGAGCAAGTCACTATGAACGAAACGTTACACAGTAAAGACGTGGCCCCAACCAGCGGACAAGCCTCCTCTCCTGGCAGAAGTGAAACAGTCCTCCCGGGTCGCTGCAGACCACCGGTCAGCCTAACTTTGGTCCTCATGGGGACTTACGAGGAGTTAGTTATTTAATGACCAAGCAGAAAACTGAACTCTTGTCACCAAAAAGGTTGTGGAAAAATACAATCGTTAAGAAGTCAGAGGCGAAATCAAAAGGCGTGGAAACGTGAACCCTGCTGGGGGTCCTACGGCTGTTGCAAGAAAGCGTCAGTTCCCGCTGCCGCTTGGCGGAGGGCTCTCAGGACTCGGGGTGAGGGCCAGGCCTGGGAATCTGATGAGCAGCAGGTGTTTCCTGAGGAGCTGCCTCAGGTCCCAGGAGGTACCATGGGTCCTGGGAAGATGGGAGGAATTTCAGATAGAAGAGGGCTGGGGCGGGGGTGGCAGGGTGGGAAGAGGGGCCCTTAGTGGCTTGGTCTCATTCTCTGTGATCCAGCCCAGAACGGCTGTGGAAAGCACAGGGAAGTTGGGTCAGGAAGGGATGGATGTGAAATGGGACAGCCAGGGGGACATAAACTCTGATTTTCAAGGCCAATGGCAGACTGGGGCCAGTCCACGGCCCTAGTCTAGAGGCCAACCGGGATAAGTTATTGCCAATGGCTGTCTCGGGCTTCTCGTCTGATCCGGCAGGGCTTCCCCGCCGCAGTTGCCAGCTCACAAGGACCGGCTCGCTACAGCAGCGAGGTTCAGAGCCTGGAAGGTGGGTTTTCAGCACTAACGCCAAGCGCAGACTCTCGGAGATTAAGGCAGCTGCCCTTGGCGAGGGAAAGACTCACCTTGGGGGAACAAGGAAGGTGCCGCCGGCAGAGAAATCCCAGCCTTTGGCTATTCTGGCAAGAGGGGGGGGGTGGGGGAGGGCGTTGCAGTCACGGGATGTGTGACCAGAGGCACAGCCAGCGCAGAAAACCACAACTTGGCGTATTACACTGAAAAGCTAATAGAAAGGCAGAGCTGAGGGGCAAAGAGTGGACTACTTGAGTGGAACCAGGAGCACAGAGGTGCAGCTGCTGAGTGAACAGCTAGGAGGGCCAGTCACACAGGCCAAGAGAGAATTCAGCCAGAGTCTCTTTGGTATTTATGTGCCAAACCAAAGTTTTCATAAATTAACATCTATCCTCAACTCTTTTTCATCAAAATTCTCAAAGAAAAGGAGAGCATTCATTTAACAAGATACAAATATGATCTAGGTTAAAAAAATTTTTTTTTTTAAAACATGGTTTCTTTCGGATTGTGACTTGAAAAAAAAAAGGGGTCTTCCTTTTGCAAACAAGCTTAGAGACGTAACGAATTTTTCAGATATGGGGCCAGCATCTGGGATTTCCGTGGCAGTGATGACTCCTTTTTGGAAGTAGAACATGTCAAAGGCAGTATCCTCCTGCACACTCACAAATTAAAACTCCCAAAGAAACACATGAGGGTTCAGAGCGGGGACCGCGTAAGACAAGAAATTTACTGAGATACTTTGGGCAACTCGCAGAGGTTCATATGTGCTTCACGTTTCCATCTCATGTGTGCTACCATCAGAGAAACCAATGTGATCCCAATAAAGCAGAGGGGACGAGGGGATGGGCTACAGCGCTGGCTGTGAGCCTGTCACTCCGCAGTGTGGGCCTCTGACAGAATTCTCATAGGAAACTGCATGCCAGAGCGGGCCGGCAGCAACATGACAGCGAGGAGACCTAAGGGTCACTTTGAGGACGGGGAACCTCACCTTCTCTGAGAAGATGTTCACCCGAGGCTGGCACAACTTGGCATGGTATATTTTTCTAGGAGAGCATCCCGGGCCTGGGGTGTGGAGTGATCTGGGGTACACACAGTGGTGACCCTCTTCGTGTCAAATCCGGGCAACTGGGTCTTGGATCCAGGAGGCACGTAAGCTGGCTTAGACTTAGAATCTGGAAGATTCTACGGGAGGGAGGAGGACCTCCGTGGCACTTGGCCAACTTGTGAGACAAGGCCTCAAGGGATGAACTTGGCCCTTTGTGGGGCAGGAAGAGGGCCGCGTGGTAAACTGGGAAGGCTCAGGTAAGCGGCTGGCAGCCCCTCAGTCAAGCATGAGGGAAGGGATAGGGGGATGGGCAGCCTCAAATGGTCAAGGGCAGGGGGGTTTCAGAACACTGACCCACTCTGTGGAAGGCTGTGCCTACAGCCCAATGACTTCCACTTAAATAAATAAATAAATAAATAAATAATGCCGCGATTCCATGATATTGATAATTAAAAAACAGCCTACGTTCACATGCTTTATTAGTCTCTCGTGTCAAGGTTAAAAACCGCTGGTACTAAGTTATGGTTGTTTTGATTCTCTCATACACTGGTTATTTATCAAAAAAAAATCACATGCTCCTGAGGAGTTGCCCGGAGACTGGGGCCCTGCCTGATTACCTCTCAGGCCCTCTCTGACTCTCCCTGCCCGCTCCCCGTTTGGAAAAAAACACCACCTGTGAGAGTGCAATCCTAACGTCACAGATCCATAAATGCTTTGTCTTGAGGCAAGTATATTTGTTGCTTAAGATTTTACGAATCCTCCCTGAATGCTGGGCTGTCTGTACCTTACCTAGCCAAAAAGAAAGAAAAGGTAAAATAAAAAACAAAACAAAATTCGAGCAAAACAAAATCAAATTTAATGGTCTTAAATGCAAAAGTAAAAACAAACAAAAAACACAAAAAAGCAAAAGAAAATTAACAGAACAACCCAAAACGTCAAGGCAGTTATGAAGAGAACTTTGAGGGTTAATCTTTAAAACTACAAATCAAAGGGTGTTTTTTTTTTGTTGTTTGTTTTTTGTTAATAGGTAACTGTCAGGAAGTAAGTACTTTTCTGTTGAGTGTTCATAGGAGAGCAAAGTTTCAAAACAAAACCTGACTAAAATAGAAAAAAGCCTAGAGCTCACGAGAAGGGATGCGAGAAATACAATGCTCAAATGTTTCTGTGTCGTTAAAAAATAGAGCTATCTGACGCATTGGAGCTGTGGTCAATGCGCTCGGAAACTGGAGCGAAGACAGGGGTCGACAGTATCCACTGTTGTGGGGGCACTGTGCATGCAACGTGTGGACAGGAATTCGGGGTGTCGGAGGAGCAAGGCATCTTGAGGCGTGCCTGCAGCTGAGATCTGACTCTGGAATATACTGGAGTTCCCCTGAAACTCTTTGGTCCGTTCCCATTGGCGCCTGGGCGTAGGAGACCCCTCGTGTCCTCCGCAGGGCCTGGCCCGGCCCGGCGTGCGGTCCCCCTCCCGCCGGTGGCCCACGGCAGACTGGCCCGCTGCCACAGCTGGGGCCCCTCGGCTGAGTGAGCAGCAGGTGGCAATGGGACCTGCTTGGGAAAGCAATTTCCTGTCAATCGAAGCAGAAATCGCTTAAAATGTGGAAGCGGTTGAGAAAAACACGCACTCAGCATCTGTCTAACATCTTTAGGAACTAAAACTAAAACATCATTTCTGTTTGCTTGTTGGTTTCTATCCAGTTTGTGGAGACATTGAATGAAACGCGTGTTAGACAGTCTCGGAAGTTAAAGCATGCTTCAGTTTCACCACCATCCCGAGGGACTGGTTAGTCAATGCAGTCTATTTAGATTTCTGTTTAATATATATTTTAAAGGAAATAACTTAAGAAACTTAAAATTGGTCTAACATTGTGGGATTTCAAACATTTGAACATGTCGGCTGCATCCCAAGAGTATAAAAACCTTTTCACTTCTCATTTAGACTAAGACAAACACTTGTGAAAATTGGCGCAAAATGAGTTGTACACTAACAAAAAAGTTTCAACTTCTTCACTCTTAATTATCTATTCCGTACAAAAAAAAAAAAAAAGCGTAAGCGAGTTATTTGTGGGACTTGTTGGTTTTGAAGGAAACCTGTAAGATTTTGTCCCCCAGGCGGTAGCCATTCAGACTTGCTATGGCCATGGCGGCTTCTTCATAGTTTGTCATGGTCACAAAGCCAAAGCCTTTGCACTTGTTGGTGTTGAAGTCGCGAATCACTTTCACATTGGTAACGGCGCCAAACGGGCCGAACATCTGCCAGAGGATCCCCTCATCGGCATCCTGGCCCAGGTTGTAGATGAAGATGCACCAGCCCGAAGAAGCGTTGCCTGGGACATTGACACCAGAGAGCCCACTCATGTGATCTACACCCATGGGGGAGAACCTAGCAAACAGAGAGCACAGCGTTCAGGTCAGGGTCAGGGTGGGCCCGCGCGTGGACACGTGGCCCATGGGGGCGCTTGGGCTGGCACCCCCCCACCTCGGGCACCATCAATTTTTCACTGAGCGGAAGTCAATATAGTGTCAGAGGGAGGGCATGGGCTCTCTGCTCCATAACGGGCTCTGAGGAGACACACTGGCTGCCTGGAGGGGGTCAGAGCCTCCACCCGCTTCCCCCATCAAGGGGGCCTGTAGCGGCCTCTGACCAGCTGCTCCCTCCACCCCTCCCACTGTAGGGGGGGAAGAGGGGTGTCCTGTTTAGTCACACCTGTATTCCCACATTTTAAGTAACAGGCGCTTCTCCACATCCTCCTGGGTGCTGTTACACTCCCAGCTCCCCCTGGGGAAACCCTTCCTTATCCTATACGTCTGTGTATGTATGTACGCTTGTCAGGGGTGAGGGAGGGCTGAATCTTTTCTTTCCCTGAATTTTGTACCCCCCACCTTGTCAGGACCCTCCCTCTCCAAGGGTTCATAGCCGAGCAGTGTCTGCATACAGCACACACCCATGCAGGGCCACTGCAGCAGGGCACAGCTCCGGACAACCTTCCATTGCAGGCTCATAACACCTCAGAAGGGCCAGGGCTATGGACTGCAAGTCCACCAAGCTTTACCAAAACTGTGGGACCACCTAGTTTCTAAAAGAATTTTGGCTGCACCCCACAGCATGTGGGACTTTAGTTCCCTGACCAGGGATCGAACCCATGGCCCCTGCCTTGGAAGGCAGTCTTAGCCAATGGACTTCCAGGGAAGTCCCTGGCGCCCGCTTTCTAAAGAAACACTTTTGGTCACATGGCCTACAAATCATGGCCATGGCAGTGACAATGAAGGAAGATGACAAAATTGCTATTGAAGCCACGTGGCCCTCGAGATGTTTCACAAACACAAAAGTCAACTGTCGGAGGACCAGTTTAAGAACACTTGAGCATGACACAGCATCTCTGAAGCCCCACAGTGCAACTGGAGAAGTACTACCTGCTCCAAAACACAATCAGGTTTGAGTTGTGGGTCTGACCCAGGGGTGAGTGGGGTGCCTTCAAGTGCCACTGAACGGATTCACTCCCTCGACAGACTCTGGAGAAGAGTGGCCAGCCCCCTGGGGTGCCGTCCACTGACAGAACAGTGATCAATGACAAAGAATCAAGGCATGCTGTGGGCCATGACTTTGAATTTGCGGGAATGACGTTAAACAGCTGCACCGGATGTCTGAGTTGGTTAAATGATTTGTTAGTGGTGAGATCACAGGATCACTGAAACGGGGGTGGGTAAGGGCCCTTGAGTGCCTGTGTGAGTTGCTTTTCAGTGAGAATTGGAAAGAGGTCTGACTTTTAAATGAAGCTCGTTTCCTCTAACTTTTGCAGGATATGGACCCAAGTTATGACAGTGGTTCACTAAACCTTGACGTATCCATTAACCTGAAAACGATCCGAGGCTGTACAAGCAGACAGACTGCACTGTCTTGTTGACAGTGTAGCTCATTCTCACTCACTCCTGTGAGGTCTCCTGCTAGTGATAGCTGACTTCATCTCAACTCTCATGAACTCCCCCATTTTTACCTCTGATGGTACAGAGGTATACTGACCCATCCTGGATCTGGGGGCCCTTCTGCAAACTCTCTCCTCTTCTGGGTCTTTCTCCCTTATTCTCACCTTCCCTCTTTGCCCTTTCCTTCCATCCGTCCCTGGAGGTCATGGTCACTCTCCTGCTGGGCCTCTCCTGCGCTCGCGTCCCCGTTTCTCTTCTCCCCCGAGCTCCCTGGTTTTCCAGAGTTCACAGGTAACTCCCTGAACTTGGCCATCTACACCCTCCACCAGATCAGCAGTGAGGCTGATTGCACTATCTGACTTTCAAACTGGATCAAGCTCACTTCTGTCCAAACACACTTCCTCAGCTTTGCCTTTAATCCTGAAAAGCCAAAGAAGGCAGGCCAGCTTGTGGGCCTCTCTGCTGTTCATGAGGTAGTAATACAGCTGATTTCAGAGTCCAAGTCACCAGCTCTACTCGTCTCAGTTCCACTATATCCTGGCGACTAGAACTGTTTTTTTTATATGGAAAGGCTAAGGAAGGCGGGTCAACAGTTCGTCTCTAGATGGGGCTTTTAAACAGCAGAATTAGTAGTATTTAGACACCAAAGGACTCCACAAGGAGGTGGACACGAAAGGTTTGCCCTTGGGCTGCTCATCAAAAGTCTAAAATCTGTTTAAAAGTCTGGAAGGAGAGCAGCCCTCGAGTGAGCTCAGGCTGCATCTTCCTCCCTAGATACAGGATGCTCTTCTGTATTGTGGTCTGCTTGCCTGTCCTGAGGAACTACAGGCTGCAGTGCCAGGCGCTGGGAGCTAGCTGGAGCTGTGCCATCTTTTTTACTCCCGTTAAAGAAATACTCAGATTAAAAAAAAAAAAAAAAAGACATACTCATATGGAAACACACGGCTCCACACAGATAACCCTCTGAGGCGGGCAGGGGACAGAGACAGGACATGATCAGCCCAGTGTGCAGCGGTTCCCGCAGCCCAGGAGTGCCTGCCCAGCGTGTGGCTGTGGCGGGAAGAGCGCACCCTCCTGACCCACCTGAATCTCTGCGCCTGGTGGTGGACGGGGCCTCCGAACCGTCTAGCTGGCGAGTGGTACAGCTGGGAGAGCAGCGCCACGTTTTTGTTCTGGTTGGGATTGGCTGCGAACTTCACTGTAATGGGCTCGGAGGAACCTGGGGGTTTATGACCATTGAAACTGGTAATTGCCTCTTCTGCCTCCGACCGTTTGTCAAACCGGATAAACGCAACCCCTCTGGACAAACCTTTTTAACAAACCAACAAAAATGGAGTTAGGGGGAAAAAAATGCAAGGAGTTTTAAAACTGAAAAGCAAAAGTCAAGTCAGTCAGCCTACTGTGGTTTAAACTGGATGCTTGGCTAATGAGAGAAATAAAAATTAAATCTAAATTATGGAAACATGAACAAATTAAAACAAACAATGACTAATAAAAGATTAAGGTTTCAAACTTTCTTCTGAGTTGAAGCAACAATGCATAGTCTCTGCACAATAAGACACTTTGGCACAACATCCCAGAGAGATGCCCCAGACCTCTTTTTTAAAAGAAGCCATGTTTTACCCCCCACCACTGTGGAGGCCAGCTGCCCACCACGGTGCTGGTGCATGGCATGCTGAGGGGTGGGCGGACAATAAGGAATTCTCCCTGGCCGCAGGGTGCTCCCTCCCATGGCCTGCCCAGCCATCCAGCCTCATACCCACGCCAGGCCTTCACAGGTCACCTCCCCAGCTGGCCTGATCCAATCCCTGTTTGCTCAGTGCCTGACTCAGCCTCCTGAGCCCCCGAAGGGCGTGGAGTCTGAGTAACCCAGCCGCACCCTGGCGGCTCTTTCTTGTCACCAACACCTCACTCACTTCTTGGATATTCTAAGTTTTGAGGGAAGAGTCTGGCCTCACTTGATTCTGAGGGCCCTCAACAGTGCTGACACCCACCCTCCTTGGTGGAGGAAGGTAGACTCCCTGCCTTGGGTACGTTCATCATTGCCTTCAGCTGCCTTGGCTCCCTGGACAGAGCCTCCTGAAGGCAAGCCCCTGATTCTGCTGCTTGCCCAGCCCTTGAAAGAACAAGCACGTGGCTGCCTGAATCCCAGGCCCAACTGCTAAAGGCAGGGCCGGGTCAGCCTGGTGTGAGGGTGAGACCTGAAACAAACCAGGTGGGAATGGGCTCAGTCACCTTCTATCCTCCTTCTGCTCACATTCGGGGCCTGGGAGGAAGGACAGGGGGCCGGTCCCTTGAAGAAGTGGAGGAATGAGGTGGGGCTGGGGTGAAGGAATATGGAGCCAAGAAGAGAACCAGCTCTTTCTCCTGGGGTCAAGGGTGGAGGTCACAGTGAAGAGGTGACAGCTGAGGGCGTCTGGGGGTGCACCCTGGAGAGGGGATTGTGGCAGACAGCCCTACCCTGGACGTTCTTGCTCTCCACTGCCAGTCATAGGCTGTCCTAAGGCCTTTACCAGGTGGTGAATGATAGTTATCAGAGCAGGGCCCAGGGCGACTGCCTAAGTGAGTGTAAGGAACACCCCTAAGTCGGCTCCCGTGCCCCACAGGGTCCCATCGACAGTCCCCAGGATGGGCCCAGGGTGGGGGCTAAGGAGGGGGTGTGGGGGAGTCAGGCATACCAGGCAGGGGCGGCAATGACAAGCTCTGCTGCCAGAAGTGGTGCCCCCTTGGGGCCTATTGATAAAATCCCAAGCTGTCCTGACTGGGAAGGGACACCGTGGGCCCCATGTAAACAAGCAGACAGTAGTCAGGGGCCTTCAGGCAGGGGTTCTTCTGCCACAACTGTAACATATTGTGAATGCCAAGTCCTAAAGCACATACCCCAACTTTCCAACTGGGAAATGCTCTCTCCTGGGGGTGCCCCCAGCACAGCACCCTGGGAGGCCACATACTGGCCCCTGGCAGTCTCAAGGCGGCCCCGACAATGGCTCCATGACTATGTAAGTATAAACTTTCAATGGACACAGCCAGAGATGCACACTGAGTCAGTGAGACGAGACTCAGCAATTCACATGTGCCAAGCGCAGTCTAGAGCCTGAGCCCATTTTAAAATTTCAGTTCAGAAGGAACACCTGAAAACACATACTTGGCATACACTCTTTATTTACTCTTAAACGACACGAACGACGGCTTAGACAGATGGGAACCTGAACAAGATCTAACTGCAGGCAAATCTCACTGGAAGCTGTGGCTGGCTGGCTCCCACAGAAAGCTTCCTGCAGGGGACAGTCTCACTCTATTTATGAAGACCTTGCCATCAGGCAGAGAGTGTGTGTATGCAAGTGTGGCTTCCCTGTCTGGTTTTGTAAAATGACTATCAAATGAAAACTGCCCAAGTGAAATCAAGAAAACCCAAGTAAAATAAAGTTACTTAGAGTGAGGGAATATAAACTCAATGCTTGGATGAATGTATATATTTTAAAGATGAGTTTTTTTTTTTCCTCTAGTGTTTTCAGGATTAAGAGCAGAGACCAATAAATGGCACCATCTCTAGATGAGCCAACTATAAAGGTCATAATTACAATGTAGAAAGAAGCAAAGAAATTAAGAAAAAAAAACACTTCTGTCAGCTCAGGAAATTATGGTTTTTCTTTTTTCTTTCTTTAATTTTTTAAAAATTAATCAGACCATCTGTTTTTTTCTTTTTAATTACTCAGGCCATTTTTTTTTTTTTTTAAATTACAGGTTAAGGTTTTTTGAGTGCTTCTCTGTTTCTTTAAAACATACATCACACAAAAGCAAACCTGACATGCAGACTTGCTCTCTGTGCCATTCTCCGCCTGGCTGCTGGGCTCCACAGGGTCCCAGCAGAGGAGCACTGAGCAGTGGCATCCTCCAGAGAGGGGGTGGGGGTGGGGAGCCCATGGTCCCACGCTTTCTACTCTCCAGCGTCACACCCTGGCCTAGGGGAGGGCTGTAGAGAGGACCCCCTCACGGCTCCTGCACCCTCTTATCGCAAAGCTCCCCAAAACAGGCAGGGGTGTGGGGTAGGGGCCTACACTGAAGGGGCAGAAGCTGGTGGGGAGGCCTAAGGGTCTCCCAAACTCTAGGAGACGGCAGCCCTGCAAAGGGAAAGAGGGCAAAATCTCCAGCAAACAGGTGAGAGAACCGCCTACAGGAGTGACCACCCTCAGGATGGTGGGGACAAAAGCTCCGTGGCCCAGGGGTGGGGGAGGTGTTCTCAAGGTGGATGGACTCCAGAGTGGGAGCTGGGCCCTGCTCGGCAGCGCTGGGCTGGACTGAGATGAGCAGAGGCCAGCAATCCACACAGGACTGGGGAAACCAGGGCCACGGAGGTGGGATGCAGGCCACCATCACTGCCCACTCCAGGTCCCCTGACAGCCCATTCAGATGCTCCTGTGCAGGAAGGTAAACAGAGGCACCAACCAGCCAGTGGGGTCTCTTGATCGACTGGTACTTGAAGGTAAGGGAGGGGCCTTCAGGGACCACAGGAACTAGTCTGGCGCAGACCAGGGGTTTATACCAAGCACATGGCATTGTCACCTCAGGCCCATCCCTGGCCCAGAGCCAGGGGCAGAAAGGAGGCCAGGTGGATTGAGTCCATGTCCCTGTAGCAGAGTGGGTGCTGGTGCCAGACTGGGGGGTACCCAGAGCTGCCAGCAACCTGCACCTGGGGACCACTCCAGGAGCCCCTGCTCCTCCTCGGGGCCCTGGAGGACTCAAGCTGTCTGCTCCTCTCCAAGCTGAGCCCCAGCTCACGCCCAGCTGAAACAGGACAAGGGAAAGTGGGAGACAAGGATGCGGGCCCCAGAGCACACAGCTCAGGGAGGATACGGGAAAACATGCACCCCTACTCTTGTCTGTCATGAGCCGGGACACCCTACCCGTTTGCTCCGTGTCTGTTCTGCAGCCTCCCAGGGGAGCTCACCTCAGAGCCACGGCTGCTGCAGCCTAACTACCAGTGTGTGCTTGACTACCTCAGCCAAGGAGGTGGGGAATACACTCAGTGCTGGAAGAACGTGAAAACTGACCACAGACAAGTCTATCAGCTTCACTGAGCTCTGGGAGCAGCGACTTTACTTTCTAGTTGGTCAGCAAATTCCCACTCCTGCAGAGAACAGAGCCGAGGGGCCCTAACATTGGATGTCCCAAGCTCACTGCTTCCCTGACAGAGCCAAGTGTGTGGCCAGCCGGGCCCCAGGCCCAAGGCTGGTGGGGCAGGTGGCTACCTTGAGGGGTGGCTTCTGGGCATGTGGTGCTCAGTTTGGTGGGGCCTGAGTGTTACGTGCAAAGCCCAGAGCCTGATCTGCTTGTGTCCTGAGCTGAGCTGACCCAAGAGGGGGTAGTGAAATGGCCAGGACAGCCTGAGAGAGGACGTCATGCTGCCTTCGAGCTCTGAATGTATTACCGGGGTGGGGGTTATCAAGTCGTGGAGACTCAAGAATGACTCCTCAGAAACAGTCCCCTTGGAGCTTTGGGACAATGACAGGTGGGGACTCTGGACCTGGAGCAGAGACTGTCCCACACTGCACCCTGCTGCCTGCAGTAAGAAGGGCAACGTTCGAGTCCAGGCTGGGACTGGGGGTGCCTGTGGACAGTGCCAGGATCTCTTGGCATTTTCACTGTAAAAGCCTGGCCACACCTCACTTTTCATGTTGGGTGGCTTTTACGTCATGTAATGCCCCCCCCCCCCCGACCCCAACCTTCCCGGCCTCATTAAACAAAAGCCAATGTATTCTGTCCTCATGGCTGGAATAACTAAGGACAGCCATCTGCGTCCCAAGGAGACTTGAGCCCTGCCCAGAGGAAAGCACACCATGTCCCAGGCCAGGCACCATACCTGTGGTCTGATCCACAAGGACTCGCGAGTTGATGATCCGCCCAAACCGAGAGAACATGTCCTCTACGTCCTTCTGGGTCATGTTCCTCGGGAGCCCGCTGATGTACAAGTTGGCGTCTTTGATGACTTCGGAGCTTGGGCGCGCATATGACACCTTGAAAACAAAACCGCTTGCTAGCGTTAGGGCAGGTATGTGGCCAAGGCATCCAGGGAGGGTGTTACACCTTTCAGATGAGGGAAAGTCAACCCTATGGGAGGAGGTCACCTGTGGCAGCCCCCCTCAGGCCAGGCAGGGACCCTCATGTGCCGTGATGATGCGGATGTCATTCCTGTTTCATAGTTGAGAGGCTGGGGGTCCATGGCTGGTGTGGGGCAGGGCAGGGACCAACCCCGGCTGCCTGTCCTCCTACCTTGGCCTCAGGCCTCTCTGGACAAGGAGCAGGGGAGCAGCCCACAGGATGGCAGGGGAGAGAGCTGGGTGCTCTGGGAGTGTGACACCCACCAGGCAACAGGCCAGCTCAACATGATGGGGCCCTGTGGCTGGGGGCACACATGTGAGTGGTCAATATTAAATGACCCCACGCTTTTTGGGGCTTCTGTTTTGCAAAACTGAAGGAAGACTAACAGGCACTTGGCAGTAGTTTAGATAAAATGGTGTGTACGTGCGAGGCTGGGGGCAAGGAAATGTCTTTAGCGTTTCCAGTTGGGGTGAGAGCAGGGTAGATCCTGTGGGCCAAGGCCAGACCTCTGTGGGGAAGGAGTCCCTGGGACAAAGCCCTTCTACCTTCAGCCGAGGGGACAGGACTCTGTCACACCCCACACCTAGGGAGTCAGAACCAAGTCAGGAGGCTGGGGGACGTAGGAGGAAGAAGCAGCAGAGAACCATGTGCTCTGGAAGGGGGAGCAGTTAGACCTGAGCAGAACGTCCTCCCTGGGGGTTAAAAAACTGAGACCACACATAACACAGGAGCGGACACAGCCTCTCGGGTGTCACTGGGCAGCACAAGGGCACAGACGATAGATGTGTTCCCACCACAATACTCAGGCCTGCCAGGAAGGGCAGGGGTGCAGGTCTACACACTGAGACCACACCTTCACACACATCCCTTTGTTCACACGCTCACGGACTCTTACACATTTGAGGCGCATCTGGAATATTCCAGAAAAGGAGACGACAGACATTGTCTTTGCCTGGAAAGGACACAGCCCAGAGGGAGAGACAGTGGGTGAAAGGAGAAACTGGGGTGTGTTCAGAGCCCAGCTCCACCTGTGGGGAGAGTGGAATAGCAGTGACAACATTCCCTGGACGCGCCCCTCCTTGCGCTGCAGCCAGGCCTGAGGCACTTTGGGGACACTCTGGGGCAAGACCTGGGGCAGAAGCAGCACTGCCCTTAGAGAAAGAGGCCACCAGGTGGGCGTGGCCATGCTTCTGAACTTCCAAGAAGGATGTCAGCCCTACTCTTATGTCTGCACCTTAACTTTCTGGGTCTATATCAACCAGTCCCACAGAACACCCCACTCAAACTCCTGACACAGGGAGTCACTCCAACTGTTTCGTGTCTGGTTCTACCAAATGCCCCAGTGAGAGGTGTCAGATTTCAGGCAGGATGGCTGAAGGCAGGAGCTGGGACTCAGGCTGTTCTGCGCTTTGCCGGGATTGGGCTGGGCCAGCAGGGAGATGTCCCCCAGGATGTCCCCGTCTGGAAAAGGTTGCATTTGGGGCCTGCCCTCGGCTTTCGGTGAAGGACACTGTGGGAAAGAACGACCCCAGACCAGTGCCAGGGGAGCGCTGTGGTGACCGGCGCTGACCGTGGTCACGATCACCTCCGAATAAAGCCCGGGAGGAAACGCTTTCAGAGCCAAGTGCACTCCAGTTCCTTCCAGCTTTGGTGTCTCCAGGGACCCTGATGACTACTGCACTTCCTGTACTCTCCAGCCACTGTCAAGCTCAGAGTCAAATCAGAATCCAAGAAGACAGCAGCAGAGACCCTGACCCATGGCAGGCACGCCCGACCAGATCCGCGACCCTACCCAGAACCCTCTCTTTTAAGCTCCCTTGCCTCTGGCAGGTCCACTAACCTGTTCTTGGGAAACCCTCCTGTGAGAGGTTTTTGAAGAACCCAAGACTTCTGAATTACGTCCTCCCACAAATTCCCATTGGGAGTCCTGACCTCAGGACCTCAAAGAGCAACCTCATTAGAAACAGGATCATGATAGATGCAATTCATGATGATAAGTTCAGAGTGGAGTAAGACGGCCCCAGATCAATGACGGGGGTCTTTATAAAAAGGAGACATCTGGACACAGATATGCACACGGGGGGAACTCTGTGTGAAGACAAAGGCAGAGACTGGGGTGATCCTTCTATAGGCCGAGAACCACCCAAGATCCAGTGACCACCAGCCACCTGGAGGCGTATGGAGCAGACCTGCTCACAGAGCTCACAGCCCTCAGAGGGCACTCAGGCTTCTGTCCCCTCGAGCTACCTGAGGATCTGGAAGATGCAGAGGTTCAACAGGGCAACCTTGTTCCAGGGGCTTTGGGTTGAGGGAGATGCTCTGGAGACTCTGGTGGGTACCTGTCTCAGGCATGAGGGCTGCCTCGCCAGGTCTGGGGGTGAGGGCCAGTGGGCACAGCACAGGAGGGGCTACTGCAGGAAGCCCAGCCAGGGTCCCTTGTGGAGTGGGGAGAAGGGGCATGTTCTATGGTAGGGCTGGGCACGGAGTGAAGGTCAGGAAAACCCAAAGCTGGTCCAGGGGTGGACAGAGCCTGAAGACAGACACCTGGGGGTGGGGAGGGGTGAGACTGAGAAAAGGAGGGCGTGGTCAGCGATGGCAGGTTGAGAGGAACAGGAAGGTGGTGGCGGGGCGGGGTCTGTCCTTTGAGGCCTGGAGGATTCACCAACTTGTCCCAGGAACCCACCTCAGCCCCCGATTAGGGACTGACACTACTGACAGTCTGCCCAGGCTACCCCATCATGCTGCACGGCTCTCTCCCTTCCCTCAAGTCAACTCAAGTCATCAAGAAGCCCCCCAGAGGACAGAGAGCCCCTAGGACACATCTCGTGACGCCTACCTTGGCCACACCTGGTATCATATTTGTTTATCATCTGTTTGCACCTGTGCACACACAGATACCCAGCCAGGGCATTCACTGAGTGACACACAGAGGGCAACTCCTACATGCTTGCCCAGTGACTGCTGAGTGAAGTGGTAAGAAGAGGACCATAACCACTGGATCGGGGCAGGAAGGGGAATCTGGGCAAGGGGTGGAGGGACAGTGCTGCCGCCGCCACAACAACAGCCAGGTGCAAGTGGCAATGTGGTGCTGGCTTGACGCCCGCTCGGCAGGAGGACAGCAGTGCTGGGCCAGCAGAGGAGACTGGCGGGGAGGTCCTCACGCCAGGGGGCTGCTGTGAGCCAACACGCCAGGGACACCAGGGCCGGGGAGGGGTGGTCCCCATGTAAGCCCTTTCCGGGGATCCTCCCTTTGCAGGTGGGACTGAGGAGCCAGAGGCACAAGGGCTGGCACAGTCACCACCCAACATGGGTCTCACACAAGCCGACAGGAGATGCCCCAGAAGTGCCCCGGCTCTGAGGGGCAACTGTGCTAACGGTGCCAACACAGTGACAGGGAGATAAAAGGTTGGGTCTTTCACTAAGGCCAGGGCTCAGCACAGACCTCTGTGCAGCTAGGAACCAATGAGATGGCGATCGCAGCTCTTTACCTTAATGGTTTTTGACTGGAGCCGCAGGCCATTCAGTGTGTTTATCGCTCTCTCTGCATCCTTGGCAGTCACGTAGTTCACAAAGCCATAGCCCAAGCTGTGTCCTGTGTGGAGAACATGTGCACATCAGTGAGCCGCTGGGAGCCAGCCAGCCAGCGAGGGGTAGGGGAGAAAGGAGGAGAGAGAGAGACGGGGAGGACGTATAGGGCGGCGTCTGGCTGGGCTCAAAAGGACAAGGCCAGAGAGAAGACGACAGAGAAAACATAGAGCCATGGCTGCTGGGAAAGCGGGGTTAGAGGTCAATGGTTATAGTCCACACTGATGGTTTATTCGTGACACCACCTTGGCAAACTTGCACATTTTCTGTAAAGAACAAACCTATGAAATGTCACTTTTGTAATCGAGCATCCCAGGGAGCCCATCATCAAAGCAGAGCTGAGGATCTCTTCCACTGGTGCTGGCCACTCCGTGTAGCCCCCAGTGTGGGGACCTGGGATGGGGGGCATGGAGGAGGACAGTCACTGCTGCAAATGGGACAGACGGGGAGAACTCGCCAATGACCAGATGTCAGTGTCCAGGCTGTTTTCCACCCCTGCTGTGCTGGAGTGGGAAGGTCTGCTGGGCTCTGGCGCCCCCCAGCGTTGGTTCTCTTCACTTTCCTGAACTGAAAGTCTAGCGGGGGAGGAGAAAGTTATAGGGACAACCAGAGCTGAGGGCAGCCTGGCCACCAGCGCCCCCCTTGGCAGCACCTCTTATGGTGACGGCATCATCAGCCAATGCCCAGGGGCATCATAAGGCGGGCACAAACCTCAGTTCTTCCCAAAGAAATCCAGGGTTACAGGCAGGGTGCCCCACTCCCTCTCAGGTAACCACTGAGAAGTGGTGGGGTGACCACCAACTGGATGTGTAGGAGGGACCCAGAGCAGCAGGGGAGGGGCTGTGGGCTTCTAGGAGACCCCGAGAAAGGCAATGGGTGAGGGTCGGAGTAGAAGGAACCTGACGCCTTCCCTACGGAGGAGGAGGAGGCCAGGAGAGGAGAATGGCCACCAAGCTGGCATCTCACCCCTCCCCACGCCATGTCAGTGGGCACACCCCATGCACCAGCCACTGCTCTCAGCAGAGACAGTGGAGAGGAGAGACGACTGCTCTCCCCAAGTCCTGAGAGCACACACATGCCGGCTGGATGATTAAAACACAAGGCATGAGCCACCAGCAGGCAGAGATCCACACAGCAGATGAGCTGGCTCTGCCCACGTCACCAGCTGAACCCAGGCTCATCTTGCGATTAACGAGACCTCGGGAGAGCCTAACCCACTGCTGTCACTTTGAAACGAACAAACAAAAATACATTATTTTTTAGATTTAAAGAAAAATTACAAAGATGATGTCCCCACATACCCCACATCTATTTTCCCTATTAGTAACATCTCATCCTAGGATGGATATTTGTTACATTAGTGAATTGCTACGGATGTCCTCATCTGAGCCAGACTGCCTGAATCTTCCCCTAATGTCCTTTTCTGTCCCAGGACACCATCTAGGGTCCCCAGTGACAATGAGCTGCCAATTCTCCTTAGGCTCCTCTTGGCAGGGACAGTTTCTCACACCTTCCTTGTTTTTGATGACCTGGACAGCTGTGAGGACTGGTCCAGAAATTTTGTAGACTCTCCATCAGCCTGGGTTTGTCGGAAGTTTTCCTGTGGTCAGACTGGGGTTATAATGGGCTTTCAGGAGGAAGGCCATAGAGTGAAGAGCCCTTCTCATGCCATCGTTGTGGGGTACATACTGTCCACAGGGCGCATCCCGGTTGATGCTGGCCTTGGCCCTGGTCTCACCAGTCTCTCCGAGTACAGCCTGCATGTTGTCAGTCCTACAGAGCTATGCCCTCCCCACTTCAGAGAAGCTACACAAACTACTGGCGATTCTGCAAGGGCCACTTTCTCCTGCCCTGTCTGGGCTATCTTCTTCGCTTTTCTCTGTTGTCTCATGTTCCTGTCCCTCCCACAAGGCCAATCCCAAGGCTGGGCAACCTATGTCCTTGGCTCCTGGCACTTCTGGTGCCAGGTCGTGTCCCCATGCCTTCTGCTGCAGCTGGTTCCTCCTGGCATCTGGACAGGGCCCGCCTACCCTCAGTTGCCGATTCCTCCCTGCCCTCCCACTTTGGCTGGCTGCACCAATACCAACTGGCCCTCAGGGTGTGCCCACAGAGAGCTTTAGGACACAGCTCTGGAAGCCCTCAGTAGTACTGGGCACTGCCGACCCGCCTGAGGTACCATCTCCTTCAGAAAGTGACTTCAACGCCAACTGACCCTCCCCGGGCTCCTCATTCTCTGCCCACTCCATCGAGATGGTCCCTAAGGCTCTACCTTTGGCCCTTGTCTCTGTCATCCACACTTTCTGAGTGACCTCCTTGACCACTGTGTGGCCACAGCCAACGTCACCTAGGAAGTCACACACTTCGACAGTGGCCATTGGCTCCTTCTCCACCCTGCTCCCCCTCCACTCTTCCTCAACAAGCCCATGTGCACTAACTGAACACCTACTATATGTCGGGCCACGTGCCGGGCTGGCCAGGGGTTAATGATCATCACCAAGGACAGCTTCCGCCATAAAGAAATTCACATCCCACTGAGCGAGTCAGACAACAAAGGAGCAAAGCTACACTCAGGTGCTACCAGGGGAAGCTCCATGGTGGTGAGAGGATGGACAGGATAGGCCCAGGGGAGACAGGTGGTCAAGAGTGTCCCTTGAGGAGGGGATATGAGAAGCAAGGCCTCAGGGTGGCTGGAGGCGAGCATTCTGGCAGAAGAGCAAGCACCAAGCTTCTGTGGCACAGATGACTCTGGAGCGCTCCAGGAAACAAAAGGTGGCCGGTGGCTTAACACAATGAGCCAGGGGCCTGGCCTGGAGGCGGCTGCCGGGTGTACTACGGCAGCAGCAGGGCTGAGGCCAGTGTAGAGATCACAGGAACCTATGAGCCAGACCAGGTGTGAGATGAGGACCCCAGCAGGGCAGGGGCAGGCAGGAGGGAGAGCCACCAAGCGGACTTGCTGACGGGCTGATGGGGAGGGAGCTCTGGCGGCCAAGGTCCCTAATGCACCAGCACTCCCGGGCTGGGATTGGTTCTGTCCCCTACTCTGCTCTCCGCTCTGTGGTGGGCACCTGTGTGCGCCGAGAGGGAGGTGGGTGAGGAATGAAGGGGAGCTCGTGGTTCTGCCCACTGGGTGAGGCCAGAGACTAAAGTGTCAACAGTGGTGAACGGCCACCTCCACCAACCCTTTCCTTCACCACAACCCAACTGCTCTCAACTCCGGCTGCTTGTTAGAATCAGCAGGAAGGCTGCTACAGACCATCACCACCCGGGCCACAACCCAGACCATGGACATGACGGGGACGGGTGGGGAGGCAGGAGCGGAGACAGCTTTGGTGGTTTGTAAAGCCCCTCAAGGACTCTACTGCCGAGCCCAGGTTGAGAACTGCCGCTGGCAGTGCATGGAGGGAGCAGGCCAGTTACGCAGAGGAGCCAGACTGGAGGGGCTGTGCTCAGAGCAGGCCACCAGGGGAAGGCCCTCACTTCCCAAGTTACTCCTTCTCTAACAGGGTCCACCAGCCACCCAGGGAAATGACGCAGCTCCCTAGGGTGCTCCTCAGTCCAGAATCCAGGATGTGGGACAGGGTGGGGATCCCCACTTCCAAACTCCTTACAGATGACCTTCCAGTGACCTAGAGGCCACAAGGCCACTGGAGTCAGTGCCTTGAAGGCAGGTCAGTGGCTGCCCCCCGCCCCCTTGAGGGGCAATGGAAGACCAACCCTTAACAAGGGGGCTGAGGTCTGGTGGGCGAGCAGGGGTACTCTGGGGCGAGTGTGGTCAGGGCATGGATCCTACACAGGCTGCTGGGCTTAAGGCAGCTGAAGCCTGCTTGAGTCAGGGTGGGAGCCACCAGAGCCCAGGGTGGAGTCTAGTGAAAAGGGGAAAGGCAGGAGAGGAGAGAAAGAAGGATGGGACGGAGGATGAATAAACCCTGGGCCTGGTGGAGGGGTGTGTGAGGCCAGTGCCCCTCACCTGGGGTTCTTTTTTTTTTTTCAAAATATTTATTTATTTGGGTGCACCAAGTCTTAGTTCTGGCGGTATATGGGATCTAGTTCCCCAACCAGGAATTGAACCTGGGCCCCCTGCATTGGGAATTGAACCTGGGCCCCCTGCATTGGGAATTTGAAGTCTTAACCACTGGACAACCAGGCAAGTCCCTCATCTGGGGTTCTGACTCTGCCCAGTACCAGCACTGCCCCCTCCAGAAAGGCTCAAACACCCCAGATGGCTGACTTGGTGAATCTGGGTGGGGCCTCGGACGTGTTTCTCCTGGTCCCCAGGCACCACTAATGCTCAGGGGCTGGCCGAGAACCACTGCCCTGGAGAAAGCAAGGCCGCTTCCATGCAGAGCACTCACATGCCGGCTGGGCAACCCCTAGGCCAGGACCCTCACATTTCCAAACGCCTTCCTCTCTTTTTAGACAAGAGTTAACGCTATGAGACGATTCCAGGGCATCTCGCCTTGCTTCCACAGACCAGAGCAGCCAGACGTCATGTTTGAACCCCTCAGTGTTCCTCATGCTGACCTGGGGTGCCCAGTTGAGGAAGGCGAGCACCCCGTGGACAGGGCACTCACTCCTTTGCAACATGAGGCTGGGGTGCAGTCGAGTCCTTTCTCTAAAGGCCCACAGGGCTCAACGGACGACGTCACTGAGGGAGAGACTGTGTCTGGGGCGGGGGATGAGTGAATTAATTAGGCGATAAATAAGAAACAGCAAATGTCCCTAAAGGAAAGAAGATGGGCAAAGGACAAAAAGAGTTCTTACATAAAAGAAGAGTATAAACAGCCGGAATGGATGAATTTCATAAGAAATGCAGACTGTCACCACACTTAGATATCATTTTTCACTTAAAGAGGTGAGAAACCCTGCCCGGCCTCAAGGACACCAGGGCCAAGCACAGGGCATGTGAACCGGAAAGCCCCTGGAGGGCCAGCTGACAATATGGGTCAACAGCTTCTAGACAGTACCCGCTCTCCCCTCTGCAGGTTCACTTCTAGGAAGACTGCCTACAGAAATAACTGGTGAGCCAAGATCTGTGCCAGGGTATTAACCTCAGTGGGGCTTGTAGCTATGGAAAAGCAGTTACAACCTGTCATAAACTCAGAATAGCCTGTAACCACTGTGACCACGAGACAGCTTAAGTCCAGCGACAGGGAGAGATGTTCACAGATACAGGACGAAGAGACAGCTTGGGAGGTGCAAGCTCGTTTTTGTAAAAGCACATGACTGCTCACAACCATAAATATGTAAAGAAAAAACTACAGATGGCCACGAGCCAAAAAGCTAACAGTGGAGGGATTATGGGTAATTTTAACTTTTCTTCCTGCTTGTCTCGTATTAAACTTTTTTTCTATAAGGAGAGAGGTGATTTGTATTAAGAAAAAAAGTGGTCAGCTGGATGGGTGTGGAAGAGTATCTCTGAGCAGGGAGCAGTACTGGTGAAGTCACAGGTGCATGACGGGAGGGTGTGTCTGGGAGATGACAAGCAGCGCATCCAGCCCAAGAGGAGGGTGAGTGTGGGGTGCAGTGGCTAGGGGTGAGGGGTCTCAAGGAGACTTGCGAACGCAGGCTGGGGTGTGGGCTCTATCCTGACCAGAAGAGCAAGCCAATGAAACAGAAGCTGAGTGGGGAGGCTGAAAGCTGTGGACCAGTGACCAGTACGACATGGTCCAGGAGGGTGCAGGCTGGTCATGGTGCCCCGCGGGCCACGTGACATCTGCAGACAGGCTTAGACAGCAGGACAGAGCAGGGCAGGCTGCACAGTAGGGCCAGGTAGTGACCGTGGATGCAACAGGCAGCAACAAAACCAGTGGGGCCTGGCTGGTGAGAAGCACTCTGTATCTTGAGGCCAGCACACTGAACATCCCCACATCCAGCCACCATCTTGTCCCACCGCCTCCCACCACCAGGGCGTGGCCCCCAGGTGGCACTCATAAGAGGCTTGCTGCATGAATGACTGTCCATGCCAATATGCATTCTCCCCCAGCCCCAGGTCCACTCAAATCATTCATTCACTCCACAAAAACTGACTATGTCACATGTGGGGATACCAGAAGGTCCCTGCCTCTGAGAATCATAAGGTGCTATCTGCTAAGATGGAAACCTGGGAAACAAGCAGTTGCCTTGTGGGAGACTCAGGGTCAGTCTGGGAAACACAGAGAGGCTGAAGGCCCTGGAGCTTGGGAGAATTTCGGGTTGAAAGAGAGGTGGCCCAACTGAATGTCAGGCTAAGCTTAGGGGTGCATCCACTCACCCTAGTGTTGGCCTAGGAAGAAGAAGAGGCTAAGGAATAAGTCAAGGACTGCCTAGGTCAACGGCTGGGAAGAGTTGCAAGAGAGACAGAAAGCAGGGGGGCGGGCAGCCTCAGAGGTAGAAGAAAGCCAGGCTCACCAATCTTGAGGGAAGAGGAAGCTTCCTTCCATAAGGAAGAGACAGAGGAGATGGCTCCATGAACAGGAGAGAGAATGTCAGTCAGAGGAGCTTCTCACCTGGGGGCTATTCTGCACTTCTGGGGACTATTTTGGTTTTCAAAGCTTAGAAGGTGCTCCCAGCATCTACAGGGCAGAGGCTAGGGAAGCAACGTACAGGACAGCCCTCCCTCAAGAGTTACCCAGTTTCAAACGTCAACTGGAGAAACTCTGAGCTAGAGGGAGTCCGGGCATCGAGCAAGGACTCTTAAAGACAGCAGAGACTGGAGCGTGTTTGAATGCTGGTGGCAGATCCTGGAAAGACCCAGAAAAGTAAGCACTTGCATAACTTGAGGTTCTTTGGATGCTAAGATGGGAAGGGATCTAGGACAGAAGTGAAAGGGATGTTGTGTGAGAGGAATCGGGGCCTGAGGGGAGAATATGGGCTGAAATGGCTAATGCGGGGCATGAGGATGTCCATATTGCAAGCTCAGCTGAGG
Source organism: Antilocapra americana (assembly GCA_007570785.1). Classification (NCBI taxonomy): domain Eukaryota; kingdom Metazoa; phylum Chordata; class Mammalia; order Artiodactyla; family Antilocapridae; genus Antilocapra; species Antilocapra americana. Next base: position 975,734 of record ML663012.1, on the reverse strand, counting down.
TTTGATTGGACAAGGTGCCTGTCCGCCACGATACAAGAGTCTCGCTGGGGTGGGTACCTGAGCCAGGATGGAGAAAGCAGACTGAGAAAGGTAACCATGTCCAGGGTTTCACCAGAGGAATGTAATAAAGGACAAAATAGAGTGAGATGTGAGGCCCTGGCCCCAGAACCAGCCTTGAAGAAGTTATCACACACTGGTGGCAAGAGGAGAAAAGTGAACGAGGTAAGTTTTCCATAAAATTAAGTTCATTCAATTTAAAGAACTACTAACAAGGACTGCAGTTTCCCAGGTGGCTCAGTGGTAAAGAATCTGCCTGTCAATGCAGGAGACTCAGGTTTAGTCCCTGGGTCAGTAAGATCCCCTGAAGAAGGAAATGGCAACCCACTCCAGTATTCTTGCCTGGAGAATCCCATGGACAGAGGAGCTTGGTGGGCTACAGTCCATGGGGCTGCAAAGAGCCAACATGACTGAGAGACAAAACAACAGCAGCAGCAGGGACTTCCCTGGTCAAAGGGCTAAGACTCTGCACACCTAATGTAGTAGGCCCAGGTTCGATCCCTGGTCAGGGAACTAGATTCCATATGTTGCAACTAAGACCTGGAGCAGCCAAATTATATATAAATAAATAAATATTTTTAAATAAAGAACTGCAAGATGTGAGACGCAGAGCTGAAATGTCAAGCCAGGCTTATCTACTCCACAACTCCCGATGCATTACACTCAAACTTGCCCAGAGAGCAGAAAAATCTTTATTTTTGAACCGAATTAATTTCCAAATCATTCCTATACTGATGTCACCGGTTCTCAAAACCAGTTCTCTCCGGACTCATCTCGCCAAATCTAGCTGTTCCTATTAACATAGCTCTAATGCCTTTGAAAAACGCAACAAGCCAAGAGACAGGGGAGTCAGGAATATTGCCGGGACTGAAAATTTCCTTCTGCCAGAACACAACAGGAGAAAGGCAAGACTCTGTAGCTGCACAGAAGAATTTCAAAACCTCTTAGAACAAGGATGGTCTTCTGGAACTAGAGAGAGAGAGAGAGAGGAATTTCTAGAACATTCCAACACTGTTCAATTTTGTGTATTATCTAAAGCCCCTATTTTGAAGACATAAACTGCAGACTCTCAGAATTGGGAGGGTCGTTAAAGGTCTTTGAGTTCAAAGTCCCCTCTCTGGGACTTCCCTGATGATCCAGTGGCTGAAACTCGAGCTCCCAGTGCAGGGGCCTGGATTCAATCCCTGGTCAGGGAACTGAGATCTCACATGCTGCAACTAAGACCCAGTGCAGCCAAATATACAATCAAATCAAAACAAAACAAAACCTTATTTTAAAAATGAAAAACCAAAATCCTCTGATGAACTAACTCCCTGTACCATGGTCAGCCAGTCTCTATAGGACTCACTTTGGGGACAAGCATCTTAGAGTTACTGGCAAATGCTGAGAGTCGATGAAACAGGACAATCGGCACATGGAATTCAATAGTATTATTTTAATGTAAACTTAAATCTTGGGTTGGCCAAAAAGTTCGGGTTTTTCCATAAGATACTACAGAGAAACCCCAACGAACTCTTTGGCCAACCCAATATAATATTTCCATAATAAATATGACTTTTGACTTTGAAATTATTTTTCAGTGTAGGGAATCAAGATCTTACAAGCCAGGGTGGGAGCCAGAGCACTGCTGAGAGGAATGGGCAGACGAGGAGGAGGGGGGAGGAGGGGGAGGTAAAGGAGGGCTCCCTAAAACATACCTCCCTGGGGAGGAAAGAAAGGAAGTACTTCACAGCCCCAGGTCTCTTCACATTTCTCTCCAGAACCCTTGCAACTTTGCTCTCAGAACAGAGGCCTCTGTATGGAGGGCCTTACCAGGTACTGGCCTCCTGCAAACCCTTAGGAGGTAGGCAGCATCATGAGGAAGGCAGGCACCACCACCCCACTGCGTGCATGGGGACACTGGGGCACTGTGGGAGGGCGGGGCACGAGAGCAGAGTCAGGGTGGCCCAAACCTAAAGAAGGGCTGCCCAGAGAGGACTGACTCAGTGCTCTGCTGCAGGTCTAACCTTGTATGTACCGCCTGAGAAGATGGGCTGGGCCTGCCCAGCACAGGACACTGGCTAGGGCCCCTCTACATCTGGGACCGTGCCCCTCCAGCTCTCAGAGCGTTCCCGTTTCTCCTTCCTGTCTCCTCATCTTCCCTCCCCTCCCACTGTCTGGTTTTATACATATTCCCCATCTCAGGATGGCTTTTTCCTCCTTTGGGAACCTACAGCCAATCTTATACAAGAGCAGGAGCAAAACAGAGTTGAGATAAAAATGAAACTTCCTGGCTAAGAAACAGGGCGTGGTAGGCTGGCCCCACATACCATCCCCCCGCCCAGCACACACAAAAATGGTTATTTCTTTACCTGCCACTTTATCCCGAATAAGTTTTGCAGATTCCACTTCACCAATACTGCTGAACAGACTTCGTAGTTCATCCTGGGTCATGTTCTGAGGGAGGTAGTTGACGATCAGATTTGTTCTCCCGATGTCGTCCCTGCAGTCTTCGGCCATGTGGTCTTCATAACCATTAGACATTGTATATTAAAAAAAATTCTGCAGGGGGAGAAAAAAATGAAGTAAATTCCAAACGTTCCCACTGCAGGGTATCAAGGCAACACTCGTGACTGTGTTTGCACTTAAAACATTTTTCTTTTCAATGCTACAAGTTCAACTTATGTCCACGCAAAAACACGCATGTGGATGTTAATAGCAGCTTTATTCGTAACCACCCCCAGACTGGAGGCAGCCAAGATGCCCTTCAGTTACCACATGCCAGTAATCTGGTAACACACACACAATGGAAGGTTATTCAGTGCCAAGAAGACAGGAGAAAGGAAGCCACAAAGACACGGAGGGGCCTTATATGCACACTGGTGAATGAAAGTGCTTGAAAGGCTACATACTAGACAGTCTCCAGTATATGACATTGTGGAAAAGGCAAAACTAGAGAGACTGCAAGATCAGGAGTTTCAGGGAAAGGGGAATGAACAGGTAGGGCACAGGGGTTTTTAGGGTAGCAACGTTATTCTGTATGATGGTATAATGAGTGGATACATGTCATCATGCATTTGACCAAACCCACAGAACGTTTAAAGTGAAGAGTGAAGTCTAGGACTTCTCTGGTGACACTGTGAATAAGAATCTGCCTGCCAAAGCAGGGGACATGGGTTTGATCCCTGGTCTAGAAGTTCCCACACGCTGTGGAGCAACTAAGCCTGTGCACTACAACTACTGAGCCTGCGCTCCAGAGCCCATGAGCTGCAACTACTAAAGCCCGTGGGCCTAGAGCCCGTTCTCTGCAACAAGAGAAGCCACCGCAATGAGAAGCCCATGCACTACAATGAAGAGTAGCCCCGTTCACTGCAACTAGAGAAAGTCTACACACAGCAATGAAGACCCAGCACAATCAAAAATAAACAAATAAATAAGGTTTTTTTTTTTAAAGAGTGAACTCTAAGGCAAATCCTGGGCTTTAGTTAGGTAACAACATGGGTTCATCTATTACAACAAAATACCACACTAAGGCAAGATTTAGTAATAGGGGAGGGAAACCGTGCCTGTGGAAGTGTATAGGGAAATTCACTCTGGACTCTCTTCACAATCTTTCTATGAACCTAAAATTGTTCTAAAAATTAAGTCTACTGAAACAAAACCAGAACTAGTCCAAGTTTAACCATTTCCACTTAATAAGAGGGCTTTAAAGAAGCAAACCCACAAACAATTCCAGTACTACAATTGGAGCCTCTGGGAAAAGTGCCTGGGATATCTTGAGAACACTCCAAAGATCTTGGATTGCTTTGTCCGGTCTCCAAGTGCACTACTGATGCACATGGAGGAGCCTGCGACGTGCACCAGGGCAGCCCAACCAGACACCAGCAGGCAGAGGGCCTCCACACTGCTTTCCTCCCAAGACAGAGTGACTGAGCTAGGAAAGAGGTTACGATTTCTCTATCAGCTAGGGGACCTTTGTCTCCAAAGCTGGCAGGCTCTGGAACACCTTAAGCTGCCTACAAAAATCCTGACTTTCAGCGACACCAGCAGACGACAGTGATGGCTTCAGAGGAAAGTCGGCTCAAGACCCCTCCCCTGGATGCACCACTCACTCGAGGTTTTGCTCACAGGCACTGCTGTGAAGTCCCATGTCCTTGGCTCTAAAGAAGCAGGCATCTCTGTGGAGCCGAAAGCCATCACTGAGAAAAAGGCCCTGCTGCCCACTAGTCGGGAGGTCTCCAGGGCAGCCCACTCCTTTCTCCGGATTATTACTGCCCAGTTCTGACTTTATGCTTCATAAACCCAGTGCCCAGTGTCTGGAGCATCTCACCTCCTCTAAAAATAGTTTTGCCAGCAGTTATACAAAAACCAGCGCGCACCTCCTGCACAGGATTTCCCACCTGCCTCATAACAACATGGAGAGAGGAAGCAGGTCTGGTTCTGAGTTTTGTTGGGGAGACATTCGGTCTTTTCTACCTTCCAGCTCCCACTTGCTTCAGACTGTACACAACATGCAAAATCAGTCCAGTCTCTTAGTATTTATTTTTTGAAAATGGTCTATGCTTCCCACTCTTTATAAAGCAGTTTAGCATCAAGAGTCATAAAAGAAAAGATTGGAAAGGGAGACTTCACAAGGTTAGAAACTCCTGGACGGCAAAGAGCTCACAGGCAAGTGGCAGGCTGACAGGGAGAGAGTGCCAGCTCCTTATGATCTCACTTAGAGCTGGGTTCCCACCTTGGGTAATTTTGCCCCCTCCTCCATGGGACACTGGGCAGTATCTGGGGGCACTGCAGGCTATCAGGACGGGAGAGCCTTGTGCCTCTGGCAACTAGTGGTTAGAGCCAGAGATGCTGCTAAACACTGCATAAGGCACAGGACAAGACAGCCCCACAACCAGGAATTACCTAACCTAAAGTATCAGCACTGCTAACACTGAGAAAAATTGATTTGAGGCATCCACAAATTAATACGAAAAAAGCCAACATATCACTAACAGAGAAGTGGACCAAGGATATGAGCTGAAACTAATAGAAGCTGGCAGTTAAACAGCTAATAAGGCGTGAAAAGAAGCTCAAGTTCACAAACAATGAGGAAAAGGCAAAATAAAAGGAGATGCTACTTTGTGCCAGTCGGAGGGACTACAATCCAGGATGGATAAAACCCAGTGTAAGTAAGGATAAGTGGAGAAAAAAACACCCCTCCCCTACCTTTTTTCAAACACCCTTATACACCATAGATATGCGTGTGCAAAGTGCAACCTTTTGGGAAGACAATGTGGCAGGCCTATCAAAATGTTTAATGTAACGCTACCCTCTGACTCAGAGCTGCAGGAAACTGCTCTACAGAAATACTCACACAAATGCAGGGAAATATGTGCAAGGAACATGCTGACCCCAAGGCTGGTAAAACACTGGATATAATCTAAATATGTATCAGAGACTTCCCTGGAAGTCCAGTGGTTAAGACTCCGCAGGGGACTGAGGTTTGATCCCTGGTTAGGGAACTAAGATCCCACATGCCTTGCGGCCAAACGAAACAAAACAAAACATAAATATGTACTAATGGGAGATGGTTAAATAAAAACCATTTTCAGTAAAAAGCATGGCATTAACAAGTTTGATCAGAAAAATCTTCACGAACCTGTTAAAACTGTGACCATGAGATTTTAAGATCATTAGCTCAGAAACAAACAAAAACACTGGCTGAAGCCAGAACCAAAGCACAAGGATTAACTAAAGAAGTACAATGCATGCTAAAGTTTGCTTAAAATGTGATTCAAATATTTTTCTTCCTCCTTCCCCCTTTTTTCCTTTGTTTCCCTCTCTCTTCATGCTTGTTTTACTCTTCTGCCTTTTCTCTAACACCGATTTCACAGATAATAAACTGGGCAGTAATTACCAGAATGGGTTGTCCTCAACGCCTGGCAAAAAGTTTGCTTTCTAAATCAGTGGTTGGCAAACCATGGCCCATGGGCCACATTTGTTCAGACCACAGCCTATTTTTATAAATAAAGTTTTATTGGCACACAGCTACTCTCATTTGTTTATGTTCTGTCTATGGCTGTTTTTGCACTCCAGTGACAGAGCTAAGTAGCTGTGACGGAGACCATATGGTCCATAAAGCTGAAAATATTTACCATCTGGCTCTTTACAGAAAAAGTGTGCCGACCTCTGTTCTAAAATGTAAAAATAGAAAAATTTCTTGGAGAAAATCTTTGTGACACTGGGTGAAGCAAAGATTTCTTAGATACCACGCAGGAAGCCAAATCCATTTAAAAGAAAATTGATAAACTGGATATCATCAAAATTAAAAATTTTTGCTCTTGCAAAAGACACGGCTAAGAAAATTATAATCCAGAAGATTATATTTGCAAATCATGTATCTGAGAAAGGTCTTGTATCCAGAACTTTTTTAAAAAAAAAAAACCTTTGAAACTTAACAGTAAGAAAACAAACAACTCAGTTTTTAAAATGGCAAACGATGTGAACAGATATCAAGCCAAAGAAGATACATGAATGGCAAATAAACACATGAAAAGATGTTCAACATTATCGGTTATCAGGAAAACACAAATTAAACCCACATCAAGGGAATTCCCTGGCAGTCTAGTGGTTAGGACTGCAGACTTTCATTGCCAAGGGCCTAGGTTCAATCTTGGTCGGGGAACTAAGATCCTACACGACCAAAAAAACAAACAAACCACATCAAAACACTATTACCCATCTAGGTATATAGGAGGTCTAAAACAAAACAAAAGCAAGAAAGCAAACAATGACAACAACAGAACATATTGAGCTCTGGTGAGGCGGTGGAGAAACTAGAACGCTCATGTATTGCTGGTGGCAATATAAAATGTTAAAGCCGCTGTGGACAACAGCTTGGCAGCTTATAATTAAACATAAACTTACCATATGACCCAGCAACTCTATTCCTAGTACTCACACTGGGAAATAAAAACTTTTGTTTATATAAACACCTATGCAGTAATGTTAACAGCAGCTTTATTCATTTTTTAAACATTCAGTTTTTATTTTGTGTTTATTTTTTCATAATCTTTTCCATTTTGGTTTACTGGGGGATATGGAATGCAGTTCCCTATGCTATACAGCAGGACCTCGTTTATTCATCCTGCGCATATATAGTAGTCTGCATCTGCTATCCCTCCCCTCCCCTTGGCAACCACAAGTATGTTCCCTGCATCTGAGTCAGTTTGTTTGGTACACAGGTTAACGTGTGCCATACTTTAGATTCCACATGTATGTGACATCTCATATGGTATTTGTCTTTTTCTTTCTGACTTACTTCACTTAATGTGATAATCTCTAGGTCCATCCATGTTGCCACAAATGGCATTATTTCATTCTTTTTTATGGCTGAGTAGTATGCCATTGTATATACGTACCACATCTTCTATAACCATTCCTCTGTTTAAGGGCATTTAGGCTGTTTCCGTGTCTTAATATTGTGAACGGTGCTGCTATGAACATAGGGGTGCATGTATCTTTTTGAGTTAGAGTTTTGTTTGGATATATGCCCAGGAGTGGAATTGCTGGATCATATGGTAGCTCTGTTTTTAGTTTTTCTGAGGAACTTCCATACTGTTCTCCATAGTGACTGCACCCATTTACATTCCCACCAGCAGTATAAGAAGGTTCCTTTTTCTCCATACTCTCTCCAGCATTTATTATTTGTAGACTTCTTGATGACGGCCACTCTGACTGGTGTGAGGTGACAGCTTGCTGTGGTTTTGTTTTGTGTTTCTCTAATAGCAATGTTGAGCATCTTTTCATGTTCTTATTGGCCAGCTGTCTTCTTTGGAGAAAAGTCTATTTAGGTCTTCTGCCCATTTTTTGATTGGGTTGTTTCTGTTGAGTTGTATAAGCTGTTTGTATATTTTGGAAAGTGAGCCCTTGTCAGTTGCACCATTTGCAAATATTTTCTCCCAGGCTGTAGGTTGTCTTTTCATTTTGTTTATGGTTTCCTTTGCTGTGCAAAAGTTTGTAAGTTTGATTAGATTTCACTTGTTTATTTTCGCTTTTATTTCTATTGCCTGGGAAACTGACCTAAAAAAAAATGGTATAATTTATGTCAAAGAATGCTATATGTTTTCTTCTATGAGTTTTTATGATGTCATGTCGTATATTGTCTTTAATCCCGTACAAGTTTATTTCTGTGTAGGGTGTGAGGGTGTGTAATAGCGTCATGGATTTACATGCAGAGCAGCCTTCTTCATAATTGCCCAAAACTGGAACAATCCAAATGTCCCTTGAACCTCTAGTGGATAAACTTCAGTACACCATACGATGGAATACTATTCAGCAATTAAAAAGGTACTACTATTCACACAATTCATAAGAGTCTCACATACATTTTGCTGAGTGACTAAAAGCAGACTCAAAGGCTACTTCATGGTTCCATTCTGGAAAAGACAAAAGCTTTTCCAGAGGTTACAGATAAATCAGTGGTTGCCAGGCTCAAGGAGTGGGGGAAGGGTTGACTTCACAAGGAGAACATGAGGAAATATTTTTGTTTCCCAGGTGATAAAATTTTCCAATATCATGATCATTGTGGTGGTCACATTCATCTGTCAAAACTCAACTCTACACCAAAAACTGAATTAAAAAATAAATTTTAGGGACTTTCCTGGTGGTCCAGTGGTTAAGATTCTGCCCATCCACTGTAGGGGACACAAGTTTAAACCCTGGTCAGGGAACTCCCCATATGCTGTGCCATAAAAAATTTGTATCTTTTTATTTTTTTAAAGATTGAAAGTGTGAAGCTTCTGTATGATGGCCCCGTCCTTGGCATGCTGGCTCCTCCTGACGTGCCCGGTTGGGGATGAGCAGCCCCTGTGGGCCCCATTCTTGGTCACCTGGCACCGCTGAAGAACCCAAACCCCAAGAGCAGTTTCTTGGTGCTTCGGTGCCACCCTGCAGCTCATGTCCCTTCCCCTGACCTTTCCAAATCTGCATTATCTGTCCCCGGAAGCACCAACCACAACCTGGTCTTGGTGTCTGCCTGACAATCGATGACTCTGGCCATCTCTCACTCGCTAGACCCTGCCTCCTGTTACTCAGTGTCCCTCCAAGTGGAAGTCCTGTGGACATCTCCAAGTCACCCCCTCGGCCCCACCAAGCCAGCTCCCCCTCTTCCTGCCCCCGCCAGTTCTCCCGGACAGTGGAGTCACCACCTGCTGAGGCTCAGAGGTTACACGACTCTGCCCAGGGGCAGTCGTCACCCTGTCCATCAGTGGCAGGGCCAACCCTCAAGCTGTCACTGCAGAGCAGTCTTCCAAGGATAAAACGCCAGGCCTGCTGCAATGGCCCCTGCTCGTCCGCCCTCCCCCCTCACTTGACCGTCCCCAGCACACTGCAGACCTTCATCTTTCTGTGCTTTTGTTTCAGCTGCTCCCTTGGCAGGGACAGCCCTCCCTCCCCATCGCCTCTTCATTTATCTTTAAAGAATCTCCCAGGATGCTCAGTTGCTCTAGTTCTCAGCGCCTGCACACCGCTGGTGTGAACCTTCATTGTTGCACAAATCACTCTGACTCATATTATTTGCTTTTCACCCACATCAGTGAAAGCTTTGAGGGTCAAGGCTACACACTGTTGCCAAGGGTCCCCTGGGGTATCTGGCAAACACACCAGGCACACACAGAAGACGGGTACAGGCCCACTGGGAATCATATGTATTTGTTGCATTACTTTATGTTAAAGAAGTGTGGCTGGAAATTGTACCGACAATCTATTTAATACATTTAGTATCCTACTTTTTTAGGGTCATCCCAACCTAGCCCAACCCATGGAACCAAAGTCAACTGCAAGGAGCAAAACGAGAAACTTAGTTTAGTCAAGTGATCCCTGATGATTTGGAAATGTTTCTGGTAACGGATCTGTGATGGAAAAGTCCCGTTGGGACGATCTCTGTGGGTTTTCAGCCCCACTGAGCTATTTTCAAAAGTTCTGGTCTTGTGACTTCAGAGATGTTGCTCACATCAGTAATATACCTACTATGTATACAAGGGAGAGATACTCTATACATGTGCATGTATGTGTGTGTGTACATAAATATAAGTGATATAAAAGCATACATAGGTGGTACATATGCAAAGCAGCAAGATCGGTTTCTATCAGGCACCTATGAGAATCCGTCTTGGTTTATAATCACAGAACAGGCTATCTACTTGGGCCAGAACAAAACTAGAACAAGTCAAATATACCCTGGGGCTCAACCCTGACACCTCACACATCATACAACAGGGCCTGGACTCAATTGTTTCTGCTGTCCCTTCCAGATGCAAAGTCCTGAGTTCTTCAAGGTGAAAGTCTGAGGAGTCTAAGGTCACCCAGCAAACCCTGTGGTGCCAGGAAAAAAAAAAACTGATGGCACTACCTGACCCAATTATAACCACTACGCAAGGTGAGGCTCCCTCAGAGCAACTCGGTTTTGTTCCTTCCCCTTCCCACAGCCCACAGTGAGGAAAGCTGTCCAACGGGGGGCAGCTAAGTCATAGCAAGTCCATGCCTGCCAGTCTGAGAAGCCCGGGGAGAGGCAGAGAGGGTGCAGCTGAGTGTCCAGCCCAGCCAGAGCTCTCCATAGACCCCAAGGGGACTGGATCACACCCACAGCCCTGCCGAGAGTTCCAGTTGGTCAAGGCCCCTCCAGGGCTCTCACATGGAACTGCAGAGCAAGCTGGCCCAGGAGGAAAAACCCATGGGCTTTAACAGACCTGAGCTCCAATACTAACCTTACTGCTTATCAGTTGAACTACGTCAGGGACATCACTTCTTTTCCCAGAGCTTCCATTTCCCTGCCTGCAAACTGAGGGGTCACCCTCTGCTTCAGCTCTCGGCACAGTTCCTGACATGTGGTGAGCGCCCACTAAGGAACACACTGACCCTTTCTGCTTGGGGCCCTGGAAATGATCCACACCTTTGAGGCCATTGCTAATGGGCTTCCACGGAAGCCACGGTGTGTTCCAGCAGCCAGGGGTCACAAGCACCCATGGAACACAGAAGAGATCGGTGGTAGTCCCTGGTCAGTCACGTCAATTACACATATATCCTGAGACGAATTGGCGGGTCTCCTCATCTGTTCACTGGTGACATGAACCTCATTCAAGTCTCGTCCCCTCACTCTGACTAAACAAAGTCAAGGTGAGCACGTGTCTCCCTGCCCTCCCCACCTCCGGGTGCAGGCATCCTCATTTCTCCTTCTGTTCTCACCCCCTTCTTCAAACCTTCTCCTCCCCTGAATCATTCATTTGGTGTCCCCCAGGCCACCTCTCCCATCCCCCAAACCTAAGTGAGCACCAGTTTCTGCTGGTTTTGCACCTGAGATGCCTCACTCTCCCCCCATCTCTTTGCCATTGTCCCTGTTCAGGTCCCTGTCACCTTCTGAGCAGACTGACTCCTATCCAGTCTCCCTGCCACATGATTATTTCACACTAAGCATCATTTGGCCTTCTGCCCCCAGTTCACTCCTGTTTCTCTGTCTCCCGATTTCTGTTCGAGGTGACATCGGTCTTGCCACTGGGTTGCTCTGCGTTGTTTACTCTCCTGTAAATCTTTCCTCTGGCACGAATGTCTCCCTGACAGGTGACTGGATCCAGTCACCTCTGAGCTCCCTTCTAACCCTTCTTTCCCCCAGCACACACGGAGTGCGATCACATGCCAGCACGAGCAAGGCAGTGGGTGTACGAGACAAAACAACAACAGTCCCAGTCCTGACCCTCATCTCCGTCCTACCAAAGCCTCTTGACTGGTCTGTCTGTCCTCTCAGTGCTTCCCTGGTGGCCCAGTGGCTGACTCTGCGCTTCCAATGCAGAAGACGCAGGTTCAGTCCCTGGCAGGGAACTAAATCCCAAATGTTACAACAAAGAGTTCACAGGCCACAAATAAAGATCCCACGTGACGCAAGTAAGACCTGGCACAGACAAATAAACAAATAAATATCGGGGCACGGGGGAAAGGAATAAAAGAAAAGCGCTTTTCCAAACTCACTTTTTGACTGTGTCAAGAAACCCTGTACCACCTGATCCTGGCATACTTCTCTAGATTCATCTTCAAGTCCACCTTCTTGACCCTCTGCCTGCCCAAACCAGTCCCCTCAGGGTTCTGGACTTCTCTGCATTCACTTTTTCTCTTACTCAGGTTGCTGGCAGCACCTGGAAATAGCTGCCCACACCTCTCTGATGACAATGACCAGTTTGGGTACCGCCTCTTTCATCAAGAACAAACCCCAAATAATGAACAAACATTTCTTTCAAAGCTCTCCAGGCTGTTACTAGCCATGGCTTCCTCCTCTCGTTACTTTAATCTCACAAATCTATGTCTTTTCTTCCCAGCTCAGGTTGTAAATTCCTCAAGGAGGCAATTTCTTCCACTCCTCCCTGTTTCCCACAACAATGAGCCAACGGTAAGGTTTCACGTGTTCAGTCTAAAAAACTGTGTTCACTGACTTGGCCAGTGCCCACAATGCTCTGGGTCAAATGAGGATGGACAGTGAGCATATTAGCGAATCCCATCGACACATCCAGACAGGACGCTACCTTCTGCCACCTCCCCACTTCTGGTCTGTATATCCACATAAGGTACACATATCTTACTCAAGTGATATGCTGTTTTGTCTATGTCTGCATGCTAAACTGCTCCTTCTCTTGTCTTCTCTGTTTCTCTGAGTGACCATTATCCACCTACTGGGCACTCAGGCAGGGCGCAGAATCACTGCCCAATGTTTTCTCACATCCTACAGCTAAATACCCACTGAGCCCTGTGTCCTTTACCCCCTAACTGGGTCTCAAACTCACCCCCTATTTCCAGACCACCACAGCCCTGGGTCATATTTGTGACCTTTCTGATTTACAGGAAAGTCATTGCCTCCAAAGTGGTTTGCTGGCTTTCAGCAATATTCTCCAGCTCTTTGTCCTGTGTGCAGACCTGACCCCTTCTCTTTGTGGAATGAAACTGTCAGACAGTTTCCCTTGGCCTGGCCTGCAGGACAAGACCCTTTCCCTCTGCACACCAGCTATCAGAGTCCTCCTACTACCACTCACTTCAGCTTTCTTGCCTATGAACTACCAGACCCCGTGTGGGTCTCTGAACAAACCAAGACATCCCCAACACCATGCCCTGGCTGGTGTGGTTCTTGCATCCTTAGCAAGCCCTTCCCCACAGTCCAGGCCTAGATAACCCGTCCTCTCCTGTTTCACCTTCTCCAGGAAAGTGATTACCTTTGCCCACCAAGGCTAGGTTAACAGTTTCCTTTTCTGTGTTTCCACATCAGCAGGCACATAACCATAATTACCACGCCCAACGGAGTGGGCTGAAACAATCTATGCATTCGCTGCACTCACCAGTGCCTCCCCAGAGCCTAGAACGGGGCCTGGGACTCAGAAACCAAGTGCAGAGAGTCAGCTAAAGGAGGGAAGCAAACTAACTTCCCTCCCACAGGCTGGTTTCCTCTGTTCTTTCCCTGACTCAGTCGCAGGTCGGCCTTGCCGTTTGGCTACTGCCACCTAGGGGCGAAAGGAGGCGACTGCACTTCTTTCACCATTCAGTACTGAAGCTGATTCCATTGAATGAGATGGGGATAGGAGTGAGGGAACAGTTTGACTGGTGAGGGTGAAGAAAGAGCGGCAGTCTGGAGAGGCTTCATATGGTGAGTGAGCTTCGACCTGGGCCACACAGCATGAGGAAGAGATCTCCAGGTGGAGGAGAACGGCATTCCAGAAAGTGGGGGCAACAGGCAGTGAGGGTCAGAGTTTGGGGTCGATGTGCAGGCGAAATCAGAAAGGAAGGGGGGGTTAGAATGTGCAAAGGATCCCCGACTTTAGCTTTTAAGCCACCTAAAAAGGTTTAAAAATTAATTTATTTTCCACCCAAAGACTCTTAATTGGGAATAACATAATCAGATCTTTCTGGAGTGTGGAAAGGTGATAGAGATGAGAGGCAGGAGTGTGACAAAAGCAGGGCCTTAGGAAGATGGTACTTTGATAAACCTCTCATTTTCCACTTGCTGCCTCAGGACTTCACACTCAACACAGCCAATCCAAAACTCCGCCTCTTCAACATAAACATGACTTAGTTCCACCTTTTGAGATGTTCATCTATCTTGCTTTCTTCACGGGCCTTTAAGTCAAAAAATTTTATAACAGATCCTAGCACAATGCTCTGCACACAGAAGATGCTCAGTGATACATGAATGGAATGTCTCTCCAGGTCCTCCAGATGCTGGGATTATAAGAGTGGTAAAACTTGGCTATTTCTTAAAAGTAAGAAATCTGAGTCAGAGAGCCTGAGTTCAAATCCTGCCATTAGTTACTTTTCTGTGTGAGACTGATCTCACTAACCGACCTACTGAAGCCTGGGTTTCTTTGTTCCTAAAACGGAAATTACAACTGACAGCACCCACCTCAAGGGCTGGAGATCAGTGTCCATCCGTGGATAGCACACAGTAAATCCTCACTAAATATGGTCAACTATTTATAACATTGTATATTCAGTGTCTCCTCAGGCACAGGTCACGCAGAATGCTAGGGCTTCCCACATCCTTAAATCTGCACAGCAGTAGTCTCATCCATCCCATTCTACAGATAAGCAAACTAAGGCTACCACAGTAGAGTTTGTCCCACATCTGGGGAACTCTGGATTTCAAGGCATCAGAGATGGGGCTAGGGGTACTTCTAGTGGAAGATCATTCATTTAATCCAGGGGTGGTTCTCACACGTGTGAGTATGTGTGTGATACTTCTGGGAACCTCTGAAGATATTTTTGATCTTCACAACTAGGGGAAAAAGATGCTGCTGGCATATAAGTGGGTAGATGCCAGGGACAGCCCCTCCCCCACCCAAACCCAGAATGATCAGACCCAAAATGTCAGTAGTGCCAAGGTTGAGAAACGCTTTTCGAGAGAATCCGCCTCCCCAACGTCCCACTTTTTGAGACTTGGCTATTCAGATCGCCCATGAATACTCTCTGTGAGGGGGGGCTCTGTTCCTCCAGGGGCGGCACCTGCAGAAGTTCTTCTCCACCTGCCCTGCACACAGTGGACCCATTTTTAACATGCCTAGCAGCAGAGGATGCCGGAAAAGGAAGAGCATCCATCCCCCATTGTTCAATTGCGTGCAGTTTGTATTTTCAACACACAAACATTTTACAAATCCAGACGTCCCACACCCCAGAAACTGTTTTGTTAGAGATGGTATTCAAAAAATATTTTTCTTTCTTCCCCTAGGGCTCTCATACATACCGAAGGGTCTGTACACTTCTAAGAGGACCTCAGCTCCACCGCGGTCCTCTGACAACCGCTACAAAAGATTGTGTAGGATTTCCCGGGGGAGCGAGCCCGGGGGCCGTGACCTCCGAGAGCTGAGGGCGCTCACTCCACTCCTTCGCCTCTGGCTCCGCTCTCCCGCCCCCGGATACCCGGCTTGCAAGGCTATCCAGGCTCGGCCGCGGAGCCCAGCCGCCAGGCGCGTGCCCACGCCGCGACCCCCTACGTCGGCCCTCGCGGCGGCCGAGGAATCTGGCCCGGGGCCTGTCGCCGGCGCCCACACCGGCCGGCCCCCGCCCGCTCGCCGAGGCCCGCGCGCGTCCTCTCCCGGCCCGGCGCGGCCTGGGCCTCGGCCGGTGCAGGCCCGCGAGCGCCCGCGGCCCGGCCAGGCGAACTCAGGCCTGCCGCGGCCTACCCCGTCGGGCGCCGTCGAAGGCCCCCGCCTCACCTGGACGCGGGCGGGCGGGCCCGGGGCTGCTCCGGGGCAGGCGGGCGGCGGCGACGCGGCGCTAACGGCTCCGCTCGGCCTCGGTAGCGGTGGCGGTAGCGGCGGCGACGGCGACGGCGGCGGCGGCTCCTCCTCAGCGCGCACGACCCGCTCCGGCCCGCGGCCCGGACACGCCCCCCAGGCGCGAGCGCCCATTGGCCGGCGTCCGCCACGGCGCGCTTCTCATTGGCCCGCGTTGCTGTCGCGGCGCCCCGGGGCGCGCAACGGGGGCGGGACTTCCGGCTGGCGCCGCCTGCGAAGAGCTCGGCGGCAGGCAGACACGGGTGGCCAGCGATGGCTGCGGAGGGGGCCGGCTGTGGCCTGGCCCACGGAGGCCGACGGGAGGCGGCAGCCGAAGAGCCGCTCCCCTTGTCCTGGGCATGGTGTACGTCTCGCGCCTGTTTATCCCGCCGCCGCCTCGGCCGCCGTCCCCAATCTGCAAGGTAGGAACGGTCAGCGCGCCTGAGCTGAGGTGACAGAACCGGGGTTCGAATCCCGGCCCCGACGTCTCCGCACTACGTGCCGTTGGGTTGGGGTTACGTCACCTCGCCCTGACTCAGTTTCCTTATCTGGTGCAGTGAGGAGGCGGACTTGGGAACGTGGTCACTGTTGCATCTGTGTTGATTATTAGAGCTAACGGGTGCCCAGAGGCTCAGCCTAACGTCCGTTCATTAAAATTTAATTGACCGCCTACTATGTGTTATCACTGTATCGGCAGCGAACAGGCGAAAATACCTGCCTCTATTTGGCTGACGTTCTAGACTGAACGCTGTCCATGAGAAATGTAGTGTTAGTCTCTCAGTCGTGTCTGACTCTGCGACCTCAGGGACTGTAGTCCTCCAGTCTCCTCTGCCCTTGGGGATTCTCCAGGCAAGAATACTGGAATGGGTTACCCTTTCTTTCTTCAGGGGATCGAATCCGGGTCTCCTGCGTTGCACGCAGATTCTTTACTGTCTGAGCCACCAGGGAAGCACATGAGAAATGTAAGGCAACCACAAATGTTAGCCACATGCGTAATTTAAAATTTCTAGTAACCATGTTAAAAAAAAGAGAAAGAAACAGATGATGTTAATTTTAATAACGTGTCTTATTTAGCCCAATTTATGTCCAAAATGCCTTTTCAGCCTGTAGCCAATGTAAAAATGTATCAGATATTTTTACGTTCTTTTTTTTTTTTTCCTTTTCTCTACATGCCTTTGAAATCCTGTATGTCTTTTACACTCACAGCACACCTGAAGTTGGAGCGTTTCAAGGGCTCAAGAGCCGTGGTTACCAACGGCTACAGCATCGAACCAAGCAGTGCTAGATGTGGACTCAGGATAGAATTAAGTGGATTCCACAGCAAGTGGTAAGACTGAAAAGTAAATTGGGCATGGGGTATGTGGGGTGGGGGTTGCAGTTTGAAAGACGGCAGTCGGGAAGTTTGAGAAGGTAAGATTTGCAGAAGGACCCAAAGGAGTCAAGAATACTGAACAAACAATCATGCCGTTTATTGTCTTATGCGGTGTTGTCCAATAGAACACTCTGTGCTCATGGGCATTTCTTTTAAATCAACACTGCCGAATTTAATAGCCATGAGCTCTATGTGGCTGTTGGGCACTTGACATGTAGCTGGTAGCGCTAAAGAACTGAGCATTTAATGAACTTAATTTTTGTTGTTGTTCAGTTGCTAAGTCATGTCTGACTCTTTGCGACCCCCATGACTGCAGCACACCAGTCTCCCTTGTCGATCACTACCTCCTGGAGTTTGCTCAGACTCATGTCCATTGAGTCAGTGATGCTATCTAACCATCTCATCCTCTGCCATCCCCTTCTCCTTTTGCCTTTAATCTTTCCTAGCATCAGAGTCTTTTCCAGTGAAATCAGCTCTTCGCATCAGGTGGCCAAAGTATTGGAGCTTCATGGATCATAGCTTTGTTGTGGTTAAGGGGCTTGCATTAACTCAATAAGGCTTTGAGCTGTGCTGTGCGGGGCCACCCAAGACGGATGGGTCATGGTGGAAAGTTCTGACAAAATGTGGTCCACTGGAGGAGGGAATGGTAAACCACTCCAGTATTCTTGTCACAAGAACTCCATTAATTTAATTTTTACTTAATTTGAATTTTTTCATGTAGAGCTCATGGCTTCCATAGTGGATGGCACAGATTTTGTAGAATGGTGACAAGCGCAGTGCTCTGAATTGAGCTATACCTCATGCTAAATGCTTTATGTCGAGTCTATGGAGTACTCACAATAGCAGTGTAAGAAAACAGCTACAGTCATCGTCACCATGATGAATAATGAAGTATTGTCTTCATTCATCTATGCTTTATCATTGCTATCATTCACAGACTTTATTTTTTAGAAGAATTTTAGATTTATAGAAATATTACACGGAAAACACAGAGTTACCATTTTACCCACACCCAGTTTCCCGTATTAGTAACATCTTTCATTAGTAGGATACATTTGTTATACTTAATGAACTGTGACTGATACATTCTTGTCAACCCTAGTAATGTTTTGATTTCCTTTGTTTTTACCTAATGTCCTTTTTGTCTTCCAGAATCTCATCTAGGATACCATGTTACACTTAGTTGTCATCTCTCTCTAAAAAGAGATAGATAATTGACATATGACACTGCATTAGTTTTGGGGTATACAACATAATGATTTGATGCATGTATATATTACATAATGATCACCACAATAAGGTGGTTAAAGATTAACATCCATCACCACACTTAGATTTGTTTTTACTCTTGTGATGAGAACTTTTAAGATCCAATCTCTTAGTTGTCCTGTCTCTTTAGTCTCCTTTTAGCTTTGGTAGGTTCTCCGACTTTCCTTGATTTTGAATGTTTTCAGAGACCTGGTCAAATATTTGGTAGGATGCTCTTCTATTGGCATTTGTCTGGTATATTTCTTGTGGTAGTCCTGGGATGATGGGTTTGAGGGAGGAAGACCAAAGAGGTAAAGGGCTATTTTCATCATACCATGTCAAGGATACATACAACTGGGGACTTCCTGGTGGTCCAGTGGTTAAGACACTGTGCCCCCAATTCAGGGGGCATGGGTTTGATCCCTGGTCAGGGAACTAAGATCCCACAGGCAGAGCAGTGAGGCCAAAATAAAGTAAGAGAATTCTTTTTGAAAAAAGGATATATACTATCAATTTTATTTATGTGTGTTGATATTGGTCTTCATCACCTAGCTGACTTAGTATTTGTCAGGTTTCTCCACTGAAAAGTCACTTTTCCCCTTTTCCTTTGAAAGGAAGTCAGTGTATGCAGCCCACAAAGAGAGCGGTCGTGTGTGTTCCCCTTCTTAAAGGTGGATATCTACATAAATTACTTGCAATCCTTCTGCATGAAAGGCTTACCTCTTCTCCCCCTGTTTATCAGTTTATCCAGTCATTTAATTAGATCAGTATAACTTCCTGAGTATTTATTTACACTCTGGATTATAACCCTATAAGACTTTATTTTGTTGCTCAAATTTCTCCAGCATTGGCCACTGGGAGCCCTTTCGGTTGGCTGCTTTGTTTTGTTTTTAATTAATTTATTTTTGTCTGTGTTGGGTCTTCATTGCAGGCTTTTCTCTAGTTGCAGCACACACACTTCTCATTGCAGTGACTTCTCTTGTCCTGGAGCACAGGCTGTAGGGTGTGCGGGCTTCAGTACTTAGGGCTTAATAGTTGTGGCTCTAGAGGCTTAGCTGCTCCTTGGCATATGGGATCTTCCCAAACCAGGCATCCAACCCATGTCTCCTGCATTGGCAGCCAGATTCTTTACCACTGGACCACCAGGGAAGCCTTCCTTTGGTTTTTGACACACTCCTATCGATGTGTTTTGTTTGGTGGTTGGTTTTTTTTTTTTTTTTTGCTTGTTTGTTTGTTCTGGGGGACTTCTTTACTTTCTAGCACTGCAAGACGCTGCAGATTCTTCTCATGTGTATTTCCTGATCCCAGTCATAGAAGCAGCTGTTTCTCCGAGTCTGGTTCCTCTGATTAGAGAATGGTACTAGAAAGCAAGATCTGAACGCTAGGAGTGCTTGTTGCTACTGCAGTGCTGCTTCTTTTAGGCCATCGATGCTTTGCAGTCACCTGTAATTCAGCCTGTCTAGGCACTCAGCCCTGAGGATATATACAACAACTACCCGATGTGCATCCATCCTCACGTAGCTCAGAGTCAACCTGCAGGACAGGCTTAGGAGGGGAGCTCTGACACTCAGTCGCCATGCAACCTTGGGCAAGTTGTTTAATTTCTCTGAACTTCAGCCTCCCCTTCCACGAAGTGGGGGTGCTTATGATACTCTATGAGGGCACCATGAGAATGAAATGAAGTCACCCACTTTCAGAATCTCTGAAGTAGAACCTGGTATCAAGTGCTTATTAATTGTAAGAAGAAATGACACAAATAATTTCAACCTGCAGAGGTCTGGAGTGCCAGCAAAGCATGTAACAGGCGTACCTGACTTCATCCAGGGGCAGCCAGGGGAGGCTTGCACAGTCAGTAGGATGAGTCACCAGGCAAAGGGGAGCAGGACCGTTCAGGAAGCAGGAACAGCGAGCACAAAGGCCCTGAGGCCCACAGGAACATGGCACTCTTAGGAAAGGCCAGTGGCTCATGGGATTGAAAGGGGCGTGACACACAGGGCTTGATTGGCTGTGGCAAGTTGAGACCCTGTCCTAAGAGCAAGGGGGGTGATTTGTCAAGGTGCACATGTCTAGTAAGGACAGGGATTTGAGTCCAGTCTGCCTGGTCTCAGAGATGTTTATTTCCCTGATCTGACCTTGAGATAGGAATTCTTTGTTTTGTCTTGTTTTTTAGTAAGAAGCATAGTTTTAATTCTCAGGGGTCAGGATTAGAGTACACTCCAGCCACTAAAATTCCTGATTGTTCTTCCTGTGCCTCGAAGCACATGCTCTCAGGGCCCATGTGATCAGGATGACTCCATTTGGGTTCCTGCTCATGAGGACCTTGCTCCAAGCCCAGCCAGTGTGACAAGGGCCAGGCCCAGAGCATGAGGGCAGCACTGGGCCGGAGGGCAGCAGGAGCCAGGGTCTGCCAGCCAGAGGAGGGGGAGGTGGGACTTCCACACATGGACCAGCCAGAGCACAGGTGCAGCTTTGCCCGTGAGGAGGGTTCAGGGAGCCATAGGTGTCTCAAGGAAAGAAGACGATGAGATGGGACTGGCAGGGTGTCTGTCTCTGGCTGTGAAGGGCCCTGGAGAAATAGGCAGAGAAGTTGGGATTTCATCCTCAGAGGAGGAGCCAGCTGACTGCAGCCTGATTCCACCCACACCTTTTTTTTTTTTTACACAGCCTGTGAGCTACAAATGATGTTTACATTTTTATTTATCTTATTTAATTTTTTGGCTACACCACAGGGCACGTGGGATCTTAGTTCTCCAGCCAGGAAACCCGTGTTCCCTGCATTGGAAGCATGGGAAGTCTTACATTTCTAAATGGTTGGAAAAAAACCAAAAGAATAGCATTTTGTGATACGGGAAAGTGCAGCTTCAGCGTCCATCACGTTTGCTGGTCCCATGCCCACGCCCGTCATCTATGTGTGGCCCATGGCCGCTTTCAGGTTGCAGGAGTAGACGCAGACTTGCTCAGATTTGGGGGGGGGTGGTGCTGCACTTCTGCCGTTATTGGTCTGAAATTCTTAATCTTGTGAATGAAGGAGCCCCATATCTTGCATTGGGCTCTAAAAATTGTGCAGTCAGTCTTGGCAACAGAGACTAGATGGGCCACAAAGCCTAAAAGATTTACTGCGGGGCCCTTTTCAGAAAAAGTAGGCTGGTCTTGCTGTGGTGGGCAGAATAACAGCGGTCTCTTGGACCCTGTGAAGATGTCCCCTTACCTAGCAGAAGGGACTCTGCAGATGGGATTAAGTTGAGGATCTGGAGATGGGCAGGCAGTCGTGGATTATCTGTGTGAGACCAACATCATCACAGAGGTTCTTATCAGAGGGAGGCAGGAGGGGCAGAAAAGGAGATGTGACAGTACAAACAGAGGGCGGTGATGCCATTTGATGTCTTTGAGGTTGGAGGAGGTGGCCATGAGCCACGGAATGCGGACAGCCTCTAGTGGCCAGAAGAGGCCAGGAAACAGATTCTGTCCTCCAGCTTCCAGGACTGCAGCCCTGCCAGCACCTTGATCTTAGCCCGATAAGACTGACTTCAGACTGTGACTGTCAGGACTGTTGAATAGTAAATGTGCCTCGCTTTAAGCCACCAAGGTTGTGGTAACTTAATACAGCAGTCACAGGGCCCCAGTACTCCTGCCGTAGGCAATGGGCAGCTGAAAGAATCTTTCAGCTAGAGAGAATTTTTAATTTTTATTTTTTTAATATATGTAGTTTTTGATGTGGGCCAGTTTTTTAAAAGTCTTTATTAAATCTGTTACAGTATTGCTTCTATTTTATGATTTTCTTTTCTAGCCATAAGGCATGTGGGATCTTAGTTCCCAGAGCAGGGATTAAACCTGTGCCTCCTGCAGTGGAAGTGTGGGGTTTTAACCACTGGACCACCAGAGAAGTCCCCAGCCAAAGAGCATTTTAAATGAAACACTTAATGTGATTCTTTGCTGATTTACTAGAAGGAAGGGCCCCAGAGGCAAGCCTGGAGTACACACTTCAAAAGAGGGGGTGGGGGCTGTGAAGACGAGGAGAGCTGATGGAGGTGGAGAGGATTCCAAGTGTCTTAGAAGTGGGATCACCGGGACTTGGAGACAGTCAGGTGTGGGCAAGGCAGTAGCCCAGTTATTAGACACAGCAATGGGGAAGCCATGACACCTGGACCACTTTCAGGGCTCACAGTGTGGGTGGGGGCTATTTTGTGGACATAGAAGTGAGTTTAGGGACTTCCCTGGTGGTCCAGTGGTTGAGACTCAGTGCTTCCAGTGCAGTGGGCACAGGTTTGATCCCCGGTCGTGGAACTAAGATCCCACTTGCCTCATAGCTCAGACAAAAAAGAAAAGAAATAGGTTTTATTGTCAGGGGAGCCATTCACCAGTCAGCCCCCAAACAGAGCTGAGGCATTGAAGCAGATCACCCATCCTGAGAATAGAAGCCGGGCAGCTCAGCCACACCCAAAGAACCTTCCAGCACTGGAGCTCTTTGGGGGCCAAACTTCAATCTGATTCCATTACCAGTGCTGAGTTGGTGAGTGATGGGAAAAACCAGGAAGCTGTATTGACTTCTCTGTGGACGGTTGAGTTTGTTTTCAGTGGGCAACCCCGTTGGAGTTCATGGCCCAGATTACTCCAGAGTTGGAGGAATGGGTGGCCAGGAGTTCCTTCTGGGCATGGGTCCCCCGGGCTTCCTGCTCATCCACATTTCTGACCCAGAGAACCTGACCTAGAGCGGGCACAGAGCTTACATCCAGGAACTGCCATGTGATAACCCTCCAAGCCTCTGTTTGTCTCTTTGTAAAAGATAAGGGGCACTGCCGCCTCGAGGACACACATTGAGCAGGGCAGCCGAGGCCCGGGACGGCCACCCTGGCACAGGCCCACAAAGGAGATCCTATGCTTAGTGCTCAGGAGAACAGAGAGGGAGGGGTCCCCTGCTCGTCTGAGAGGCAAGCTCCCCACACGACGGCGCAGGATCACCTGGGTCAGTGACCTGAGTGAGCGTGGCGGGTGCTGGCTCCCAGAATCACCTTTCTGCCTCCCTAGATCTGACCCATGCCCCTTCCACTCGGCGTTCTTCCAGCAAGAGCAGCAGTGACATTTTATCTCCCATCGTAGCAAAGGTTAGAACAGGCCCTGCAACTCCGATTCCAAGGGTCACTGTTGACAGTGATCACTTTCACTTTTCTTGTCACTTCACCCACCTCATTCCTGCCAGTGACCGGGAAGTAGCCACTTTGTCACCTTTTTTAATTTTTAAGATTTCTGTTTCCTTTAAATCCAACTGTTATTTTTCATGCCATAGGAGTTCTCCTTGACCTGTCTCTACATGTTTTACATGTATCTATTGGACTTTTTGCAGTACTTCTTAAAAAAAAAAAATTATACAGAATTCAGTAGATTCCAGTATCCATAAAGCTGCACAAACCTCATCCATCACCTTATTCCAGCACATTTTCATCACTCCAGAAAGGAACCCCAGGACTTCCCTGGTGGTCCAGTGACTAAGACTCCAAGGTCCCAATGCAGCAGGCCCGGGGTTTGATCCCTGGTCAGGGAACCAGACTTCCACATGCTGCAACTAAAGATCCTACATGCTACAACTAAGATCTGGTGTGGCCAAATAAATAATTTTTTTTAAGAGGAACCCCCTTGCCCTTTGGGCTTTCCTGGTAGCTCAGATGGTAAAGTATGCCTGTAGTGCAGGAGATCTGAGTTTGATCCCTGGGTCAGGAACATCCCCTAGAGTAGGAAATGGCAGCCCACTCTAGTATTCTTGTCAGGAGAATCCCATGGACCGAGAGTCTGGTGGACTACAGTCCATGGGGTTGTAAACAGTTGGACACAACTGAGCGACAAACATCATTCATTCATGTCCTTTTGCAGTCCCTCCGTCAGCCCCTGGCAACCACTAGTCCACTTTCTGAATCCATGAATTTGCCTGTTCTGATCACTTTATATGAATAGACTCATATGATATTGTAGCCTTTTGTGTCTGAACATCATGTCTTCAAAGCTTCAAAGCTTGTTTCTGTTGTAGCATGATTTAATACCTCATTCACTTTCAGGGCTGAATAATATTCCATGGTGTGTGGTTGGACGACATGTTGATCCATTCATCCATCAATGGACATTTTGGGGGCTGTTTCTACCTTGTGACTTCAGTGAATCATGCTGCTGTGAATATTTATAGACAAGTGTCTGATGGAATGTATGTTATCATTTCTCTTGAGTAGATATCTAGGACTAGAGTGGCTGGCTGACAAAGTAACTTTATGAGAAACCGTCAGACTGTTTTCCTCAGTCTTTTCTTTGTAAATGAGATGGAGACTTCATGCCTGTCAGTCGCTGGCAGGTGCTCAGTTGGCTGCGATCATTCTCCAGCCCTGCTTCTTGTCCAGCATCCCATGGGAAGCAGGCAGGGCCCCTTGGGTTTGCCAAGGTGCCTCCCACCTGCCCCAGTGTGCAGGGGCAAGGGTCCCAAGGGTGGGCCCATTACAGGCCTCTGCCCCACCCTGTAACTCCCACACTCCATGTAGCAGGAAACCCTCAAACCACCCAGCTCCCCAGATGAAAAGTTCAAACGCACTGCCAGCGGCATCTCTGGGAGCCCTCCACATGGGCTAACCTCTGATCATGCATGGTTAAGAGTGAGTTGTACCAGAGGAACAAGCCAGGTGTGTTATCAGCTATTAAAAGCTCACGCAAATCAATAAGAACTCAAGGAGCAAAGATCAGAAACAGTCCACTAGGGAAGAAAGAGTCGACAAACCTCAGAATGGCCCTTGGGTGAGGGCTGGTTAAGGCGAAGACCACTTCAGTGCTGCCAGGACCTGGGCACTGGCTCCTCGGGGTGGTAGCCAGGGTTACCAGAAAATTACAAAACCTTCCGAAGATACTTCCCCAGCATCTTAAAAGATTCATGATCTGACCCTGTGGTTAAACCACCGACAAGTGGAAGGGCTGTTCTTATAGCCTTTAAAAAGTAAAAGGTTGGCAGTGATCTGAATGCCCAGTGTTGGTGGCTGGCTTGGGAACTGCTCTAGAAATGGGCAGGAGGCCTGCGACCATGTGGAGTAAGAGCACCTCCTGAGTGTGGGCCAAGCCCTGTGTGGAGGCAGTTTAATCTTCATCATAAACCTCTGAGTTGGGTCCTGTTAGATAGACTGAGCAGAATGCAGGTGAGAGCGGGGTGGGAGCTAGGGAGAAGGGAGAGGCTAGGGGGATGATTTGCATGGACCACTCTGGGGAAGGATTACCCAGCTGGGGTAGGGGG
This sequence comes from Antilocapra americana, assembly GCA_007570785.1. NCBI lineage: Eukaryota > Metazoa > Chordata > Mammalia > Artiodactyla > Antilocapridae > Antilocapra > Antilocapra americana. Next base: position 950,041 of record ML663012.1, on the reverse strand, counting down.
TTGTGGGTTCACTGTGGCATCTTTGAGGTGTTACTTCTACCCCTCCATCCAGCCAGGGTCCGACGGCTTAAGATGCTTGAGCAAGGAGGGGAGTGGGCATCCTCAGTGGTAAAGTGAGGGCTTCAGGGACTTCCCTGGTGGTCCAGTGGTTAAGACTTTGTGCTTGGTATGCAGGGGACACAGGTTCGATCTTTGGTCCAGAAACTTGGATCCCACATGCCAAAAAAAATTTTTTTAATTAAAAAATAAAAATTTAAAAAAATATTGGCACTTCTGTGGTGTCCAGTGGCTGACTCCATGCTTACAGTGCAGGGCCCAGGTTCAATCCTTAGTTAGGGAATTAGATTCCCGCATGCCACGACTTGAGTTCTCAGGCCACAATTAAAGATGCCACATGCTGCAACTAAGACCTGGTGTGGCCAAATAAATAAAAATGAATAAATACCAAAGTGGTGGCTTCAGGTTCGCACAGCAGAGGGAGGAAACAGGGTCCATGTTCGCCTTGGTCCCACCCCATCCCCAGGCACCCGGTGATGGGCTGTTGCCTTCCTCAAGGGCGCCCTGTGAGTGTGTGTTCACTAGGGCTGCCAAAACAAAGCACAGGCCAGGACTTAAGCAACAGAAACTCACTTCCTCAGTTCTGGAGGCAGGAAGTCCAAGGTCAAGGTTGGCTTCATTCTGAGGCCTCTCCCCTTAGCTTGCAGATGGCCGTCTTCTCCCCGCATCCTCAACATGGACTTCCCTCTGTGTGCCTAATTTCTCCACCATGAAAGGACACCAGTCAAACTGGATTAGGGCCTACCCTCATGACCTCATTTTTAACTCCAGTACCTCTTTAAAGGTCCTAAAGCCAAAGATTTAGGTAAAGGCTTCAACATACAGATTTTGGGGAGGACAGAGTTCAGCCTGGGGAGCATGTGATTCTGCCATACGCACCCTGAGTGTGGGCGGGGAGTTCGGGTGGCCCTTATCACACACCGACACTGCCCAGTCTTCCACAGGTCATGGGAATTCTGGGGTCTGGGCTCCCCATTTTCTGGTGGATAGAGTAGACCTGGAGCTCCAGTGGGAGGATGGGGAGCCAGGCCTCAGGAGCTCAGCCTCAGAGGCTGGCCAGTGGGGCGGGGATGGGGGCACTGTTCCATCTCCCCAGACCAGCCTCCGCCTCCCCCCATGAGTAGGGGTTTTCCTGCACTCACCCCGAGGGAAGTCCCCTTGAACACACACTCGCCTCCCCCTTCTCTTCTCTGAGCTGTTGTGCTGATGCACTGGGGCTTTCTCTACCCAGGCCCCCGCAGCCCTCTCCCCGCCACAACCCCTGGTCCTTTCCCCCAGAAGCGCGGTCACTAGGCCTGTTCCAACACAGGGTCTGGTTAAGTGAAAGTGAGAGTCACTCATTCATGTCCAACTCCTTGCAATCCCATGGACTCTACAGTCCATGGAATTCTCCAGGGCAGAATACTGGAATGGGTAGCCTTTCCCTTCTCCAAGGGATCTTCCCAACCCAAGGATCAAACCCAGGTCTTGGGCATTACAAGTGGATTCTTTACCAGCTGAGCCACAGGTAGTCAGCAAACTTGAGCCCTGCTTCCCCTCCCTCATCTCCAGCACACAGTAGGTGTCAAAGTTCTGCTGACCTAGTGAACCAGCAGCCAACCTCTCTCTCGAGGGCCCACGGCAGTAAGACACCAGCTCGGGATTACCATGTCTTGGCAGAGCCCACCCTGTCCCCATCCCCCATCCCCCCACCATCAAGCCACCCAAGCTGGGGTCCTCTCCTCAGTGTGTGAGATGGGCACCCACTCCTGCCCTGACCCAAGGAGGACCTGTCAGACTCCAGGGACCCGTAGTTGAGGGATGTCACCAACCTGAGCACAGCAGGGGGTGGGGGTGGCAATAAGGAGCTGGAAGGGGCACCCCAGCCCCAACTCACCCGCCTCCTGTCAAAAGCCCCATCACCTCCTGTCCACTGTCCCGTGGGTGAACTGGCTTGTTCCCCATCCAGTGACCAATCCAGCATTCTTAGCACACTGCCCACCTCCCTGCCCTTCCTGGTGCGGCAGGGACCATAGGCCTGAACAGATCAGGGCTGGGGTGGAGGGTGGGGAGTGGGGGGTGGGGAGAAAGCACTGCTCCCCAGCTCTGTGTCCCTCTCATTCCCAGGGCCTCACATTCCAGAGGTAGGAGTGTTCAACCCTCAAACGGGCTTCCATCTAGGGCAGGCCAAGGGTCAGAGGAACCAGAAACTGCTTTTCCCTAGAAAGGTGGGGCAGGGGTAGACAGGCCAAAGGTTACTGAATAGAAACCCTCCATGGGGGGAGAAGGGGAGAAGCTCCTCTGGGTCTGGACAGACAGGGCCAGAAAGTGGCCACAGCAGGGCACCTCCCTGACATTGGGGCCAGAGGATTCTTCCCGGTAGAGACAGGACCATGCTTTGTAGGATCTGTAGCAGCATCTCTGCCTCCTCAGCCTCCTCCTCCACCCTCACCCCCCCCCCCCAACTGTGACAATCTCTTCTCTCTCCAGACTTGGGCAGGTGGCCTCTCCACTGGCTTTCTATGCTCAAGTTAAGGGCCCTCAGGTCACATCTGGGTCAGGTATTCAGGGAGCCTGCTGTTTTATGCGTCTGGTTCCCTCTGCCTGGAGTTCTCTGTTCCCCCACCCACCCGCCCTTCCAGAACTGAGCCTGATCTTGGGTGACCTCAGCCTGCAGCGGCTTGAAGCAGGATTTCAGCTCCCAGCCGGAGAATGAAGTCCAGCCGCAGCAGTGAGAGCACTGGATCCCAGCCACCAGACCACCAGGGACCAGTGGCTGGTGACAAGACCCTGGCCTGTCAGCCGTGCAGAAATGAATTTCCACATAGAGACAGTAGTGAAAGTGACATGCTTACTAGGAGGAAAAAGGGGTACGTGTGAATAGACACACAGGTGGGCTTGGAAAGAGAGTCACACCCTCGTGGTAATTTAAATCACTTTTATAGAGCATTCTTCTGGGTTTCCTCTGACCAGTCATTTTGCTTTGTCCGGTTCTGAGCCCATATTGGGTGATATCAGTATCCTGCTGTATGTGCATGCACATCTCTTAGCCAAGATGGATTCCAGCAAAGAGGCCTATGGGTAGGCTGACATCACTTACTATGAAGTGGTGCCCTCTCCTTTTGACATACAAGGAGCCATTCTACGCATGCATAGTTGGGAAGGTCTCTTTGACTCTGAAAATGAGGAATGTGTGATCTTTTATTTGGGCAGGGCCCAGCTTCTCTCTTGCTTCTGCTCTTCTGGAGTTCCACAGGGGACAAACTCTGGCTCTTCAGCCTGGGGCCCATCCGTCTCCTGCCTCAAGTCTGTACATCACTTCCCCTGATGAGTTTTCCCTGCCCTCCCTTAGGAGTTTGCCCACCTTGAGTGCTGTAAGAGGCAACAGAATTCCCTTCCCCCAAGATGTCATACCCTGATGCCCAGAACCTGGGGATGCATGATACTGCACAGCAAGGGGACTCTGCAGGTTGGTCAAGTTAGGCTCTGGACTTGGGAGGTGATCCTGTACTATCAGGATGGGCCAGCGTTAATCACAGGGGTTCTTATGAAAGGGAGGCAGGAGGGCCAGGTCAGAGAAGGAGATGTGATGACAGAAGCAGAGGTCAGAGACAGCTGAGAAGAGGCCACACTGCTGGGTTTGAAGATAGAGGAAGGGGCCACAAGCCAAGGGATGCAGGCAGCTGTGAGAAACTTGGAAAAGGCCTGGAAACTATTCTCAATGAGAGCCTTCCAGAAGGAATGGCCCTGCCAACACCTTAATTCCAGGACTTCCACCCCGCTGTGACTTAGGAGAATACTGGGGGTCAAGGCTAGGGTGGACCAGACCTTCTCAGGCTTAGAACACTGGTATGGAGAAATAGACACAATGCTTAGTTTTTCTCCCCAAATTAAGAAAGTTATGCACAAAAAGCCCCCAAAGCCACAATCTCTGCTTCTCGTAGCTAACTTTGAAAGGCTTCCCATGTTCTCCAACATTTCCTTGGCCAATTCTTTTCCCTTTTCGCTAGGAGAAGACTTTTCTGATTTTTACAGCCAGCCTCAAAGGGAAGTGGTATGGACCTACCAGAAGCAGAAGATATTAAGAAGAGGTGGCAAGAATACACAGAAGAACTATATAAAAAAGATCTTAATGGCCCAGATAACCACGATCACATCTAGAGCCTGATATTCTGGAATGTGAAGTCAAGTGGGCCTTAAGAATCATCACTATGAACAAAGCTAGTAGAGGTGATGGAATTCTGGCTGAGCTATTTCAAACCCTAAAAGATGATGCTGTTAAAGTGCTGCACTCAATATTCCAGAAAATTGGAAAACTCAGTAGTGGCCCCAAGACTATAAAAGGTCAGTTTCATTCCAGTCCAAAGAAAGGCAATGCCAAAGAATTCTCAAACTACTGCACAATCGCACTCATCTCACACACTAGCAAGTTCAGTTCAGTTTGGTTACTCAGTCGTGTCTGACTCTTTGCAACCCTATGGACTGAAGTACGCCAGGCTTCCCTGTCCATCACTAATTCCAGGAGCTTACTCAAACTCATGTCCATTGAGTCTGTGATGCCGCCCAACCATCTCATCCTCTGTTGTCCCCTTCTCCTCCTGCCTTCAATCATTCCCAGCATCAGGGTCTTTTCCAGTGAGTCAGTTCTACATATCAGGTGGCCAAAGGATTGGAGTTTCAGCTTCAGCATCAGTCCTTCCAATGACTATTCAGGACTGATTTCCTTTAGGATGGACTGGTTGGATCTCCTTGCTGTCCAAGGGACTTTCAAGAGTATTCTCCAACACCACAGTTCAAAAGCATCAATTCTTCAGTGCTCAGCTTTCTTTATGTGAGAGGTCCAACTCTCACATCCATACATGACTACTGGAGAAACCAAAACTTTGACTAGATGGACCTTTGTTGGCAAAGTAATGTCTCTGCTTTTTAATGTGCTGTCTAGGTTGGTCATTAACTTTTCTTCCAAGGAGTAAGCATCGTTTAATTTCATGGCTGCATTCACCATCTGCAGTGATTTTGGAGCCCAGAAAAATAAAGTCAGCCACTGTTTCCCCATCTGTTTCCCATGAAGTGATAGGACCGGATGCCATGATCTTAGTTTTCTGAATGTTGAGCTTTAAGCCAACTTTTTCACTCTCCTCTTTCACTTTCATCAAGAGGCTGTTTAGTTTCTCTTCACTTTCTGCCATAAGGGTGGTGTCATCTGCATATCTGAGGTTATTGCTATTTCTCCTGGCAATCTTGATTCCAGCTTGTGCTTCCTCCAGCCCAGTGTTTCTCATGATGTACTCTGCATATAAGTTAAATAAGCAGGGTGACAATGTATAGCCTTGACATACTCCTTTTCCTATTTGGAACCAGTCCGTTGTTCCATATTGAGTTCTAACTGTTGCTCCTTGACCTGCATACGGGTTTCTCAGGAGGCAGGTCAGGTGTTCTGATCATCTCTTTAAGAATTTTCCACAGTTTATTGTGGTCCACACAGTCAAAGTCTTTGACATAGTCAATAAAGCAGAAGTAGATGTTTTTCTGGAACTCTCTTACTTTTTCAATGATCCATCGGATGTTGCTAGCAATGTAATGCTCAAAATTCTCCAAGCCAGGCTTCAACAGTACATGAACCAAGAACTTCCACATGTTCAAGCTGGATTTAGAAAAGGCAGAGGAAGTTGCCAACATCTGCTGGATCATAGAAAAAGCAAGAGTTCCAGAAAAACATGTGCTTCTGCTTTATTGACTACGCCAAAGCCTTTGACAGTGTGGATCACAACAAACCATGAAAAATTCTTAAAGAGATGGGAATACCAGATCACCTTACCCTGCCTCCTGAGAAGTCTATATGCAGGTCAAAAAGCAACAGTTAAAACTGGACATGGAACAACAGACTGGTTCCAAATTGGGAAAGAAGTACTTCAAGGCTGTATATTGTCACACTGCTTATTTAACTTATATGCAGAGTACATCATGCAAAATGCTGGGCTGGATGAAGCACAAACTGGAATCAAGATTTCTGGGAGAAATATCAGTAACCTCAGATATGCAGATGACACCACCCTTGTGGCACAAAGTGAAGAAGAACTAAAGAGCCTCTTGATGAAAGTGAAAAAGAAGCATGAAAAAGCTGGCCTAAAACTCAACATTCAAAAAACGAAGATCATGGCATCTGATCCCATTACTTCATGGCAAATAGATGGGGAAACAATGGAAACAGTGACAGACTATTTTCCTGGGCTCCAAAATCACTGCAGATGGTGACTGCAGCCATGAAATTAAAAGATGCTTACTCCTTGGAAGAAAAGCTATGACCAACCTAGGCAGCATATTAAAAAGCAGAGATATTACTTTGCTGGTCTGTCTAGTCAAGGCTATGGTTTTTCCAGTAGTCATGTATGGATGTGAGAGTTGGACTATAAAGAAAGCTGAGGACTGAATTGATGCTTTTGAACTGTGCTGTTGGAGAAGACTCTTGAGAGTCCCTTGGACAGCAAAGAGATCCAACCAGTTAATCCTAGAGGAAATCAGCCCTAGAGGAAATCATCTGGAAGGACTGATGCTGAAGCTGAAACTCCAATCCTTTGGCCACCTGATTTGAAGAGCTGACTCATTGGAAAAGACCCTGATGCTGGAAGTGATTGAAGGCAGGAAGAGAAAGGGACAACAGAGGATGAGATAATTGGATGTCATCACTAACTCGATGGACATGATTTTGAGTAAGCTCCTGGAGTTGGTGATGGACAGGGAAGCCTGGCGTGCTGCAGCCTATGGGGTCACAGAGAGTCTGATACGACTGAGTGACTGAACTTACTTCAAAGGGGAAATGAGTCTTGAGTTGCAGAAGTTCATAGCCAAACCGACATATGATCTTTGAGGCACCTCAAACCCTCTGTCAGCAGCTAGAATCCCAACACAGGGTCTGTGTGGCCTCAGCCCTCTCCAAAAGGGACCAGGGCCAAAAACTTGGGAAAACACTCTTGATGCAGTGATGACGATGGACACAAAATCAGTTGTGTCTCTGAAGTCAAAGGAGGCGACAGTCTTAGGGGAGGGCTGGCAAGGGGCCAAGGGTGAGGGGCCACTGTTAGGCTTCAGTGGGAGCCAGGGCAGGAGTCCAAGAGTGGGAGGTGATGGGGGAACAGTGAGGCAGGAGGGTGAGAGACCCCAGAGAGACTTGAAGGCCGTCCTTGGCATTCGTCCACTGCCAAAAAGGAATGGCTGTGAAACAGGCAAGAGGGGATGACAGGTGATGAGAGGAGAGAGGCGATGGGCATACTCGTCATGGGTCTTGTTTTCTGTGTTTTATGATGTTTCGACATCTGTCAGCCTTGCTGATCTGGGACAGACGGCCCTCACAGCAGTCCCTAGAGATAGCAGGTAACTGGGAGCGAGCCTTTCAGATTCAGGGCGACTAATCCCGAGCTCAGACTCCAGCCAACTCTGTTGTCAGGCTCTCACACTCCTGGGAAGCAAAATCCCCCTGCCCTAGTTCCTCCAGGGAGAGGTATTATACCAGGCAGCCGGGGAGAGCCACTCCACCCCTGGGGCCAGCCAAGTGTGTTCAAACTGGCCAGTCCCAAATCTCTTACCCTGCCTGGCCTGGCCTTCCCCAGGGAAGCCACAGGAAAGGCTCTTGCCCTGCTTTCTCCTTGCTCCTTCTGTCTCCCTACTGACGCTGGTGATTCCCCAAGTTGCCCCGCATGGTGTGTTATGCCCCCTCCTCTTGGGATCTATGAGCAGCAAACTGTCTTCTCTGTCATAATTTTACATAATATTAATTAATCAGCTTTTGGTTGTGCTGGGTCCTTGATGCTATGCATGGGCTCTCTTTAGTTGCAGCAAGGAGGGGCTACTCATCATTGCAGTGCGCAGGCTTCTCATTGCTGTGGCTTCTCTTGTTGCACAGAGCATGGGCTCTAGGCACACGGGCTTCAGGAATTACCACTCATGGACTCTAGAGCACAGGGTCAGTGGTTGTAGCACATGGGTTCAGTTGCTCCTCAACATGTTGGATCGTCCCAGACTAGGGACGGAACCCGTGTCCCCTGCATTGGCAGGCAGATTCTTAACTACTGGACCACCAGGACGTCCCCCTTATTGTGATTTCTGTGGGAAGGGTTGAGTGAGGCTGGGTAAGCAGGCTTAGGACTTGCTAGTTTGAATCCTTTCAGCAGGCTCTGGGACATAGAGCCTATCCCTAGTTGTCTACTGCCTGGCCCTGGGGTGACCCAGGCTGGAGGATAGTGACCCTGAGTGTGGGAGCCTGATGGAGGGGGTTAGGGTATGGGCTCTGGACTGGCTGGTTTGCATATGAAAGGTGCCCGTGATAGGAAGCCATTTACTATCTCTGGGAATCTGCTAGCCCTAGGAGGGGTAGTACCTTCAGGATCAGCAAGTCGCCAGCTGTCAAAACATCAGAATAAAAAAGACATGCTGCGAGCCTAGAGGGTTTTTAAAGCAGTGAAATATTCTGTATAACACTATAATATTCTATATAACATCATTATACATTTTGTCCAAACATGTAGAATGTACAAGGGCTTCCCAGGTGCCACTTGTGGTAAAGAATCTGCCTGCCAGTGCAGGAGATGCAGTTTCAGTCCCTGGGTCGGGAAGATCCCCTGGAGGAGGGCATGGCAACCCATTCTAGTATTCTTGCCTGGAAAATTCCATGGACAGAGGAGCCTGGTGGGCTTCAGTCCATGAGGCCGCAAAGAGTCAGACATGACTGGAGTGACTGAGCACATGGAATGTACAACAGCAGGCGTGAGCCCGAATGCAAACTCTGGACTTTGGATGATAGTGATTGGTCAGTGTAGGTTCATTGACAGTAACAAACATACCTCTGAGATACAGGCTGTTGATAACCTGGGGCAGGAGATATATGGGAAATCTCTGTCCTTCAGTTTTGCTGGGAAAGTTAAACCGCCCTTTGAAAAAAGTCAATAGAAAATGAAAGAAAAGAAACAATGTAAAATTTTGAATTGACTGTTGTTATCTGTGGCTGGAAATGCACTGTCAGATAAGATAGACACCAGCCACATGTGGCTGTTCAGCACTTGAAGTGTGCTGAAACTTTTCAATAAGCCATGTTTTGAACACTTACTCTGCAAAAGGAAAATATCTCCTAAATCATGTTTTTATTGCATGTTGAAATGATATTTTGGCTTGTTGTTGTTTAGTCGCTAAGTCATGTCTCTTTTGCAACCCCATGAACTAGAGCCCGCCAGGCTCCTTCTGTCCATGGGATTTCCCCAGGCAGGAATACAGGAATGGGTTGCCATTTCCTCCAGGGGAAGATTTTCCAACCCAGAGATCAAACGTGTGTGTCTCCTGCATTGGCAGGCGGATTCTTTACCGCTGAGCCACCAGGGAAGCCCATTATCTTGGATAGATAGGGTTAAACAAAATACATTAAAAAAAAAAAAAAAAGACATGCGTAATACAGTTGCCAAAGAGTGTATGTGGAATAAAGGAGTCAGACCTCAACTTGGAATCTGGCTGCCACTTACTTGGTCAGGTAACTTAACCTCTCTGGACCTCAGATGATTGTTTTTTCCCCTGTCCAGTGGGGATAAATGTTAATCCCATAGCATTTGCTGTCACCTCACGCCACTCTCTTTAGAGGAGCCCAACCCATCCCCAGCATCTCCCTGCCACCTCCAGATATGAAGCAGTGATGCTTGTCTCCAAGGATCTTGCTTCATAACTTGCTACCTGTCTGCTCTGCACTGCTTACCCAGGACACCCAGCCTGGTGCCTGGCATACAGTAGGTGCTCACCACCTGTTTGTTGAATGAATAACAAATGGCCCCAAACAGGTGTTGGATGAGGATCAGCAACATCGCCATCCCCTTTCCTGGCTGGGAGACATCTGCTTGCTCACTCCAGTCACTCCTGGGAACGTGGCTGGTGTGTAACAAGTGCCCAGAGGCCTGTGTGGAAGGGCTGAGTGGAGCTCAGCATCCTCAAAGTGAAAATCGCTCATTTGTGTCCAACTCTGTGACCCCATGGAATTCTCCAGGCCAGAATACTGGAGTGGGTAGCCTTTCCCTTCTCCAGGCGATCTTCCCAGCCCAGGGATCAAACCCAGGTCCCCCACATTGCAGGCAGATTCTTTACCAGCTGAGCCACAAGGGAAACCCCAGCATCTTCAAAGAGGGACCCATACCCCTATGGGATCCTCTCCTCAGGACCCACCACCCTCCCTCCCCACATCGCCCCTACCCCAGTCGGCCCAGCCCCTCCATGTTCAGTAGGTACAGGAAAAACACAAGGACTGAGGCCACGACCGTGGTGGTAGCTCGAGTTGCCTGCACAGGCCCCCTGGAACACAGAGGCAGCTGGTCAGTCCAGGGAGGGAAGCCCTTCAAATCTGACTTTGCAGGAGGCCGGCCAACCACATGGGGAACACAGTAAAATGGGTCACACAGGGAACTAAGTCCCTGAAGTCAGGCCAGAGGCTTGCAAGCCATCCTTAAAAAACCAACAACATAGCACTTTTCCTTCCTTCCCTCAGTTGCCTGGCAACCACTGTGCATCTGGACCAGATAGAGGCAGCTGGGTACAACAGGAGTCCAGGCCTGGTGTGTGGAGTCAGGACGGTGGGGGGTGGGGTGGGGATGGCATCCCAGCAGCTGAACCAGGACCTGGAGGTACCAGAGGTTCAGGAGGGCAGTAGGCAGCATGGGAGTCGGAGGTGGAGGTGTGATGCAAAAGCAACTGCAGGAGGCCCTCCACCCAGGATCCTTCCTGATGAGCCCCAGGCCTCTGCTCAGTGGCCTGCCTTCATTAGGAGATCTCCCCCTTTCCTTCACAGTATTTAAGAAATAAAAGTCAGATTTTCCTGGCCGAAGAATAAAAAATAAAAGGTGAAAAAGGGCCTCTCAGACCCTCAGTATCTTTCTCTGTAAAACTGGTCAACTGTTATGAGTACCTGGGAGGTCCTCCAGCAGAGAAATGAGAGTGAGCCGGGTACCCAGACTTGCCAGAGGAGCTCATTCTGAAGGCAGTGGTTGGTATTTCCCCTCACCCAGCCACCTGGCTGCCCCATTCTGCAGTACGACCATCCGAGAGGTGTGCTGAGCTGTGCCCCTGCCCCCTACCCCTCACCCCGCACTGCATCCTGCCCTGCGGGCCCTGGGGTGAGGTCAGCCCCTGAATTTGGCTCAGCTGCAGGCTGGCGGTGACCCACAACGGCTTCATGCTCAGACCTGGGGACTAGGGAGCAGGAGGCGGCTCTGTGGAGAAGAGGGTCCCCTCGTTGGAGACAGTTTACCCTGACCACCTCCAGGAACTGCGGGAACACAGGCTTTCCCTTTCTCAGCTGAACCCTGACCGTGGAGGTCTGGCCCCACAATCAGCAACTGCGGTCCTCGGAACTCCAGGTCTGCACCCAAGGCCCTTAGTCCTGAAGCATCTTGTCCGCAGCTCAGACAGTTGAGTGCGAAAACCTTTGCCTGCCCTGCGTGCTGGTTCCTCAGAACCCTTGCTCCCTTTTAAGGCTGCTGGTGGGACCAACTATGAGCGGCGGGGAGGTGGGCTTGCTCACTGGGGACCTCTGCCCTGGGTAACGCCACGTCTTGGCCGCTGCCTGTCGACCGGGCAGGCAGGGACGGTGGGCCTTAGCGGGGAGGCTGGCCCCCGCCCGCCACTCCGCGTCCCCAAGCCCGCAGCCACGCGGAACCGCGTCCTGGACCAGCCTCACCTATTCCGGGAGCGGCCGCGGCCACCGGCGCAGGGCCTCTGGGCTCGGGGCGGGCGGGTGAGTCCGTAAGCACCGCCCTGGTCTCAGCCCCAGTCAGAAAGCCCCGCCTTTGCGCTCGGTGTCTTTCATTAAAGCCCGGCCCCTACGCCAAGCCCCACCCATTTGAGGGGCCTCGCCAAGGTCTCCTGGTGGAGCTGGAGAGATGAGAAAGGCGTAGAGAGTGTAATAAATGCTCCGAATGGTGTATAGCTAAGGAAGTCGACAATAAACTGTCACAGACTATCAGCTGTGAGGTTTCTGCAGCGTCCCCTTCCCTGCTACCTGCCGCTCCTCCACCCCCACGGCCCCCACTCTCATCCCCCTGTTCTGGGTGGACCACACCGACCCTTGGAAAAAAACTCCTTCTAGGTGGGTGCCTGCTGGCGTGGTTACCTGGAGCTCCCGCTTTTCTTCCCAAACCAGAACATTATTGTTGTGGTCCTTGGTCTTAAGATAATATTTGGGAAAATTCAAGTTGCATATATTGCACTATTAAAGAAATATATATATAGAGAGAGAGAGGTGGGGGGGAAGTCATTGTGGCTAATACATGAGTTAACTTGAATTTTATTCTTATTTTTAGGCCATGGCACTCAGCTTGAGGGGATCTGAGATTCCTCACCAAGGATGGAACCCCAGGTCCTCTGCATTGAGGGCGTGGAGTCTTAACCACTGGACCACCAGGCAAGTCCCCTGTTAACTTAAATTTGATGCTAACTAGAAAATCCTGTTTGTAGCCTTTCAACCTACATTGTACATCTGCTTTAATTATTAAAGAAAAGGACACATTGACCAGAAGTCAAGGATGTCCATGTTCAAAATAAAGATTAAAGTCCTCCCTGGGATGCCAGTGCTGGTCGTCCTTTGATAATAAGATTCAATTCACAGGTGCCAAGGTCAAACTGACTCGCCTCAAACGTGCTGTTCTGTTCTGTGACCTTGAAGAAATATCTCCCTGACTAGTTCGACATTCTTTGTTCTGACAAGATACAAAGCAGTATTGAAAACCCTGCTTCTTTGGAGCAGTTTCACAGAGTAATCTGGGAAGCCGACTTCTGGGCTAGCCCTCAGTCTGGCTCAAATAAAACTCTTTTCTTAATATCGTTTTTGATTTTTTTTTTTTGCATGAGACATTACCCATTGAAAGTGTACCATTCCATGCTGTTTCCTCTATTCACCAAGCCCCTCGACCACCACCACCATCTAATTTCAGAGCAAAAAGAAATATATATCTTTCCTTTCACCCTCCTCCCAGCCTATGGCGACAGCTGATTTTACTTTCTGTTTCTGTGGGTTTGCTTGTTCTCAAAAAACAGGGCTTTGCTGTGACAGAAGTCACCCCACTGTATGGAAGAAGAGAAAAATGGGATGAAGTCAAGGCACTATGGACACAGATGGCTGGGGAGTGGGGAGAAGAGATGAAGGCTCTCCCCTGCTCTAGGCAGCCTGAGTCCTGCCTGTGGGAAGCCAGGGTCCACCTTGAGGCGCAGCAAGAAAGGAGCCAGGAGGAGGAGAAAAGGCCCTTCAGGGAGAAGGCTGGGTGCTGGCTGAAGGGCCTGGAGGGGGAGAAGGTGAACCTTCAAGGGGGCTGGCTGAGTCTGTCCACCTGCACCCATCACCTCTCACCCCCACCCAGGCAGTTAGTTGAAGGCATCATTGTTTCCCGCCCAGCTCTTTGATTTGGATCCTTTTGCCCCCAACTTCCTCCAAGTGCATCCTGACATTGGAGAGAAGAACTAGAAAAAATTGAGAAGAGTGGAGGGCAGGGCTGGAGGGAGAAGCCAGGAGGTGGAGTGGGAGAGGAGGCAGGGAGGAGGAGGGAGGGTGGAGCCGCAGGGTGGGGTTCCATCTATAAAGGGTGAAGCCTCCTGGCCTGGCAGGCAGGAGAGCTCAGGTCCACCCCGGCAGGCGCCAGCTCCAGGGGCCCCATAGGCTTTGGTGAGTCCTCCCTGAGACCCACAGCAGGTCCCTGCAGCACTTGTCCCCATCGCATGCACCTGCCTTCCTTGCAGGGGGCCCTGGCTTGAGATGGGGGTGCTCCCAGTGCCTGCCGCTGCCCATGTTGGGTCCTCATCATCCACCCACCTGCTCTCCCCAGTTAATCCTCAAGGTAGGTGCCAGAGGGGGAGGACCAGCCTGCACTATGAAGCCGTGGCTCCTGGTCTGCCTGGCGGCCTGTTTCCTGGTTGCCTGGGCTCCCACTGTCCACACTCAAGGTACTGCCTCAGTTCATCCCTCCCCTCCCCTCTGGAGTCCCCTCTCCCCATCTTTCCTGTGCCTCCTGCTACCAATGTGCTTCTCCCCTCCTCCAGAAACCTCCCCTGATCCCATCAGCACTGAATCCATTCTCTGATGGACAGTTCCCCCACCAGGCATGCAAAAACTCCCAGCATTTATGCAGCTCCTTGGGGGTGATGGTCCTCAGCCTCTCCTTCCAGAGCTCCTGGGTGCCTCCCCAACAGTCCATGACCTAAGGCATCTCTCCAGACTCCAGCCAGCCCAGGAACTATGGGGAGCAGACAGCATGGCTGCTTACCCCCCGGGACACATTGCCGTGACCTGAGCCTGCAAAGCCCCTAGGGGTAGGGGGCATTGAGATCAGAGCCTGGGAGCCCAATGAAAATGGTCTCCATCTTGGCTTCCCCCACTCAGGCTACCTGTGTGGTCTGGCCTTTATGATCCCCAGTTTTTTCATCTGCAAAGTGGGGTTCCAAATTCCCACTGCAGAGATGGGACGTGAGGATCCAATTGGATACTCCTGGCCCAGTGCCTGGCAGCTACTATGATAACCATTACTGCTATTAACAGGGAATTCCTCTCCTTCTCTTTCAAGATGAGGCACTTGAGGATTCTGGAGACTAAAGGTCATTCCGGATGCCCCCCCCCCCAGTGTCCCTCAGCTCTGCCACTGTTTTCCCCATCCCTGTGGGCCTGAGGAGGCAGCTGAGCCCCAGCAGGTGGCCAAGCAGCCAGGTGGAAGCCCCATGGCCCCACCCACCTGCCCCACCTGCCCCTCATTAGGTCTGAGAGGCCCTAGCCCTGCCCCAGCAGACCTTAGCCTTTGCCCAGGATGGGGCTGGGCCTCATTCTCATTGTTCTCTAATAAGAGGCCCATTTCAGGAGCCAGGCCCAACCTGGGCCCTTTGATCCTGGGGGCAGGGTTGCCCCCAGCCCTGGGAAGCTTCCTGCCTGGCACTGAAACACGATCCATCAGACTCCACTGTTCCTTGCTTTGGGTCAAGGTGGGGATGGAGGGAGCCTTCAAGTCCTCCCCGAGCCCCCCCTCGCAGAAGTCAGATGTGGCCCCTGGAGGCAGGGATTGGCAGAGGGATGGATCCCAGAGGACCTTGAAGGCCTAGCACTGTTTCCATATTAATTCATCCCTGTTCATCCCACCCTCTCATCCTCCCTGATACTTCTGGCACCAGCACCTTCACCTCCAACCATGCCCCCTCCCCTTCTCAGGGCATTGCACCCACTCCTTGCCCTCTGCACTGGAGCAGGAGTGGAAATGGCCTTGGTTGATTTATTTCGTGGTCTTTGACCCTTCCCAGCTGGGGCCTGCGGGGCCCTCTCCAACTCCTTCCAGCTGTCCCTTTGTCAAGGGCCAAAGATGAACCCAGCGGCTACCTCACTGTCCTCCAGAGTGCCTAGAAGGGTTGCAGTGCGTGCACGCTGATAACCACGTCTGTGGGCATCCCTGGAGAGTGCATGCACGGCCACACATGTCAGTGGGGGCATCCCTGCAGGGCGCCTGCCAAGCCGCAGGGCACATACATAGCCGCACATGCACGTGCTCAGACTTGAGCCTGTGGGCGGCTGTGTGGTCGCAGGTGCCTTTGAGGACTGCTGCTTGGCCTACCACCACCGAGCCAGGCTGTCCATACTGCTGCAGGCCCAGAGTTACTATCGCCAGGACGTGAGTGGGAGCTGCAACCTGCCTGCTGTGATGTGAGTGGGACTGCTGGGGAGTCGGTGGGGGCTGTCACACAACTTTTCTGTCCACTTACATCCTCACCTGGGCACCCCCATCCCTGCAGATTCTTCTTACCCCAGAAAAACAAGATGGTGTGCGGGAGGCCAGGGGCCAAGTGGGTTCTGGCTGGGATGAAGATTTTGGATGCCAGGAAAAAGAGCCAGTTAAAGCACCACCACGGTACCCAGAGAAACTTCCAAGGTGGGTGAGACTCCAGGCCAGCATGTAAGAAGTCCATCCTCCCAGCTGCAGCCCCTGAACTTCTCAACCCTTGAAGGAGGGGACGACAGCCAAGTCCCTGACAGCTGCCTCCACCCCAAGGAGAGCCAGGGGCGGGTGAGTGGGAGGCTGAAGGAATGTGCAGCATTTTAAGTCAAGAAACTTTCAATAGCTAGAGATGGAAAATTCAAGAAAACAGGAAACTCATTGGTTCAAGTAACCAGCCAACTTGAGGCTTCAGATTGGGGTGGATCCAGGCACTCAAAAAGTACAGGTGGCACTCTTCTTCTATTTCTCTTGCCTTCTGACAGTCCCTCACTCTGGGGTGAGGAAATTGAGCTCTGGAACCTCAACACTTCCATTGTCGAGGTTTAGCGGCCCCACCAGAAACAGCAAGAGGAAAACTTCCCTCCTGTCAACTGCTAATCCAGGTTCAGACTCTCGGTCAGGTGACCACCCCTCCCCTCCCGCCTCCCTTCCACCCCAGCTCCACCCCACCACTGCTGCAGAGGAATGAGGGCTCTCTGACCAGCCTCACAGGTTCACATGGGCGGGTCCTAGGGGGCTGATCATTACCCTGCCCCTGTCCAGAGGGGCTTCAGCAGGGTAATGAAATGCCAGGCATGTGAACCAAAAGGTGCAGGGCCCCCCTCACTCCACTCCAGTCCTCCTCACCTGCCAACCCCTCTGATCCCTCCAGCAGGTCCATGAGCCCACACTGCTCCAAGATCTGCCCACACAAGATGGGCTGGACCTCTCTCTGCCACAGTCGTCACTCTGCGGCCTTGACTGCCCCAGCCCCTCTGTCCTTCAGGGCAAATCTCAACCCCTGTACCTGAGGTTGCGCCAGGTCCCACTCCTGCCACCTCCTGCTCCTCCAGCGACTGGAACCAGGGAGCCCTGTTACTTCAAGCCCCGCGCCTGCTCCAGGCACCACAGTCATGCCTGCCTGGGTAACCATTCTCGGAAAGAACCATCTCGATCGTTGCCTGCCTGCAGGGACACACCTACCTGGATCCCTCTGGGTCCTTGCAGAGCTTCAGTTCTCTCCCAGGATGTGCTTCTAAAATTTTTAAATAAACCATTGATGGGACACCATGCTTGTCTCCGTCACCTTTCATTATGGGGTGTAAACCTCCAGCCTGTGTTGAAACCCACATGATGCCCTCTGACCACAGGATCTGTGCTCTTAGGCTGGGAGGGCCAAGCACTGGTATGGGTGGCTGCAGGCTCTCTATGAGCCCAGCCTTGTGCTTCCCAGTGGCGGCCTTGAGCAGATCACTTTTTCTTCCTTTCTCATCATGGGGGTCACCATGCTTGCTCTGCCCAGACCCCTGGGCTGCATTGAGACAGGGTGATGGACAGAGAAGTTCTCTGCAAGCTCTGATGGGACCTAGAGGCTCCTGATAACTCAGGTAGGCCAGGACTGGAATAAGTACAGAGCCCTGTAGCTAGGCACTAGTGACCGCTCTGCAAGAGAAAGCAGAGCCACATACTGGGGTCCTGGGTCTCTCACCCAGACTCGAGCCACCCAACTGTGAGGGCTCCATTTCCACCATGACAGAGAATGTTCCAGATGAGACCCAAATGTACCATCCCTAGAGGACAATAAGTGGTCGGGGGCTAGGGTGCAGACTCGGCAGAATGTCCTGGTCCCACTTCACTGTGTGGGTGCCCAGAGCAGGTTCCACAAACTCCTGAGGCCTCGGTTTCCCTGCTGTAAAACGGAGGTGGTAACACTGCCTGCCTCATACAAGTTCTTGGGGACTAAATATGCTATTGTTTGTTATACATCAAAGCACCTGCACAAGCTTAACCTTAACACGATGAGTCCATTGAGCTTGGCCATCAAATTCAGTAGGTCCAGCCCAACCTGGCATGGTTCCCTGACTTTGAACTCAGTTCTTCTACCTGTATCTTGGTGTTGCCTTGGTCAGGTTGCTTAATCTCTCTCAGCCTCAGTTTTCCTATCTGTAAAATGGGGATAAGAGTAATAGTATTTATTCCACGGGGTTATAAATGTAACAAGGAAGAACCTTTTGTATCCTATTACACGTTAATCACTAAAGAGATGTTGCCTATAAGCTTAAATTATACATAATGGCCCATCTCTGGGAACCCTGCTTCCCAGGTAATGAGCACAAAGCTAAAATACCTTTGATTAGCTTACAGGAGTCATTCAGGCCAGGCCCACCTGTGAATGACTGCAAGAAGGAAGAAATTAACATGTCCCCTCCCCTCTGAAGGCTGACCAGAACCAGGAAATTGGTTTGACTTCACACCCTTCCCTTTTAATATAAAAGAAGCCTGGATTCAACTCAGGCAAGATATTTCTTAGGGGCACAAGTTCACCATCTTCTCAGTTTGCTGGCTCTCTGAATAAAGTCACTATTCTTTGCCCCAACAACTCATCTCCTGATTTATCGGCCTGTCATGCAGCGAGCAGTGCGTGAACTTGCACTCAGTAAGAAGGACCGAGTGGGTCAGTAATTGTAAAATACTTAGAATGGTGCCTGATAGAGTAGGTTGTCTGGGCTCATGAGTCATTATTATCCGTGATGGCAAACCCATGAGGGAACCAGTGGTTAGCACTGAAGCCTGACTTTGTGCCAAAACTCCCGGGCCTGAAGCTGGCAGAACCTACCTGCACCCCGGGATGCTGCCCCAAGATGCAGCGTTGGTCTTCACCCATCTCACCTACACCCTTTCTCCTCAGACCCAGGGCAGAAGCTCGCTTCCCAAAGCTGCTGACCTCCTGGTCCCCTCCTCATAAGCCCTGCCTGGCCCTGCCAAGAACAGCCTCTACTGCCAGAACTTGCCAAGGGACATACTTAACCCAAAATAACTTTATTGTTGTCTCTGCTTCTGATATGAAAGTATCCTCAGAACCTTAGCCCAGCTCCCCGTGGGGATGATGAACATGGTTGCACGTCAGTGACTGGGCTGGGGCCCCGCAGGCTCTTCTGCTGGAACAGATGAGCCCTAGGCCCACCCCATTCCCATGTCCTCCCAACCCCCTGGGGGCGAGCCCCCCTGCAGTGCAGAAGTTTCAGCCTGAGATTGACCAGATACAGTGAAACCCAGGGCCCTCCTGGACCCCGGCTGTAGAAGTGGAGTGGGCACGCAGCTGCGGCTGCCAGCTGTCTCCAGGAAACAGTGTCGGGGTCCCTCGGGCAGAGGCTGGGCTCACTTGAGGTCAGAGGATAGCACTTCACTCTTCCTGAGTTTTGGGGTTCCACCTGGTCAGCCACTGCTGCAGGGGATCGAACCCTCCCACCTTCCAAATCTCCCACCTCTGGAGAGGAGGACCACATGGGGACCCTGGGGCCCAGAGTCCAAGGCTTGTCACTAGGGTCTCCCAGGAGGGGGGCGAGTCACAGCAAACAGAGTGACATCAGTTTCCCCAAAACCCCATGGAAGGAGGCCAGGGTAAGCGGTGCCCAGGTGGTGAGTCTGAAAATTGGGCTGCAGGGGGTGCCTGTGGCCAGGTGGGAGGTATGGGAACCCCCAGATTACAGCAGCTGCAACTGCACCTTCAGCCGCAAGGCTCGGCCCCCTGGTCGCCCCTCTGGCTGGGTGCCCCAGGGCTCAGCCACACTCACAACCTCTAGCTGGTAGGTGCCAGGAACTGGCTTCCGGCGCCCCAGCTGCAGGGAGCTGAGACCATGTAAGTGAAGCATGCGGAAGAAGCCTCGTTCGTTGCCGCGGGCAATGACGTAGCGGACGTGGCCCCCCAGGCTCTCCAGTGCTGGCCTCAGCTCTAGGATGTGCTGGGCCTGGCCCAGACAGGAGAGGTTCAGTCCCAAGGTCAGCGGAGCCTCTGCGTCAAGGCTGGCCAGGCTTGCCTGGGGAGAAAGACCGGGTGGATGATGGCAGGGGCTCGGAGAAATCAGAATGCGGGCATGTGGGGGAGGCAGGGGGCCAAGAGGAGATTTTCAGCTAATCTCTAAAGTGGAGTCAAAAACAGACCACTCAATGCCCTGGACTCCTGTCTAGCCCTCACCCACAAGGCCAATGGTCAGCTTGGGCTGCAGACAGAGGGTGAAAGCGGAGGCTGGTTCCCAGGTGGAAAGCAAAGAAGGGGAGGCAGGCTGACTTCAGACCCCTTGTTTCAACCGAGGGACCTTACTTGGATCCCTGGCAGTCTGGATGGAAGAAATAGAGGATTTCCCATCAGATACCCAGACCAAAGAATTGATGCTTCCCAACTGTGATGCTGGAAGAGAATCTCGAGAGAAAGGACTCTCAAGGAGATCAAACCAGTCAATCCTAAAGGAAATCAACCCATGAATGAATACTCATTGGAAGAACTGATGCTGAAGCTGAAGCTCCAATACTTTGGCCACCTGATGTGAAGAGCCAACTCATTGGAAAAGACTCTGATGCTGGGAAAGATTGAGGGCAGAAGAAGAAGAGTACGACAGAGGATAGTTGGATGGCATCACTGACTCAATGGACATGAGTTTGAGCAAACTCTTGGAGATAGTGAAGGATAGGGAAGCCCAGCGTGATGTAGTTCATGGGGTTGCAGAGAGTCAGATACGACTTGACAACTGAACAACAACCCAGACTGGGAGGCAGTCAGATGGCATCAGGCCCCAAAACGCTAAGGTCACTCAAAGGTGGTCTGGGGCGGCTACAGTTATGACCATGGGCACTGCAGCAAGAGCCAGCCCGACACACAGTGACAGAAACACAGAGGCGCCAGACGGAGGAGCTGCCGAGTATCGCTCCAGTTCCGGAGGCCTGCTGCACTTCCTGCATCTGGGCTCTCTGAGAGCCCTGCTGTGTGCAGATGACAAACCCCTCTTTATCTGAGCTCCTCTGAATGCTTCCTGGCCCTGGCAGCCAGACAGGACCCCTGAATAAGCCAGCAAACCTCAGTGGCAGGCTGACCCTGGCTGGGTGATGTGTCCAATCCCACAGGAGGTCATCTGTGTTTTCTTCTCCTTTGCTCTGGGAAGAGCTGTTTGTTCTGCCTAATTTACATGCTGATGGGGGTGTTTTGCTGTTGCCTGAAAGTGAAAGCTATTCCTGTTCGTGCCCCCCACTTCCCCCGCCTTTCAGTTCCAGAGATTTAGCCCTTCACCAGGAGTGCTGCTAGACATGCACTCTTAGTGACACCTGCTGGCCGTCCATGGATATTGCAGGCAAAACCACAAGACCCAGCCTGCTTCTGCCTAGATCTGCTTGGGTCCATGCTAGGAGCCCTGACAACCACTCCAGTCACTCTTACTGAGTTCCAGGGGTTGGTGAAACAGTGGCAAACCAGAGACACTGGGCCTTATCCCCGTGAAGCTTACAAAAATAATGGCAACAAAGGTAATATACCCACATGGTTTTTCCCAGAAAGGGGAAAACAACAACTAGAAGGAAAAGAAAAGCAAAGAAAGTGCTCAGAGCAGCACGTGTATCCAGCAGGTGCTCAACAAGTGCTCAGCTTTCAGATGCCTTGGAGGCGATGGTGGCAAGACTGGCCAGAAGTGGCCTCAGGGACTGTTCAGCTGAAGGACAAGCAAGCTGAATCTGTGACAAAAACATCCTCCCCACACAAGCTGGTGGGGTCAGGGCAATGGCTGGAGTGGCCCCAGGGGACAGAGGGGCAGTGCAGAACTGCTCCACTGTTCTTGAGAGTGTAGTGAGGAGGGGGGAGAGACCCTTGCAATTTCCAGAGACAAGGAGAGTTCAGGAGGCCTGGGCATAGTTCCAGGAGCATCATGGGTACTGGAAAGAGGTACAGAGGCAGAGGGTCTGAAGGAGGGGGAGGGAAGAAGGGGTTAAGCTGGCTGTTTTGAGGGTTATCAGTGCTGAAACCCAGAGGGTGACAGGTGAGAGAGAGGGCTGTCCCAGCCAGGAGGTGACAGGTGACAAGTCCCAGGGCATAGGCAGGTTTGGGGGGCTCAAGGCATTTCTCTTCCATCCAAGTGCCATGGAAAGAATCCCTGGGAGGCATCACACCCAGGGTCTGTGTGGGAGGGGTCTGGCTTGTCACTCGGAGCAAGTTAGGGTGTTTGGGGGGGCCTGTGTCCTCCAGAGAGCTCCCATAAGGAATCCTCAGGCTGAGGAAGTACAGGCAGGCACCATGACATGGGGGACAGCTGTGACCTGGAGTCTGTGCTCCTCCTCTCTGCCCGTCCCCTGGCTGCTCCCCATGCCCAGTGCACCCCCCGTGGCACCTGGTGGTCCCTGTGGGCGCTGCGCCGTGGCCGGTCACGAGAGGGCTGGCCATTGATCTTGCATTCGTAGCAGGCTTCAGGTGAGAGCGGCTCCTCCTCATCTGGGGCATCCTGGGATCCGGGGCTGAAGCCCAGGCCAGAGACACAGTGCCTGGGCCAGGACAGGGGACAGGGGAGTCAGGCTGGTGGGACCTCCCCAGCCACTCCACCCCCCTACACTCCATTTGGAGCCACATTGCCCATGGGGACAAGGATGACTGTGCCAGTGTGGCTTTGCATTCACCTATGTGTGTGTGCATCCCTTAACTTATATGGGTGTGGGTGTGAACCTGCATGCATGCAGAGGTGAGGTACACCTGAGTGTACCCATGTGCATGTGTGTGAGCCTGTGTGCACCCTGGGTTGCACACATGTGCACACTGGGATACAGGAATGCACAATGGTACCCAGGCATGTTGGCATACGTGTGAGCCCTGTGCACACTCGAGTATATTAGCACTGAGCACATGAAAGTGTACAGGACATCGACACACTACAGTGGGGTGTGAGTTTGTGTGTTGCTGGGCCTCTGCACCATTTCTCAGCATACATGTATATACATGCCTGCACGTGTGGACCCATGAATGTGTGTGAACTCCTGGGGTATGGGGGGGCTCTGGGTTCACTCCATTCAAACCCCTCACCCTTGCCCAGCCCG
Organism: Antilocapra americana; assembly: GCA_007570785.1. Classification (NCBI taxonomy): domain Eukaryota; kingdom Metazoa; phylum Chordata; class Mammalia; order Artiodactyla; family Antilocapridae; genus Antilocapra; species Antilocapra americana. The sequence continues at coordinate 927,197 of ML663012.1, read as the reverse complement.
GAAGTAGCCTCGAGGACAGCCACACAGAAAGCCACCGGGGGTGTTGGCACAGCTGTAGCTGCAGGGGCCGCTCCGAGCCGCACACTCGTCCACGTCCTGGCAGCCCCTGAGGGCCTGGTCAAAGCTGAAGCCTGAGGGGCAGACACAGCGGAAGCCGCCCAGCGTGTTGTGGCAGGAGGCACTGCCGCAGGCCGAGGGGGACAGGGCACACTCGTTCTCATCTGTGGATGGGGAGGGGGAGAGAGGGCGGGAGGTGGGGGCAGGGGGGCCACCTTCATATCTCCTGAGCCCTCCACCTGCATTGCTCCTGTCCCCATGAAGCAACTCCAGCTCCTTCTTCAAGCCCAAGACCAATGTCAAAACCTCCATCGGGGGCTGCCCTCATGGGTCAGTGGTAAAGAAGTTGCCTGCTAATGCAGGGGATACAGGTTCAATCCCTGACCCGGGAAGATCTCATATATGACTGAGCAACTACTGAGCCTATGTGCTTTAGAGCCCCAGAACTGCAACTATGAAGCCTGCAGGCCTTAGAACCTGTGCTCTGCTACAAGAGAAGCCACTGCAGCGAGAACCCACTCGTTGCAACTAGAGAAAAGCCTGCACAGCAATGAAGACCCATCACAGCCATGAATAAATAAACAAAGCTATTAAAAAAAAAACAAAAACCCTCCATCAAGCTCCCTGTGAGTCCTTGGACTAGGTCTGTCGGCCCCTACACTTCACCTCCCCACCCCAGATCCCATGATTCTCCTTTGAAGCATTTCTCAAAACTTCCCAGGGATCCTAGGGACTTCCTGGTGGTCTAGTGGTTAAGACTCTATGCTTCCACTACAGGGGCATGGGTTTGATCCCTTGCTGGGGAACTAAGATCCCACATGCTGTGCTGTGTGGCCAAAGGAAAAAAAAACCCAAAACAAAAAAACTTCCCAGGAATTCCTAAATGGTGGGATGTTCTTAGAACAAGATTTCCCCACTTGGCACTACTGTCATTTGAAGCCATTTCATTCTCTGTGTTGGGGGGCTGTAAAAGCCAGGAGCACCCAGTGCCCAGTTGTGACTATCAAAAGTGTCTCCAAGACACTTCAAAATGGCACCTGATTGAGAACCACTGGCATAGTTGATCCCTGTCTCCCCCTCGAGACTGGACGAGTGGGCAGCAGTGGAGTCTGATCTCAGCCCACTTCTGCATCCACAGGGCCTGAATAATGCAGGTTCTGGGCAAACCATTGCCAAAAGAATGAATAAGTATGCAGAGCAGGAGACAGGCTGAGAAACAGGGACTGGCCAATGAGGCACTGGGCTCCCAGGGGACAAGAAACACATAAGACAGGGCAAAAGATGGAGAACTTAGCTGAGGACCCACCAGGAGGGGCAGGAGAAGGAGCCAAAGAGAAGGCAGTGCTGGAGGCAGTGGCAGGACAGAGAAAGCCGAGTCACAGTGGATGGAGAGTCCAGGAGGGGCAGACAGTGATACCCAGAGCAGAGAAGGTGGAAGGCAAAGGCCAAGGAAAGGTGATGGAGAGGTCACAGGACAGTGGTCCCCACGTGGGTAGAATGTAAAGGCTAGACTGCAGGGGAGAAAGAGGAGAGCTGAGGATGAGGCTGCCATTAGGAGCAGCAAAGAACAGTGTGCAGCGAGGAAGTCTGGAGGGAAGGCAGAAGACTAGTCCCTCAAACTCAGGGCGTCTGTAACAGGTGCAACAAAAGATGTAGCATACACATACATATTTCCATTGCCACATCCATGGCAGACATCACTAATCAACCCCAGCACACTTTCTCAGTGATCATAGGCACAGCTCAGACTCCCCATGGAGCTCTCCAGACTACCACTCTCTGAGAAATGACTACCACTCTGCCACACTAGCTCTGCAGACCCCTGACTTCCTAGGCTCCCCAGCAGCAGGGAACTCAACTAACTTCTAGACCAGCCCATCAGACCTTTAGGTAGTCTTGCTTATCACAGCATCCTGCCCTGGGAGTGGTTCCCAGTCACCAAGTTTGGACAGATTCTGGTCAGGGGTCAGCTTCCTCCCAGGCCCCACCACTCACCTACACACTGGCTCCACTGGGAGTGTGGGGTGAAGCCCTGGGGGCAGCTGCAGCGATAGCCCCCCAGCTCATTCTGACATCCATGCTTACAGCGATGAGGCCCACTGCATTCATCCACATCTGTGAGATGGAGAAAGAAGACAAGAGGCTGGCTATGCAGCCCCCAGGGCCACCCCTGAGGCTTAGACCTCACTTCCAAGCCCAGTTCTACCTTTGCAGCCATGACCAGAGCTGTCCAGGGTGAAGCCTTGATAGCATTCACAGCGGAAGCTCCCTGGGGCATTGTGACAGCGCCCACGGGTACCACACGGGCCAGGCTGGGCCAGGCACTCATCATTATCTGCAAAGGACAGAGAACAGGCAGGGCCACCTGGTGGTAGGGGAACCATGATGCCAAGCCTACCCTCTGATCAACTGTTCCAGAGACACCTTAACCTCTCCGAGGCCTCAGTTTCCCCCACTGTGAAAGGAGATCCAGAACCATGCCCACTTCACAGAAACGTCACAAACATTTGAGATCACTCACAAATAGGATTTCATTTGACTCTCTACCAACTAAGCACTGTGTGACTTAGGGCAACTGACTTACCCTCTCTGTGCCTCAGTTTCACCAGCTGGAGTGTAGAGATGATAATACCTACCTCATTGTGCTTATGAGAATAAATTAACCTAATCACATGAAGCACTGGGACAGTGCTCAACATAAAATTAACAAAGGCCCTTTTCCTTCTCTGGGAAAATGACCTGGGGTAACCACTGCATCCTGTCCTCGTGGAAACCTGACCATTGTGGGATATCAGCCAGAGTCATGGACTGAATGTGTGTGGGTTCCCACCCGCCTCCGCCACCACCACCAAATCCCCATGTTGAAACTCTAACCCCCAAAGTGATGGTGTTAGAAGGCGAGACCTTTGGGTGGTGATTAGGTTAGATAAGGTCATGAGGGTGGGGCCCTCATGATGGGACTGGTGCCCTCGTACCCGACATCAGAGAGCTTACTCCTGTTCTCTCTCCCCTATTTGAGGAAGGCAGCTGTCTGCAAGCCAGGAAGAGAGCCTTGCCACAACCTGACCTTAATCTCAGATTTCCAGCCGCCAGAGCCAGCAATAAATGTCTGTTCTTTAAGCCACCCAGGCTGTGATACTTTGTCAAGGCAGCCTGAGCCAAGACAACCTGGTTACCAGGCGACATCGCCGCGGTGGTCATGGCCCACAGTGGTAAGTGGCACTGGGACTAGGATCATGAAGAATGAGCCACACAGTTCTTAGGGGAACCCTAATTTGGGCTTCCTTGAGTTTGGAGATTCTTTTATTATTTAAAACATTTTTTTAATTAAAACAATTTTTTTTTGGCCATACCACACGGCATGTGGAATCTTAAGTTCCTCAATCAGGGATTGAATCCACACCTCCTGTGGTGGAAGCACAGAGTCTGAAGCACTGGACTGCCAGGAAAGTCCTTACTTTTTAATTTTTTAAAATTTATCTTATTCAAACGAAGCTAATTTACAATGTTGTGTTAGCTTCTTGTATACAGTAAAGTGATTCAGTTATATATATACATTTTTTTTCATATTCTTTTCCATTATGGCTTGTTATAGGATATTGAGTACCCTATGCTATACAGTAGGACCTTGATGTTTACCTATTCTCTGTACTAAATTTGAACTTGCTAATCCCAAACTCCCCATCAATCTCTCCCCTACCCCATCCTCCTTGGGAACCACAAATCTGTTCTCTAAGACTGAGAGCCTGTTTCTATTTTGCAGATTGGTTCACTTGTGCCATATTTTAGATTCTGCATGTTAAGTGATGTGATATGGTATATGTCTTTTCTGTCTGACTTCACTTAGCATGACAATCTCTAGGTCCATTCATGTTGCTGCAAATGGCATTATTTCATTCTTATGGCTGAGGAGTATTCTAATATATATATATAAAATATATATACACACACACATATATATGTGTGTGTGTAGCACATCTTCTTCATTGAGTATGAAGATTCTCAACACCAGGCACATCCCTGTGGGAACCTAGAAGCTCTCTTGGGTTCAGGAGGAACTGGGTCTTCTAAGCCTTTATGTGCACATGCAAACAGCTGCACAGAGCCATAAGTATGCTCACCTCAGGAAGGAGGGAAAGTGACTGAATAACAGCAACAGAAAAAGGGGAATGTCTGTCATTTCATGGCTGGAAATGCTCACTCCTCTGCCAGATATGCACATAGCTCACCTCCTTCAAACCTTTGCTCAAATTTCCTCTTTCAATGAGGCTTGTCATTAATTCTGTTTTAAAATTGCAGGCCTCCTAGTGATTCCTCTTCAGGGTGTGTTTATCCAAAGAAAATGAAAACACTAACTCGAAAAGATATCCACAGCCCCATGATCATTGCAGCATTATTCAGAATAGCCAAGACCTGAAACAACCTAAGTGTCCAAAGAGATGAGAAAAGAAAAATGTGTTACATAGGTACAATGGACTATTATTCAGCTATAAAAAAGGAGATCCTGCTGTTCATGACACCATGGTTGGTTGGACCTTGTGAGTATTTTGCTAAGATGAAATCAGTTGGACAGAGAAGGACAAATGCCGTATGATCCCACTTACATGTGGAATCTGAAAACAAAATAAGAAAGCCAGGCTCACAGACACAGAGAACAAATTCGTGGTTGTTAGAGAAGGGTTTTGGGTGGGGGTGAGTGAAAGGCATTAATGGGGTCGTGGGTACAAATTTCCAGTTAAATAAGTCATGGGATATAATGTACAGCATGGTGATTGTGGTTAGTAATACTACAGTGAATGCAATAATGCTGTTTGCAGCAACATGGATGGACCTAGAGATTGTCAACTAAGTGAAGTAAGTCATACTGAGAAACACAAATATCATATGATATCACTTATATATGGAATCTAAAAAGATGACGTATATGAACTTATTTGTAAAACAGAAACAGACTCACAGACACAGTAAAAAAAAATCTATGGTTACCAAAGGGGAAAAGGCGAGGGGGAGGGATGAATTAGTAGGAGTTTGGAATTAATACACACACACTATTATATATAAATAGATAACCAACAAGGACCTACTAAATATTCACAAGAAACTCTACTAAATATTCTGTAATAACCTATACGGGAAAAGAATAAATATGTGTATACGGACACATGTGGGGTACATGTATGTGGTGGCTCAGTGGTAAGGAATCCACCTGCCAGTGCAGGAGATGCAGGTTCAACCCCTGGGCTGGGACAGAAATGGCAGAAGAAAATGGTAACTCACTCTAGTACTCTTGCCTGGGAAATTCCATGGACAGAGGAGCTTGGTGGGCTATAACCCATGGGGTCACAAAAGAGTCGGACGCAACTTAGCGACTTAACCACCCTATGTATAACTGAACTGTGTCCTGTACCCTCGGGGTCTAGAACAGGATGAAGCAAACTGCTTCTGTAAAGGACCAGGTAGGAAATATCATTTACCCTGTTGCAATGATTAGGTTCTGCTGTTGTAGCAAAAGCAGACACGGACAATATGTAAATGAATGGGCATGGGTGTGTGCCAATAAAACTTTATTGACAAAAGCAAGCAAGGGGCTGGGCTTGACCTGAGGGCTGGAGTCGGCTGATTTCTAGTCTAGAGCACTCACTGCCTAGTACACAGGTGTTCAATATCTGTTAGCTGAGTTCATAGGAGCCCAAACAAAGCCACCTGTGACTGGGCTCAGCCCTTGGGGGAGATCTGGTTGTCCCAGGTCACAAGACACTAAGAAGTGATGGGTGTGGATTGTATAAGCCCCTTGGCTTTTAGGAGCACCCTGAAGAAGCCCTAAGGGATAGACTCAGCAGGTCAGAGATGAGGGTAGGTGTCCTGGGCCAATGTCAGAGAGACTCCTGAGGGTTGCCTCCTAGGCCCTAGGGCAAGGAAGAAGACTGAGGTCCAAGACACCACCAGGATGTAAACAGTGACAGAACAAGGACGTTGATCACCCCTCATCTGGCCCACACTGTGCCTTTGCTTCTTATCTGGTGAAGGCTGGGGTCATGCTGCCAGGGAGGGCTAAGGGGACTCACCAAAGCAAGCTTGGTGGCGCTGGGTGAAGCCAGGGGGACAGCGGCAGGTGAAGGCACCGATGGTGTTGACGCAGAAGAACTGGCAGTTGTGCTGCCTGGAGGAGCACTCATCCAGGTCTGTGACACAGAGGGTCCCGGTGGGCTCAGGGCAGGGCCTTCTGGGGCTGGGGGCTTCCCGGGGGAGACGCCCTGGAGACAGAAGCTGACCCCATGCAGCGGGAGGGGGAGCCCCTGTGGTGGACAGGGACAGAGCCCCATGGGGCGTGGGTGTGGGAAGAGGGATGTCACCTCGGCAGATCCGGCCATTCTCCTCCAGCAGGTAGCCACGGGGGCAGGCGCACAGGAAGCTGCCTTCGGTGTTTTTGCAGAGGAAAGGACATGGCGTGGGGGCCTGGCTGCACTCATCCACATCTAAAGGGGACATAGCATTCAGGAGGGTCAGACACACATTCTTGGGGGCTCAAGAGCGGGGGTCTCCACCCAGGCCCAGCTGAGGCCTCTTTCCCAGACCCTAGACAACCAGAATCTGTGGGCTTACCCAAGGAACTGGCTTTTTTTTTTTTTTCTGCAAAAAGCAGGGAGTAAATATATTTGGCTTTGTGGCCTTAATTCCAAGTACTCAACTCTGCCTTTGTAGCAGGAAAAACAGCCACAGAGAGTGAGGAGACAAATAGTCGTGGCTGTGTGACAATAAAACTTTATTAACTAAACAAGCAGAGGGCCGGATTCAGCCTTTGGGCAGGAGTTTGCTGACCCTGATTTAGATGAACCCCTGCTACACAATGTAATTGAAAATCTTAGGATGCACCAAATCATAGGAGGAAAGTGGCCCAAATAGGGTGGGGTGGAGGAAAGAAACAAAGCTGCTTTGCTTTCTGGACTTGGTTTTCTCAAGGAAGTGTGTGCCAGGTGCTGTAAGGAGAGGCTCAGGGGAGGGGGTGGGGGGCTCACCTAGGCAGGCTGTGGCAGTGGTGTCAGGTGCGTACCCGGCCTGGCAGTGGCAACGGAAGGAGCCAAGGCTATTGATGCATTCACCGTGAGGGCACAGATGAGGGAGCACACGGCACTCATCCACATCTGAGGACAAGCAGGGCTTGGCTGGGGCTACCCATCTCAGTCACCGGGACACACCACCTCCCTCGGGTCCACCAGCACTCTCCTGGGAGGTAAGGCCAGCCCCTGCTTCCCTCCCTGCACCCCAGAGCTGGGGACCCAGCCCTTGTGATCCCCACACTCAGGCTTATGAAGCTCTTCCTACTGGACGCTGAGAACCCTCAGGGTGGGGGACACACAGCCTCACCAGCGACACCTCATCAGGACACCCAGACACATACATGGAAGCAGAGACAGACATGCCAGTCACCTGCTCAGACGCTTCTACAGAATCACAAGGACACACACTCCTGGTTCCTCCTGGTCAGCCACGCACACTCGCTCACATACATGCCCATCCTCACAGACACTTATCCGAATCCTGAACCAGCTCACTCCTCATCCACTTTCTGGTGTGAACTCCTCACCCAGCCCCCACCCTCACTAGTGCACGCGCACACACACACACACACACACACACTAACAAGCTCGCACACACAACACACACCGGCTCACATGCTCAATCAGCTTGCACTCATAGGAGATGCACACCAGCTCACATGCTCTCACACATTAAGGAGCCCCCACACACCCAGCACAAAGGACACACACGTACACACACACTTTGGTTCACACACCTGCTCACCCATCCACCCAAGTTCACGCACACACACCCACAGAGCGACGAATGAGCTGTGGTTCACTGGTCCACCCACCCACTGGCACAGAGATGCATACACACTGGTTCACACACACTAACACCGGCCACAGACACACGACAGTGAACACTACCCACCTCGGCCGTCGGCAGTGTACCCCGAGCCGTGGGGGCACAACTTCCGGTGGGCAGACGTGCCAGGTAGCGGACAGTGCTCGCAGCCGGGGCCCCAGCCGCGGCCGCCCCCGCAGCAGCACTCGGCCCTGGTGACCACCTCGCCTCTGCTGGACTGAGCCTGGCACGTGGCCTGCAGCACCTCAGCGAAGCAGGGCCCCTGCCGGATGTCTGGGGAGAACAGGCGGGAGGAACAAGCCATCCATCCAGGTCCCCCTTCCCCAGGTACATCGGCGGTGCTGACAATCTACACGTAGGTTCCAGCATCTCCGACACGACTGCGCATATCCAACAGGTGGCGGCTTCTAAACTGCGGTCGCCCAGCATTGTGTTGCTCCCCCCCCCACCCCGCCCTCGCTTTGGGTTCATTACGCAGCAAGGAAGATCTTAGTTCCCCGACCAGGGATCAAACCCTAGCTCCTTGCCGTGGAAGCGTGGAGTCTTAACCAGGGGACCACCATGGAAGTCTGCCCGCCCCCTTCTCGCCCTGGCCTAGCACTATGAAACGCCCTCTGGTGGCTGGGGCTGGACTGTGGCAGAACCTATAGACTCCAAATCCGAGGGGTACCCCCTGGGCTGCAGATGTGGGTGGCTTCCTGAGGTCAAAGGGCAGCATCCCTCTGGCTGCAGGGAGAACGGATGGTCAAGGGGTAGCATGGAGGCAAAAGGTCATGGCCTCCAGGACAGACAGTGGGGCCAGAGCAGAGAGGTGATGTCCACGGAGGTGGGGAGGGGGTCATCCAATTACTTGGGGAGGCTGACTTGGGAGTCTGGGCGGGAAGCAGGGCTTCGCTGAGATGGGGTTTGGGGAGCAGATACTGAACTTGCTCTGGGGTGAGCTGCATCTGGGGGTCGTGGAGGCTGGGGTGGTGCAGGAGGCAGCTGGATACACGTGCTTGGCCTGAAACTGAGGGGAGGAGACTGTGCTCCAGGAGCAGAGAGTGTGGGGAGAGAAGGCAACGAGGACCCTGGGGACCAGGACAGACAAGTCGCCTGGACACCTGGTACCACAGGGTTGCCCTCCGGGTTTAGCCCCATGAAGTGGTGAACTTGGGGAGGGCATCTTCCTGAGCGTGATGATAGGGCAGTGGGGACATGCTCTCATCTTTTGTGGGGGGAAGGTGACTGAGGGACGAAGGGAAGCCAAGGGTGTGTGATGAACATGTGTCTGGACTGGCTGGGTAACCCCCTTGGTGCCCCCGACCCTGTCCCCCCACCTCAGGGAGCTTCCAGGTGGTGGTGCCACACTGGGACTTTGTCACACTCACCCTGGCACTCGGTGAGGTCGGGGCTGGGCTGGTAGCCCTCGTCACAGTCGCAGTGGAAGCTGCCCACGGTGTTGACGCAGCGGCCGTTGGCACAGGGGCTGGGCTGGGCACGGCATTCATCATCATCTGAGGCGGGAGGGGTAAGGCAGGCCGGCAGGGAGGCAGGGAGGCCAGAGTCTCCTGAGCTGGCCTCCACCTCCAGGGCCCATGCCTGCCTGCCTGCGTGCCCTCTGGCTTTGAACTCTCCCATCTATGGTGGGATGGGGTGGGGAAGCCCTTCTGTACCTGTGCAGCCCTCCCCGGAGCCCGGCTGGGGCCTCATGCCTGTGGGGCAGATGCAGGCGAAGGTGCCAATGAGATTCTTGCACAGCATGCCCCGGGCGTGGCAGTCTTGCTCACCGTCTGCACACTCATCCACATCTGTGGGTGACCATGGATCGATGGTGCTCACAGCCCAGCTCCCAGCTGTGAAAATCTGAACTCTCCCACCCTGCAGTGGCCTCCCAGGGAGGTCCCTGAAACACTGCCCATTCCCTGTTCCTCTCCTACCTGTCCCAGACTTCCTGGGAAGCCAAGTGGGAGGGGATGGTCAGGACCACCACAAACACCTGATTCCCCTGCCCACATCAGGGTCTCAGAATCTGTATGACCTTCACCATGGTCCCTGGAACACTGACCCTGAAACAGCCCTTGAGGGACCAAGGCCTAGGCCAGGGTTTCTACCCTCTACACTATGGACATTTGGGACTCGAAAATTCTTTGTGGTGGGAGGCCGTTCTGTCCAGTGTAGGATACTGAACAGCAACCTTGGCCACTCGATGCCTGTAGCAACCCCCACCTCTACTCAACTGTGACAATAAAAAGACATTTCCACATGTCCCCATGGGAGAAGGGAACGGTCACTGTCCCCACTGTGCTAGCCCATTCAGGGCATGTCCAGTCACCACCAGAGAGGCCTCCGATCCACAGTCCTGTTCAGTTAGACTGAGGACCTAGGGAGATGCTCCCCTTTCATAAAAATAAAAGCGGAACCACCTCTCACAAAAGAGCCCCCATTGCACCCTCACTTGTCTCAGCTCTCCCTTCACTTTCTCACTTAGTACTCATTGCCACTCTTGGAGGCACAGCTCTTATGTCTTCATTTCCTCTTGGGACTGAGGTATGGAGAGCCCCAGCGCCCTGTCCATCGGCTGCCTGCCCGTGCAGGTCCTACCTCGGCACATGGCCCCATCCTCTCGTAACGCATAGCCAACTGGGCAGGTGCACATGTAGGAGCCCTTGGTGTTGTGGCAGCGGAAGGCGCAGAGCAGAGGGTTCAGGGAGCACTCATCAATGTCTGGAAAGGCCAGTGGAGGTGCCGGGTAGGTGGGGTCTGCCTGAAGGACCTCCTCTCCCTTTCTCAGGTCAGCCCCCCTCAGCCTTCGTTTCACAGCCTCGGGTCTGAGCAGGCCAAGCCTTACCCTCGCAGGTCATCATGGGACCAGGTTCGAAGCCGTCTGCACAGGCACACTCGAAGCCTCCTATGACATTGGTGCAGATGCCTTCCCCACAGGGGTACCCGATGGAGCACTCATCTGTGTCTGTGGTTGGGGGGTAAGGGGGTGGTCAGGGCCCTCAGGGAGCCCCCACCCTTGACATGATCCTGTCTGCCTCCTGTTGAGTGTCTACAGACTGGACAGGGCTAGATCTGCTGCACCTTTAGGGCTGGACGCAGGGCAGAGGCATGCGGTTTGTGTTCAGTGAGTAAATGACTACGTGAATGAGGGACTTCCTGGTGGCCCGGTGGCTAAGACTCTGCGCTCCCAACGCAGGGGCCCGGGTTCCATGGCTGGTCAGGGAACTAGATCCCACATGCTGCAGCTGAGTTCACGTGCTAAAACTAAAGATCCCTCATGCTGCAACGAAGAGTTCACACACCGAAACTTAAGATCTCGCGTGCAGCAACTAAGACCTGATGCAGCCAATTAAATAAATATTAAAAACAAATCAATAATAAAAGCTTTAAAAATAGGTGAATGAGTAAATAAGGAAGTAAATGAATGAGCAAGTAAGCTAGTAAATGAATGAGCAAGAGAGTAAGTGAATGAGTAAATAAATGAATGAATAAGTATGAGAATGTGTGAACAAATGAATAGGTGAAAGAGTAAATAAATGAATAACTCTGAAAATGCATGCATGCATGAATGAATGAGTAAATGAATAACTAAATGAGCAAGTAAACATTGGTGAGATGGACAGGTGGGTGGGCAGAGTGATAGTGGCTGAGAGGCGGGATGCTCCCTTGGGTGGCATGTGCCCTCCCTAGCTCCTTCCTTTCCTGGGAAGCAAGCTGGGGTGGTCTAGTCCCTCACCCACACAGCTGACACCAGTGAAGTCCAGGCTGTAACCAAAGGGACACTCGCAGCGGAATGAGCCATCGGTGTTGACGCAAAGGCCATTAGTGCAGACGCCAGGGGTCTCCGCACACTCGTTTACATCTGCAAGCAGCAGGGGTTGCAGGCCTCTGTCACGGCCTGGCCATAATCAGGGTCTCTTCCTTCCCTTCAAGGAGGTGGTGGGGGGGGTGTCCAGCGGCACCCATGGGTCAAGGAGGGAACCTGAGACTGGGGAACCAGGGTAGAGCCCAGACAGGGCAGGGATGCAGGAGGCTACATTGGCCTCCAGGGCTCTCAGCACGTGGGTGAGAAGCTCACCTTCCCTGGAATCATCTGGGCCTGGGACTGCCCCATGGCCAAAGGGACACAGCTCCTGAAAGGCGACTGGACACCAAGAGAGGAAGGGAGGTGAGGTTCTGTGGCCAGACCCCAGCATCCCCTTGTGTGTGGGGAAGGCTGGAGAAGAATGGAAGGAGAGCCCACAGGGGAGGGGGAGGGGCAGGGGCACGGAGCGGGCAGGCAGGAAGGACCAGGGAAGACTGGGCAGGGGGGTCCCTCACCACTGCCTTCTTGAGGACACAGCTCGCAGGGGTCATTCCAGCCCTCGCCAGGCCTCTGGCTACAACAGCACCGGGCCTTGGTGGTGTTGAAAGCTTTGGGTACTGAGCACTTTCCGGCCTCGAAATGGGTGAAGCAGAAACTCTGTCGTGTGTCTGTGGGGGTGATTCCCCAGAAAAACCGCTAGAAGGTCCAGCCACCCCAAGTTCTTGTGAATGGGGTGGTCCTGACCCTACCAGCAGCCAATCAGAACAGTTCAGGATCACTCCGTGGTGATTAGTTCAGGGACGAACATGTGACTCACCCTGGGCCAATGAGGGTCAGTCCTGGGGCTTTTGCTGAGAATCTGAGAATCCTTTCCAGCAATACCCCACATTCACAGCTGTGGGAGTCATCCCAAGTTGGCAGGATGGTCAAACCTAGCCACTTAATTCTTGGATCAGAATCCCCTTCTTGGAAAAGCAAGCAACTCATTCCAAAGAGCCAGAGGCCCCCAGCCTTCAGACCCCAAATTCTCATTACTGATGCCCATTCCCTAGCCTGAGCCTTCACTGACATGATACGGCTTTACAGACTGAGGGGTTGGCTCACCACTGGCTCCCAGAATGACAAATACTGGTTGAGTTGCCCTAACCTGGGAGAGAAGAGACCAGCTCAACCCAGGTGAGGCTAGCCCACACTGGACAAGGCTCCTGGAGACCCACGCAAGAAACTGCAAGCCCCCTTTCTGGGTGATGTAGCTCTTCCCCCGCCCCACCTCCCACCTCTTCCCTCATCCTGAGTGTTCCCTGGCTCCAGACTCACCAAAGCAACGGTGCCCATTGTCAGACAGGACAAAGTCAGGCGGGCAGAAGCAATCGAAGCTTCCGGCACTGTTGGTACAGGTGCCAAAAAGGCACAGGTTGGGCTCTTCAGAGCACTCGTCAATGTCTGGAGGGGCAGGGACATGAAGTGAGGGGGGATGCAGCAGGCTCTCCACTGGTGCGGCAGCGGCAGCTGCTGGGAGGGGGCCCAGCCCGGGAGGATCCAGGGACTGATGTAGGGTGGGGTCCCCAGGGCTCAGGATGAGCCAGAGCACCAGGTAGGCAGTGTGTGTGTGTGTGTCTTTCCTAGAAGGTGTCTCCAGGGTAGAGGTCATAGTCAGGAAAAGTTCATCATTAGAGACTAAATTTGTACAGAGCTAACCAATCTAAGCTTGGTTAGCTCTCGGTCCCCTGGAGAAGGGAATGGGAACCTACTGCAATATTCTTGCCTGGGAAATCCCATGGACAGGGGAGCTACAGTCCATGGGTTCACAAAGAGTCAGACATGCATGAGTGACTAAACCATCACCAACAAAGACTGGGTAACATTGGCCTACGGTGGATGGAGTTGGGCTCACATTATACTAGACTAGTCCATCTGTTCAGGCCAGACTGGGCCAGGTTGGCCCAGGTCTCACAAGCCTAATCCGAGTGAATGAATGGTGGTCAGGCCAGACTGCTCCAGATTAGCATGGAATATACAAGTCACCCAGGTGTGGAATAATACCGGCGCTCAGGTCAGACCAGTCCTCGACCACCACTCATCGAATGAGGAATTCCACATTTGGGCCAGTCAGACCCACACCCATGCCCATTTCATGGCATTCATGAGGAAGCCTGGGGGTCCCAGAGAGAGAGCCTTGAGCCAAGAGAGCATCTTAATAACAATAAAAGAGTATGGAGCTGCATTGACCACTGTGGTAAGGGCACCTTGTGTGTGTGGGTAATTTGGTTTTATTTTTAAATTTTTGGCCACACCACAGGCACATGGGATCCTAGCTCCCTGACCAGGGTTCAAACCCACGTCTTAGAAGTGAGGAGTCTATACCACTGGACTACCAAGGAAGTCCCCCAAATGCATCTTTTCACTCACCACCAGTCCAGCTGGCATTCCCATTTTACAGCTGGAGGAACAGAGGCCCAGAGGTGCAACCCCCCCACCCCAGCCCCAGAGCTGGGAGGTGAGGCCGGACACTCACCAATACAGTGGTCACTCTGCACCTGGAAGCCAGGGGGACAAATGCAGCGGAAGGAGCCCTCGAGGTTCTGGCAAGTGCCTGGCAGGCAGGTTCCCGGAAGGATGAGACACTCGTTGGTGTCTGTGGAGAGGAGGAGGAGGGATCTCAGCACTAGTTGGCGGGCAGGGACTCACCTGGGGCTGAGACCAGCACCTATGGTCACAGCATAATGGCCAAGGGCGCCCAGACAAGCCCTCCTGGATCCAGAGGAAGGGCTGAGCCTTGGGAAAACAAAGACATCTGGAGAAGAGTATTCTGGGTCCTGGTGGGGGTTATAAGCGGAGCCAGGTGTTGTCCAGGGGAAGGGGGAGTAAAGTTCCTAATCTCAAGCCACTTGCAGACCCCTTTCATGCTTTCCAAGTCATCCACACAGCTCCTCTATTATTTCATGCGTCATAAACCTTGGATTTTCAAGAAAGCCATTCTCTAAACCACAAACCTGTGAAAACGTGGGTGTGATGTGCTGGTTCTGTCTCTTTTATACCTTAAAATAAATGTATGGTTATGAAATGGGAGTCATGCCCCCTCAAAAGTACCAACTGTAGGTCAGCTTGGAGCAGGGGCTGGCTGAGATGGCTTCCAGCACCATGATGAAGGAATGCCAACCCACTCCAGTACTCTTGCCTGGAGAATTCCATGGACAGAGGAGCCTAGCAGGCTACTATCTATGGGGCCTCAAAGAGTCAGACATGACTGAGTGGCTAACACACACACACCATGGTGAGACTCACCTATGCAGTTCTTGCCATCACTTGTGAGCTCAAAGCCATCCTTGCAGAGGCAGTGGAAGGAGCCAGCCGTGTTGAGGCACTGGCCAAACCGGCACACCTGCCCCACCATGGTGGTGCACTCATCCATGTCTGCAGAGGGAAGATGGGCCAGCAGGATTACCCACAGAGCCTAAGGCTCTGAGCCTCCCTTGCACTTCTATTAAAAAAATTGACTTGATGGCTGTGACTTCAATTTATTGAGCATTTACATGCCAGTTGTATATTAACTCTCCAATTATTCTATGAAGCAGACACCAGTATTTTCTAATATGAGCATTGTAATGCTATGAGCTTGCCTATAGGTCCTGCCTTGGCTGCATCCCACAAATTTGATGTTGTATTTTATTTTCATTTAATTCAAAATGTTTTCTAATTTTCCTTATGATTTCTTCTTTTATCTATGGGTTCTTTAGGAGTACATTGCTTAATTTCCAAATATTTAGGGATTTTCTGGAGATCTTTTTGTGACTGATTACAATAGTTTAATTCCCTTACATTCTGAGAACCTACGTTGTGTAACCTCAATTAAAAAAAAACTGTTTGTTTTATGGCCCAGAATATCATCTTTCCTGGTGAATGTTCATGTACATCTAAGAATAATGTATATTCTGGGATGTTCCATAAATATCATTTGGGTCTAGGTGATTCATAGTACTGTTGAAGTGTTTTATATTCTTACTGATCTACTTTTCCCTCTATTACTGAGGGAGGAGAATTGAGGTCTCTAATCATAACTGTGAGTTTGTCTATTTCATTTTTAGTTCTGTCAATTTTTACTTCCTACCTTTTGAAGCTCATTATTAGCTGCATAAGCATTTATGATTGTTATGTCTTCTCAGAGAACTGACTCCTTGCAATACATACATTGACTCTATTTCTGGTAATATTCTTTGTCCAGAAGTCAATTTGATCTGATATTAAAGTAGGTAGTTACTACTGTTCTATTAATCTCCTTTTTACAGAGGAGGAAAGTAAAGCACAGAGAGCTTAGGTGACTTGCCTAGGGTCACATAGCTGGCAGATGGCAAAGCTGGGATTTGAACTCATACCACTTGAACTTGTAATCTACACTTTGAACCACTGTACTAAATTACCAGCGTCTTGCCTTCACTGTTCACCTTCCTCTCTGTATTGGCCATCTCCATCTTATGAACCTTAGTGTAAGCTTTAGGAAAGGACCCCGGCACCTGACAACTGCAGGGGTTTGGAGAACTTTGTGGTTAACTAGTTTTCAATCTCCTGAGGTTGTTTTACTGAAGGCATCCCCAGGTTGAGATCCTTTATTTCAGAGAGGTGGTGCCTCTCAAGCCAGGGACCAGCTTTTCAGTGGGGGTGCTCTGAGGCTGGGCAGCTCACCCACACAATCTCCGTTGTGTGTTGCCACAAAGCCAGGGAAGCAGAGGCAGGTGTAGGAGCCGACAATGTTCTTGCAGGTTCCATTTCCACACGGCTGTTGGTCACACTCGTCGACATCTGCCAGAGCAAAGCCCCCGACCCCTGGCCAGCTCACCCAGGGCAATAGGCAGCTTGGGGACTGAGGGCCTGACTGGACCCAGCCCCCTTCTCTGGTACCCAGCCCTGCCCACATGGATGGGAAATATATCCCTGGTACTATTTACAACCCCCATTTTACAGATGAGAAAACTGAGGTGCAGGGAGGTGAGTAAGTTATTCAGCCCAGGTGTAATGGGCCAGGACTCAAACTTGTGAGTCAGTGAACCAGGATGGGCAGAAGCACCAGCCCCACCCCAGGGGAGGTGTAGAGCCATGGCCTCCTCATGGCCTGGCCATGGAGGCGGGAGCAGGTGGGCGCCCTCACCCATGCACAGGGTCTGGTCTGCTGAGGCCCGGAAGCCACGGTGACATAGACACATGTAGCTGTCCACTGTGTCGATGCAGTCGCCGTGGCTACAGACATTCGGGATCTCTCGACACTCGTTCCGTCCTGAGGGAGGGCAGGTAGCACAGTGGCCCCAGGGCTCCCCCCCGCAGCATGTCCTAAGCCATCACATGCAGCTGGGGAGCCCAGCCCTGCCGGAAAGTTCCCCATGTAAGCTGCTGCCCCAGGGGAGACACTTCACCTCCCACTTCATCCGCACGACTCCCCCGTTAACAGATGCCCTCGGCACCCCCACCCAAAGTACAGCCAAGGCGGCAACTCCAGCGATCAGGACTGTGCGCTTCCACTGCAGGGGACACAGGTTTGACTGCTGGTCTGAGAACTAAGGTCCCTCATGTAAAGCGTCATGGCCAAAAAGAGAAAGAACCACAGCCAAGGAGCAAAGTCCAGACAGGACCGTGCCCTACCCAAGTCCCAACAGGAGGCAGAGCCTGGCTTTGGCCTACTCCCTCACCTCCCGACTATGTCCCCACTTACCCACACAAGCTCCGCCTGGCGACAGCTTGTACCCTTGGGCACACTTGCAGCGGTAGCTGCCAGCGATGTTGATGCAGTTGGCGTTCTGCTGGCAGGGGTTCTCTGCGCTGGTGCACTCATCCACGTCTGGGGAATACAGCCAGCCAGGTGGGGGGAGTGAAAGAAAATCTTTCCTGCAGAATCAATCCCTAAATCCGGCCCCCTCCCCCATTTCAGAGCAGGTGGTTTATCCAAAAGCAGCTAGAACCACATGGAGGGGGATGACGTGGGATGGAGCCCCTTAGAAAGGCGTTAACCCCATACGCAGAGGGGTAAACTTGAGATTCATGGAATTTAAATGACTTTCCCGGAGAGCACAGGGTGGGAGAAGGACCAGGATCCCACCCAAGGGTGGGGGTAGGGGGGCGGCGGCACCTTCGCAGACCAGCAGCAGGCTGTTGTAGCTGAAGCCCACAGGGCACTCGCAGCGGAAGCTCCCAATCTGGTTGATGCAGATGCCGCTGGCACAGATGGCGGGGATCTCCCCACACTCGTCGATGTCTGGGGAGGTCACCAGCCGTCAGGGGCAGCCCAATCCCTGGCATTGCCTGGGGACCCTGACCTAAGAGATCATGCCACCAGGGAGAACTTGTGTGTCCACAAGCCAGCCTTCAATTGAAAAATTCTGCCGTGGCTAACCCAGAACTGCTGACAGCAGAAAGAAATCAGGAATGTGAGAGGGAAGGCAGAAGGAGAGAGGGCATCTTTTTCAACAAAAATGCACATTGGCTGTGACCCAGCACATTTGTGTGTGTGTGTGTGTGTGCATGCAAGCCTGCTATTTGGGGGTCTCTGGAATGAAGCAGCCCCACGTGTCAGCAGGAAGTTGCATGAGAGGACCTGTGATGATGTTTAGCGAGAAACCAGAAACATCAAAGGAGGAACGGATGACAAAATGTGGTCTCTCCAGACTTCCCTGGTGGTCCAATCATTAAGACTCTGTGCTCCCACTTCAGGGGGCACAGGTTCGATCCCTGGTCAGGGAAGAGCCTGCATGGTTGAAAAAAATATATGGCTATCTATTTTACCACCACAATATTGTTAAGTAAATATCCTCTAATTTAAAAAAGAAGGATAAACAATGTGGTCTTTTCATACAAGAGAATACGATTCAGCCTGAAAAAGGGGTGAAGCACTGACGCTCGCTGCAATGTGGTTGAACCTTGAAAACATGAAGCTTGATGAGAGAAGCCAGTTCCAAAAGAACAAACACTATATGATACCATTTGTATGAAATGTCCCGAACAGACACATCCAAAGAGACAGAAAGCAGACCAGTGGTTGCCGGGGGGCTGGGGGAGAAGAGAATGAGGAATGGTTGTTTATAGGGACGGGGTTTCTTTTTGTGTGATGGAATGCTCTAAACCTGAAGTGATGGAGCACGACTCTGTGAATATATGAAAACCCACTGAATTGTGCACTTTTTCTTTTTTCCTTTGACCACACTTCATGGCCTGTGGAACTTCCTATATTAGGGATCAAACCCATGCCCCCTGCAGTGGAAGGACAGAGTCTTAACCCCTGGACCACCAAGGAAGCCCCTGAACTGTGCACTTTTGATGGGTGAAGTGTATGGTGTGTGAATTATATCTCAGGAGAGCTGTTGTTTCATTTATATGAGATCCTGGAATCTGCCTAAGTGTCCATCCACAGAGAACTGACTTATGACCTGGGATGGAATACTATAAAGCAAGATATAGAAGGAACCAGTGCTGTGCCTGGCTGGTTCTTCACGACTCTTTTCTGGGAGAAAAAAAGCAATTTTTTTTTTTTTATCCTACAGACAATACGTAGGAAAGCATAGGATTTATGTCCAACTCTCAGAAAACAACACCATACATTTTCAATCGGGGGAACCTCAATATGTGTTTAAATGCATGAAGAAGGCACTAGAAAGAAGTATTCCAGGCATAAAGCATGAGCTATATCTCAATAAAGCTGTTGTTTATAAAGAAGAACCTGGAATCAGCCTAAGTGTTCACCCATGGGGTCCACCCATGGGGGGTCCACCCTTCCGCCTTGGACCCTTGGGAGAGGCGGAAGGAGACTGAGATTTGAGGGGGTGACTGGAGGGGAATCAGATCTCATCTGCTCTGTTCCAATTGTTGAAAGTAAGGAGAGGGACTTCCCTGGTGGTCCAGGGGCTAAGACTCCAAGCTCCCAATGTAGGGGCCAGGGTTCCATCCCTGGTCAGGGAATGGATCTGGCATGCTGCAACAAAGATCGAAGATCCTGCGCGCCACAACTAAGACCCAATGCAGCCAAATTAATTACTTAATTAATTTTAAAAAAGAAATAAGGAGAATACATCCATGGGATGAAGACAACTGAAAATAGGTTCATCAATTAAATACCGCACAGCTGAAATTTGGCATTCAGATACCTCATTTAACTTACATTGTCATAAAGACCTCATTTAACTTACATTGTAAAAGACCTCATTTAACTTACATTGTACAAGACCTCATTTAACTTTGATCCATGCTGCAACATGGGTAAATCTTGGGAACATTATGCTGAATGAAATAAGCCAGACATATAATAAAAGGACTTTTGAGAGTCCTGTGGATTGCAAGGAGATCAAACCAGTCAATCCTGAAGGAAATTCAGTTCAGTTCAGTCGCTGAGTCGTGTCTGACTCTTTGCAACCCCATAGACTGCGGCATGAGAGGCTTCCCTGTCCGTCACCAACTCCCGGAGATTACTCAAACTCATTGAGTCAGTGATGCCATCCAACCACCTCATCCTCTGTCGTCCCCTTTTCCTCCCACCTTCAACGTTTCCTAGCATCAGGGTCTTTTCAAATGAGTCAGTTCTTCGAATCAAGTGGCCAAAGTATTGGAGTTTCAGCTTCAGCATCAGTCCTTCCAATGAATATTAAGGACTTATTTTCATGGCAAATAGATGGGGAAACAATGGAAACAGTGACAGATTTTATTTTCTTGGGCTCCAAAATCACTGCAGATGGTGACTGCAGCCATGAAATTAGGACACTTGCTCCTTGGAAGTGAAACAGCATATTAAAAAGCAGAGACATTACTTTGCCAACAAAGGTCCATCTAGTCAAAGCTATGGTTTCTCCAGTAGTCATGTACAGATGTGAGAGTCGGACTATAAAGAAAACTGAGCATCTAAGAATTGATGCTTTCGAACTGTGGTGTTGGAGAAGACTCTTGAGAGTCTCTTGGACTGCAACGAGATCCAACCAGTCAACCCTAAAGGAAATTCTGAAGGACTGATGCTGAAGCTGAAGCTGCAATATTTTGGCCACCTGATGCAAAGAGCCGACTCATTGGAAAATACTCTGATGCTGGAAAAGATTGAAGGCAGGAGGAGATGGGTGCAACAGAGGATGAGGTGGCTGGATGGTATCACCAACTCAATGGACATGAGTTTGAGCAAACTCCAGGAGATAGCAGAGGACAGGGAAGTCTGGCATGCTGCAGTCCATGGGGTTGCAAAGAGTTGGACACAACTTAACTGAACAACAACAGCAAACAAAAAGGACAAATACTGTATGATCCTGCTTCTGTGAGGTAAAATTTATGGAGACAGAAGGTAGAATGGAGGTTCCCAGGAGCTGGGGGAAGGAGTGGGGAGTCAAGTGTTTCATGGAAACAGTTTCAGTAGGGGAAGAAGACAAAGTTCTGGAGATGGATGGTGGGGATGGTTGCACAACGGTGTGAGTGTATTTAATGTTATGAATTGGACACTTAAAAATGGTTAAAATGGCCAATTTTCTGTTATGGGTATTTTAACAGAACTTTTAAAAATGAAGAACAATTTACTAAAAATACTCTCTGCTTTTTTTAAAAAAAAAAAGGAGCAGGATTGAGAGGCAGGAGTCCTGGCCCAGGGAGACGGAAGAGCGGAAGAGCGAGGGTGTGGGTTAGAGGAGGAGGGAAGGGAAAGAGCTGTGGGGGAGGGGAAAAGAGGGGGCAGGGCTCGGGGCACAGAGTGACCAGGGGCTCCAGGGAGTCACGGTGGGGAAAAGGGGGCATGGAGATCACTCACCAAGGGGCTTCCCTGTGTGGATGTCGATGATGAACCCGGGAACCTGGTTTCCACACAGGATCTGGTAATCCACTGTGCAAAGGAAAACAGGGGAGTGGGGGGGGGGAGCTGCAGCCCTGCTAGGAGGACCCCTCCAACCCCTGGTCCATCCCTGTAGCCCAGTGCCCACCTGGCCTCTGATAACTCCCTCCACCCTGACCAGCACCGGGAGGGCTACAGGCCCCTGTGCCATGTGATCTTCCAACACATAGTTATATCTCTTCTCTCTGTGAGCGCCACCAGCCATGCCCCACCATCCTCACCATAAAATGCAGACTCTACAGTCTGGACCTCCAGACTTTCCTCTCTCCCCTAGCTCCACCTTTCTGTCAACAGGAACTCCTGCCTTCCTGTTACCCTGATTTCATTACACATCTGGATATTCCTGCTCTCTTACGCTACCACAACTTTGCACATACTGTTCCCTTTGCTGTTCCCTAGCACAGTCTGCTTCAGCCTTGAGGACTCAGGGCAGCTCATCGCTCTGGCCATGGGCAGAGGATGATACATTCCTTTGGCTCCCTTGGGCAATTCGTTGTTGTTCAGTCACTAAGTCACATCCAACTCTTTGCAGCCCCCTGAAATGCAGCCCACCAGGCTCCTCTGTCCATGGGATTTCCCAGGCGAGAATACTGGAATGGGTTGCCATTTCCCCCTCCATGGGATCTTCCCAATCCAGGGATTGAACCTGTGTCCCCTACATTGGCAGGCAGATTCTTTACCACTGAGCCAGCTGGGAAGTCCCCTGGACAATTCACACTCATATGCCACTGCTGACACCAAGATTCTGCTTACCTGACCTCGGTCCCCAGGTGGGTGGGTGTCCCTGAACCCACTTGACAGACATCATCAGGCATTAGGTCAGTGCTCCCTTTCCCCAGGTCCCTGCCCTTCCCCTCACTCACTCTTCTGCCTGCATCATGATGAGAACATGATGGCCATTGAGCCTAGTATGGACTTCTGCCTCACTGATATTTGACCTGCAGCTCAGATTCAGGTGCACACAAATCAGGCAGGTACCCAAGTCCCGGCACATAATCTGTGAGTGACATTTGATCTATCTTGATGATATCATGACTAGATTTGGCCAACTGCAGTTTCCTCCCAGACTGCACAGCTTGGGTCTACCATATTCTTATTTTCTAGAACCCAGAACAGGGTATGGCACCCAGAGATACCCAATAATGACCCTTCCTCACTCCATTTTGCTTGGCTGAACAATGACCCTCCAACCTCCAAAGTTCCTGTCTACCCAGACTTTCTGGGACCTTTTTTGGAAATAGGATCTTTGCAGATTTAATCAAGTTTAGGTGATCCTAGATCAAGGTAGCCCTAACGCAATGACTGGGCTTCCCTGGTAGCTCAGATGGTAAAGAATCTGTGTGCAATGCAGGAGATGTGGGTTCAATCCCTGTGTCAGGAAGACCCCCTGGAGAAGGGAGTGGCTACCCATTCCAGTATTCTTGACTGGAGAATCCCACGGACAGAGGAGCCTGGCAGGCTACAGTCCATGGGGTCTCAAAGAGTCAGACACAACAGAGTGACGAGGCACACACATACACACACACACAATGCAATGACTGGTGCCCTTATAAGAAAAGGAATGATGGGTGGAGACATGAGGAGAGATCATGTGGGCTGAAGGCAGAGACAGGGATGATGCAGGTACAAGCCAAGCAACACCAAAGAAGCCATCAGAGGATGGACAAGACAAGAAAGAATTCTGCCCTCGAGCCTCTGGAGGAAGAATAACCCTGCTCACACCTTCACTTCTGACTTCTAGCCTCCACGACTGTGAGAAAATACATTTCTGTTTGTTTGGTTGGTTGGTTTTGGCCACACTGGGCAGGATGTAGGATCTTAGTTCCCTGATCAGGTATCGAATCCACTACCCCTGCATTAGGAGCATGGAGTTTTAACCACTCGACTGCCAGGGAAGTCCCCCATATTTTTCTTTTTTTAAAGCCACCAAATCTGTAGTATTTGTTGCCACAACCCTAGGGAACTCATTGTCTCAGTTCAGGCTGCTATAAGGAAATACCATGGACAAGGTGGCTTCAATAACAAACATTTACTTCTCATAATTCTGCAGGCTGCAAAGTTGAAGATCAAGGCATCAGCAGATCTGGTGTCTGGTGAGAAGTCTTCCTGTCTGTCTTCCTGCCATGTCTTCACATGGTGAGCACAGAGCAACTCTTGTGTCTCTTCTTATAAGGGCACTAATCCCATTTAGAGGGCTCCATCCACATGACCTAATTAACCCCAAAAGACGCTGCCTCCAAACACTATTATTACACTGGGGGTTAGGGCTTAAACATATAAAATTTGGGATGAGGCATGTAAGAATTCATTCCATAGCACTAATATGCTTGTCAAACCAAGTCAGTCCTAAAGGAAATCAACTTTGAATATTCATTGGAATGACTGATGCTGAAGCTCCAATACTTTGGCCACCTGATGCGAAAAACCAACTCGCTGGAAAAGACCCTGATGCTGGGAAAGATTGAGGGCAGGAGGAGAAGGGGGTGACAGGGGATGAGATGGTTGGATGGCATCACTGACTCAATGGACGAGTTTGGGCAAACTCTGGGAGATAGTGGAGGACAGGGGAGGCTGGCGTGCTGCAGTTTATGGGGTTGCAAAGAGTCAGATGTGATTGCAATACTGAACAATACACTTGTAATCTTCAGCTGCCCCCTCTGGTCACCACTCCATTCCTGCAGCTCTTTCTGATGCCTGACTGGCTGATAGATTTTTCTAACAGAGCTCATCCCCACTGCTCAGTCCTTCTTTTACGGTTTTTCTCCTGCTGTCCCCTGCCTGGAACACCCCTCTTCATCCCAATCGACATTCTGTAATCCTTTCTAGAGCTTCTATGAGCTCGCTACCTTTCCAGCTCATGGGGTCCTGGAGTTGCTGACCACTTCCATTTTTCGCTCTTGGCTCCACACACTCACTAACACACACACCCCCCGCCCAGATAATCTGTGAGTCTTCAAGGTCCTTTAACCCAGATGAAAGCCTCGCTGATCCATCCTGAATTCCACAAGTCTGCGAAATAAGGATATATCGATTTTCCCCATACACTGATCGGGATGGAATTTCAACTCTTTGGCTCTAATCAAAGCAACAGACTCATCCAGGAGTCCTAAGTGCAGCAGGCTGCCTTAAACCCTGCACTGCAAAGGGCCAGACTGGAAAGAAGGCAGGGGAGGGGCACTCACGACTGGCGGGGGTGGGGCAGGCCTCGCAGGGTCTATTCCAGGCCTGGCCGATGTTGTAGGAACAGCAGCACATCTTCCGGGTCACGTTAAAGGCTAGCTCATTCTGACACGTTCTGTTGTAATGCCGGAAGCAGACGCTCTTCCTCAAGTCTGTAGTTGGGTTGAGGAGAAGGGTGTATGTAAGAGACACCAGAGAAAGAGAGCCAGAGAGGCAGAAGCTCATTCACAAATACAGTTGAAAACTACTGGCTTGACTTCTCTGAGGCAACACACAAGAGAGTGCCATTTACATGTTAAACTTTCTTGAGCAGTGCACAACCTGGACAACCATTCATGGCAGCCCTGGGCCCCTGAGCCCTGCAGCCTTGTTCACTGCTGCCTAGCAGCATTTCAAATACACTCACCCTTCATCTCTCCCCCAACAAACATGCCTCTCCACACTCTTTCAAGGATTGGAGACTTCCAGAAGCCCCTCCCATAAGCTAGTGCTTTTTTCACAACTACTGGTCTCTCTCATCATCACACTTCATACCCATGCAGTTATTGCCACCGTTGACTTGCAGGTATTCCATAGGGCAGACACAAGTGTAGTTCCCCAGAGTGTTGTAGCAGGTACCAGGGCCACAGATGCCTGAGTGTGCAGAGCATTCATCGATGTCTGCAAGGGAGGGAGGAACTGTCTGTATCCAGGAATCATCTGGATAACTCCCCACCCCAGGTCTGCTAGAACCACTTTACTATGTGCTTGAATCTAGTTTCAAGATTAGCTTCAAATGCACAGATATCTTAGTGATATGGAAAGACATGGCATGGCGTTAGGTGGGGAAAACAGTTTACTATGATCCTTGCTCTATTAAGAAAAAATATGACCTGAGCTTACAAATGAATGATATTATCACCAAGAGTGGGGCAATCCCGTACTTCCCAGTGTGATGCAATAGGAAGCAAGAGTCCTTTGAATAAAATATTCTTGAAAGAAAAAAGGTGATTCTCAATCAGATCAACCTCCTAGTCCAGAGGTAGCAAATTTTTCTGCAAATCAAGTTACTGCTTAGTCGCTTAGTTGTGTCTGATCCTTTTGTGGTCCCATGGAATGTAGCCCACCAGGCTCCTCTGTCCATGGGATTCTCCAGGCAAGAATATTGGAGTGGGTTGCCTTTCCTTCTCCAAGGGATCTTCTCAATCCAGGGATCAAACCCATGTCTCTTCCGTCTCCTGCACTGCAGGCAGATTCTTTACTGCTAAGCCACCAGGGTTTTTTTTTTTTTGTATTGTCAGACAACAGTGGTCTCTGATGAGCTTTTCACACTGCCATGGGAGTGTGTAGGCAGCCATAGACAATGAGTCATAGATAATGAGCAAACAAATTAGCATGCTATGCTCTAATAAAACTTGATTTACGGCCACTGAAATGTGTTTCATGTCATTTTCATGTGGCTCAAAATATTCTTCTGATTTTTTTCCAATAGTTTTTAAAAATATAAAAAAGCCTTCTTAATGGGCTACACAAACACAAGTGGTGGTTTATTTCACTACAAGTGACATTTCCAAAAATGGCAGAGTAGGGAATGTTGCAGTTCTATTCCTCCACAAAAAACAACTATGGAGCTGACAAAATTAACTTTTGAAGAACTCTGGGACCCAGTCAAAAACTTATAAAACCAGGGAACCTGACATATAGGATATACTAAAGAATCCACAGAATGAAAACTATTAGAACTATATATGAGGTCAGCACAATTGCAGAATACGAGATCGACAAAACACTGACAAAGAAATTTCAGTTGTATTTCTGCACACTATCAAAAAGTAATTAGAAGTGAAATTATGGAAATAATTCTACTTAGCATCCAAAAGATAAAATACTTAAGAATAAGTGCAGCCCAAGAAGTGAAAGACTTGTACACGGAAAACTATAAAACACTCCTAAGAAAAATTAATAAGACCTAAATAAATGGAAAGACATCCTGTGGGCATGAATTAAAAGACTCATTATTGTTAAAATGGCAATACTCTCCAAAGTGATTTATAGATTCAATGTAATTCTCATCAAATCCCAATGACTTCTCTTTTTTGGGCAGAAATGGAAAAGCTGATCCTAAAACTCATATAGAATTGTAGGAGACCCCAAATCGCCAAAACAATGTTGAGAAAAGAAAGAAAAAGTTGGAGGAGTCAGACTTTCCCATTTCTAAACCTACTTACAATGTTACAGTAATCAAAAGAGTATGGTACTGTTATAAGGATAGACCTATAAATCAGTAGAATAGAATTTAGAGTACAGAAATAAACCCAGACATCTACAGTCAATTGATTTTCAAGAACACTATTCAATGGAGAAAAAAGAAGCTTTACAACAAATGGTGCTGGGACGATTAGATATCGACATGCAAAAGAATGATGTTGGATCCTACCTCACACCATACACAAAAATTAACTCAAAATACATAGAAGACCTAAACAGGGGAGCTAACACATAAAACCCTTGAAAGAAAACAGAGGTAAATCTTAAAGACCTTGTATTTAGCAATAGATTCTTAGATATGACACCAAAAGCACAAACCAAAAAGGAAATAAAAAACCCAGAGAAGCTGATTTTATCCAAATTTAAACCTATTGTGCATCAATGACACTATCAAGAAAGTAAAAGACAACCTACAGAATGGGAGAAACTCTTTGCAAATCACATAGGTGATGGGAGTCTTGTCCAGCATATATAAAGAACTCTTACAACTCAACAACAAAATGACAAACAACTCAATTCTTAAATGGGCAAAAGACCTGAAAGAACGTTTTTTCCAAAGAAGATATACAAATGGCCAATAAGCACATGAAAAGGTATTCAACCTCATTAGTCATTAGGGAAACACAAGTCAAAACCATGAGATACCACCTCACACCCACTAGGATAATATTACTTTAAATGATGGAAAACAGCAAGTGTTGATAACAAATGTGGAGAAACTGGAACCCTCGTATGTTGCTGGTGAAAATGCAAAATGGTGCAGCTGTTGTGGAAAACAGTTTGGCAGTTCCTCATAAAAGTCAAACACAGAATCGCCATGTGACTTAGTGATTCTAGGAGTTAGATAAAGTTTTCGACAAAGACTGGTTATAGAATTTGCCCAGTGCAAATGAAAACCCTTGTTTAAAGTATATGAAGAATTTCAAGATGGCAACAGCAGAGCATTAAACTAAGTGGAGAGGGCTGGGGAGTGGGGGCTTTGGAGTAGAGGGCCCTTGAGCCTGAAAGCTGGAAAGTACTGCAAGAATGCAGCCCTCAAGGGCTCAAACTGACTCTGCAAGTCTCCATAGCCAAGGTCAACATTCAGGTTGAAATCTTCTTGCCCTGTGACAGTCAAAAAATGTAGCACACTGCCATATTTGATGACAGAAGTTTTCTCTTTTTATTTTGATAGTCTATGGGATAAAGGAAGCAGGGAGGGATGAAATATTTTTCAAGCATTTGGGGTTCTGATTCTGGTTTGCCAGCTCCCACCTACACATACAAAGCAGCTGTCGAGCTTAGATCTCTCCCAGCCTTCACTATTTCCTTCAGTCTCTAAAGCATGAGAAAACTCTTAAGCATCCCTTGGACAGCAAGGAGACCAAACCAGCCAATTCTAAAGGAAATCAACCCTGAATATTCATTAGAAGGACTGATGCTGAAGCTGAAGTTCCAATACTTTGGCCACATGATGCAAAGAGCCGATTCACTGGGAAAGACCCTACTGCTGGGAAAGACTGAGGGCAGGAGGACAAGGGGGCAACAGAGGATGAGATGGTTGGATGGCATCATTGCCTCAATGGACGTGAGTTTGAGCAAACTCTGGGAGATAGTGAAGGACGGGGAAGCCTGGCATGCTATAGTCCATTGGGTTGCAAAGAGTGGGACATGACTGAATGACTGAACAACAGCTAAAGCATGCTACTCAGAGTGGACATTCTGCTGCCCTTGTGTGCTGATGCTGGTGTCTGGTTGCATGCAGGTGCTCAGTTAATATTGTTGAAAAGAAAAAAAGGACTGGGTTGGTGGACAGATGGATGGATGGGGGAAGGAATTTGATACATTGTATCAAAACAGCTCAGGCTCAAGGATCAGAATCGCTGGGCTGGGACCCAGTTTCTATCACTTGCTAGCTAGTTTTGTGGCTCAGACAGTAAAGAATCCACCTACAATGTAGCAGACTGGGTTTGATCCCTGGGTGGGGAAGATCCCCTGGAGAAGTATTCCCACTCCAGTATTCTTGCCTGGAGAATCCCATGGACAGAGGAGCCTGATGGGCTACAGTTGCCAAGTCGGACATGACTGAATGACTAACACTTTCACTTTCACCACTCAAGTGACTTAATTAACTCCCTTAGTTTCTGATCTGAAAAATAGGGTCATAATAGGAACATCTCCCCCATGAAGCTGTTTTGGTAAATGAATGAATGGCAAATGCTCAGCACCGTGGTGACACACAATCACAGACACCAGTTAACTGTTGGCTGTTACTAAGATGCAAGAGAGGACCGTAAGAGACAGGTGACGGGGATGCTTAAAGGAAAGGTGTGACTGCTCTTTTGGCGTCTTTTTCCTTCCCTTCTTAGCTCTGGGCCTTGGTCAGCTTTTGCCCTGAGGAAGGGCATGGCTGCTGCGATAAAGCCAGATCATTTCTGAGTGGGAAGGAGGCTGGAGGTCAGGCACGGGGAGATGGGGACAAAGCAATGGGGCAGACTGGGGCATTCCAAGAAAGCCTTCACAGCCCTTCCAGTGGGCCCTGGGCAGCAAGGCAAGTGAGCAGACTCTGGAGTGGGGCATGTGAGCCCCCAGGCCCTGAAGAGGAGGTGAGGCTAGGAAGAAATGCAGGCAGGGAGGAGAGGGCTCAAGCTCACCCTCACAGATGCGGGTATCCTCATTGAGGTGGTAGCCGGGTGGGCACTCGCACTGGAAGCTACCGAAGGTGTTGACACAGTTGCCCCCCTGGCACAGCCCTGGTAGCTCCTGGCACTCGTCAATATCTGTCATGAAGTGAAGAAGCTATGTTTGGAAGCTACACCCAAGCAGAGTACTTGGGGGACACCCATGCCTTCCCCTGGGCCCTCCTGCTTCTTTAAGGACACCCAAGAGCTGTTAGGATATTTAGAGGCTGTACCCAGACTCTCCTGGGTCAATGTCACCCTGAACTCATCCTCTTTCCCTTCATTGGATAGTCTATCCTCTCATCCATCCATCTATCCATCACAAAGCTCTCTTTTGATGGAATTCTCCAATCTCGTTATCCACTTTGGCTAGAAGACTAGATGGATGGATGGGTGGGTACGTGGGTGGATGGAGAGGAAAAGTAGTGGATGAATGAATAAACAACAATGTGAATGGACAAGAACATGAGTGTGAATAAATAGCTGGGTGAGTAGGGGGATGAATAAATGAAAGGAGGGATGAGTAGATGGATGGATGGATGAACATGTGGATGGATCGATATGGGTCAAATAAGCAAATGGGTCAATGGATGGCTGGCTGGCTGGCTGGGTAGGTGAGTAGATGATGAGTGGATGGATTGTAGATGAGTGGATGGATAAACATACTTATATGTATGTATATGTGGATGGACGGATAGGGAATGGATATATGGATGAGTAAATGGGGGATGGATGGATGGGTAGATGGGGATTGGATAGAAGGATGAATCAACAAACCAACAGGTGGAAGAGCTGAGAGGACCTGCCCCCCACCCCAAAGTTGCCCAAATCTGCTCCTTGGTGATGGGAGATGAGAGGAAGTGGGCATATGGATGGATAGTCTACCAGGAACTCACCTTCCAGGATGACAGTGATGGAATTAGGCCGGAAGCCCTCACCCCCTGGGCACAAGGTTCTGTACTCACCTGCAAGGGAAAGAAGCTCTTGTGAGGGGCTGTGGGGTGAGGCATTTGGGCAAAGCTCAGGGGAAGCACAGGGGGGGAGGTCCCCTAAAAAGGGCTCAAGAATAGGCCTGGGATCCTGTTACCATAGAAACTACATTCCTTCACCTCCTCAGCCTCTAGGGCCTAGAAACACTGGTACAATCATGGAGGATCTG
The DNA here is from genome assembly GCA_007570785.1 of Antilocapra americana. NCBI lineage: Eukaryota > Metazoa > Chordata > Mammalia > Artiodactyla > Antilocapridae > Antilocapra > Antilocapra americana. The sequence goes on along the minus strand of ML663012.1, from coordinate 896,382 downwards.
GTGTGTGTGTGTGTGTGTGTGTGTGTGTGTGTATAAACACTTGTTCACATTCAACACGTGAGGAGATGGATTTTGTGGTGGTAGTTGGGGTAGGGAGGGAGGATTCTTGTGATCCAAAACCAGACTCTAATGTGACCACAAGTTTCTCCCATGAAAGGAAGATCTGCTGCTGCTGCTGCTGCTAAGTCGCATCAGTCGTTTCCGACTCTGCGCAACCCCATAGACTGCAGCCCACCAGGCTCCTCTGTCCCTGGGATTCTCCAGGCTAGAGTACTGGAGTGGGTTGTCATTGCCTTCTCCAGAAAGGAAGATCCTGCATGTACATTCACACACACATATGCCCTGGAATAGGTAGACACATGTCTCCCTGCTCCACACCTGAGGACTTTGCACATGCTGTTCCCACTGCACCAAACACCCTTCCCTCTATGCTGCCTAGAAAACTCCTACTCATTCTTCAAAACCTCATTCAAGTCCCTCTCCTGGGAAGCCTTCCCTTACACCCTTCCTCTCCATGGCTTCCTCTTTGGCCATCACTATGTCTCAGACAGACTCTTAGAATAGTTCTACTCTCAACAGTCCAGGGACTGTTGGTTTATGGGTGAGGGACAGCGTGCAGTGGCTGTATTTCATCCTTCTCTAGGTTCCCATGCCCTAGGAATTCTCAGTGTTTGTTGACTGAGTGAGGGGGCTAGTAAATGTAAACATACAAAGAATTTGCAGGGAGAGATGGCAGAGGAGACTTTGGGGAGAGGTCGAGATGATGAACTGCTGAGAATATGCTGTGTGACCCATGGTGAGTCCTTCTCCCTTTCTGGTTCCCAGTGTCCCTCCCTTAACAGAGACGACTCCCTAAGCCCTAAGGGAGCCTGGACCAGGGCTAGGTCTGTCTTCTCCTGCCCCCACTCTACTCAGGGACTCACTGGTGTTGGCCAGCGGGCACAGCTCACAGGGGTTGCCCCAAGCCCGACCCAGGGAACAACAGCAGGATGCCCGGGTGACACCAACTCCGATCTCCGCACTGCAGGAAATGCCACCGTCCCCTCGATCCTGTGTGTCCAGGAAGCAGTTCCCGACCCGGGTATCTAAACAGGCAGAAAGGGGTGGTTAGCAAGTGGCAGGGAGAAATAGGGTGTGTGTGTCTGTGTGTGTGCGTGTTTGCGCCTCTTTGTATGGGTATTACTCTATGTATGTCTGTGTGGGCATGTGTCTGTGTGCACGTGTGACTCTGTGAGCCCAAAGGCTGGATCTCAAAAGACAGGGACGACTGCTTGGCCAAGGCCCTGTCTGTCAGGAGCAGGTGGATGTGGGTGACACAGCATGGCCCCATCCAGCGCATGGACCCCAGAACCCCACCTGCAGCAGTGAGTACTTACCCACGCAGCCCACACCGCTGGGATTCAGCTCAAAATCCTGGGGGCAGTTGCAGAGGTAGCTGCCGGGGGTGTTGACACACAGGCCGTTGATGCAGTTCACAGGATCTGCACACTCGTTCACATCTGTAGGGTGGGGCAACATCAGTAGGGATCCTCCCCTCTCAACTCACTTCCCTCCCGCCTTTTTCCTGGGGAGTCGAATACCTGGCTGCTGGGGGCTGGTCTTAGGGACAAGGCCTCTGGGAAGAAAGCCTGATGGGACAGTAGCCTGGCCCCGGCAACCCCCTGCCTTCCCCTGCTCTTTTCTACTTGGCCTGGAGGTTTGCCTGTGCCAGCAGAGTCCACGAGCTAACATACAAAAACCGATATTGAGGACATGTTTCAAGCCAGGGACTGGCAGACTACAACTTGTGGGTCAAATCTGGCCCCCTATCTGTGTGAATAAAATTTTACTGGTACACAAGCACAGCCATTCATTCACTTATCACCTATGTCTGTTTCTAAGCTACAGGGCAAAAACTGTATGGCCAAAACCTGAAAATATTTACTGGCTGGCCCTTCAGTGAAAAAGTCTGCCAACCCCCATTTGGGATAGGTGGGAGACCATTTTGATGGTTGTGGTGGAGGGAGCTTAACTTCATTGATTTACAGCATCTTTTTTTTTTCTTCTTTTGGCCACATGGCATGCAGGATGCAAGATCTTAGTTCCCTAACCAGGGATCGAACTTGTGCCCCCTGCAATGGAAGTGAGGAGTCTTAACCACTGGACTGCCAGGGAAGTCTCTCTGATTCTTTGCATTTATTTGGAGGATGATAAATGATGATGATGATGAAGGTTAATGGGGAGGGGCACCATTGGAGATGGGGTCAGACAAAGACTCCCTCCACTCTGTAGAAGACATGTGAGAAGAGATCTGTGGGAATTGATGGAACAAGCCTGCCCCCCCGAATCCTGCGGACCCCACACCTGTGCAGTTGCCACCACTGCGGTCCAGCTCATAGCCCTTGTCACAGATACAGCGGAACGTCCCCAGCAGGTTCTCACAGCTCCCGAACACACAGGTGTTGCCAAGCACACACTCATCCACATCTGAGGAGGAGCAGAGCCCAGGTGAGCACAGCCCAGCCAGCATCCCGCTCCTGCTGCCCCCAGCACCAGTGACTCCAGGGAGCCCCTGTCCTGCCCGCACCCCAGCTGCCCCAGACCTCACCCTGGCAGGCATGCTGATCCTTGGTGGGGCTGAAGCCCATCTCGCACTCGCAGCGGTACCCGCCGGGGACATTGAGACACTGCCCGTTCTCGCAAAGGGCCACGTTCTCTGCACACTCGTCCCTGTCTAAGGGGACTCAGAGGTGGGGGGCTGGTGGTCAGCAGGTGAGGACCCACATGGTGGGGGCAGGTGGCCCTGATCACTCGAACCCTTCACTGTCACCTGGAGTTCCAGGGAGTTGGCAAGTAGCCCAGGGGGACTCAAACCCCGACTTAGTGGGCAGGTGATTGAGTCAGGGCCAGGGAGAGGACAGGGGACACGGTTGCTCACAATCTGGGGTGGAGGGCCAACAGAAAGCAAGTATTCCTGTCCCCACACCCAGAAAACTCTACGCGTTCAGAGTTCAGGGGAGAAGACTGCCCCTAAGGGACTCAGGGCCTGGCCTCTGGCCCCAAGGGCTGAAGGCACATCCTTTCTGGCACCCACAGAACAGTGAGTGGATCAGTGTGAGTCGTGGGCACCTCGGCCCTTGGCCGTCCTTTCTGGACCCCTCCAGCCCTCCCAACCCACGCCCCGACCTCACCTGCACAGGAGAAGCCATCCCCGGAGAAGCCCAGGCGGCAGGCACAGCGGTAGGAGCCAGGGGCATTGAGGCAGTCAGCTCTCGGGCTGCACCCATGCTCCTCGGAGGCGCATTCATCCAGGTCTGCAGGAGACGGAACCCAGGGTCTCCCAGGTGTGTGCATTGGGGGGCTGTGGGGAGGCAGATCCTCCAAATCCCAACCCCAACCCTCCCCCATGGACATGCCTGAGCCCAGCCACTTATGCCTGGCTATAGCCTGCCCACTCACCACACCCGGCTCTGCTTCTCGGCCCAGACCTCTGGACCCCAGACACTTACCATGGCATTCGAAGCCATCCCCAACCCAGCCTGGCTGGCAGCTGCAGCTGAAACTCCCAGGGGTGTTGAGGCAGGAGGCGTGACTGTCACAGCTGTGTCCCCCAAGCTGACATTCATCTACATCTGAGAGAAGAGAGGCCCAGGCATAGGAGGGCAGGACCAGGAGATGGGGTGGAGGACAGAGCACCCCACTAAGAGGCCTGGGCCTAGTAGAAACAGGGCTTCAGGTACAGAGTGGGGAGACTCAGGGAAGGAGCAGGAGAAAAGACCTTCCCTAGGGTAGGACTGAGCCCAGAAATGCCCCCTCACCACTGCAGGAGCTTCCACCCTCACCCAGAGCCCAAAAGGAAAACCCCCAAACCCAACAGGGCATGACTGCCAGCATGCCCCAGAAATGATTTGAAATGGCAGTGTGAGAGACTCAGGGTAGACAATAAGAGGAACTGTCCTTGGTTAGGATTCCTGGCTTTCACTGAAGGGCTTGGGTTCAATCCCTGGTTGGGGAACTAACAAGACACAGCCAAAGATGAAAAGGCATTGTCTTAATAAATACACTCTCCCTCTAAAGCAGGATTTCCTTCGAAACCAGTATGTCTAACCCTCAGCCAATTTTTCATCAGCCTTATCATCTCTGCAATGTTCATAAACCACCTAAGTGAGCTAAGTGAGTGAAAGTTTTTCCTTTGTAAGAAGAAATGTTTTATTTGGCTGCACACCAGGTCTTAGTTGGGGCATGTGAACTCTTAGTTCATGCGAACTCTTAGCAGCATATGGGATCTAGATCCTTGGCCAGGGATCGAATCTGGGTCCCCTGCACTGGGAGCAAGGACACAGTCTTAGCCACTAGACCACCAGGAAAGTCCTCGCTGAAAGTTTCTTTATGCTGTCTCCCATTTTTACTTACATGAATGTACTTCAGAAGAAAAATGTATAACAACAATCTCTAAGAAATCATGGTTTGGATGCTCTGTTTTCTAATGTTTGCTTCTAGTATGCATTGAAATAATTACATAATGATGGCAAATAGAATTATGTTTCCCCCCCACAAAAAAGGCATGTTTCAATCCTGACTCTCAGAACTTCTGAATGTGGCCTTTTTGGAAACCAGGTCTTTGTAAATGTAACCAAATTAAAATGAGGTCCTCCTGGATTACAGGAGGTCCTAAATGCAATGACCGGTGTTCTCATAAGAAGAGGGAAATTTGGATGCAGAGAGAACACCCCGTGATGACAGACATGGAAACTGGAGTGATGTGTTCAAGGATAGTGGCCACCACCAGAGGTGAGGAGAGAGGAATGGGCCAGCTCTCCCTCTGGGCCCCTGAGAAGGAGCCAACCCTTCTGACACTATGGTCTCAGACTGCCCTCCAGAACTGTTCTATAGTGAGGAGACATCTGCGGTTCTGAGGCACCAGGTCTGTGGTCATGAACGACTGACATGTTTAAATGTTCATCACTGTGACACTTAAAAGCATCAGGCTTGCACACCTTGGGAACTGCTGTGGATGCTAAGGGATCCAGAGTTCCCCCCGCAGAGCTGTCAAGGGAGTCCCATGGGCACGTGATCGGATCCTATTTTTGCTTCAACGCAAGGGCCCACCAGCAGAAATGTGTAAGAATGAGGTCTGGCCTTGCTCTGCCCCAAGGGATGGGGTGGATCCCCTGGATCCTGAGCTGGTCCCTCAGGGTGCCCCCCAGCGTCTGCTCCACTGACCACCAGCTCACCGGAGCAGTCCATGGCCCCCTTCCTGACGATGTAACCCAGCTGGCAGTGGCAGACAAAGGAGCCCCTGGTGTTCTCGCAGACCCCATGGAGGCAGATGTGGGGGCTCAGGTCACACTCGTCCACATCTATGGGGTGACAGGAGAAGAAGCAGGTGAGGGTGGGGTACGGCAGCATGGCTGCATGCCCTGCCACATGAGTCCCCTGCGTCCAGGTTCTTTTTGCCCATCTTCAAGGGTAGGGAGCTCTCCTAATTCCACTACGAGGCAGAGCTCCCCCTGTTCCACCCCTGGGCAGCTGAGAGAATTCAGTCAACATTCTATAGTTCATATTCCATGGAATACATCGGACATACGTTCCCCAAAAGATTTTACAACGATACATTAAGAGGATGCTAAGCTAAAGCTAAGGCCTGAAAGCCTTTTCAGAGCCTTTATTGCCAATGTAGATCTGCAAGAAGGGATGGAGGAGGCAGCATTTCCTACTTATCTTGGTGCCAAGCCCCTTTTGTCCAGTGTTTACTAAGATTCCTGTGACCTGGAATGCTTTAAGCTGTACTGAGCTGGACACATCTCCCTGGGAGGGTTCCATTTTTTACATCCTCATACTCTGGCCCCAGCTCCGCCCTGATGGGGTCACCAGCCCACATCTGCTCCCCAGGGCCTGTGCCAACCAGCCCCCACCAGAAGACAACAGTGACCCTGGCAGAGGCGACAGAGACAAGGTCCCGAAACAGGGCTCAGAGAACATAGCGTCTTTCTGTCCCACACACCTTCCTCTGCATAAACCCCTCGGCCTATGGTGATCTTATATGGTGACTCCCAAAGCCGGGCATGCACCTGGCTGTATGCGCTGCGTACACAGTGGGTGTTTAATAAATGTATTCAAAAGAACAAGGTTCGGGGGGGGCCTCTGCTGCTGTGAACAAGATCCTGCAGGTTTTGGTGCAAGGCCTTGGGGTGCAGGTGGCCAGGAGCAGACCACCAAGAACAAACCTGCATCTCCCCTGCCCACGTGTTCCAGGAGCAGGGTTAGTTAGTGTCTGTGTAGCTCACCTGTCTCCTGGTAGAAAGCCTGGTGGGTGAAGTGAAGCTGCCTCCTCCACCTGTATGTAGTCCCAGCTCCTCACCTACACACATCCTCATGTCCAGCGTGGCCACAAAGCCGTCATAGCAGAGGCAGCGGTGACCCCCTGGCATGTTGGCGCACTGGCCCCCGTCACAGATGTCCGGATTCTGCTCACATTCGTCCACATCTGGGGGACCAGGGTAGGGGTCGGGCTGCAGGTGGGAAGCGACAGAGGGGGAACCCCAGGGACACTTCTGCGGGGTCAGTGGCCCAGCTAGGGTGTGGCTGGCTTCATTTGGGCCGGGCCAGGTGGGTTCCCACATCCAAGGCCGGAGGGAGGGGGCCGCACCCACCCACCTTCACACGCCCTCCCATCGGGCATCAGAGAGTAGCCAGGTCCGCAGCCGCATTGGTAGCTGCCCTTGGTGTTAACACAGTGGACGTGGCAACCACCGTTCCTGGTGTGGCATTCGTCCACATCTGCAGGAGGCAGGGAGAGGTAGGGGGCACCGCCGGAGGTAGGGCACGGTGAGGTGGGGGGCGTGACGGAGGCGTGACAAGGCAGGAGGAGGGGCGAGGTGGGGGCGTGGCAGGAGTGTGGCAAAGCGGGAGGCGGGGCATAGTGAGGGTGTGGTAAGAGGTAGGACTTGATAGGGGCAAGGTGGAAGTGGGAGGCTGGGCGAGGTGAGGGTCTGGCGAGGCACTTCAAGCAGGGGGCCGACTGTCGGGGGTGGGGGGGCGGGGATAGTCAAGGGCAGGGGCAGGGGCTCGGACTGGGGCCAGGAGAGACTGCAGTGGCGGTGAGGGCCGAGGCTGGGGCTGGGCTGGAGGCGGGCGCGGTCTCACCCACGCAGCCTTGGCGGTCAGGTGTGCTCTGGAAGCCGGCATGGCAGGAGCACTGGAAGGCACCAATGACGTTGACACACTGGCCGTGCGGACACAGGCCGTCACTCAGGGAGCACTCATCCACATCTGCGGGGGAAACAGATGGCTGGTAAGGGCAGCAGGTGGTGGAGGGGCCCCAGGAAAAGATGGGCCAGTGCCCAGCCGCCTTCTGCACTGGGACACATGCATGCACGGTGATGCACTCACACTCTTGCATCTATGGCCCCCCGTGGGTGTGAGTCTACATCTCTCCCTGGTACAAACACGTGTGTGAAGTTGTTTCAGTCATATTCGACTCTTTTCGACCCCATGGACTGCAGCCCTTCAGGTTCCTCTGTCCATGGGATTCTCCAGGCAAAAATACTGGAGTGGGTTGCCATGCCCTCCTCCAAGGGATCTTCCTGACCCAGAGGTTGAACCTGTGTCTCTTATGTCTCCTGCATTGCAGGTGCATTCTCTACCACTGAGCCACAGTGGAAGCCCAGTACAAATGCGTACCTCACCCTGATCCCCATCCACCCAGGTGCATACTCATAAGACACCCAAAACAGGCCCTCGATACACACTCACCCTCAGCAGACAGGCCCACAAGCTGATCCACACAGCCACATGCACACAGCTCACACAGCAGCACACTCTCACACTCATTCGCATGCAAACACAAACACCCTCAGTAGACACATCTGCACAGCCAGACCCACACTCAGACTCACAAACACACCTCACGCCCACTCATAAACACATTTGCACACCTTGCATTGCATTGGATTTGCTCTTGTGTCACATTTTCTTATCCACTCAGGTAGACTCACAAACAACCCTTGTGTGTGTGTGTGCTAAGTCACTTTAGTCGTGCCCGACTCTGTGACCCCATGGACTGTAGTCCACCAGGCTCCTCTGTCCATGGGATTCTCCAGGCAAGAATACTGGAGTGGGCTGCAATGCCCTCCTCCAGGGGATCTTCATGACCCAGGGATCAAACCTGCATCTCCTGTGTCTACTTTCTTGCAGGCAGATTCTTAACCACTGAGCCACTCGGAAGCCCCAACCCCTGTGTACACACATACAAAAGCACGCTCAATAGACACACCTACATGCACACAGCCCCCTCCACAAACACACTCACCTGTGTGCAAACATGCCCACACTTAGACACACACTCTCTCACAAGCTTATGTTCTCACACAAATAACCACTCCCATCACCTTACATAAGAACAATCATCCTTGTGTAGACACTTATACACTCACAGACTCACACACACACTGATACACACTCACTCTTGGACAGACGCAGTCCCAGAAACACACCTGCATGCTCACACAGACACACAAATACACACTCCTTCCATCTCACAGCCACACAAGTGACACTTCACATGGGTGCACACTGATCCACACTCACACACTTGATTTTCCATTTTCACACAGAAACACACAAATGTGCCCTCACAATACCTGATGCATGTGACCACTCATGCACACAAATACACAAGTATGTACTCAGGGAGATGCACAAACACACAAACTCGTATCCTCTCCTTCTTGCAAGCCATACTCACCTTCACAGGCAGTGCCCTCGGCTGCCAGCGCATGTCCAGGGGGACACTGGCACTCGTAACTCCCATCTGTGTTGGTACAGGTGCCTCCCCGGCACAGCAGTGGGTCCCGGGCACACTCATCCACATCTGGGCATGTGGAGAGAGAGAGGATGTATGAGATGCTGACCCAGGTTGGTGTGATGGGGCTCACGGAAGCTCCCAAGCCTGTCGCCCTGGCTGAGGCTCTGGAGCCCTGGGGTGTGGAGGAGCCAGGGGAGTCAGAATGGGAGGGAAGCTGGAATTCTCAGAGTTTTCAGGGACACAGGCTGACATTGCTGGAGCTAAAGGAGGCCCTGAGGAGGCCCCTCCCCACCCCAGAAGCAACAGGGGGAAGGCAAGGCCCAGCTCACCGGGCATTAGTGCACAGGACCAGGGGCCTCACCACTCACCTCAGCACCCCCTTCCCACTCCAGCCTCAGGGGCCTCCTCCCATTGCTCCTGTCAACCCCAGGGCCTTTGCACACACTGTTTCCCCCTTCACCTTCCCCCCTCCCCACAACAATTTCTTCCACCCCTCAGGCCCACCCCAGAGCCTTTGCACACACTGTTCCCCCTTTCCACCTTCCCTCCTCCCAACAGCAGCTCCTTCCATCCCTCACATCCACCCCTAGGGCCTTTGCACACCCTGTTCTTTCTCCACACACCTCTTCAGCCCTTCTTCACAATTACTCCCACTCTCTTGGCCCCACAGAATGGACTACATCCCTGGGGTTCTCAGCTCACACTGCACCGTATAGCCCTTTCAAGCGCTTCTGACAGTGGCTCTTTATTTTCTGTTTGTCTAGGGATTTGTTTTATCCTATCAGGTCCTGAGCTCCAAGGGAATGGCCCCCTGTATCCGAGCTCTCCATAGTTCCCCCGAGTAGACACATGTGAAACATGCACTGAATGAATGAGAAAAATGAAAAGGGGAGAGGCTCCTCTTTCCATGACCCTCTCCTCTTCTCATGCTACCCCCACCCTGGGAGAACCTGCCCAAATCTTGGTCCCCATGCTTCTCATCAGAACGCCAGACCCAGTGTTCGGCAGTCTTTGGGGGCGACACCCCCACCTGCTGTGTCCCAGCTGGATCGTGGCTTCTCTCCACTCCTGCCCCCTCCACCCACATCCGGCACAGCAGTGTCCCCCCACCCCATTCCTTGGCTCAGCCCCAAGACCCATGGGCACCACCCCGCCCTAGGGTGGCTGCCGACCCATGCAGTTCTTCATCAGCATGAAGCCACTCTCGTAGCCACGGAGACACTTGCACTCGAAGCTGCCTGGGGTGTTGACACAGGTGCCCTGGCCACAGAGGTCAGGGGAGATGTGGCACTCGTCGATGTCTGTGGAGACAGTGGACATGGGCCGGGCCTCCCTGTCTGCAGACATCCAGGGCCGCAGGGGAGCCCCACATTGCTGAACAGAGCCAGGGAAATGGAGGTACTGTGACTGCACCCCCAGATGAGAGCAGGGAATTTCTTTCCAGCCTGCAGGCCCCTGGAGGTCACTTTTCTTTTAAATTAATCAATTTATTTACTTGCTGCATTGGGTCTTAGTTGAGGCGTGTAGGCTCTTTCAGTTGAGGTATGTGGGATCTAGTTCCCTGACCAGGGATCGAACCCAGGCCCCCTGCATTGGAAGCATGGAGTCTTAGCCAAAGGACTACCAGGGAATTTGCTGGAGGTCACTTTTGCCATGCCAAGTTGCTTCATTTGTGTCTGACTCTGCAATCCCATGGACCGTAGCCCACCAGGCTCCACTGTCCATAGGATTCTCCAGGCGAGAATAATGGAGTAGATTGCCATGCCCTTCTCCAGGGGATCTTTCTGACTCAGGGATCGAACCCATGTCTCTTATGTCTCCTGCACTGGCAGGAGGGTTCTTTACTACTAACTAGTGCCACCTTCTGCCAGCCCCTCCTTTTGTAGCCAGGATCCTGAAGGCGCAGAAAGGGTATTGAGCTGCCCTGGGTCACACAGCAGGCAAGCAGGTGGAACAAGGCCAGTTCTTGCCTTTTAGGCGCCTCTAGTTTGTGGCCCCCCGTCCCTCAGGCACTTGCCCAAGGAGACAGAGGCAGGTACATACCTGTGCAATTCCTTTCCTGGGCATCCAGGGCGAAGCCCCCTGCACAGGAGCAACGGAAGCTGCCCACGGTGTTGCGGCAGGTTCCATGGGCACACAGCCCAGGGAAGGCTTTGCACTCGTTCACATCTGCAGCACGGGAGTACAAAACGTCACACTGCTCCATGTCCCTGAGTCCCCTGCCTCCTGAGCATTCACCCCTCTGATCACAGATACCTGGTCTCTCCCAAACCTGCGTCCCACCTCCAGGCCTCTGCCCACGCTCTGCCCTCTCCCCATCGGCCACCCACACTCCCCAAGCCCAAATGCACCTTTATAGAAGGGACGGCCTGACAGGAAGTCCCGGCTGGCAAAGCCCAGCCCCCGGGGACACAGGCTGGTGAAAGCCTGGGACTCGGGCTCAGGGCAAGCCTCACACGCGGTGCCCCATGCGGCCCCCACGGTGCAGCAGCAGACATCCATCCGGTACTTGCCCAGCAGGGCAGCTCCACACTCGTCCTCCTCCCAACGCAGGAAACAAAGCTCCAGACGCATGTCTGCAAGGAGGGGTGGTCACCGGTCCCGCCCCTGCCACACTCTGGCTGCCAGGACAGGCAGTGTCATCCGAAGCTCCCTCCCCAGTGGGGAGACTGAATTCCTCAGCTGAAGCTCCATGTCCTCCAAGTGACTTTTTTTTTTTTCCACACTGGAGGGCTTGTGGGATCTTAGTTCCCCAACCAGGGATCAAACCCAGGGCACTGGCAGTAAAAACAGCTGAGTCTTAACCACTGGACCACAGGGAATTCCCAACAGTTACACTGGAATAAGGGTATAACCCAACAGTTACATTTTTTTTTTAATAAAATTTTTTTAAAGTTTTTTTTTTGATGTGGACCATTTTTAAAGTCTTTATTGAATCTGTTACAATATTGCTTCTGTTCCATGTTTTGGCTTTTTGGCGGAGAGACATGTGGGGTCTTAGCTCCCAGACCAGAGAAGGAACCTGTACCCCCTGGATTGGAAAGCAAATTCTTAACCACTAGACCACCGGGGCAGTCCCCCAAAGTTACATTTTAATAATAACTTGCACTGCTAGGTGCTTGCTATGTGCTGGGCACTGTCCTAAGCTCATCAACCCATTTAATCTTCAAAATAACACCAAGAGGAAAATGGTTATCATCATGTTCATTTTACAGGCAAGAAAACTGAGGCAAAGATGAGTTAGGTAGCTGGCCTGAGGCCACACAGTAAGAGGTAGAGAGAGATTTAGACCAGGCCACTTGGCTCCAGAGTGTGTATGTTTAATTTGTAAAACCTCCTTAGAATAATCTGGCAGTGGATAAGGCTTCCTCAATACCAGACACAATGGTCTAAGACTGGGGCTGGCTAACTACAGCCCAGAGTGCCAGCTGCCTGTTTTTGTAAATAAAGTTTTATTGACATACAGTCACGTTCATTTATTTCTGTCCTACACAGTAGACCTGCATAGCTGCAACAGACTGTGAGGCCCCTAGAGCTGAAAATATTTGCTCTCTGGCCCTTTGAAGAAACAACTGGCTGATCCCTAGACTAGGACAATTTTTCACTCCTTGCAAAAGGAACATACATTTAAGTGGATCCATTTGAGAATGAGACCCTATTATAGAATCTTTAGAAAAAATAAACAGAAGTGCCATGACACACAGGAATCCGGATGTCTTAAGTTCCTGGGTACCCAATGCCTTGGTCCAGGGCTGCTCAGACAGCATTTCACCTGGCTGTGAATTCAGCAATGTGTTTATTTTTTCTTTACTCGGCTACTTTCTTTCCTTGCTCATATTTTGGGATCAGCAAGAAGACCTGATGCACACCTGAAGCTCAGTTTAGAAGGAAATCAAAGTTGAAAAGAGTCATCAGGGCCCATCTGTCTTCTGTTGACCAGGATCCATGGTGCCACCGAGGAGGCCGCTAATGGGTTAATATTACTATGGGAGGAAAAACTGACAGAATGCAGTGCCCTACGGGCTGGCTGGTGGATGCTTTTGGCCAAGAAATGTCCTGTTCAAGATATTGATGGTGTAAAGCAAGAAGCCCTCCTTGAGGGGGAAAATATCTCAGAGCCTTTGAGCCTGAGGGCAAGCCATTCTGGGTGAGGGTTTGAGCCCTGGACACTGAGGAAAGGTTGCGGGCATGAATTACCACTCATGATAGAGGTAGGTGCCTCATGCTCAAATCCACCTCCTGTAAACCTTGTTTGGTAGCAAGAAAGAATATACCAAGGCGGCAGGTAACATTCCATGAGATTGTGCCATTTGCAATGAGCTTCATTAGAAATGCAGTTGATTAAGTGGATCCAACCCCTCCAAAAAAAACAAATATCTTTGGAGACACATTAGCAAGGAGGTGGGCAGAGTCCAAGAGGACCCCCAAGACCCCACCTGTCCCTAGGAAGAGCCTCCAGCTGTTGGGAGTGGAGGCAATGAAGGAAGGGCAGGCGGCCCTGCACCGGACCCTGCAGGCCCACACTCACCTATGCACAGCCGCCCGGAGGTGTCCAGTGTCAGGCCCTCTGGACACTCGCAGCGGAAGGAGCCGGCGGTGTTGATGCAGCGTCCATTGGGACAGACGCCGGGGAAGACCTCACACTCATTCACATCTAGGCAGCAGCAAGCAAGGAGAGGCGAGAGCTGCAGGCTCCCAGGGAGCTGTCTCCCTGGGCGCTCAGGACACCACGTGGTTCTTGGGGAGGTGGGAAGAGGCAGTGCCAGCCTCCTGGGCTGGGGGACTGTGGGGAAGACCCAGATACCGAGGAGGGAGATCCCCAGTGACTTCAGAGAGGGCCTTGGGCAGCCGCCATGACACCTGCCGGCTCTAGGTGGTGGGGGAGTGGCGGAGAAGTGCAGAGTGGGGCGTTACCTTCGCAGCTGAGCCCCTTCACGCGGGCGAAGCCTCGGGCACAGGCGGGGTCTGCGATTGGGGCCAGGAGTCATTCTCTCCACCCAGATCCAGGGGACCTGTTCCCCCCCACGGTTCTCTCAATGGCCAGGGAGCCCCCAGAGCCCGCCCCCTGGGGCATTACCCAAGTCACAGCGTTCGCAGGGGCTCCCCCAGGCAGCGCCGAGCGTGGCGCAGCATTCGGAGCGCAGGGCGGCTCCGAGCAGGTTCGCCTCGCAGCGGCCACCCTGGATCTTCAGCCAGCAGGTGCCTTGGGTGCTGTCTGCGGGGAGGGCCCGGCTGTCTCATCTGGCAGGCCCACACCTGCGCACTAGCCCGCAGAGACCCAGACTTCCCCCGGGCGGGCGTCGGGGGCCCCGCTGCTCCGCGGGGCCTCTCACCTAGGCACATGGTGCCGGAAGGTCCCAGGCGGCTGCCGGGGGCGCACTCGCAGGCGTAGGAGCCGGCCAGGTTGCGGCACACGCCATTCACACACGGGTTGGACAGGCACTCGTCGTAGTCTGCAAAGACAACCCGCCCCGGATCCCCATCAGGTCCCTGAGCTGCTGGAGCTGGAACTGCGCGCAACCTGAAGCCTCTCCCCTCCGCGCTGCCGAAGTCCAACGGCAGGGGGCGCACGAGGTCAGAAGGCGAGGGAATGGACTGGGCTGGCGCAGAGGCGCGTCTGTTTGCATTAAATGGTGCAGTGCATCTGTGCGTGCAAGCCGACATGCAGGATCCTGGGAGCCCGCAACGGGTGAAAGTGCACAGGGACAGGCACAATGGGGAACGGTGGCCTTGCAAGGGTCAGTCATGGCACAAGAGAGGCCAAGAGTGAGAGGCAGGAGGAAAACCCAGAGGGGGAAGGGACCTGGTTGTGGCGGGAGAGGGGGCAGTCCACTGGACTCTGTGTGTGTGTGTGTGTGTGTGTGTGTATGTTTGTGTGTGTGCGCAAGCTCATGCAGGTATCTGTGAGTGCCCAGGGGTCTGCAATGGACAAGGTCATTGCAACAAAGTGTGTGTAGTGTGTGTGAGGGCAGGTGGGCACATATTCCTGTGTGTATCTATATAAGTGTGTGAGTGCACAACTGTGTGGGTATGTGGTGTCTGCACATATAAGTGTGTGTGGCTGTGAGCCTAAGTGTATGAAAGGGTAAAAATGTGGACACACACGGGTCTTTGAGAGTGTGCACATTAGAGTGTATGATGTGTGGGACTGTGACTCTGAGTGTGAATATGGGTGTGTGAGTCTGTTTTGTGTGAGTACTGGTATATAATCAAGTGATCATCAAGTGGGTGAATGTCAGAGTGTTTGCATAAGGGTGTGCCTTAGAGGGTGTAACTCTGGTTGTGAGCATGCGTGTCCGACTCCTTGTGGCCCCATGGACTGCAGCATGCCAGGCTTCCCTGTCCTTCACCATCTCCTGGAGTTTGCTCAGACTCATGTCCATTGAGTCAGTGATGCCATCCAATCATCTCATCCTCTGTTGCCCCCTCCTCTTCAGGCCCTCAATCTTTCCCAGCATCAGAGTATTTTCCAATGAGTCGGCTCTTCACATCAGTGAGAGTAAGTGTGACTGTGGGTACTGTGTGAGTGTGAGGCTGAGTACGAATACATGTATACCTTTGCGCATGTCTGTGTGGGTGAATGCAGGCATACACGCGTCTGGCAGCACGTGTGTACCCACAGCATGCAGTGTGCATAAGTACTTGTGTGCGTGTGCATGTCTGGGTGCCCTCAGGACCCTGTACCTTCGCAGGCCTCCGAGTCTGGCCGGAAGCTGAAGCCCTGGGGGCAGGAGCAGCTATAGCTGCCTGGGCTGTTCTGGCACTGCCCGTTGTCACACAGGAGGCTGTTGAGGGCGCACTCGTCCACATCTGAGGGCGGGGATGGGGCCGGAGAGCGGGGTGAGGTGTGTGCAGTGGGGGCGGCACCCCCTCTGCCCTTGCACTCGCAGGCACACTCACCAGTGCACTCCGAGCCATCCGCGACTGCCTCGTAGCCCAGGTTGCAGACGCAGCGGTAGCTGCCCCGCAGGTTCTCACACATGCCGTTGGCACAGATATTGGGGTCGAGGGCACATTCGTTGATGTCTGCAACAGGAAGACGGCATCAGCAGCTGCCCCCAGATCCCTGGAGGCTCCAGAAGCCAGGCCCTCCGGGGCCAGAGCTCCCACCTAGACCTTGCCTCCTTCCCCTGGAAACCAGGGTTTCTCAGTACCATGGATCATTCTTTGCTTTGTGGAGCGGGGGAGGGGAACCTGTGCAATGTTGAGCAACATCCCCAGCGTCTACCCATGAGATGCCAAGAGCGCTGTCCCCAATATTTGTCCAGACATTGCCAAATGGCACCTGGGGGTGGCAAAACTGTCCCCAGTGTGGAACTCATGGAACAGACATTATTACATCAGCAACATAATTTCTTTCACAGTGCGATCATAATCACTAATGTTATAAGATGCTTGCTGTTTTGTGCCGGGTATATTAACTCATTTGGCCCTCACAACATCCCTGAAATGGGACCTACTAGTATATCCACTTTACGAAAAGGAGGCGCAGAGATGGGAAGTAACTTGATCAGTATTCAATCAGTAAACAGAAGGGCCTGGAGAGTTCCCTGGTGGTCTAGCGGTTAGGAATCAATACTTTCACTGCCATGGCGTGGGTTCAATTCCTGGTCGAGGAACTGAGATCTCCTAAGCCTCACGGCACAGCCAAAGGTGGAGGGAAAATAGGCAGCCCCATATGTCAAAAACGAAAAAAAAAAAAAAAGAATGCTGGCTGGGATTTAAGCCCAGGCATTTGGCTCTATAATCTGTCCCTTTAACTGAGGGAGGGGCCCTGGACATCTGTCCTGCCCCCATGGCCCAGTGGTGGATGGGAAACCTGGCTGTATCCTAAGTCCTTTTATTTCTTGCTCAGGCAGGAGGGCTGTAACAGGAAGGGATGGTGTCATAGGCTGGAGTCCTCATCCCCAGGATCACCTCAGCAGGTGACTTTATTTGAGATGGACATATAGTCTGTTCTGATTGTATCCTTATAAAAGTGGAGGTCTGGGCACAGACACGGGGTGAACCCTGTGTCGAGAGGAAGGCAGAGGAGTTTGGGATTAACATATATACATGCCTACATGTGTGCTCAGTCGCTTCAGTCGTATCTGATTCTGCGACCCCATGGACAGTAGCCCTCCAGGCTCCTCTGTCCTTGGGATTCTCCAGGCAAGAATACTGGAGTGGGTTGCCATACCCTGCTCCAGGGGATCTTCTCAATGCAGGGATCAAACCCACATCTCCTATGACTCCTGCACTGATTCTTTACCACTGAGCCACCTGGGAAGAAGTTCCTAACATATATATACTACCCTATATAAAACAGAAAACAGACAAGGACCTACTGAATAGCACGGGAATTAAACTCAATATTTTATAACAACCTATAAGGGCAAAAAATCTGAAAACTGTATATATATATATATACTGAAACTATATATATATATATATATACTGGAAAGTATATATATCATATATATATATTACTGGAAAGTATATATATCATATATATATATACATATATATATATAGTGTCTGAATCACTTTGCTGTACACCAGAAACATTGTAAATTAAAAAAAAAAAATAAGGATGAAGGCAGAGATCAGGGAGATGCTTTGACCAGGCAAGGATTAACAGCTAAGTGCCAGAAGCTGAGAGAGGTGTGAGACAGACTCTTCCTAACAGCCTCCGAAGAGGCCACTCCTGCTCACATCTTGATCTGGGACATTTAGCCTCCAGAGCTATGGGAGAATGACCCCCAGCCTGTGATACTTTGTGGAACCCGGTGACCTGACCGGGTTCCCAGCCAAGTCCCTGCCCCTCAGTACCAGCCCTGCCCCACTCACCTCTGCCATCCGTGGTGATTCCAAGACCGCTGCTGCATAGGGCCTGGAACTCAGCTGCGGTGGCAGGAACAGGGAGAGAGGGGTGGTCATTGGCCATTGCTGAAGCCAAGCCATGCCCAAGACATGGCCCCCTGGGGCTGGGCAAGGGTCTGGGACTAAGATGCCTGCTCCAATGGGAAGAACAGTCTTCCTTCTGTCTCTTCTTGGGGGAGAGACATCCACCCCACCCCATGGGAGCCAAGCTCCCCACCACCACTGTCCCCTCCTGCCCACACCCCCCCACACGGTAATAAACCACAAGCAAGGGCTAAAGAAAAATGGGGCCATGGAAAGTGCATGGGGGCGGGGCAACTGAGGCTCTCACCAGAGTTCTTGGGGGGACACGGCCGACAGGGCTCCCCAAACCCATGGGCTGGGCTTGCACAGCAGCACTCGGACTTGGTGACAGCACCGGGGAAGGGGCGGGCACAGGAGCCCTGGTTGAGGGCCCCGTAGCACGTGCTGCGTACGTGGGTGTCCACGCACACTCGACCGTCAGCGCCCACTGCGAGACCCCCGAGGCAGCGGCAGTGGAAGGAGCCCTCGGTGTTGGTGCAGTGACCATTCATGCAGATGCCTGGCGTCTGGCACTCATCAATGTCTGCAGGGGTCGTGGGGGGCACTGCGACGGGTCCCAGCCACCCCATCCCCACGCCCCACCCGCCCTTGCCACCTCCCCTCTCCTCTTCTTCCCCACCCCCATGGGTTCCCCTGTGGTCCAGCCTGCAGCTTCTCACCCACACAGTGGCGGCCACCGGGCGCCAGCAGGAAGCCGGGTTTGCAGAGACACATAAAGCTACCGTCCTCGTTTAGGCACACTCCGTTGGCACACATGGTGGTGGCTGCACATTCGTTGTGGTCTGGGGACACCAGGAGAGGCTGGGTCCCAGCAGGGTCCTGGCACCCACCCTTTCATTGGGCCAGTCCTAACAGGTAGACCAGCCCGGCCCTCATGTCTCCAGGGACTGCTCCTGGGGCTATGGGAGCCTGATAGGATGAGACATGGCTGTGGATGTTAGGTTTTATGACTGTGAACTCCCCTGGGGCCAACTGGAACCACTAGCTCATATCTGCATCTTCCATCCTGGCACACATAGGTGCTCCATGAATAGTTATTCAAAGTCCTTTAAATAAGTCAGGTGGTGTCTGCACAACATCTCACTAAATGCCTGCAAATTGTTCATTTAAAAATGGTTAAGATGATAAACATGTTATGTAGGGACTTCCCTTGTGGCTCAGTGGTAAAGAATCCGCCTGCCAATGCAGGGAACTCAGGTTCTATCCCTGGTCCAGGAAGATCCCACGTGCCAAGGGGCAACCAAGCACACGTGCCGTAACTACTGAAGCCTGAGTGCCTAGAGCCTATGCTCTGCAATGAGAAGCTCATGCAACGCAACTAGAGAAAGCCTGTGAGCAGCAGTGAAAACCTAGTGCATCCAAAAAAATTAAAAAGTTATGTATATTTCACCAAGATAAAAAATGCAAAAAAAAACTGAAAAAATTGAGGTAGTGGTTGCATGAAATAATGAATGTACAAAAATGCCACCGAATTATTCCTTTAAAAAAGGTAAGATACAAACTACTATATATAAAATAGATAAACAAGGTCCTACAGTATAGCACAGGGAACATATACAATATTTTATAATAAACTATAATGGAAAAAAGGGTTAAAATGGTCAATTTTATGCTGTGTGATTGTGCCATAATTCTTAAAAATGCAGAAAAGAATTGCATAAATAAGATGGTGGTTGCATGACACTGGAAATATCCTAAATGCCACCAAATTGTTCACTTAAAAATGCTGTTTCACACTTCATGATGTTTATTATTAATACATAACTGTATGATCTTTATTACATAAAAATGGATGCTTAGTTGTGTAAATACACAAATGAGACCTAGAAGGACACATCAAACAGTAAACTGCTTGTGTTAATGGATGACTAGTTTTTTGCTTGTGTTTTTTTGGTTTCCTATTATGCAAGTGTTAACTTTTAAGAAATAAATGTTATTTTTAAAAACCTTTAAAAATGCTATGTTTATCTTCCTGCAAAAAAAAAAAAAGAAAGGTGGTTGCACAACATTGGGAATTACTAAGATTTTCACTTTTAGATGATTAAATTTATCTTGTGTGAATTGCACCTGCATTTAAAACGGAAAGGGCAAAAACTGTCAGCTGACAAGAAAATAATCTAAAGGCTTCCCTGGTGGTCCAGTGGTTAAAAATCCACCTTCCAATGCCAGGGACTCCGGTTAGACCCCTGATCAGGGAACTCGGATCCCACTGCGGTGGGGCGACCAAGCTGGAGTGTCACAACTACTGAGCCTGCGTGCGCTGGGGCCCACATGCCACGGCTAGAGAGAAGCCCATGCACCAGAGCCAAGAGCATGCCTGCAGCATCGAAAGACCCCGCATGCTACAGGAAAATCCCGCACAATACAACTTAAACCCGATGCAGCCAAATAAATATTTTTTTTTCCGAAAACCTTTCTTAAAAAAATAGTTTAATTTAAAAGAAGGCAGTTAGTGCAGTACAGATATGATTTGTTTACCAAAGTACAGTGTTAAATAAAAAAGGATTGAAGCAAGAAGAAGGAAGAAAGGGAGGGAGGGAGGGAGGAACGGAGATAGGGACAGAAAAAACATAATGAATACATAAAAGGTCCACACCTAAATGTGTACGTGAACTTTCACAGCGGCATTATCCGTAAGAGCAAAAGTGGAAGCAACCTGAATAGACACCAACTGATGCCAGTAGAACGTCATCTGCTCATACAATGGAATGGCATTTGACAGTAAAAAGGAACGACATTCTGACACTTGCTCCCACATGGATGGACCTTGAAAATGTGACGCATCAGTGAAAGAAGCCAGTCACAAAAGGCCACAGAGTGTGTGATTCCATTTATACAAAAAACGCCCAAAACAGGCAAATCCATGAGGACAGAAAGTAGATTAGTCTCCTGCTGAGGGGTGGGAGGGAGGGGAGGGAGGACAGATGATTCTGGAATGACTGCTAATGCAGAGGAGGTGATAAACAGGTTCTGAACTTGGACTGTGGTGATGCTTGTACTGAAAGCCATTGAGGTGTACACTTTAAAAGGCTACTTTTATGGTATGAGAATTATATATCTATAAAGATGCTAAAATGGTTTTTAAAAATGAATGAATGCACAAGCAACTATGCTCAGCATTTTATAACCTATAAAGAAAAAGAATCTGAAACTTTGCTGTCCATCTGAAACTAACACAACACTGTAAATCACCGACACTTTAATTTTAAAAATTAATTTAAAATTTTATATGTACCAAGAGAAAACAATAAAGACCAAACTAATGATTTCATCAACTCTGACTGGTTACAGACTATGCGGAGATCTGAAGGCAACATTAAAGACCTGATGGTTAAATGTGAAACAATGAATTAACCATTAGAATTAATCAAAATTAATTTCAGTACAGGGCTTCCCTGGTGGCTCATGGTAAAGTATCTGCCTGCCAATACAGGAGACACAGGTTCAATTCGTGGTCCAGGGAGATCCCACATGCTCTGGAGCAACTAAGCCCATGCACCCCAATCACTGAGCCTGTGCTCTAGAGCCTCGGAGCCACGGCTACTGGGCCAGTGTGCTGCAGCTGCAGAAGCCTGTGCACCTCAGAGCCTGTGCTCCACAGAGAGAGCACAGGAGAAGCCACTGAAATGAGAAGTCCACGCACAGCGACTAGAGCAGCCCCTGCTCACCGCAACTGGAGAAAGCCTGTGCCCAGCACTGAAGACCCAGCATGGCCAAAAATAAATAAATAAATAAATAAAAATTAATTTCAGTAGGTGATATCTAACTAATAGAACAATGTAAATAAAAATAATGATTTATGCATGGAAATAAATTACCGTACTTCACAGTAACGCTAAGAAAATGGCTAATTTGATAATCAACTTTCTAAATCTATCTAATAATAAAAAGTAAACACTGCAAAAAAATAAAACAACAAAATTCTGTAAAGCAATTATCCTTCAATAAAAAAATAGATTAAAAAAAAAAGAATGAATGCAGAAAGGAAAAAAATTCCTTCCCAGTGAGGGAAGATTAAGACGGTCTCAGACAAGGTGACAGAAGAGGACAAAAGGAGTCCCTAGTGGCCCCCACAAGCTGTGAGGAGTTCAGTTGGCATCCCCCATACCCCACAGGGAATCTGAGACCAAGGTGCTCTCCATGGTCCTGACCCACCTCTCTCGGAGGCAGATGAGGGGCTGTGTGTCAGGGGCAGAAGCAGACAGCACAGTCTTACCCCAGAGGCCTCTTCCTTGAAGGGGAGAATGAAGGCATGGGTAGAGAGTGGACAGACCACAAGAAGGCTCTCAGATGGGCTGGCTGGGCTCAGGAAGGGAAGCAGAGGAAAGAAAGGATGGAGTGAAAGCAGGAGTGGCAAGATGCAAGAAGCAAGGTAGGGACTCCCTCGGTGGTCCCATGGCTAAGATTCCAAGCTCCAAATGCAGGGGTCCTGGGTTAGATCCCTGGTCAGAGAACTGATCCCACATGCCTCAACTAAGACCTGGTGCAGCCAAATAAATTATTAAATATTTTTCTTTTTTAAAAAGAGGTAAGGAGGCACTAAAAGGCAGCTACTGGGGCCCAGAAGCCCCCTCCCCATCCACCCACCCTCAACTCACCCACACAGTTCTTGCCGTCAGTGCTGAGCTCAAAGCCTGCATTGCAGACACACTGGAAGCTGCCCTCCGTATTGACACAGCGGCCGTGATGGCAGAGGCCACTGCTGGTGATGCATTCGTCTATGTCTGGGGGTAGGGGCAAGGCAGGCAGGCGGTCAGCAGGCATCCTCCCAGGACCCCCAGACTCCAATTTGGGCCAGAGATGCAGGTTCCACCAGCCAGCCCCCCTGGCACCCCCACTTCCAAGGGATGGCCATACCCAGGCATGCCTGCTTGGTGAGCGTCGCCTGAAAACCCTCGTGACACTGACAGCGGTAGGAGCCGGGGGTGTTGATGCAGTCTCCGTGGCGGCAGGGGCCGCTGGCACATTCATCCACGTCTGCAGGCAGAGGACTCTGAACCCGAGTCTGGCAAGGCACACCCCCACCCCCAGCCTATCCACCGCCTACCAATGCACTCCCCCCGGACGTCCTGTGCGTAGCCCACGTTACACTCGCAGCGGTAGCTGGAAGGGGTGGGCAGGCAGCGGCCGTTGAGACACAGGTTGGTGAAGTGTCGGCAGATGTCGATGGTCTGGTTCAGTGTGGCTGTGCCTGTGGATGGGGCCGATGGAGCCGGGCGGGTACCTGACTGAGGGCTGGGCTCATAGTTCAGACACACATTCAGAGGCTGGGACCCCACCCCCTACGGCCAGGCTCTCCCACTATAGCCCAGCATCCTGCCCTAAATTCAGACCCTCCACTTGCCTGAGAACCCGGATCCCCATTCCAGCCCTAGTGTGCATGCCAAGTCACTTCAGTCATCTCTGACTCTGTGCGACCCCCTGGACTGTAGCCCACCAGGTTCCTCTGTCCAAGGGATTCTCCAGGCGAGAATACTGGAGTGAGTTGCCATCTCCTTCTCCAATTCCAGCCCTAGACCTTCACCCAAAGCTCAAACTCGGCCTTGGAGGCTGGGATCCCCAATCTGCCCCCACCCCTAGACCACTGTCAGTACTCCCATCCCCTCTGCCCAGGCCATGACCCCCACTCCAAAGCCCAGTCCAGACCCTGAGGCCTGGATCCCCTTTTCCACCAGAGGGGTCTTGGACCCCTCCTCCCAAGTCCTCACCAATGCTGGCATCTCCAAGGCCCAGGCTGGGAACCCCACGACCATTGGAGACGTGGGAGCTGTGGCGTGCCAGCCCTGGGCCAGGACCCACACCGCCACTGGTTCTGAAGCCAGGGAGGCTGGGGAAGGGGCCTGGATAGGAGGGCAGGAGCGGGAGCCCCGGGGCACACAGTCGCTGGAACTCATCTACAAGGGAGTGGGGTTGGAAGTGAAGCCTTCAGTTGTACCCCCAGGCCCCCAAACCGCAGGCCGAGCTCTGGCATAGAGGAAGGCGGGAGGCACCCCCAGGCACTCACCAGAGCCCGGAGGAGGGCACAGCTCAGGGGCTGGGCCAGCTGCCCAGCACCTGCCCTTGTCACAGCAGCACTGCCTGTGGGTGTAGTGGCCCGCGAGGTCTCCAGCACAGCGGCCTGCAATCAGCATGGCAAAGCAAGTGCCAGCACGGTGGTCTGCAGCAGGGGGCGGGGTGGGAGGGGTAGGGAGGACCGTTCATGTTTGCTCAGTCGCTGTTCAGTGGTGTCTGACTCTTTTGCGACCCCATGGACTAGAGCTCACCAGGCTCCTCTATAATTGGGATTCTTCAGGCTGCAATACTGGAGTGCTAGCCACTCCTTCCTACAAGGGATCTTCCCAGCCAGGGATCGAACCTGCATCTCCTGCATTGGCAGGCAGGTAGATTCTTTACTGCTGAGTCACCTGGGAAACCCTGAGGACCAGTTACCAGACTTCACATCCCAGCTCCACCAGCACCATTTGCCGGACAGACCTCCTTGCCTCTCTGTGCCTCAATTTCACCATGCATGGACCAGAGATGCTCAGAGCACTCACATCAGAAGAGTGTTGCAGAGTGCACTCTATCTGGCATGTGGCCGATACTCGCTGAGAGGATTAAACCAAGTTTAAACCAAGAGGTAATAAACCAAGATTTCCAAATTACCCCAGAGAAGGAGGTTTGGGCTCATGCCAAGCAAAAGTGTCCCATATCAAACGGTGGCATTGTCAGTAAGCTCCCTGGGATATTCAACCACACTGAGGAAGACCCCAGGATCAGGGGGTTGCCTCGATGGGAAGTCAAGCTGGATGCTCAAACAGAGATGCTGGGATCTGTAGCTGGGTAGCCTCACTTGCCAGCCCTGGGCATTCTGCAGAAACCCAAGAGGCTTTTCATTTGAAGAGGGGCCAGGGGAGCAAAAGCTATGATGAACCTAGACAGCGTTGGACCATAGAAAAAGCAAGAGAGTCCCAGAAAAACATCTATTTCTGCTTCATTGACTATGCCAAAGCCTTTGACTGTGTGTATCACAACAAACTGTGGAAAATTCTTCAAGAGATGGGGATACCAGACCACCTGAGCTGCCTCCTGAGAAACCTGTATGCAAGTCAAATAGCAACAGTTAGCACCGGACACTGAACAACAGACTGGTTCCAAATTAGGAAAGGAGTATGTCAAAGCTGTATATTGTCACTGCTTATTTAAATTATATGCAGAGTACATCATGAAAAACGCTGGGCTGGAGGAAGCACCAGCTAGAATCAAGATTGCCAGGAGAAATATCAATAAACTCAGATATGCAGATGACACCACCCTAATGGCAGAAAGTGAAGAGGAACTAAAGAGCGACTTGATGAAAATGAAAGAGGAGAATGAAAAAGCTGGCTTAAAACTCAACATTCAGAAAACTAAGATCATGGCATCTGGTCCCATCACTTCATGGCAAATAGATTGGGAAACAATGGAAACAGTGGCTGACTTTATTTTCTTGGGCTCCAAAATCACTGCAGATGGTGATCACAGCCATGAAATTAAAAGACGCTTGCTCCTTGGAAGAAAAGCTATGACCAACCTAGACAGCATATAAAAAGCAGAGACATTACTTTGCCAACAAAGGTCCATCTAGTCAGGGCTATGGTTTTTCCAGAAGTCATATATAGATGTGAGAGCTGGATCACAAAGAAGGCTGAATGCCATAGATGTTTTTGAACTGTGGTGTTGGCGAAGACTCTTGAGAGTCCCTTGGACTACAAGGAGATCAAACCAGTCAATCGTAAAGGAAATCAGCCCTGAATATTCACTGAAAGGACTAATGCTGAAGCTGAAGCTCCAACACTTTGGCCACCTGATGAGAAGAACTGCCTCAACTGGAAAAGTCCCTGATGCTGGGAAAGACTGAGGGCAGGGGCAGAAAGGGGCAACAGAGGATGAGATATTTGGATGGCATCACCGACTCAATGGACATGAGTTTGAGCAAACTCTGGGAGGTAGTGAAGGACAGGGAAGTCTGGCATGCTGCAGCCCACCAGGTCTCAAAGAACCAGACACAACTCAGCAACTGAACAACAGGGGAGCAGACTGAGAGCTGCAGCCCCTGGGGAGACCGAGGCAGAGGCTCCCCAGATATGAAAACCAGGGGCACACTTCCACTGTGACCTCAAATCTGATGGCTTTATTCAGTGATCAAGTTTCTCGGGTTCTGGTTCTTTTAAAAGACAGTATTTTTAGGTTTGAAAACCCACAAATTAATGTTAGCCAGTAGCCCACAGTGGAAAAGCCCCTCCAACCAGCCGGGAGGGCCCTTTTAGCCACCCCTGAGCTGCCCAACACTGAGAAAACAGCTAGCATTTCTACCTCCCCAGACACACCCCCATGCACCTGGCAGCAGGGGCGGGAGGGTTCCCCAGGTGCCTGAGTACGAGTCAGGGCTCTGCAATTCCAGCATCATCCCTGGCACTCTAACAGGGCTGTGCATGCCCAGGCAAGAAGAGGTCATCAGACTTGTTCAAGGTCACACAGCTGCTGGAGAGTGAGGCGGGATGGGAAGCCAGGTTCCTGAACCCCAGGGCATCTGACCAAGCAGCTGCCTCTCTAGTAGGGAGGACAAGACAAAATGCAAGAATTTTAATAAAAATGATGCTGCCTTTGCTTATTAAGCATCTACTGTGATCAGGCTCTGCTAAGTGGCCACAAACCCAACTTCTCTGCTCCTCTGTGTTTCTGAATGTGTACTTAGTACTCCCTACTTCCACCCCTGGGTGAATCACTCCATAAATATTTAACCCTCTTCATATACTTTTGAGCTGTGCTGCTGGAGAAGATCTTGAGAGTCCCTTGGACTGCAAGGAGATCAAATCAGTCAATCCTAAAGGAAATCAGCCCTGAATATTCATTGGAAGGACTGATGCTGAAGCTCCAATACTTTGGCCACCTGAGGCAAAGAGCTGACTCATTGGAAAAGACCCTGATGCTGGGAAAGATTGAGGGCAGGAGGAGAAGGGGGTGATAGGGGATGAGATGGTTGGATGGCATCACTAACTTGATGGACATGAATCTAAGCAAACTCCAGGAGATAGCAAAGGACAGGGAAGCCTGGTGTCTGCAGTCCATGGGGCTGCAGAGAGTCTGACATGACTGAGCTAGTGAACAGTAAGATGGGTAAGGACTGCCAGTACTTCACACATAAGGCAGCTGAGGCTAAGCAGAGAGGTTAAGCAACTTGCCCTAGGTCACTTGTAACACAGGACTTAATTGAAAGCCCATTTTCAGAGGACACTTGACCTTGATTCAAATCTAGGCTCTGCTATTTAGTAGGTGGGAAAGGCCCCCAAAGTCCAGGGAACGTGCCAAGAGCTAGTCACCATGCCAGCCAAGATGGCCTTGAGAGGTGGAGAAATAAATAGGTCTGGCACTGGCCACGGCACACTGGCAGAACACCAAATACAGCATTCTCAGTCCTGTCTGGTAGAGATTCTGCCTGAGGGGCCCAGGTGGTGCTGGAGACCTGCCAAGCCCACCTTGCCTCATTAAACCCAGGCTCTACCCATATCTCATCTCAAGTGTTTCTGGCTAGCCCTGTCAGCCACCTCTAAAGTCTAATAAGCAGCTCATCAAGACAGCAGGGTGGGAAGAGAGAGGCCAAGGATCCCCCTGCCCCAGTCAGGTGGGGTGTAGGGGATTACAGGAGGGTGGGTATCCATGGAGAGGCACAGACCTGAGGACTCCACCTTGGTGGCAGGGGGAGAAGGGGGTGAGGGATCTGGGGAGCTGGGTGTAGATAACTATCTCTTCTACATGTGGATTTGGCTCAAGCAAACCTCCCCTCTCAGGACCTCAGTTTATCTCAAACACAGGGTGTAGGGGAAGATGGGTACTTTTTTTAAAGTCTTCAGGAGTGGAAAGAGGGATACAGAGACTGGGGCCAGTGAGGCCAATGGGCAGAAGGATGTAAAGATGGAGGAAGGAGGACAGAGGACCAGAGGGGCACAGAGGTGGGGGCTAAAGGGGCTTGCAGACGGGGGTCAAGAGAGCATAAAGATCAAAGTGTAAGGAGCCAGAATTTCTGAGGGGATGGAAACCAGGGTCCAAAAGTCACAGGACAGAAATTGAAGGGCTCGAGAAGCCCCAGGGCCAGAAGGTTGCAGAGATAAATGAGCAAGGGGTCTGTCTCCTACCTGGCCTCTGCCCATTCAGCCCCCTACCCCGAGCCCTGGCTCACCTAGGCAGCGAGTGCCGTCCAGGCTTCTGGCATAACCACGGGGACAGGTGCACATGTAGCTCCCAACCGTGTTGGTGCAGCCACCCCCTGAGCAGAGGCCTGGCACACTGAGACATTCATCCACATCTACACAGATCAGTGCCGGGTCAGAGCCGGGCAGGGTCCCCCACCAGCCCTATCCCACTTCCTCCTCCTCCCTGCAGGGGGAGACTGAGCCACTCAGAGCAGAGCAGAGAGGAGGTCCCAACTTGAACCTCTCCCCATTGCCCACCTTCACACTTGGCCCCGTTCTCACTGAGCCGGTGTCCAGTGGGGCAGCGGCACTCAAAGGAACCCACAGTGTTGACACAGCTGCCACCCTGGCACAGGCCTGGCACAGCCTGGCACTCATCAACATCTGCAAGGGGATGAGAGGCCCATCAGAGGAGGAAACCAAAACTGCCAAGGGCTCCCACTCAGCCCTGATTCCCAGGACCTCTGTCCTCATGCGTTGGCCCCCTCTACTTACCTTGGCAGGCCCCCGTGTTAATATTGGGGATGAAGCCCCGGCGGCAGGGGTGAGGCTGAGCTGGGCAGAGCTCACATGGGAAGCCCCAGGCCCAGCCCACAGTGGCACAGCAGAGCGCCTTGGTGCAGATGAGGCCTGTCAGCTGGTGCTGGCACCCCTCAGGGCCCACTCGACCAAAGCAGGGCCCTGTCCGGTAGTCTGCAGGGCAGATGGATGTGGCAGCTGGCCTCAGGCTGCCCCCCACCCCATCGCCTTCTGCATTTCCATCCCAGCAGGCCCAGCACAGGCCTCTACCTTTATCACCTGGACTACTGTTGTGGCCACCTTCCCAGCCTCCCTATACTAACACACCAGGTTTTGTTTTGTTTTTTCCTGACCCCAAGCCTCTGCTCATACTGTTCCCTTCCCTTACCTGATGAACTCCTATTCACCTTTCAAAACCCTTTCTCTCCAAAGCAATGTCCAACCAACCTCCAACAGAAGCCAGGATCTCCAAGCCTACAGAGCTTAGAGCATGTCTGGAGACCATGCCCCCTCCCCCAGGCCCACCCTCCTTGCAGGCTTGGGCAGGGACC
Source organism: Antilocapra americana (assembly GCA_007570785.1). Classification (NCBI taxonomy): domain Eukaryota; kingdom Metazoa; phylum Chordata; class Mammalia; order Artiodactyla; family Antilocapridae; genus Antilocapra; species Antilocapra americana. The sequence continues at coordinate 867,370 of ML663012.1, read as the reverse complement.
CACGGATGCCCCGCTAAAGAGGTGGTCCCATCCCTGAGCAACCTCTGGCTCTGCAGAATCTCTCAGACTCCGGGAGGGACCCAGCATCCACCAAATGCTCTGAACCCACAATTTTCATCACTGAACCCCCGCTCAGCCGAAGGTGGTCTCATCAGTCCCCCCCCACCACTGGGCACAGGCCCAGATGTGACTTCCTGGCTCCATGCTCCAGATGGCTCCAATCAAGGGGCTGGCATTGGACCAAGAGAAGCCCCTCCCAGAAGGAGACGCCAAAGCCAGCCCCCAGGCCCGTATGGAGAGGAGCTCCGACACAGTCCTGACTTCCCTAAGCAAAACAGCATTTCTAGACTCTCACCTCAGCCTCCCAGGATACTGGAATCCCCACTCCTTACCCCTTCTTGCCTAGCGTCCAGCCCTGCCTCTCTCTGGGGCCCCCCTCCCACCCCCGCACCAGGCCCCTCCTCTCTCACCCTCCCCACTAACCTTCATTTTCCCTCGGCCACCCTGACTGCTCCCCCTCTGTCAGCCCAAATTCCAACTCTGTTTTCTTGCCAAACCCAGTTTCCCAAAGCCCACCCTGGAACCCAGGCAACCCATAGCCCCTCCAGCTTCTGATTTGTGGCTATACCCTCCCCAAACTGGCTCCAGTCACAGATGGGCCTCAGCAGCAGCCCCCACGCTACGGTCAGCCCCAGGGCCCTTCCCGTCTTTGCCCTCCTGGGCTCCTTGGCCAAGCAAGGCACTCTGGTGGTTCACTGGTCTGGGCATCCCCATCACCACGCACTCCTTTTCACCTTCTCCTTCCCAGTTGCTGGTGGCTGGGCTCCATTTCTTTGGTGGACCTTTAAATCCCCCCGCCTTTTCTTCCACAAGAACCTCAACCACCCATGGGGCTTCAGGCCTCATAGATGTGGAAGCCCCAGACCTGGGTATCCAACTGCCTCCTTGGTGACCCACAGGTTCCTCAGCCAACACTGAGCCTAAGCGTCTTGCCTTTCCCTGCACCCACCTGCCCCTCAGTTTTCAGAGCAGACCTGAGGTTCATCACTATCTCCATCCCTTGCCGCCTCGCATCCAACTTCTCATTGCAACCACTGTCTTTGCCTCAGTGACAGCCTCCTAACAGGTGACTCCTCCCACCTCAGCCTTTGGGGTCACTTCGACAGTGGGGGTGCAGCATAAGGGCGCTTGTCCATCTCATGAACTCCAACTTACCCCTTCCTACAGGAAGCCCTCCCTGATTTCCTTCCCAGGAGCAGACAGTTTCTCTGCCCTTCTGAGCAGCAAGGACAGCAGACAGGAGGTCTACTGGACCCTCCAAAGGTCCGACCACGTCTCAGGAAGTGCCCCTTCCCTGGTGACCCCTTCCCCATGCTCAGCTTGGTACCTCTCTCACACTGAGGCCCCCTGAAGCCGTACACACAGGCACAGTGGTTTGGCCCAATGCAGCGGCCCCCGTTGTGGCAGCCATGGTCACAGACAGCTGTGGAGGAAGGGGGGGCGTGGCCTGAGGTTCCCCAACAGTAGAGGGAGCTGAGGCCCGAGTGAGCCTTTCTTCACACAGGAATCCCCACAACCCCGCCCAGACGGAGGGATAAGATTGTAACAATGAGTATATCCCCTCCAACACTGGTCCCAGAAGAGGGACCGGTGGGCAGTGGGCCTTCGATAGCAGAGACCTGACCTCTGGGGTCCCAAGCCCAGGTGTGTGGGGGGAGTACTTACGTTGCCCACACACGGTGCCCGTGTAGCCCCTCTGGCACACACAAGACTCCCCTCGACAGCTGCCCCCATTCATACAGCTCACACTGCACCCTGACCCTGTGGGCGGGGAGCAGGGCACACACAGGAAAGCCCTGAGATACCTTCTCAAGGCTCTGGACCAGAAGTGTCCAGCCTGGCTCTGGTGCTTCAGCAAAACCAGCCTGGAAACTTCCAGAGCCTTCCAGAAGTCGCTCACCTTCTCTTCCCACCCCTGGGGTGGGGGATCACTTCCTGCTCACCTCGGCTCACCCCGCAGCTGGGGGCCAGCTTCCCATCAGTGCAGGCACAGAGGTTGGGTCGGGAACAGAAGCCCTGGCCACAGGCGTGCCTACAAATGGCTGGAGAGCAGCAGGCGGAGGTCAAGGCCAGGATTCAAATCTTCTGCCATCCCCACTCCCCACGGGCCTGGAGGACCGAAGCTCTGCTGCAGCCCCGGGGAGACAGAGGTGTTCTTTGGGCCTGAACCTCTGAGCAGTAAGAACAGTACAGAGGATACTGGTGTGCTGGCTGTTGTGCTAGGGAAGGGGGGCGGTGAGAGGGAGGGTCTCTTGCGAACAGAGTCAGATTCCAGACAGACTAGAATGGGGTGCGGGTGGAGAAACAAAAATAGACTCAGAGCAAAAGACAGACAGAGATAGAGACAGAGACAGCGACTTAGAGAAAGACCAAGACAGAAAGACAGACAGACTGACAAGCAGACAGCCACAGGGAAGCTGTAAGGCAAAGAAACATGGTTGGGTGGCCTGGGAGCCTGAGGACAGAAGCAAGGGCCAATTTCTTGGCTTAACTCCCGCCCCCCCCAGCCCTCTTGAAGGCAGCGGCACTCACGCACGACACACTGGTTCCCACCAGGCAGCGTCCTCCAGCCAGGACAGCAGTAGGCATGAAAGCGGGAGCCACACACATTAGGCCTTCAGGAGATCAGGAGAGGCAGCTGAGCCCCTGCCTGGTAGGACATCCCCTGGGCCTCCTTCTCCCACCCAGCAGGATGGCCCAGCCCAGGCCCAGCCCACATCCCAGAGGCCTCTCAGCATCCTGGGTACCACACACCCTTGCAAGAAGCCAGGGCTGCCACGCCTGCGCACACTTCGGAGACCGGCAGGCTGCATAGCTCCATCCCAACGGCCCTGGACACCCGCCACGCACAACAGGGCTGTCCAGGCTAGCAAGAGTTGAGCCAGAGGGCCCCAGGCCACGGTGAGGTGGCTGGCTCCTCTCCTTGTCAAGCAGGGACCCTCCAGAATCATGATATGTCCCTCGTCCCTCGGAGGCTGCAGAGAGGAGGCGGAGTCAACCTTAGCAAGGAGCCAGGATGGAGAAACTGGACGCTGGTGGGGGCCCAGGGAGGCATCCAACCCCAACCCGCAAGCAGGTGAACAGTCAGGGGAGGCTTCCCGAAGGAGGTGTAACGTCTCAATGATGGAGTCAGCCGAGAGGAGGGTGTCAAGGCAGAGACAGTACCCTGGGAGTGAAGGCAAGAAGACGGTGGACCTTTGAGTGGAGGCCGTGGAGAGCCCTTGTAGGGCTCTAAGTGGGAGGAACAAGGACAGAAATGGACATATGCCAGTGTGCAGGAGGGCTTGTAAGGGCCCCAGAGGAAGCACACAGTTGAGGAGGCTGGGCCAGGCATCCAAAGTGGATTGCAGGAGCTCTGGGGAACAGACTGGAACTTACCACTGGCGAGAACACCCCTCTGTCCAGCAGGGAAGGCATAGCTATTGTGCCCACTTCACAGAGGAGCAAACTGAGGCCATCACACATGTAGTAAGGGGCTGAGTGGGAGCTGAAGCCCAGGCAGAGAAGAGAGAGGGGAAGAAAATCAAGGGGACCCTACGTTCCAGGAGGTGCCTGGTTCTCTCTGGAACCTGGAAGGACGGGAGGGAGGCGATGGGGACACAGTCACTCCTGGCAGGGAGGAGTCTGGACACAGGCTAGGGGGACGGGAGCTGGGCCCTTGGGGAAGAGAAGGCAGACCAAGTGGCTCACGGGGTCCCTTTCAAATCCAGCTTTCCGCACTAGTGAGGAAAGGAATTGGGTCTGGGCCCAGAATGGCTGGGGAGTGTGCTGTGTGCCCTTGGGCTGGTGGCTGCCCCTCTCTGGGCCATGAGAGTTTGACCAGGTGGTCTTCAGGTCCTCGGAAAAGGAAAAGACCTTTGTCACCTCTGGCGGGGAAGCGGGAAAGTTGGCCCACTACTCTAGGGCACTCTCTTCTGGCTTCCACGCCGTTCAGGCTGTTTTGCGCTCGGAGCACGCCTTCTCTACGCAGCCTCGGGGCCCCGGGGACTTCCATCTTCGGCGTGGCCTGACCCAGCTCCCTCCTTCACCCTCAACTTTGCTTCTAAGAACCACGCCCAGGAGCTTAAGGAATGAATGAGCGGGGACAGCGCGCGCTCCACGAGGCGGCAGAGGGGTGGGGGCAACCGGAGGGGCGGAAAGCGAGGAATCCCAGGATCCACGAACGAGGAGTGGGGGCTAGCGGGGAGGGCGCGCGCGCCCGCCGAGCCCGCGGGCCGCGTTCTCCACCGGGCAGGGCCGGGGAAGCAGGCCGGGGAGCCGCCACCACGCTCGGCCCCGCCCTCACCTGCGGGTCTGGGTCTGGCCGCGCCCGCACCCCGGGCCGAGCCCCTCCGGCGCCTCCGGGTCCCCGCTCCCCAACGCCGGCGCCGAGAGGAGCGCGGGGAGGGGAGGGGGCTGGGGCCGGGGCCGCCGGCTGCAAACAAAGGAATCCCCTCCCCCTCCGTCGCCCTGGCCCCCTTCTCCTGCCTCGGCCTACCCCCCCACCCGCTGCTCTCCGGTTCCCCCGCCCGCCCCTGGTCCCGCGCGTCCCTTACCTGCCAGCCGGCGTGCGTGGAGGCAGGCGCGACAAGCGGACGCGCGGGGCTCGGCGTCGGAGGGCCCGCTCGGCTCGGCACCGGGGGCCCGGGGCGGGATCGCGAAACAGAGAGGCCGACCCCGCTGAGTTCCCAGCCCAGAGCTGCCACTCGGGGTGGGGGTGGGGGGTCGAGGGCGGGAGGAGTCGGGGGAGGGCGCGTTTGCACCTCTGAAGCTCCTGAGGCGGGGGGCCGGGGGCTCAGATCCCGGGCCTCGGGGAGGGGCTGGAGCTGGGGGAGGGCTTGGGGCTCCGGGTGAAACTCTGAGGGGCTGAAGAAATGGGATGGGGCGGGAGTACAGATGAGGCTGAGACGGGGTGCGGGGAGGCTGTGGGGACAGCGTTTTGGGGTAGAAATTGAGCTGGTGGTGGCCCTAAGATGGGGCTGCCATTTGGTGTGGCCTGGAACAGATCCAGGCCTGAAAGGTCCCGGGACTCACCTGGAGGCTCTTTCCTGTGTTCTCCCCGAGCCGCCGCCTTCTCCCTCGAGCCTGGAGAATTCCAAGGGTGACTGGGGAATCTTACCTGGCTGCCTGGAGCCTGGATTCTTAACTAGACTAAGCTCCGGAAGCCCCTAACAATGTAGGCAAAACGCTGGCCAGAGATGCGTTTTCTAGGAAGGAGGTCCACATTTTTTTAAAAAAATCTGATTCTCAAAACGAAAAGTTTAAAGACTTCAAAGGTCTAGCCCTTCTGAGCCTCAGCTTCTCCTGCTATCACAGAAGTTGAATTTCAGAATTTCTGCTCCCTAGCTGGAATTCAGATCCCAAACAAAAATTTCTAGCTTTCCCCACTGCTTTCCCACCTCTGAGAACAGACAACACCTGTTATCCTTGATATGGCGTTAGTCAGAAGCTGTTGGACCTGAGGCTGTTAGTCCCCTCAGCAAACTCCTATGCATCTGGCAAAACCCAGTTCAAAAATCCCCTGGCCACGTCGAAATAATTCGTTTACCCTATTGAATTCCCAAAGCTGATTATGCTGATTGTGCCTCCATCAGAGCACTTCTGGAATGTAAAAAATAAATAGCAAATAATCATTTGAGACAATATTTAGCAGGTGCTATGGGCCAGGCATGGTGTTAAGAGTTTCATACACATTATTTATCTATTTATTTGTCTGCATCAGGTCTTAGTTGGGGCACTCAGGATCTTCGTTGCCTCATGTAAGATCTTTCTTAGCAATGCATAGACTCTAGTTGCAGGCCAAGAGGGCTTAGTTGCGCCAAAGCATGTGGGATCTTAGTTCCCTGACCAGGGATGGAACCCAAGTCCCCTGAATTCAAAGGAAATTCTTAATCACTGGACCACCAGAGAAGTCCCACACATAATCTCATTTCATCACCAAAACCTCTACGAGAGAGAGAACTCTTATAATCTCCCAATATGGGTCCCAAGAGACAGACCTGACTCTATGATACTCTTGGAGAGAGAAGGACTCTAGGAGGGTGGGAAAGAAAGAAGCATTCTGCCTGGGAATGGGAGTCTTGAAGGTTCAATTGTTGTTGTTGAGTCGCTAAGTTATGTCTGACTCTTTTCGACCCCATGGACTGTAGCACTCCAATCTTCCCTGTCCTTCATCATCTCCCAGAGTTTGCTCAAAATCATATCCATTGAGTTGGTGATGCCATCCAACCATCTCATCCTCTGTCTACCCCTTCTGCTCTTGCCTTCAATCTTTCCCAGCATCGGGGTCTTTTCAAATGAGTCAGTTCTTTGTATCAGGTGGCCAAAATATTGGAGTTTCAGCTCCAGCATCAATTCTTCCAATGAATATTCAGGGCTGAGTTTCTTTAAGATGGACTGGTCGGATCTCCTTGCAGTCCAAGGGACTCTCAAGAGTCTTCTCCAACACCACAGTTCAAAAGCATCAATTCTTTGGCATTCAGCTTTCTTTATAGTCCATCTCTCACATCCATACCTGACTACTGGAAAAACCATAGCTTTGACTAGACGGACCTTTGCTGGCAGAGTAATGTTGACTCACTGTCCTCTACTATCTCCTGGAGTTTGTTCAAATTCATGTCTGTTGAGTCAGTGATGCTATCCAACCATCTCATCCTCTGTCACTCTCTCTCCTCCTGCCTTCAATCTTTACCAGCATCAGGGTCTTTTCCGATGAGTTGGCTCTTCGTATCAGGTGGCCAGAGCTTCAGCATCAGTCTTCAGTGGAAAGGAACACCTGTAAAAAGCAGAGGGAAGGACAGGCAAATGCCCAAAGACAGGAGCGTGTGGAACATGTGGGAACTGAGTAAGATTGGAGCTTTCAGGGAGGGGGGAAAGGGAAAGAGGACAAGATGGAAGCTGGAGGGGTGAGCAGGGGCCAGGAGCCCCACGGCATCCTCAGTAGATAATGGACAAGAGGGAGTATGCCCCACCGCTGAGGTGAGCCCTAATGGGCTCCCAGGAAGAGGAGTCACTCTAGAAGGTTCTCCGTGGGGAGAACTAGAACTGCCCTGGGAGCAGTTAGAGCTCCTGGGCTGGGCTAGAGGAGCATGAGGCAGAGGGAAACTTTGGGGACAAGATTGAGGGCATTGTGGCTGAGGAAATGGAGTTCCCGGGGCCTTTGAGGAGAGTCAGGAGGGGTGTAGGGTGTGAGGAGAGTGGCTAGGGATGGAACTCCAAGATCAAGTTGACAGAGGTGTGGGATTCCACTGTGGGAAGGGTCAGGGGCTGCCATGGATGAGTCAGCTTTCATGGAACGCCTTTGTCTCCCTCTCTTAGGCTCCTTTGCCAAGGTCCACTCTGGTCTGTTCTTCAGCCACCAAATGTATCTTTCACAGGCACTGAGCTAGGCTCCTGCTGCCCTAGAAACAGCCCAGCCTACATGTGGAAGGTGGGGAGGGACAGTCCCACATCGGGGACACACACGACCAATAAATACCTCCATGGCTAAGCCCCATGGGAGGCTGGTGCATCAGGCAGCCATTCCTTCTAGAATTCTCCCTACCTGGACTTGCCTGGTAGCACAGTAGATAAGAATCTTCCTGCCCCTGCAGGGGACACAGGTTCGACCCCTGGTCCGGGAAGATCCCACACACTGCGGAGCAACTAAGCCCATGCACACAAGTTCTGAAGCCCGCATGCCTAGAGCCCCGCCACGTGAGAAAGTCACGGCAATAAGAAGCCCGAGCACCACACCTGAAGAGTGGCCCCCACTCGCTACAACTAGAGAAAGGCTTCTTGTAGCAACAAAGACTCAGTCCAATCAAAAATAAATAAATAATTTAAAAAAAATTCTCCCCACCTGCTCTCTGGAAACCAGAGGAGGAGTAATCCGTCGGGTGTGGTGAGACAGAGGCGGTGTGGGGCTGTTGGAAGTCTTGGTGACACCTGGAAGCGACAGTGACGGCAGGGGTGTTGCGGCCATTGGATCCTCCTCACTACTGGTGTGCCATCTTGCCTTCCACTGTCTGAGTCTGTTGCATGCCTGCCCCTTACCAACAGGGTCACTCATTACATTACACTGTCATGAAGGCACGTGGACGCTCTTACCCTCCCCCCAAGCTTGCCAATGCCACTCCCAACACTGCCATAAGGGCAGAGCACGTCACACAGTTTCCCCATCAACACCGAATGACTGCCAGATTCCTATTACAAGGTGACCTGTCAGCATCCCCCACTGCTGTCACCTCCTTGTCTCCCATCCAGGGGACGCCTTGCTGTTTTCTGGCTTGCTCCACTGCCTGGGACATTCATGTGGCCTCCTGTCACCGCACTTTTCCCTTATTGCTGTGACATCGTCACCCACAAACACCATCACTCAGAGTGTCAGGATTCTTAAAGAGCAAGCCACAGAAATCAGTCTTGACAGAAAGGGTGCTTGATGGAGTACAGGATCTCTGGGGAGGCTGGAGACCCAAGCTTGGAGGTCCTGCAGCCAGCAGAGGCACCCCCAAACCACCCAGAGATCTGGTCCTACTGAAACACCATCCATTCCTTCTCTGCTCCAGCTCAGATGGTGCTTGGTGGTCCTGGACTCTGGAAACCAAAGTGAAGCCAACTTCAACAAAACAGAACCCAGGGGAGCCCACTTAATTTTTTCAAAAAAATTTTTGTTTACTTTATTTGGAGGATAGCCAATGAACAATGTCGTGACAGTTTTAGGCGGACAGCAAAGGGACTCAGCCACACATAAACATGTATCCATTCTCCCATCCCATCCAGGCTGCCACGTGATAATGAGCAGAGTTCCCTGTGCATGCGTGCTAAGTTGGTTCAGTTGTGTCCGACTCTTTGCAACCCTATGGACGGTAGTCTGCCAGACTCCTCCATCTAAGGGATTCTCCAGGCAAGAATTCTGGAGTGGGTTGCCATTTCCTTCTCCAGGGGATCTTCCTGACCCAGGAACTGAACCCACATCTCCTGGCAGGTGGGCTCTTTACCACTAGTGCCACCAGTTCCTTGTACTATACAGTAAGTCCTTGTTGGTTATACATTTTATTTTTCCCTTTAAAAATTTTTTTATATATGTATTTATTTGGCTGCACTGGGTCTTAGTTGCGGCACACAGGATCTCTGATCTCTGTTGCAGCATGTGGGATCTAGTTCCCTGACCAGGATTGAACCTGGCCCCCTGCATTGGGGGAGCAGAGTCTTAGCCACCAGGGAAGTCCTGGTTATCCATTTTGAATATAGCAGTGTGTACAGGTCTATCTCAAACTCCCTAACTCTCCTTTTCCTCATCCCTCAGGGGGTCCCACTTTTGACACCAGCATCCATCAAAGTTAGGGCCAAAGTCACTTGGCTGGAGGACTATGGTGGTGGTGGTGGGGGGGTGGTGCTTCTGCCCCCACCTTGCAGCAAGGGGCCTGGGAGAACGGAGATCCAGTGTCTTGAAATTTTGTCATTCGATCTGCTTCGTGAAGGGGGCATGTCCCAGACCCAGGGAAAGGTCATCTTAGTTCACTGACTAAAGAGACAGCAAAGGTCCTGTATGCTGAGTTGTCTCTATCTTGTCACCAGTCGCTGGTCCTGCCCCACTATCTCCCTTGATGCTGTTGCTGTCATCACCAAGGCAGTCTTTTTGTTCTGGCCCTGCTGCACCACATGTGGGATCTTAGTTCCCCGACCTGGGATTGAACCCGTGCACCCTGCACTGGAAGTGTGGTCTTAACCACTGGGCCACCAGTGAAGTCCCCACCATGTCAGTATCTTAATGTTGTCATCTCTCACTGCCTCACTCTCCTTGCTATCCCTTATCACCGTAAAACGGCCGCCCAGCCAACATCACACCAATCCCTAGGGTATTTTCTTCTTACACTGTCACCTGTTGCTGTCACACTGTCTCCATCACCCCCGTTCCTGTTCACTGTCTCCTGTCCCTGTCACAAGGTCACAGCATTTATGCTCCGCTGAGCGCCCCGCACTGTTGTCATCCTGGAGGGTCACTGTGCAACGTCTGAGTCATTCCAGCTCTATTCTTCCTCCCCACATCACCCCCCACCCCCAGCCCATGACTTTCGGTACTGTCCTGGACTGCCCTCTTGCAGACAGAACTCAACTGTATATGCCCAGGCCTAGAAGACTCACAGATGCCAGTAATGAGAGTCTAAGGGAAGGAGGGACACAAGGCTGGCAGCGTGTGCCCAGGAGCACAGGGCCAGGGCTCGGGACAGACACATGGCAGGGCGGGGGGGCTGCAGTCTGTGCCATGCGGGGTGGCCTGGTAGTCTGGGGACAGAGCTCTCTTTGTCTGAGCACAGGAAGCAGCTGGGCTTAGGGAGGATGGAGCACATGGCCAGGGAATTTGGCTGGATGCCTGGGAATGAGGCAGGGTTGGGGCGGGGTGGTGGGGGGAGTGGCGTGTTCTGGAGTTCCCTGGGAAGGCCCCGAGAAGGTCAGGCGCAGGCTAGGAGGGCGGAGAGAACAGCTGGACCCAGATGGCTTCCCCATCTGGTTCTGCAGAAATGACAGCCTCCTCTACACATTCCCACAATAGACCCCTGAAGCAGGCTCTTCTGTCCCCATTATACAGATGGGTAAATGGAGGCACAGAATCCCCAAGTCACTCACCCTGTCCCCAGAGCCCTAAAGAGCACAGGCAGATTTGAATCACAAAGCCCCAAACCTCAGTCTTGCTGGGCAGAGGGAGACAGCAGAAACCCCTGTCTTTGATATGTACACATATATTCTTTAATCTTCAGCAATGAACACAAATGCTGGCCCCCATATATATTGTTCCATCCTTCCTCTTTTACTCTTTGTAAACATTTGTTTTACTTGTAAACCAAGAAGTACCTCTTAATGATTATCATTTTTATTGCTTTTTATTTATTTTGGGGACTGGGATAAAATTTACTTTTATTTTTTTAAACTTACCTAGAATTTACTTTTCCTTTATTTGTTTCGCTCCTCTGAGCCTTAATTGCAGCACAGGGATCTGTAGTTGCAGCATGTGGAATCTAGTTCCCTGACCAGGGATTGAAACTGGGTCCCCTGAATTAGGAGTGTGAAGTCTTAGCCACTGGACCACCAGGGAACACTCTTGAATTTATTTATTTACTTTTTAAAAAACCTTTTTATTTTGTATTGGGGTGAGCCGATTAACACTGTTATGACTGTTTAGGTGAACAGGGAAGGGACTAGACTTGAGTATACATGTACCCATTCTCCCCAAACTCCCCTCCCATCCCAGCTGCCGCATAACACTGAATTGAAGTATAGTTTGTTTACATTATTATGTTAGTTTCAGGTGTACAGTACAGTGGTTCTGTTATATGTATGCATATAATCTTTCAAAAATTTTATTGAAATATAGTTAATTTACAATGTCGTGCTAGTTTTGTGTACAGCACAGTGATTCAGTTATACATGTATATATACACATATATACACAAATGTACATTCTTTTCCACGTTCTCTTCCATTATAGGCTATTCCTTGAGTGTAGTTCCTTGTGTTATACAGTAGGTTCCTATTGATTATCTATTTTATAGATAGCAGTGTGTCTATGCTAATCTCAAATTCCTAATTTGTATCCCTCCCCTGCTTTCCCCTTTGGTTAACCATAAGTCTATTTTCTACGTCTGCGAATCTATCTTTAGTTTGTAAATAAGTTCATTTGTGTCTTATTTTTTAGATTCTGCATATAAATAGTGTCGTACAATATTTCTCTTTCTCTCTCCGGCTTACTTCACTTAGGTCCATCCATGTTGCTCCTGATGGCTTTATTTCGTTCTTTTTATGGCTGAGTAGTATTCTGTTGTCTATATGTACCACATCTTATTAATCCGCTCATCTGTCAGAGGACGTTTAGGTTGCTTCCATGTCCTGGCTCTTATAAATAGTGCTGCAATGAACATTGGGGTGAATGTATCATTTTGAATTAGGGGTTTGGTCAGAATATGTGCCCAGGAATGGGATTGCTGGATCATATGGTAGGTCTAGCTTTAATTTTTTAACGGAAACTCCATACTGTTCTCCACAGCGGCTGTTTCAGTTTACATTCTCACCTACAGCCTAGGAGGGTTTCTTTTTCTCCTACCCTCTTTAGCTCCATTTGATGGAACATTATTCAGCCTTTAAAAGGGAGGAGATTCTGACACCTGCTACCACATGGTGAACCTTGAGGACATGATGCTCAGGGAAAAGAGCCAGATACAAAAGACAAATACCGTCTGACCCCACTCACAGGAGGTCCCTAGACCTGTCAGATCCACAGACAGGAAGTAGACGGTGGGGCCAGGGGCTGGGGAAGGGGCTGGGGAGATGAGAAAGTACCGGAGATGGATGATGGGATGGTTGCCCAACAATGGGAATGTGCTTAAGAGCACGTAATTGCACACTTAAAATGCTTAAGCAGTAATTGCACAGTGTATATGTACATCACATCGTTATGCTGTCCACTTTGAAACATTTTTTCCTTGCTGTCCATTTTTTTATGTATAGTTTTATTTTAAAATTTATTTTATTCTTGGCTGTGCTGGGTCTTCGTTGCTGTGCAGTCTTTTTTCTCTAGTTGTGGAGAGTGGGGTCTGCTCTCTAGCTGTGGGACTCGGGCTTCTCTTTGCGGTGCCTCCTCTCGTCGCAGAGCACAGGCTCTAGGATGTGCAGGTTCAGTAGCTGCAGCGTGCGGGCTCAGAAGTTGCCACTCCGGGCTCTAGAGCACAGGCTCAGTAGTTGTGGCGCACGGGCTTCGTTGTTCTGCATCATGTGGGACCCTCCAGGGTCAGGGATTAAACCCATGTCTCCCATATCGTCGGGCAGATCCTTTACCACTGAACCACCAGGGAAGCCCCACACTGTCCACTTTAAACCAATGAAATTCTATCAATTATTCCTCAATAAAGTGGGAAAAAATTTTAAGAATTTAAATAATCATTAGGACGGTAATTTGTAAAATGTATCTTATTGAAATATAGTTGATTTACAATGCTGTGTTAATTTCTGCTGTACAGCAAAGTGATTCACTTATACGTATGTATACATTTTTTTCATATTCTTTTCCATGATGGTTTACCACAGGACATTGAATATAGTTCCCTGTGCTATACAGGAAGACCTTGCTGTTTATCCCTTCTCTATATGATAGTTTGCATCTGCTAATAGGATGGTAAATCTTATGTTATCTGCATCTTACAATTTTTTTTTTTTTTAATGTGGAGGCTGCAGTCTCATCGCTGAGCTCACCCAAGCAGAATTCCTTCCCTACCTTCAGCCTGTCTTTGGATGGGTGGGGCTGGGTGAGTCTGATTCCACAACCACCACTGTTCCCCAGGGCAGCTCCAGAAACATGACCTCATATTCATTTTGTTTTCTTGGTTTTCGTTTTCTCTCTTGATGGAAAGAAGTCTGGATGTTGAAACAGCTGTAGGACAGACGATCGCTGGCTGCCATTTCACTTCACAAGTCTTGCATTTCCTGAACCTCTGATGTTGCTGAAGGTGATGGTCTTCTGTCTGTCATGGGGGAGGGCAGACCTGGCCACTGGGAGACAGACAACTGGAGCAACAGGGCTGGTTGTGTCCGAGACACAGAGCTTTGGACTTGAGGTAACGGTCTTGCTACATCCATCAGATGCCTTCTGCCTGCTGATCTGCTGGAAACTTTCCCTCAGGTCTCAGGGTATATGAGCTTCCTATGGTCACAGTAACAAGTTATCATAAACTTCATGGCTTGAAAAAAACACCAGTTTTCTATCTTTCCATTCTGGAGGTCAGAATCCAAAATGGCTTTCACTGGGCTGACATCAAGTCACCCTTAGGGCTGCAGTCCTTCTGGAGACTATGGAGAGAGTCCATTTCCTGGCCTTTTCCATCTTCTGGAAGCCACCTGTACCCCCTGGAGCATGGCGCCTTCCTCCATCTTCAAAGCCAGCCGTGAAGCATCCTCTAATCTCTCTCTCTTTGACCCTCCTGCCTCCCTGTTTTAAGGACCCTTGTAATTCCACTAGTAATGCAGGAGCGTCCTCCCGTCTCCATATCCTCAGCTTAATCCCATCTGCAAAGATGTTCCCATCTTTCACAGACCCTGGCAATTAGAATGTGAGCATCTTTGGGACACTTGATGTAGCCTGCCATGGTGAGTTTTCCTGATGGAGAAGGAACATCAGCTCCAGAGGCATGAACAACATATGGAGCCCAACCTCTCAACCTCTGGACTTTGCTTCCCTCATCTTCAAAATGGGAAGGAAAATCTCTCTGTTGGTCATTTTCCTGGGAAAATCAAGTAGGATCAAGCTGATAGTAATGTACAGTGGCCATGTGGTGGTCCAAGACACAGGTGCCCGGTGACCCAGGCCTGAGGGCATCCTCCATTTCTGTGTGCTAAGTCACTTCAGTCATGTCCAGCTCTGTGTGACCCTATGGACTGTAGCCCACCAGGCTGCTCTGTTCATGGAGTTTCCCAGACAAGAATACCAGAGTGGGTTGCCATGCCCACCTCCAAAGGATCTTCTCAACCCAGGGATGGAACCTGCATCACTTGCATTGGGAGGCTGGTTCTTTACCACTAGTGCCACCCATTTATTGACTACCTACTGTATACTAGGCATGGAGAACAGGAAGGAAACAGAAACAGCCTCAGACCCTGCCCTTCTGCTGTTTGTATCAGAGTCTGGGGGATATTATTCACTCTAGCATTTATTGAGTGCCTGCTATATATCAGGCATCATTCTAGGTGAGGAGGGAACACAGTGGCAAACAAAGCAAAGATCCATGGGACTCACATTCTGGTGGTGGTTAGTCTTGGGGAAAGGAGGTACTGATGCCCCAGGGCCCTGACTTAGGATGGAGGTCAGGGGAGGCTTCTCTAAGACAGAGATTGGCCAGATAAGGAATTAAAACTGAGGGAAGGGGAGAGAGGAGCATCCCAAATGGTAGGGAACAGCATGTGCAAAGGCCCTTGTGAGTTACATGACTGGAGCACAGGGAACAAAGGGACAGAAGTGTGAGTGGTGAGGCAACAGCAATCTATGGGGATTTTCTTGTTATTTAGAATCATTTGGGAGGGACTTCCCTGGTGGTCCAGTAGCTAAGACTCCATGCTCCCAACACAGAGGGCCTAGGTTCAATCCCTGGTCAGGGAACCAGATCCCACATGCCTCAACCAAAGATCTTACATTTTGCAACAAAGATCCTGAATCCTGCAACTAAGACCTGGTGCAGCCAAATAAGTAATTAAATGATTTTTAAAATTTTAATTTATTTATCTGTTTATTTTATTTTTGTTTGTGCTGGGTCTTTGTTTCTGGGAGAGAGATTTTTCTCTAGTTACAGCTGCTGCTGCTGCTGCTAAGTCACTTCAGTCGTGTCCAACTCTGTGCGACCCCATAGATGGCAGGCCACCGGGCTCCCCCGTCCCTGGGATTCTCCAGGCAAGAACATTGAAGTGGCCTGCCATTTCCTTCTCCAATGCAGGAAAGTGAAAAGTGAAAGTGAAGTCGCTCAGTTGTGTCTGACTCTTAGCAACCCCATGGACTACAGCCTACCAGGCTCCTCCGTCCATGGGATCCTCCAGGCAAGAGTACGGGAGTGGGGTGCCACTGCCTTCTCCCTAGTTGCAGCAAGCAGGAGCTACTCTCTAGTTGTGGTGCTTGGGCTTAGTTGCCTCTTGGCACATGGAATCTTTCTGGGACCAGGGATTGAACCCGTGTTCCCTGAATCAGTAGGTGGGTTTTTAATCACTAGACCATGAGGGAAGCCCCAAAACAATTTTTAAAATATTTTAGGGACTTCCTTGGTAGTCCAGTGGCTAGGACTCCATGCTCCCAATGTGGGAGCCCTGGGATCAATACCTGGTTGGGGAACTAGATCATACATGCCTCAACCAAGACCTGATGCAGCCAAATAAAAAAATAATAATAATAAAAATTTTAATTAAAAATAAATTTCAAATTTTTGAAAATATTTTTTAAAAATCAGCAGGGAATAAAAGCTGATTTATTGGCAGCTTTTATGCAAGGGGTGATTGTAGGTGGGTTCTGCAAAGACTGGGGCCACTGGGCCAGGTACGGGTTAGTCCTGGGGGAGAGGGAGGACCTGGTGCCCACTCCCAGCCCTGCCATTTGCACCCACCTCTCTGGGGCTCTGGTGTTTGTCTTGCCTGTCTCCCAGTGGTCCCATCCACCCCACCCCCAGCTGCTTTTGGAATCTCTGCTTGCAGTTTCTTGCCCTGCCCCCCAAGCCTGGAGGATGGCACTAGTTCAGTCAACATCTATTAAGCACCCATTGTGTGCAAGGGGCTTTAGATTTGTTATCACACTGAGTTCCCCCAATAATCCTACCCAGGCTTCCCAGGTGGCACTACTGGTAAAGAATACACCTGCCAGTGCAGGAGATGCAAGAGACATGGATTCAGTTCCCAGATGAGAAAGATACCCTGGAGGAGGAAATGGCAACCCACTGCCATATTCTTGCCTGAAAAATTCCACAGATAGAGGAGCCTGGCAGACATGACTGAATGATTGAGCACATGCGCAATCAATCAATAACCCTGCTAGGACGGTGTGAAGCCCAAGATCAAACTTGAAGCCTGATGCCCAAGGAGACAGTTGGTTAAGTGCAGACTGTTGGTCCTGGAAGCTCAAACACCACTGACTCTCAGAAGATACCCATGAGCCAGGGAAACCCCTGGATCTTCGGTGAACATTCAGTGAATCAATCAATGGATGAGTGAATGGTGGGTAAGTCCAGTGAGGCTAGCGGGAAAGAGTGGAAATTGCCTGTGGAGACGGGTGAGCTGGACCCAGATTGAGAGGGGCCTTGAAAGCTCAACCTGGGGGTACGGATATGATAAGAGTTCTAGGTAGGGACCTGTTGTTGAGTTTGGACCAAATTGCCAGGAAAGGTGGAGTTAACCGGGTCTGCCACTAGGGGGCACCCAAGTCTTCCTAGAGATCGTCTTCCGCGCTGCACTGTGGAGATGGTGGCCACTGGCCACAGGAAACTGGAGTTCTTGAAATACGACCAGTTTGAACAGAGATTTTAGTGTAAAATACACACTGGATTCTGAAGCCTTCAGAAGACAAAAAGAATGTCACTAGCCTCACTGATGCTTTTAAAAATGTCAATGACATGGAAATTTCCTGGCAGTCGGGTGATTAGAACTCGGTGCTTTCACTGCCAGATGTGGGTTCAGTTCCTGGTCGAGGAAGAAAGATCCTGCTAGCCGAGTAGTGCAGCCAAATTAAAGTGTGTGTGTGTGTGTGTGTGTGTGTGTGTGTGTGTGTGTGTGTGTGCAGTATCTAAGTCGTGTCCGACTCTTTGCAACCCCGTGGACTATAGTCTACCAGGCTCCTCTGTCCATGGAGTTTTCCAGGCAAGAATACCGGAGCAGGTTGCAATTTCCTACTCCAGAGGATCCCTCTGACCCAGGAATCAAACCCAAGTCTCTTGCGTCTCTTGCATTGGCAGGAGGATTCTTTACCACTGCGCCACTTGGGAAGCCCTATATACATTAAATACCTACGTGCACTTTTGTGCCAAGTCGCTTCAGTCGTGTCCAACTCTTTGCGACCCCATGGACTGTAGCCCACCAGGCTCCTCTGTCCGTGGGATTCTCCAGGCAAGAATACTAGGGTGGGTTGCCATGCCCGCCTCCAGATCTTCCCCACCTAGGGATCGAACCCACGTCTCTTGTCTCCCGCATTCGCAGGTGGGTTCTTTACTCCTAGCACCACCTGGGAAGTCCTATATATTAAATACATACACATACATATATATATCAATGATATGTTGATATATATATCAATGACGTGTTGATGATATTTGGGGCACATGAGCTAAATAAATTATTAAATTTTGTCTGTTTTCTTTTTGACTTTTTTGTAATGTGGTTAAGATGACATACATGGGTCATATTTATATTTCTGCTGGACGAAACTGGCTTACAGAGAAGACTTACTGTTTTCAACAGTTGCTGGAGGCAAACTACCATCTCTTTTTTTTCTTATTTTCTCTTATACTGGTCATCCTTCAAGGTAACCATCTTACAGTGTTTCCCACCAGGTTATTCTTGCTCATTGACTAAGAGTACATAACACATAAATAAATAGACCAAAAGTAGAGAATAAAAGTTACTGTTTCATAAATATAGAATCATATTAGATACACCTTTGTATTCAAGGTATCTTATGGGAACTGCCCAGACTACCTGCTGAGGTCCTAATTCACTCTTCTGATTTGTTTGATAACCTCCCATGGTTATCAAACATGGTGTGGATGAACCATAATTTATTCAACTACATTCCCATGAACTGGTTTTCCCTTGGCTCATAAATTTTATTCCCTCCACTACCAAAAAGAAAAAAACCCTACAATATCCTTTTTTTTTTTCCAACCTCACAGCATGCAGTATCTTATTTCCCTGGCCAGGGATTGAACCCAAGTCCCCTGCAGTGGAAGCATGGAATCTGAACCACTGGACCTCCAGGGAAGTTCCTAATGAATATTTTTATATCTATGCCCATAAGTGAAAGTCACTCAGTCGTCTCTGACTCTTTGCAACCCCATGGACTGTAGCCTGCCAGGTTCTTCTATCCATGAAATTCTCCAGGCAAGAATACTGGAGTGGGAAGCCATTCCCTTCTCCGGGGGATCTTCCCAACCCAGGGGTTGAACTCAGGTTTCCAGCATTGCGGGAGAGTTCTTTACTGACTGAGCCACCAGGAAAGCCCAAGAATACTGGAGTGGGCAGCCTTTCCTTCTCCAGTGGATCTTCCTGACCCAGGAATCAAACCGGGGTCTCCTTGCAGATGAGGGGAATTGCAGGCGAATTCTTTACCAGCTGAGCTACCAGGGAAGCGCTACCTATGCCCATATGTGCTGATGATTTATTTCTAGGAATGAGATTGCTGGGTGAAGGGCTCATGTATTTTGAATGGACTTTGTCAGGCTGTAGATGTCAATGAATTGACTCTAAAATCTCTATGAAAAGGCAAAGATCCATAAGAGCCAGCACAACACTGAAGAAGAACAAAATTGGAGGGCTGAGACTACCTAATATCAAGACTTTGCATAAAATTACAATAAGACAGCATGGAACTGGAAACAGAATAGACACATAAATCGATGTAACCAGAATAGAAAGCCCAGAAACAGGCTCACACAAATGTAGTCAATTGATCTTTGACAAAGGAACACAGGCAATTCAATGGAGAAAGGACAGTGTTTTCTTTTTTTAAAAAAAAATATTTGTTTGACTGCACCAGGTCTTAGTTTCAGCATATGAGATCTAGTTCCCTGACCAGGAATCAAACCTGGGTCCCCTGCATTGGGAGTGTGGAGTTTTAATTACTGGACCAGCAGAGAAATCCCAGGACAGGCTTTTCAACAGATGGTGCTAGAATAATTGGGTGTCCTTATGCCAAAATAAAAGGAGAAAGAAGAAGAATCTAGACACAAACTTTACACCTTTTACAAAAATGAGCTCAAAATGCATCATAATGAGTAACCTTGACAAGGAAAATCGGTAGAGACAGAAAGAGGTTATCAGATGCTGGAGGAAGGTGATATAGGAGGTTATCATTTAATGGGTATGGTTTATATTTGGGGTGATAAAAAGTTCCAGAAATAGTGGTATGGTTGTACAACACTGTGAATGCAGTGAATACCACGAAATTGTACACTTAAAAATGGTTGAAGTGATACATTATGTATTATGTATATTTACTCCCTGTTCCCCCACATGTAGAATTATACACCTGGATGTAAAACACGAAACTAAAAAACTCCTAGAAGAAATCAAGGAAACAAATCTAGGTGACCTTTGGTTTGGCAATGGGTTTTTAGATACAGCATCAAAAGCATAATCCATGAAAGAAAAAATCTGATGTTGAAGTTCAGTAAAATTAAAAATTTGGCTCTGCAAAAATAAGCTATTAAGGCAATGGAAAGGCAAGTTATAGACTGGAAGAAAATGTTGCAAAACACAGTAGCCTCTGAAAAAAGGTTTACATTAAAAATAGATGTTGACAGAGCAAAATAGCACATTTCTGTCAGCCATGCCTGAGAACACTTTTCCCCACAGCTTCACCAGCAATGCGTGTTATCACTTTTTAAAATTTGTGTCCGTTTGAGGAAGTGGCATTTCACCATTATCTCAATTTGCATCTTCTCACCTACAGCCCATCTGAACATCTTTTCATCTGATTTAGGGACTTGAATTTACTTTTCTGAGTAGTGTTTATTGGGCTTCTCGGGTGATGCTATTGGTGAAAAACCTGTCTCTAATGCAGGAGACATAAGAGATGTGGCCCTAGGTAGGAAGATCCCCTGGAGGAGGATATGGCAACCCACGCCAGTATTCTTGCCTAATAAATCCCATGGCCAGAAGAGCCTGCTAGGCTACAGTCCATGGGCTTCCAAAAGAGTTGGTTGCCATTTATTGACTAACAACTATAACATAGAGACATAAAGGAAATTGGTGGTTACCCAGACCTGAGGGGAAAGGGGAATAAAGCCTGAATGATTAACGGATACAGAGTTTTCTTTTAGAATGATGAAAATGTTTTGCATAACATTGTCAGTGTAGTAAATGGTCACTGAATTATATACTTTGAAATGGTTATATTTTGTGAATCTTTTACATCAATAAAAGAATATTTGAAAAGAAAAAAGATAAAATGCCCAACTTTTCATGTATTCTGGGATGTCTTTCTGGATTTTTATGATTTTTTCTTACTCATTTATTTAACTATTTTAACTTCAATTGAATTATCCCCCTATTCATTTTTAACATTTGTGTTGGCTAGTCTTCCATATGATTTTTAGCCAATTCAGGAAAAATAATTATGCCTTCCCCATTGGAATGGTGAATGTAACTTATTAAATTTATAATTTTTGGTAACATATTTTATCAATGTCAACCTATCAAAGAAATGCGTGTCTTTCCATTACTTCAGATTTTGCTTTATCTCTTTTAATGAGATTTTATGATTTTTTTTTTCTTTGCTTTATTTGGCCATGCCCCGTAGCTTGTGAGATCTTAGTTGCCCAATGAGGGATTGAACCCAGGCCCTCAGCAGTGAAAGCACTGTGTTCTAAACACCACCGCCAGGGAACTCCCTAGATCTTATGATTTTTTTTAATACAGTATCATATACACTAAATATAGTATAATATTTGCTATTGATCTTAGAGTAATTACTTTTATATTTAAACAATGCTTTTCTCTTTTTTAAAAAATTTTACTTCATTTCACTGAAAAAAGGCTGCTAAATTTTATCAAACAGTTCTTAGTACATATTAATATGATCTTGTGATTTTTCTTATTTAATCTGATAGAGTGCTTTTTATTGTAACTCTGGAATTTTAGAAATAAAGCTGTGTCAGACTGTAGCTTCTCTTTTGGATGCATGACAATATTTGATAACATTTAAAATTTTTTTCTATGTGCTTAGATGAGGTTGATTTGTATATTTCTGTCCTGTCATTATTAAGCTTTGGAACTGAACTCGCAAATTCATAAAATGTAGTCATAGATGCATTGGGTGAGTTTTCTGTACTTTTCTATGAAATAGTTTTAATAATTTGGATTGTGATTACGATTATTTAGTTTAGAGAAACTTTCCCAATATAGTTCTTTAATTGCCTGTCTAATATCTTTTATTTGAGTGACTGAACTGAATACCTTTTATAGTCATTGACCTAACCAGACATTCCCCTTGGGTCAGTGATCAGACTGTGCGTTTTTCTCAGAAATCATTGATTTCCTGTAGGTTTTCCAGAACATTGCCTGGGCGGCATATACAATTCTCTTATTTGACTGTTTACGTCTATGCTGACACTTTATTGATTCCAAGGTCCCTAATGGTGTTTATTTTTTCCCCTGCTCTGATTTATAAATTAATCAGTCTGGTAAGAGGTTATATTTCATTGGTTTTTAAAGAATCCACTTCCTTTCTCACCCTATTTGGCCTTCCCTTCATTTGATTCGTTTCCATTTTTCCTTTCTATCTATTCCATCTTCCTAATATCCCCCTTCCCAGGGACTTCCCTGGTGGTCTAGTGGCTAAGACTCCGTGCTTCTGATTCAGATATAAGTTTGATCCCTGGTCAGTGAACAAAGATCCCACATGCCTGGCAACGTGGCCAAAAAAACAAAACAGTAATTTCTTTCTTCCTCATTTTTTTGTTCTTAGTCTAATTTGTTAACACAGTTCCTTCATTTCTGTTTTCTCTTTTTCTTTTGTTTGGCTGATCTTAGTTCCCCCACCAGAGACCAAACTCAGGCTATGGCAGGGAAAGCACTGAGCCCTAATCACTGGACTGCCAGGCAATTCCTATATATATATATATATTTTTTTTTTCTTTAACAACTGGAAAATTGGGCTCTGAGCATTTCTCCCAGATCAGTTTTATGTCTCATGGATTTTTATGTAAAATGTTCTTCTCACCGTTTCTGAATAGTTTACCAGCTCACTTTTGGCTTCCTCTGTCGTTCAAGTCATTGCCTTTTGTGGCTGCTGTTTGGGGCAAAGACGATGACAGAGGGATATGGAATAGGGGTGGGCTTATGAGAGAGGTTATGGGTGGGATCTTTGTTCTCTTATTTCTTTTATTTCCTTTATCCCTTCCATTCTAGAACAATACTCATCCTAGACAGTTTAGTGTGTATCTTTTTGTTTCTGATTCTGCAAGATGTATATTTTCTCTGTGCCTTTGTTTCCCATATGCCCAAATGACGCTGTTCTCTATCTCTCTCTTTCTCCTTTCTCATTTCTTCCCTTCTCTATTGGCATTTTATTTCACATAAAATTGCATCATATTATGTATATTTGAATCAGAATCTGCATTTTTTTCCCTTAAGGTTTAATTCACATACCATAAAATGCACACAATCCAATTTCAGAACACTTCTATTACCCCCTAAAGAAACCTCCTACACCTTGGCAGTCACCTCTCATCCCCTCTTCCCATTGCCCCAGGCAACCTCAACTCTACCTCTGTCTCTGTGGATTTGCCTGTGTGGGCAGTCATGTAAATGGAATCACGCAACGTATGAATTTCGTTATCTGGCTTTTTTTCGCTCACCATAATGCCCTCACGGTCATCTGTGTTGCACTGTGTATCAGCACTTCATGGCTGGATAATATTTCATTGCAGAGAAGGATTTTTTTATTATCCTTTTAGTACCCATTCATCAGTTGTTTCCACTTTTTGGCCATTATGAGGCACTTTATTAGAAAAGTTTATCCATGTTGCTTCATGAGAGGTATGTATGTTACCTCCAGCTGCTCACAGGGCTTCTGGCCCTATATCCCCCAGTTTCACCGTCCATCTGCTCCCCAGCAGTGAACTGCGTGTGCTCGTGTGTATGTGTG
Source organism: Antilocapra americana (assembly GCA_007570785.1). NCBI lineage: Eukaryota > Metazoa > Chordata > Mammalia > Artiodactyla > Antilocapridae > Antilocapra > Antilocapra americana. The sequence continues at coordinate 843,975 of ML663012.1, read as the reverse complement.
TACATGTGTCAAGTCACTTCGGTCATATCCGACTCTTTGTATTACTATGTATTATAGCCTACCAGGTTCCTCTGTCCATGGGATTCTTCAGGCAATGACAATATTTGATAACTATCAATGACAATATTTGATAATTATCCCGACCCAGGGATTGAACCCACATCTCCTGCTTTAACAGGTGGGTTCTTGACCACAGGCACCACCTAGGAAGCCCGCAATGGGCCCTAGACCCATTCAAATCCCTGCCAGGCAAAACGATTATACAAAGAACTGGATTGTTTGTTTTTTTTAATTTTTAGAACAGCAGTTTGCTGTTATTGATCCAATCAGTATATCTTTTGCTATTTCTCTGATGATAGTAATTCAGTGGGGTTGTGTTATTTTTTTTTCTCCTTCAATTGCTTTATTTCCCTGGGTTTCTTTATTTTTCCTGTGTTTATTCTGGCCTCTAGCCTTCATTTTGGAGGTTTCCTTAAAACTTATATTTGAATGTGAAGTTTAAGGGCTGACATGGTGAGGGGGGTTGGTGTCAATGGGGAGTTTCACCGAAGGCAAACTTTTCTCCCCCAGACATCAGTCTTAATAGGTCTTTTCTCTGAAACCATTGGGTTTTTCCAGAGAATACTCTCAGTCTCCTGTGTGTGGGGTGAGGGGTAGGAGGTGGAGGAAGCACCTTTGGCTTTCTTGGCACCCAACAGAGAAAGGGCTGGTGGGGGCTTCCCAGGTGGCTCAATGGCAAAGAACCCACCTGCAATGCAGGAGATGTGGGTTCAATCCCTGGGTCGGGATAATTCCCTGGAGAAGGAAATGACAACCCACTCCAGAATTCTTGCTTGGAGAATTCCATGGACAGAGGAGCCTGGCAGGCCATAGACCATGAGGTGGCAAAGAATTGGACACAATTTAGCAATTAAACCACCACAATAGAAGCTGTTAACCTTAAACAATAAAATAGCTGGTTATTTTACTAGCAGAATGGATTTATTTAAGAGCAGCTAAGAATTGCAGTTCAGGATCTGTAACTATAATGAACCACATGCAAATCCATTAAAGCAAAGGAGAGGAATCTCTTTTATAGAGGAGAAGGGGAATTTGGGAGGGGCTATTGTAAATAAAAAGGCCATTGGAGGGAACTAGGAGTTAGAAGTATTGTTGTTTAGTTGCCAAGTTGGGTCCTACTTTTTGTGACCCCATGGACTGCAGCATGCCAGACCTCCCTGTCCCTCACCATCTCCCCGAGTTTGCCTAAGTTCATGTCCATTGAATCAGTGACACCATCCAACCATCTCATCCTCTGTCACCCTCTTCTTCTGCCCTCAATGTTTCTCAGCATCAGGGTCTTAAAACATCATTCTGAGGAGACAGATTAATGGAAAAATCCATGTGCAGCAGCCAGGATGGCCATGAGAACACCCCAGGCCCTGGAGACAGTCTGTCTACAGCCCCAGACAAGAAGGATGGGGCTGGTGGGGTTGGAAAGTGGCTGCACCCTGCTGGGTGCAGGGACACAAGAAATGGTCTTCCCAGAACCTAGAAAAAGGCAAAGAACTATTGCTGGAATTAGGGAGCTTAGCCATGGCTGGGGAATCTGCTCTAGTGAACTCTGCCCTTCTTGTGCCATTCATGGACTGGAGGTCTGGTGTCCCCTCCATGACTGGGGCTTTGATCGAGGTCAAGGGGAAGGCCTCTGGGGTAATGCGCAGGTGGGATACAATCCCTGCCCATTTCTGTATAGCTCTAGGCTCTCAGGTTCAATCTCCATGACTCTTTTCTTTATTTATGTGTTAATATTTACTTTTATATACTGATTTGGCTGTACTGGATCTTCGCTGTGGTACACAGATCTTCTGTCTTCATTGAGAGGTACAGGATCTTTAGTTGTGGCAGGCAGGATCCTCCCTGAGACACGTGAACTCTTAGCTGCGGTGTGCGGAATCTAGCTCCCTGACCAGGGAAGGAACCCGGGCCCCCTGTATCAGGAGCTCGGAGTCTTAGCCACTGGATCACCAGGGAAGTCCCAAATCTCCATGATTCCTGACCTCCCCTCTGGAAGATGCAAATAATAATAATAATGTCGTCCTCCCAGGGTCCTTAAAGGGACCCAAGATCACGTTTGAGCATGGGACATCACAGACCAACAACAACAATCCTGACGTAGCAGTTAAGAGTCAGAAAGTGCTTTCCCTGTGCCAAGTACTGTCTTTCTTCTTGATGTATATTATCCAATCACCACAACATCGCTATGACAGCCCCACGCAACTGGTGTTGCTGTCAGGCCATCTTACGAAAGAGCAAACTTTGTGTTTCAAAGAACTTGAATAATCCCCTGGCAGAACTGGGACTTGCACTCTTCCCTGCAGCCTCACAGCCCCCTTGCCTCTTGGAGGGAGCAGGTGTTTTGGGTTTTTTTGCAATCTACGCAAAGACAACCTTTGTCCTGGCAGGGTTGTGGGTGGGTTCTTCCATAGGGAAACTTAGACACATTGTAAGGAATTATAATCAACTAGGTCTCAACTTCAGCTGACTCCAAGAAGGTCTAGCTTCAGTTCAGTTCAGCTCAGTCGCTCAGTCGTGCCCTACTCTTTCCTATCCCATGTTGATGGACAGGCCTCCCTGTCCATCAACAACTCCTGGAGTTTACCCAAACTCATGTCCATTGAGTCGGTGATGCCATCCAACCATCTCATCCTCTGTTGTCCCCTTCTCCTCCCGCTTTCAATCTTTTCCAGCATCAGAGTCTTTTCAAATGACTCAGCTCTTTGCATCGGGTGGCCAGAGAATTGGAGTTTCAGCTTCAACATCAGTCCTTTCAATGAACACTCAGGACTGATCTCCTTTAGGATGGATTGGTTGGATCTCCTTGCATTCTAAGGGACTCTCAAGAGTCTTCTCCAACACCATAGTTCAAAAGCATCAATTCTTCAGTGTTTAGCTTTCCTTATAGTCCATCTCTCATCCATACATGACCACTGGAAAAACCATAGCCTTGACTAGACAGACCTCTGTTGGCAAAGTAATGTCTCTGCTTTTTAATATGCTGTCTAGGTTAGTCATAACTTTCCTCCCAAGGAGTAAGCGTCTTTTAATTTCATAGCTGCAATCACCATCTGCAGTGATTTGGAGGCCCCCAAAATAAAGTCAGCCACTGTTTCCACTGTTTCCCCATCTATTTGCCATGAAGTGATGGGACCGGATGCCGTGATCTTCGTTTTCTGAATGTTGAGCCTTAAGCCAACTTTTTCCCTCTCCTCTTTCACTTTCATCAAGAGACTCTTGGGTTCTTCTTCACTTTCTGCCATAAGGATGGTGTCATCTGCATATGTGAGGTCATTGATATTTCTCCCGGCAATCTTGATTCCAGCTTGTGCTTCCTCCAGCCCAGCGTTTCTCATGATGTACTCTGCAAATAAGTTAAATAAGCAGGGTGTCGATGTACAGCTTTGTCTTTTCCTATCTGGAACCAGTCTGTTGTCCCGCGTCCAGTTCTAACTGTTGCTTCCTGTCCTGCACACGGATTTCTCCAGAGGCGGCTCAGGTGGTCTGGTGTGCCCACCTCTTTCTAGCCTGTGGTGTGCAAAGCCAGTCTTTTTCTGCCCTCTGGGGACCATGCTGCAGCCCCTGCCATGCCCGCCAGTGCCAGTGCCATGCCCGCCAGTGCCAGTGCCATGCCTGCCAGTGCCAGTGCCATGCCCGCCAGTGCCTGTGGTTTGGAGTTTGGGGTTGGTTTCTCAGCAAGAGTGCTCTGTCATCTGCCTGGGAAATGATGAGGGGAGAGCAGGAATGAGCAAGGGGCCCTTGCAGGCAAAACTTCTCTCTTTCCAGTCTGAGCCTTTGCCCCTGGGTCTATCCTGTGAACAGGTAACCTGACACTCTCTGTCTGCCTTCTTTTTTACTCTGTTCCCAGCTGCCAGACACTGAGGTTTCTCTGGCGTGGAAAGCCTCTGTGTTCCCGGTGCCAGCAAGTTGCATAAACCCAGGTTATCTTGAAAATCTACCTAGGCAGCCTCAGGCCACAACACCTCCACTGAAGCCTTGCTGTTTGTTGACATTGGTAAATACTGACAGATGTTCCCAGGAACAGAGCTGACCTTAAAGCACGGAGAAGGGTGTTGTTTTAAAGTATATACATTTCAGCAGCATTTAGTACAATGACATTGTTGTGCAATCATCACCACCCGTCTCCATTTGCAAAGGAAAACTGGTCTTGAGTTGAATTTTTTTTTTTTTACTTTAACTTCAAACATTAATTTAAAGTGACTGGATATACATGAAAATGTGCTAGGCACTAAACAAAATGATCAAGACATAGTCCCTGATGTCAAAAATACACAATCAAGCAAATTAATTCTGCTGAGTGGGCACAAACACCAAACCTCTAACTTCAAGCATTTTCTGAACCAGATGCACCCATGATGTTCATTTAATTCCTCTCTGTTTGTGGTATGATAATGGTAAATATAGGTAGAGAAAGAAGCTTGAAAATAAACAAATACCCTGACAAATTAAAGGTAGAATGATAGAGATTCAGGAAGAAATGAGCTGTCTTTCCACCCTCTTAGCTTCTCAGAAAATGTTTTCTTTGCTATCTTGGTACTAATCATATGTTAATTAACCAGAAGAGAAAAAATAAAAAAGGAGAGATAAGAGCTAGAAGGTCAGAATCAAGATCAAGGAAAATGAGTGCAGAAACAAATTATAAGAGAGAGGAGGAGAGAATTTGGAAAGTTAGAAAAGCCAAAATACTTGCTTGTTGTTGTTTAGCTAAGTCGTGTCCAACTCTTGGTGACCCCAGGGACAAATGGACTGTAGCCCACCAGGCTCCTGTGTCCATGGGATTTCCCAGACAAGAATGTTGGAGCGGGCTGCCATTTCCTTCTCCACTGAACTGCATTTTACAGATGACAAAACATGGAAGAAATCTGGTCTAAGTGTACATAGATGGGAAGCCAAAGAATCACCAACAGCTCTCTCTCTCTAATACAGAATTGGGGTGCATCGTCCAGGATGGAACAAAGTTCTGCCGCCTCGTCCTGGGCACTCCAGTCTCCACTGACAAATTCCATAGCTACTTCTTACTGTGCTACAACTTGAACTTCCTTTTTGTAAGTCACGTGGTTGAAATTGATGGAGAGAGGGTGGATGTTGGGGTAACCCTGAAGCATTTGCTCACACATGTTTTTTTCCCTAACACCCTTTATAATTAAAAAGAAAATCTTAATAATGTAAATAAGAAAAACCTTATTTATTTTTAATTTTTGTATTTTTTTAGGCACCAAAAACATTTTGTACTGGGTTATAGCTGATAGGAAAAACCTTATTTAAAAAGAAAAAATGGAAGCTACAGAAATGGCTCTCCAGGGTAGGCGATGCTAGGTTCCAAGCCTGAGTTTTGTCACTGGGTTCCATGTTGGTTTCTGTGATTGGGTTTTGTGGCTAGGTTTCGGGCATAGAGCTTTGTGGCTATATTCCATGGCTGAATTCTGTAGCTGGGTTTTATGGCTTCATGCTATAGTGAGATTTGTGACTGGGTTCCATGGCTGAATTCTGTGGCTGGGTTTCGTGTTGGGTTCTATAGCTAGGTTTTACGACTGGCTTTTATGTTGAGTTCCATGATGACATTTCATGGTTGTTGTTGTTGTTTTAACCCTACAATCCTTTCTTTCTTTTCACTTTAAAATTTTTATTCATGCCTGTATTTTGTTCCTGGGCTCTGTAGATGGTTTAGGGCTTCAGAATCTCTACAGCTTTTGCTCTTTTGCCTGGGAAGTTTCAAGTTCAGGTGAAGATACTACAGAGACATTTTAGAGTCTGAAGCAATAAATTAATGAAGACATCCACAGGCTGGATTAGATTTGAACTAGGTTAAAAGTGACCTCTCTTAGGAGCAAATGCTTTCATCTCAAAGGAAGAGGCGGTGCCCAGAGTTCGAGGCCAGAGACTGGGCACAGAAGACAGGAGAGGTTTATCTGGGGTAGGGATTAAATCAGGATGACTGCTGGCTTTATTAGTGCTCTGGGGACTAAGTGCTACAGATTTTGGTGTTCTACACTCAACCTTATTTTCCCTGAAGTGTTTTTTGTTATTGGGGCTTCCCATGTGGTACTAGTGTTAAAGAACCTACCTGCCAATGCAGGAGACATAAGAGACACGGGTTTGATTTCTTGGTTCAGGAAGATCCCCTGGAGGAGGGCATGGCAACCCACTCCAATATTCTTGCCTGGAGAATCCCATGGACAGAGGAGCCTGGTGGGCTACAACCCACAGGGTCGCACAGAGTTGGACAAGATTCAAGCGACTTAGCATAACATTTGAATACGTTTAATATGTTATTACAATTAGTAGCCTATTATAATGTAAATATCTTCCCTGGTGGCTCAGAGGTTAAAGCAGCTGCCTGCAATGTGGGGGACCCGGGTTCAATCCCTGGGTCAGGAAGATCCCCTGGAGAAGGAAATGGCAATCCACTCCAGTATTGTTCATGGGCGAATCCCATGGATGGAGGAGCCTGGTGGGCTACAGTCCATGGGGTCACACAGAGTCAGACACGACTGAGCGACTTCACTTTCACTTCTTAATGTAAATAATACAATATTTATTAATATATTATATACTCTCCAGGCAAGAATACTGGCGTGGGTAGCCATTCCCTTCTCCAGGAGATCTTCCCAACTCAGGTCAAACCCAGGTCTCCTGCATCGCAGGCGGATTCTTTACCACCTGTTGACCAGGGAAGCCCCTATTGTATACATAAATACATAAATAATATCTTGTTATTTGAGGGGTGGGATTTTTTTTCAGGAAAACATTGGAATGTTCTGGTATAAGTTCCTGATATGTGATCACCTACTCTGTGCCAGGCACTTCTTTTTTTTTTAATTTGGCTGCGTCAGGTCTTAGTTGCAGCCCTCAGAATCTTAGTCGCAGCAAGGCACTCTTAGTTGTGGCATATGGGATCTATTTCCCTGACCAGGCAGATTCTCTACCATCTGAGCCATGAGGGACGCCCTCTGTGGGGTGTATTTCTCTCTAAATAAACCCACTTCTTACCCATCATTTTGTCTCTCACTGAATTCTTTCTATGATGAGACATCTAGAACCTGAGTTTATTAAGTCCTGGTGTGTGATCTCAGTTAAAAGACCAAGGGTTCAAAGTTCTAATCTGAGTTACACGGTTTCAACGGGGTTTGCCGCTTCCTGTTCAGGGGCCTGGGCAAAGCTGTCGTGAGGATAAAAGGGACAGGAAAATGAGGGCCCTGTGGAAGGTTAGCAGGTAGAGGTCACGGGAAGGGGGAGCCTGGGCCTGAGTGAACCCATCTGACCCCAGGGTCTCTGCAGGGGTGGGCACTTAGGCAACTGCCCCCTGCATCACAGGTGCTTGGGCTTCTCTAGCGGCTCAGTCGGTAAAGAATTTGCCTGTAATTCAGGAGACCTGGGTTCAGTCCCTGGGTTGGGAAGAATTCCTGAAGGAGGAAATGGCCACTCACTCCAGTATGCTTGCCTGCGACATCTCATGGACAAAGGAGCTTGGCAGGCTATCGACCACGGGATCCCAAAGAGTCGGACACAACTGAGGGGCTAACTCTAACACGTGCTTGCCCTGTGGGATCTGATATTTCCCTCTGCCCAGGAAAGTTCTGGACTCCTTTCAGAAGCTGTCTGGGAGCGTTGACCACTATCCAATCTGCCTCAGTTTCCCTGAAAAGCCTCCATTTCCAGTAAGGGTGGAGAGAAGGGGGAGCAGGACTCGTGGGCATCCTCCTGTGACTGCCTGATGCTCTTTGCCACACTTCAAGTTGAATCTAGGTGAGAATGCTACCTTTCCAGGATAGTGACATATTGAAGAGGAGGCAGGACCATGTAAGAGTTAAAACAGGGAATTCTCTGATGGTCCAGTAGTAAGGACTCTGCATTCACTTCGAGAACCTGGGTCAATCCCTGGTTGGGGAATTAAGATTCTGTAAGCTGCGTGGCACAGCCTAAATAAAACAAAATTTTAAAACTGTGACTTTTTAAAAGAATTACAGAATGTTGCTCCAACTTGCAGCTTTCGGTATAAATGACAGCCTTCTAGAGAGCATTGGTGACACGTACCAATCCCAGGTGGCTCAGCAGTAAAGAATCCACCTGCAATGCAGGAGACGCATGTTTGACCCCTAGGTCAGGAAGATCCCCGGGAGTAGGGCATCACAACCCACTCCAGTATTCTTGCCTGGAGAATCCCATGGACAGAGAAGCCTGGCAGGCTACAGTCCATGGGGTCACAAAGAGTTGAATGCTGACTGAGCGCACACACACACACCAAGAATCATAAAATGTTTGTCTTTTTCAAGCTAGTATTTCCACTTCTAAGAATTCATCCTGAATAAATATAAGAACTAGGCAAACATTTACACATACCCAAAGATCCCCTGGAGAAGGCAATGGCAACCCACTCCAATACTCTTGCCTGGAAAATTCCATGGACTGAGGAGCCTGGTAGACTGCAGTCCATGGGGTCTCGAAGAATCGGACATGACTGAGCAACTTCATTTTCACTGTTCAAACACATGGTAGTGGGGTTTTTTTTAACATTTATTTTATTGAAGTATAATCAATTTACAATGTTTGCTAACTTCTGCTGTACAGCAAAGTGATTCAAATATATGTAAATACATAACTTTTTCATTTTCTTTTCCACTGTGGTTTATCACAGGATTTTGAATATGGTTTCCTGTGCTCTACAGTAGGACCTTGGTGTTTATTCATTCTGTGTATAAGAGTTTGCATCTGCTGACCCCAAACTCTGAATCCATCCTGCCCCCACCCACTGGCAGCACCATTCTAATCTTCACTTAGCCAAAGCTTACAGGGCCCAGGGAAGTAAACTGTGGTGTAATAACACGATCACATCAGCTAGACAGTCATTAAAAATGCTTTTAATGCTTTTTAAGTACATGAAATGATTTTCTAACAACACAGAAAGAGAGTTTTGTTTGTTTTTTTTTTTTTACCAATATGACAAGTGTGTGTGTTAGTCACTCAGTTGTGTCCAACTCTTTGCAATCCCCTGGACTATAGCCCACCAGGCTCCCCTGTCCATGGGATTCTCCAGGCAAGAATACTAGAGTGGGTTGCCATGTCCTCCTCCAGGAGATCTTCCTGGCCTGGGGATTGAACCTGGGTCTCCTGCATTTCGGGCAGATTCTCTACCATCTGAGCCACCAAGTAAGTGTTTTTATATACAGTATTCTAAGAAAAACATGCATGCAGGTAGAACTCACTATTTTTTTTCTAGATTTTTCTGTGATTAAAGATCTCATTGGGGCTTCCCTGGTGGCTCAATGGTGAAGAATCCACCGGCCAATGCAGGAGACAAGGGTTCGATCCCTGGTCTAGGAAGATCCCACATTGCACAGAGCAACTAAGCCCATGCGCCACAACTATGGATCCTGTGCCCTAGACTCCAAGAGCTGCAACCAATGAAACCCGTGCACCCTAAAGCCCACGCTCCACAAAAGAGAAGCCACTGAGATGAGACGCCTGCATACCGCAACAAAGGGTAGCCCCTGCTCACCACAACTAGAGAAAAGCCCTCAAAGGGAAGGCCCAGCCCAGCCAAAAAATAAATTAATTAATCTAATTATTCTTTAAAAATCCCACTGCCAGGAGTCCCTGGTGGTTCAGGGGTTAACACTTTGCACTTCCACTGCAGAAGGCACGGTTTTGATCCCTGGTTGGGGAGCTAAAATCCCACATGAGGCACAGCATGGCCAAAAGGAAGAAAAACAACAGTCCCATCGCCTGTGAAGCAACAGGAATTCTCATTCAGTGCTGGTGAGAAGGCAAACTGGTCTAATCACTTTGGGAGATTGTTTGGCAGGTTTTTGTGAAACTAATCATATTCTTTTTTTAAATAATTTTATTTATGTATTCATTTTGGCTGTGCGGGGTCTTCATTGTTGCGTGGGCTTTCCTCTAGTGGGGTGAGCAGGGGCCACTCTCTAGTTGCGGTGCTCGAGCTTCTCACTGTGGTGGCTTCTCTTGTTTCAGAGCACAGCTTCTAGGGCGTGCGAGCTTCAGTAGTTGCACCTCACAGGCTCTAGGGCACAGGCTCAACAGTCGTGGTGCCCAGGCTTAGTTGCTCCCTGGCGTGTGGGATCTTCCTGGACCAGAGATCAAACTCGTGTCTCCTGGGTTGGTAGGCAGATTCTTTACCACTGAGCCACGGGGAAGCCCCAAACTTATTCTCATCATACCATCCAACAGTCACCATCCTTGATATTCACCCAAGTGAGTTGAAAGTTCTTTCTACACAAAACCTGTGCACAGATGTTTGCAGGTTTATTTCTAACTGCCAAAACATAGAAGCCACCTGGATGTCCTTCAGTAATTGAGTGGATAAATAAACCGTGGTACATCCAGACAAGGAAATAATATTCTTCATGAAAAACAGAAGAACTACATCTTCTCTATCCATTCATCTGTTGTTGGACATTTAGGTTGTTTCCATGCCATGGCTATCGTGAATAGTGCTGCAAAGAACATTGGGGAAGTGGTGGTGGTGGTGGCTTAGTTGCTGTCATTGTTTCATTTTGAACTATGGTTTTCTCAGGGTATATGACCAATAGTGGGACTACTGGCTCATATGGTAGTTCTTCCCAGGTGGCGCTAGTGGTAAAGAACCTGCCTGCCAATGCAGGAGGCATAAGAGATGTGGGTTTGATCCCTGGATTGAGAAGATCCCTTGGAGAAGGAAATGGCAACCCATTCTAGCATTCTTGCCCGGAGCAACTCATGGAGGGAGCCTGGTGGGCTATAGCCCACAGCATCGGAAAGAGTTGGACAAGACTGAATCGACTTACCACAGCACGTGGTGGTTCTATTTTTAGTTTTTCAAGGAACCTCCATACTGTGTAAAGCAATTATAGTCCAACAAAAAATAAAAAATTTAAAATCCACATCTTAAAAAAAAGAAAGAAAGAAATGAATTCCCAAACCATGAAAAGACATGGAAGAACCTTTAGAGTGAAAGAAGCTGATCTAAAAAGGCTCTTCCAACTCTATGATATGGAAAAGGTAAAACTATAGAAAGAGTGAAAAGGTAGGTGGTTACCAGAGGTTGAGGGGTAAGGAAGGATGAATAAAAAGAGGGCAGGGGCTTTTAAGGTAGCAGAACTATTCTGTATGGTACTGTGATGGTGGGTACATGTCTTTACACATTGGTACCCTTAGAATGAACGACCCAAGAGTGAACTGTGATGTCAGCTACAGACTTGGGGTGGTTATGATGTGTCAGTGTATGGATGCCATGCTGAGTGTGTTGGGGGGCAAGAAATATTTGGGAACTGAAGGTGGCACTAATGGTAAAGAACCTGCCTGCCAGTGCAGGAGACAGAAGAGATGTGGGTTCCATCCCTGGGTCAAGAAGATCCCCTGGAGAAGGAAATGGCAATCCATTCTAGTATTCTTTTCTGGGAAATCCATGGACAGAGGAGCCTGGTGGGCTACAGTCCATAGCGTCGCAAAGAGTTGGACACGACTAAGGCGACCTAATATAGTACTTGTATTTTTTTTTTTTTTTGGCTTCTTGTGGGATCTGAATTCCCCAACCAGGAGCTGAGCCTGGGCTCCCTGAGTTGGGAGCATGGAGTCTTAACCACTGGACCACCAGGGCATTCCCAACTACTTGTACTTTCGGCTCAGTTTTTTAATATCATCACTATTAAACTTTTTGGCTGTGCTGGGTCTTCGTTGCTGCTCAGCTATTTCTCAAGTTGTGGCAAGCAGAGAATATCCTCTAGCTGTGGTGCACAGACATCTCATTGCAGTGGCTTCTCTTGTTGTGAAGCACAGGCTCTAGGGCACTCGGGCTTCAGTAGCTGTGGCTCTGGGCTCTAGAGTACAGGCTGAGCATTGTGGTGCACGGGCTTAGTTGCTCCATGGCATGTACCATGGTTTTTCCACATCAGGGATGGAACCCATAACTCCTGCATTGGCAGGTGGATTCTTTACTACTGAGCCACCAGGGATGCCCTCTACTCAGTTTTGTTGGGAGGCTACAACTGCTCTAATAAATAAGCCTATTTTAAAAAATAAAATCCTGGAAACTATATTCAATATCTTATAATAATCTATAAGGAGAAAGAATCTGAAAAAGAATATATATATAAATATATATATAAAACTGAACCACTTTGCTGTGCACCTGAAACTAACATGACATTGTAAATCAATTACACTTTAATAAAATATATATATAAATTAAATTTTGTTGCCCTTATGCTCAATGAAAGAAGCCAGTCTCAAAAGGCTACACACTGTGTGATTCCATTTATATGACAGTCTCAGGAAAACTAAACTCTAATGCCAGAGAACAAATCAGCAGTTGCCTCGGGAGCAGAGAAGAGGGGAAGGCTGAGAATACAAAGGCACACTGCAAGGGAATTTTGTTGAGTGATGGAACATTCTGTATCTTGACTACTGTGTTGATTTTTTAATGCACATATTCAAATGCACAGAGCTAAATAACAAAGGGAAAAAGTCAATCCTACTTTACAATAATTTTAAAAGGTTTTAATGCAAGAAAAGGAAAATCTTGTTGCCAGATATACAGCTGTCCTCAGTTGACCCAAAAACTCTGCTGTGTTTGGGGTTCTGAATCAAGGTGTTACATCTGAACTTGCTCCAAGGTAGAGATTCTCAGAAAAATAAACAAGGCAACATATCTTACAAATAATTTCTGAGATCTTCAGCCCACCCAGGGGTCCCTCTTTGTGGAGCCCCACTTTGTCCATGGGACCCTAGGCCAAAATCTAAGGACCCCTCAGATCCATCAGCACCTTCTTCACCTGTGGCTCCTCCCATGATCCCACCTCACCAAAGTTCCCCTCAGTCACCATGACGCTTAGCCAGAAATTGGCACATCTTTTCCCACTCCTTCCTCCAGTCAGTCACTTAGATCTGTTGACCTTACCTCCTGAATACCTCCCAAAACGTCTGCCCCAGAAATATAACTGACAAAGAACCTGTGGTCCAGCATATATAAAGAACTCTTACAAATCAACAAGAAAAAAAGCAGGAACCCCAAGGGGAAAATGGGCCCCTCCCAAAAGATTATCTCCAAATGGCCACTGAATGGAAACATTTCTTGTGGAGGTAGTAAGAAAAGTGATGAGTGGGTTTTGAAAGGAAATAACTTTCTGAGACGTACCAAGGATACAGTTATAAGGACTTTGTTGCAGTGATGTTCATAAGAGTCAAAAGCTAGAATGTCCATCAGTGGGGTAATAGAGAAATGGAAAAGAGGATGATCCTGTGATGAAATATTATACAGATGTGAAAAGGAAACAAAAAACTTCATCCATCTCTGTCTCTACATACGTGGTTCTCAAAAAGATACTGCTGAATGAAAAAAGAAAAACCTGTTTGTGATAATCGTGTGATGCTATTTATATAAATTAAACACTGAGCTGTGTTGCTTCCAGATATATCTCTGCCTGCTTAAGTAAATACAGATTATGGAAGTGGTTGTCCTTGCTGGCAGTGTAGTGATTTTGTTCTAGGTGCTTTCATCTTTCAAGTGTGTCTCCCCACACTTGTCTCCCCACTGTAGCTCAGTAGTCATTGTGAAATAGGAGGGGAGGGGGCAGGGCACAACCTTTAAAAGAATGACAGACACATAGGACATGACAAAAATTGGTTAGAACCAGCTAGGTCCAAGATAGCAGATCTGACTTCCAGTAGACCTTGAGCCTCATCATATTCTCTTTGTAACATGTTAGCATCTAAATGACACACCCACCAGCATCATGATGGTTCTGAGGTCAAAAACTGGGTGGTGGCCCAATTCCTGGAAATCACTGCACCTTCCCCAAAATAATTGGAATAATCCTCCCACTCATTAGCCTATGAAATTACCCAGCTCATAAAAAACTGCTGCTGCTGCTGCTGCTAAGTTGCTTCAGTTGTGTCCAACTCTATGTGACCCCATAGATGGCAGCCCACCAGGCTCCCCCATCCCTGGGATTCTCCAGGCAAGAACACTGGAGTGGGTTGCCATTTCCTTCTCCAATGCATGAACGTGAAAAGTGAAAGTGAAGACACTCAGTCGTGTCCGACTCTTAGCGACTCCATGGACCACAGCCTACCAGCTCCTCCACCCATGGGATTTTCCAGACAAGAGTACTGGAGTGGATTGCCATAAAAAACTAACCACATAATATTCTGAAGCTGTCTTTCTTGGTTTCTGAGATGGCCCACACTCTGTCTGTGAAATGTGCTTCTTTCTAAATAAATCCACTTCTTACCTATCACTTCATCTCTGAACTACTTCATGATGAAGCAAGAACTTTAAATTCACTGGCAACAACTGGAGTCCAATGGCCAGAGTGGAATGTAACCTGATAGTCAATGCAGCCAGGCATATCAGTGTGACGGAGGTGGCCAATGGGGCTAGAGGGACTAAAGATGGCCCTAATACCACCATATGTCCATCACATATAAAGAGCTCTTACAAATCAACAACAAAAAGGCAGAAACAGCATAGGGAAGAATAGGCTTGTCACAAAAGGGAATCTCCAAATGGCCATTCAATTAAAAGATGCTTGTTATCATGAGTCATCACGGAAATGCAAGCTAAAATCAAAAATGCCATGACACCTACAAGAGTGGCTAACATGAGAAAGACCATACCAAGTGACGCTTCTATGCTGCTAGTAAGAGTGTAAAATGACACAGTCACTTTGGGACACTGGCAGGATCCACAAAGCCTAATCAACACCTACACTAGGAATAAACTAAAAGGAAATGTGGGACTTTCACTCTTGGAAAAACCTACAAGAATGTTCCTAACACCTCTGCTTGTAAGAACCCAAAATTTGAAGCCATCTAAATGTCAAAAAAAAAAGTATCAATAAATTGTGGTAATTTCATAAAATGGAATACTATACTGTAGTGATTTTAAACTGGGGGTGATGTTTACCCTTAAGGGAACATTTGGCCATGTCTAGGGACATTTTTTAGCTTCCCTGGTGACTCATACAGTAAAGAATCCAGCTGCAATGCGGGAGACCTGTGTTCGGTCCCTGGGTCGGGAAGATCCCCTGGAGAAGAGAACAACTACCCACTCAAGTATTTTTGCCTGGAGAATTCCATGGACAGAGGAGCCTGGTGGGCTACAGTCCAGAGGGTCACAAAGAGTTGGACATGACTTTCATTTTCAGGGACATTTTTGGCTGTCAGAGCTTGGGACATGTGCTACCATCATTTCATGGGTAGAAGCCAGAGATACTGTTGAGCATCTTTCATGGGACATCCCAAGAAGTATTCAGCCACAAATGTTAGCAGTCAGTTAGAAACTCTACAACAATGACAATGAACAAGGACTCTGACCCAGAACAAGAGAGAGAAAACTCGCCAATCCAATGCTGCCTGAAGGAAGGCAGAACAACCTGTCTGCTTCCATTTATATAAAGTCTGAATGACAGGCAAAGTGGTTCTATACTACTCAAAGTCAGGTTAGGGGTTACCCGGGAGGGGAGCAGTGTGTGCAGGGTGGGGACTGACAGAAGGTACAGTGAAGACGTCTGAGGATTAGTGACATTCTGTCCTCGATCCATCAGGGTGTTATACAAGCTTGTTCATGGTGTGAAAACTTTTGCAATGTACATTTGTGACCTGGGCATTTTTTTGGCATGTGTGCTATATTGAAATAAAAGATTCTAAAAGTTGAATATTTTCCCTCTTCCTTCCACTCCTCTGCCCTTTGCAGGCCTTAACAACTGTGCACTGGGTCATTGCCCCACTTCTCCCCTCTCCCTAGCCCATCGTCCAGACAGCAGCCAGGGAAGTTCCTCGGACACATTTGTAACATCATGTCCCTCCCTGCTTTGAGGGAAGGACACCATGGCTCCCTATTGCCCTCCCCCAAGGTTAGATCCAAGACTTTAAGGACTTCCTTGGCGCCAGTGTTGCTTCTTTGGCAGTCTCCTATCCACCTAGCCTCTCTGCTCCTTGGACCATTAAGTTAACAAGCAACACAGAACATACGGTTCAGACCTCTGGGTCTTTGTACCCACTGTCCTCTGCCCCAACACACTCTTGCCCTCCGAGATTTAGCTCTGATGCCCTTGCTCCAGAAGCCTCCCCCAGCTCTCATAAGTGGGACCAGCTGGCTTTTGGACCAGAGAAGATATTTTTTGGGGGGGACCTTGGCTTGCAGGATTCTACTTTCCTGCCCAGGAGTCTAACCTGTGCCCACTGCAGTGGAAGCTTGGAGTCCTAACCACTGGACTACGAGGGAATTCCCCCAGAGATGATTTTTCTTCGAGTCAAAGCATGCACACACACACACACACACACACACACAGAGTCTGTAAAATACAACAGAAGGCATTGAGTCCTATGTGAAAGCCTAGACCCAATCCTCAGACTCTTTTTCTCCAGGGAAGCCCCACCCCTATGGGACACTCTAGGGTGGAGGAAGAGGGTACTGAGAAATTCCCCAGCTTTGCACAAAGACGACCCCTCCCCCAGTGGTAGCAAAAGTGGAAGTGGGGTGAGGTGGGGAAGTTTCCAGGGAGGTAAATTTAGGTCAGTCCCCACCCATCAGGTCACAACCCCCATCTGGCTCCCCGGCAGACCCCTGGGAGACTCAGCCAAGCCTGTCTCCTGCCATCCGCTGCCTCTCAGCCCATCTCCTCACTGGGTCATGTACCAGGCAGGCTCCACTCAGAGCCACTAGCTTTGCACAGACAGTGATGGTCACTGGCTCACTGCCGGCCAAGTAGGAACACACTGCCCAGGTTCCAGGCCCAGCTCAGCCATTCACAGGCTGTATGACCTTGGGCCAGTGTCCTAACCTCTCTCTACCTCAGTTGCTTCACTTGCCAAAGCATAAGAGTATCCACTTCACAGGGCTGTTGAGGGATCTGATATTTTATTTCATTTAAAATAGTGTCAGTCGCTTAATGTGCCATAAAGGTTTCTGGTTGATGTTATTTTTAAGAGGTAAGAAATGAAGGGCAGGCCCTTTGAGAAATGGTCAGTAAAGGCCATTTCCCCCTCCCCATTCCTCTCTTTCCTCCTGCCTCAGGAAGGTCTGGAGGTCAAGCTCAAGGTGTAAATTGATCTTTCAACTCTTGACCCTCTGCCTCAACTGTCCAGCAAAGCTGCTCAGTGAGCCTCCCCTGCCTGGGTGCTGAGATGGCCTCTTGCAGCTTTGGTGGGGGGTGGAGGGGAGGGAATCCTCCTCCTCTTGCCCACTGCCCCCGCAGAGGCTGGCCACCATGGGGCCTCCTACCAACCCATGACTCTCCCCTGGGCTGACACCAGGGACCCTGCACCTCCGGCTCAGACACAGTGAATCTCCAGCAGATGCCTGGATTCTCCCGTCCAATCTGGCCTCTTCCCTCCCAACCTGCCGTGGCCCTGTGCCCACCACCACCACCGCCCCCCACCCACTCAGGGACACCCACGTGGCTGCCTGGCCAGAGAGGGACACTGAGCTAGATGCACAGTCAAGGCTTGCCCTGTGACCTCCCTCCACCCCCGTCTCCTTCCTCGAGCCTCCAGACACCCTCATCTCAGAAAACAAGCCTCTTTCACTCTGTTCTCACAGTGTACCGCCCACACTGAGCCCCGTGACCATCCAGATTGTTAATCAGAGCTTGATGCTCTCCTATAAAAACTGGCTGTGGCTCCACCAAGTCTGAGCCCCAGGGCTCTCAGGCCTGAGAGGACAAAGCCCCCTCCAGCAGCCCCCTTGGGTCACACTGGGTTTTTGTTTCAGTGGAACCCCCTGTGGCCCAGCCCCCTGCATCCCTACCCACCATCCTTCTCATCCTTCTCATCCACTCCTCGGGAAGGTTGTCCTGACCTCCTACCCACATCCTGGGTAGGTCTCACCCACACACACCCGCTGCAGTGACCTGGAATTACCAGGGGGCCTTCTTATTAGCTTCGGCTCACAGGTCCCAGAGAAAAGCTCCTCCAATTAACAGTGGCCCCAAAACCCCAGAGGGTGGAAATAAAAGGGCTGATTGGAAGGAACCGTAACTTTCCGGAAAAGTGTCCAAATTGTGATAAGGAATTCATTTGAACAAGATATGGATTATAATTGAAACTACAGCTAATTCTTGCAACACATTCATTGGATTTTTGGCAAGGAGTAGTCCCTTAATGAGTATCCTCCCCTGAACAGCAAGGAGATCAAACCAGTCAGTCCTAAAGGAAATCAACCCTGAATATTCATTGGAAGGACTGATGCTGAAGCTGAAGCTGGAGCTCCAATCCTTTGGGCCCTGATGCAAAGAGCTGACTCATTGGAAAAAGACCCTGATGCTGGGAAAGATTGAGGGCAAGAGGAGAAGGGGATGATAGAGGATGAGACAGTTGGATGGCATCACCAACTCAATGGACGTGAGTTTGAGCAAACTCTGGGAGATAGCAAAGGACAGGGAAGCCTGGTGTGCTGCAGTTCATGGGGTCTCAAAGAGCCAGACGTGACTGAGTGACTGAACAACAACAAATTTCCCTCACAAATTTGTATTTAATAGTTTATATGTAATATTGCTGGTGGCTCAGATGGCAAAGAATCTGCCTGTAATGCAGGAAACTCAGGTTCGATCCCTGGGTTGGAAAGATCCCCTGGAGAATGGAATAACTACCCTCTCCAATATTCTTGCCTGGAGAATTCCACAGCAGAGGGACCTGGTGGGCCAAAGTCAGTAGGGTTGCAAAGAGTCAGACACAACTGAGCCAATAACACACACACTATGTAATATTCCAGTAGTCATGTAAGAATGTGAGAGCTGGACCATAAAGAAGGCTGAGCTCTGAAGAGTTGATGCTTTTGAATTGTGATACTGGAGAAGACTCTTGAGAGTCCCTTGGACTGCAAAGGAGATCAAACCAGTCAATCCTAAAGGAAATCAGCCCTGAATATTCATTGGAAGAACTGATGCTGAAGCTGAAGCTCCAATACTTGCACCACCTGATGTGAAGAGCCAGTTCATTGGAAAAGACCCTGGTGCTATAAAAGATTGAAGGCAAAAGGAAAAGGGGGAGGCAGAGGATGAGATGGTTAGATAACATCACCAACTCAATGAATCTGAGCAAACTTCGCGAGATAGTAGAAGACAGAGAAGCCTGGTGTGCTGTAGCCCATGGGGTCACAAAGAGTCGGATACAATTTAATGACTTACGACAACAATGTAATATTTTAATAGCATTCTGGAAAAAGTCATTTTGGGGAAAAATAGACACACACACAAGGAAAACAAAACAAAACAAAAATACCTAGGGGGCAATTGTGAATTGAATTGTGTCCCCAGCAAAATATAGGCTGAAACCCTAACCTCCATTATTGCCAATGTAACCTGATTCAGAAATAGAGTCTTTGCAAATGTCATCAAGGTAAGATGAGGTCACCCTGGAGTAGTGTGTGTTTAGTTGCTCAGTCATATATGACTCTTGGCAACCCCATGGACTGTAGCCTGCCTGGCTCCTCTGTCCATGGGATTTCCCAGACAAGAGTTGAGTGGGCCCTAAATCCAATGACCAGTGTCCTTACAAAGGAAATGTATGGACTTCTCTGGTGGTCCAGTGGTTAAGAATCTGCCTTGCAATGCAGGGGATTTGCAGGATTGATCCCTGGTTGGGGAACTAAGGTTTCACATGACACAGCACAACTCAGCCCAAGAGCCACAACTAGAGAGCCCACATGCTGCAACAAAGATCTGAGGAAAGAAAGAAACAAGAGAAATCTGGACACAGAGAAACAAGCACACAGAGAAGTGAGGACAGGCAGAAACAGGAGGGATGCTCCTGCAAGCCTAGGTCTGTCGGCAGCCACTGGAAGCTAGAAAGAGGCAGGAAAAACATTCATTCCTAGAGCCCTTGGAAAAGCCAGTGGCCTTGCTAACATCTTGATTCCCGACTTTGAACTTCCAGAACTGGAAGAGAACAAATTTCTGTCTTTAAGCCATCCGGTTAGTGATACTTTGTAACTACATCCTCAGAAAAACTACACACAGGTCTCTGGGTCTGATTCTTCTGGTGTTTTGAGTCATTCTCCCTGGAGAAGCCAGTCCTTCCTTTGCCAGCCCCCCCCTTCTCCATGTTTAACTCTTTCTTGGGTTGACCAGCAAGTCTTTCTTTGGCAATGACTTATCAGCATTTTTGGTCCCCGTCCACAGTCTCTTCCTTCTACTGCACGGAATCTCACCAGGCTGCAAGACTTTTCATGTCATTTCGCAGTGGAATTGCATTGTGCTAGCATTGCTTTGTGGATTGTTTATAATATCTTGCAACCAGAGGACTGATTCCTCTGCCCTCCCCACTCTCCCCAGAGAAAGTCATGTTCCATGGGTGTAGCTCATTTCTGGGATAAAAAAAAACCTGGAGGTTTGGATATCAAATTATTTCCTCCATCGTCAATTTAGTAGTAAACAGCTTTCATATTGTGACCATTCTAATGTTCCTCCACATTTCAAAACTACCCTCCCAGCAGACGTGACAGCTCTAGGGATCTTCCCAAAACTGCATCCAAAAAGATGGATGAGGGACTTCCCCGGTGGTCAGGTGGCTAAGACTCTACACAACGAAGATATGATGAGCCACAGCTAAGAACTGACACGGACAAATCAGTATTGTTGTTGAGTCACTAAGTCTTTGTGACCCCAACCCAGGGGTTGAACCCGTATCTCTTGGGTCTCCTGAATTGACAGGTAGATTCTTGATCACTGAACCACCTGAGAAGCCCAACAGATAGATACCATATGATTTCACTTATGTTTATGGAATCTAAAATATGACATCAACTTATCTATGAAACAAAAAATAGATTCACAGACATAGAGAAAAGACTTGTGGTTGCCAAGGGGGGTGGGGTAGAAGAGGAACTGAGTGGGAATTTGGGATTTGCAGATGCAAACTATTAAATATAGGATGGATAAACAACGAAGTCCTACTGTGTAGCACAGGAACCTATATTCAATATCCCGTTGTTCAGTGGCTCAGTCATGTCCAACTCTTTGTGATCCCATGAACTGCAGCACGCCAGGCTTCCCTGTCCTGTACTATCTCCTGGAGTTTGCTCAAACTCATGTCCATTGAGTCGATGATGCCATCCAACCATCACATCCTCTGACACCTCCTTCTCCTCCTTCTGCCCTCAATCTTTCCCTGCATCAGGGTCTTTTCCAAAGAGTCAGCTCTTCACATCAGGTGACCAAAGTACTGGAGCTTCAGTTTCGGCATCAGATCTTCCAATGAATATACAGAGTTGATATCATTATCCTATGATAAACTATATTGGAAAAGAATATATATATATATACATATATATATATGAATGAGTCATATATATATGTATATATACAGCTGAAATTAACACAACATTATAAATCAACTATACTTCGATAAAATGAATTTTAAAAACTACGGTGGGGGTGTGGACATGGCAGCTCTTATCAAAGAATAGTTAATCTCCTTAATATTTAAAACAGATTTTTTAGGTGTATCTTACCATAAATTTTTTAAAGCCTCTGTAACTATTAAAAAAACAAAAACTAAAACAAGAAAAATTTTCCAGGAAAAGAATATAGAAATCCACCTTTTTTACTGGGGGGTGGCAGTCCTCTCAGTGAGGCCGGTAGGACTTTAGTTCCCTTGACTAGGCCCTTGGTGGTGAGAGCGGGTGTCCTAATTGCAGAACCACCAGGGAGTTCCCTTTCTTTGCGGGAGAGGGGGCAAGATTCACCTTTTAAAAATGGAGAAGATGCTCAGCCTCACCCAAAATGATGCAAGTAAGAAGTACAGGGTTTTTAAGCTCTCAGATTAGCAAAGCCTGATAGAGCTGCCACGGTGGAGGTCAGGGAACCCTGTGACAATAACTATCAAAACTCTATCCTCACACACACCCTGACTAGCGATTTTACTTCTAGGAATTTGTGGTGATCTATTCAACCCTGACTCAACCTCACCCCTGCACCAGGCTACTCATTATACCATTGCTCAGATTAGAAGCACCCTTCTTGCCCATGGATAGGGGACCGGTTCCCTCAAAAAGAACACTGTGGAAGGGACTTCCCTGGTGGTCCAGTAGCTGGGGACTCCAAAGCTCCCAGTGCACCAAGTGGGAGCTGGGGATGCTGAGTTCAGTCTCTGGCCAGGGAACTAGATCCCACATGCCTTAACTAAGATTCAGTACAACCAAATAAATATATATATTTATATATACACATATATAAATACATATAAATATACATATATATATATATTTTTAAAGAATACACTGGCAAAAGCTGTGGCTTTATTAAAAACCCTTGACTTGAACACTGTACATTGAGGAATCAGATAGTGCATAAATTATATCTCTAATGCTATTACCAAAATAATAGTAATAATAAACCAAAACACTTCTCCTTTCCAAAAAACCAAAAAGAACAAAAGACTTCTTTTTGTACTGATATCAAAGGACTCTTAAAAAAATCTTACATTAAAAAAAAAAACAAGATTCAGGGACTTTTGTTGCAGACCAATGATTAAGACTCTGAGCTTCTATTGCAGGTGGCACAGGTTCTATCTCTGCAACAAGAAATTGACGTCAAAAGGCAGAATACAGAGGGAAAGGCAGAGAGGAAGTAAAATCTAAAGGGTCTTGCAAAACATCTTTTGGGCCCCGGAAGGGTCCCCCCTTGCTGCAACAAAATGGGACTTTTAAATGCACTTGCTTCACAGACAAGACTGTGCAGGCTCTTCTCTACAAGGCTCTCGGCACAGCACCTGGTCATGCAACTCAAACCAGTGAGCATGGGGCCCTGGGAGCTGAAAGGGCCAGACTGGTGCCAGAGAGAAGCCAGGTACTCTGAGCACCTGGGGCTTTCCTGGTAGCTCAGACTGTATCTTTATTTTGCCTGCCTGCAATACAGAAGACCTGGGTTCCATGCCTGGGTTGGGAAGATGCCCTGGAGAAGGAAATGGGAACCCACTCCAGTATTCTTGCCTGGAAAATCACATGGACAGAGAAGCCTGGCAGGCTACAGTCCATGCGGTTGCAAAGAGTTGGACACAATTGAGCAATTAACACTCTCTGAGTACCTACCTTGTCCTCAGGTGAGGACACAGGCACAGAGCCGGGAGGGTGCCGGGGTGGGGGAGGGGAGAAGCAGCAGGATAAGAGAGGAGCTGGACATTGCTTTGGTGGAGAGGGCAGGGGAGAACGTGAGATCCAGAGCCCCTGAGCAGGGAAAGCAAGGCTTCAGTCTGTCTGTGCTCAGACACACACACACACAGATACCTCCACAGACAGACTGACACACAGATGGACACTTACACACCTAGAGACACACCCAGACAAATAACCAGAGATGCACACAGACAGACACACTTCCAGACACACAAAGAAACACACAGAAACTCAGATGGACATAGAGACACACAGACGCACCCAGCAAGCCCTCTTTCTAAGTCTTTCCTGGACAAAATCCATTTCTTGTCTCCTCTCCTTATCCCCTCTGCCCTTAATGAATGTTCATGAAGCACTGCTGTATGCCAGGCCCTGTTTTAGGTGGCAGAAAGTGGGTTTGATTAAAGAATCAAGTGTGGGGAGGGGGTTCCCCTGGTGGCTCAGTGGTAAAGAATCCACCTGCCAATGCAGGGACACGAATTCTATCCCTGGTTTGGGGGAGGATCCCACATGCAACAGAGCCCGTGTGCCACAGCTATTGAGCCTGTGCTCCAGAGCCAGGGGACCTGCAACTACTGGGCCCCTTGCACAGCAACTACTGAAGCCCGCATGCCCTAGCCCTCACTCCCCTCAACTAGAAAAGACCCAGCACAGCCGAAATTTTGTTGCTCAGTCTCTCAGTCGTGTCCAATTCTCTGCAACCCCATGGACTGCAGCACGCCAGGCTTCCCTGTCCTTCACTATCTCCTGGAATTTGCTCAAACTCATGTCCATTGAGTCTATGATGCCATCCAACCATCTCATCCTCTGTCACCCCTTTCTCTTGCCCTCAACAGCCAAAAAAAAGTAAAGACATAAATAAAAAAATCATCAATAAATTAAAAAGAAAAAAAGGAACCGAGGG
The DNA here is from genome assembly GCA_007570785.1 of Antilocapra americana. Lineage (NCBI taxonomy): Eukaryota > Metazoa > Chordata > Mammalia > Artiodactyla > Antilocapridae > Antilocapra > Antilocapra americana. Next base: position 819,904 of record ML663012.1, on the reverse strand, counting down.
GACCCCATGGACAAGCAGGAAGAGTATTTCAGCAGAGGAACAGTGACTGCAAAGTCCTCTCCTCTCCTCCATCCTCCCCACCTTATCTCCTGCCTCAGCCCTGATTCAACCCATTTGGAATGGGAGTTCACACAGGGAGAGTGGGCCCTCTAGGATCCTCCCCGCCCCACCTAGCCTGATTATCTTCCATCTCATAGAAGAGGATTCCACAGGACTCAGAGAGGCTGTGTCACACACCCAAGGTCACACAGCATGAACGTGGGCTCAGAATCTGCCTGAACCGAGGGCCTCTGTCATCAGGAAGAAAAGCCCCTCACTGAGGGCAAGAACACTGATGGCCAAAGGCTGGGCCAGGGAGGACAATTAGCCAAGGGCCTGGGACACCAGATAGCTGTCCAGTGTGAGGGACTGCAGTGAGAGTCATGAACTGGACGCTCTAGGGCACAGACAGGCAGTGACAGACAGACAGACACCTGGGACTTCAGTCCCTGCCCCACCAGGCCAGGGAGCAGCAGCCCCTGAGACCACCAGAGCGGGCACAGAGTCCAAAAGAATGGGTGATGGGGACACACAGGAGGGGGTGTGGGTCTGACCTGGGTGGGTCCTCAGGCCCTGGCTGGGTTGTGGGTGCTGATTTTGAAATCGTGTCAGGATCAGAGAGGGCTCTGACTGTGCAAGCAGGACTCCGGATGAGAGGTTGGGGCTCTGTCTGAGTCTCTTATTGCTACAGTGGCAAATCATCAGAAATTTGGTGGCTTAAAACAACTCACATTTACTATCTGACAGTTCTGGAAGTAGGAACCAAAATGGGTCTCACTGGGCTAAAAGCAAAGGGTCAGGAGGGCTGGATTCCTTTTGGCAGTTCTAGGGGAGAATATGTTTCCTGGCCTTTTCCAATTTCTAGAGGCTGCCTGCCTTCTTCCTCCACCTTCAAAATCAACAGGTTAGCGTCTTCCCATTTCTTTCTCTCTGACTGTCCTCTCTCTCTCTTATAAGGACACTTGTGGGTATTCCTTGTTGGTTCTTCAGTGTTAGGGACTCTGAGATTCCACTGTAGGTGGTGCAGGTTTGATCCCTGCTTGGGGAAATAAGTGTCAATATGCCATACAGTGGAGAAGGGCATGGCAACCCACTCAAGTATTGTTGCCTGGAGAATCCCCATGGGCAGAGATGCCTGGTGGGCTACAGTCCTTGGGGTTGCAAAGAGTCAGACACAACTGAGCAACTAACCACAATCACCACATGCCATACTGTGCAGCCAAAAAAGTGAATACTAATAAGGACCCTTGTGATGATGTTGGATAATCCCCCCATCACCAGATCCTTAACTTAATCAGCCATGCAAAGTCCCTTCTGCCCTGTAAGGTTACATATTCACAGGTTCCAGGGGTTAGGATGTGTGGACATCCTTTTATTTTGTCTAGCACAGGGCTCATTGTCCAGGGTCTAGAGTCCAGCCTCCAGGCCTGGCCATGATGGCCCCAGGGTCTGGAAAAGGCCACTGGAACCAGCCATCTGACTGGGGGTTGGGGGCACAGAAGGGACAAGGAAGCCCTCAGGTTGTTACCTGGATCAGGGCTTATGAGACTCCCCAATCCTACCTTCTTGTCCCACCCTCAAGTACAGAGGATGTGAAAGTATGGAAGGAAGGAAACAAGGAGCTCCCCATGTCTCCCTAGGGTCCCCTTTCCCACCTCCCAGACACCCTACATTGGACCCACCAACTTAGAAATGACTCCATCCCCCCACTCTCACCACCCAGGACTTGGCCTCCTCTGATTCCCCCATACCCTGGCGATTTTACTGCTAAATCCCTCTGGAGTTCCTCTCTTCACTCCTGTCTACAACTCCCAGACCAGACCCCAGCTGCTCCTGTTGCTGTCTCATTTTAAATCTGATTGTGTCTAACTTCAAATCTGACTGTGCCTCTCCCCAGAGGACCCTGGAGGGCCGTTAGTGACTGGCCCAGCCCTGTCCTCTCCTCACTCACCACTGGGCCCTAATTCAGCAGAATCCCCCTGGTTACAGATGTCACCTCTTCCAGGAAGCCTGCCCTGAATACTTCATGCTCACAGCTGGAGTGGGGAGTGGTTGGGCACAGAAGGGCAAGGAGTAGTGGAGAAGTGGCCCATATGCAGAAGGTCCAGCCTGCATCTCTTTTTGCCAGGCTGAGCCCTTCCTCCGGCCTCCCCATCTCTGCCCAGAAAGTACCTCCCACCTGAAATCTCTCCCTGACCCCAGCCCACCCAAATCCTCTTTTGAGGATTTCCCCTCTACACCTCCAGGAACCTGCTGCTCCTCCTCTGGGGCCTGGACTGCCCCCATTCTACCAGGTCTCTGGTGTCACTATTAATCCAAATGGCTCTCATGTTCTGCACACCCCCAGGTGCAAGGTACTGTGGACACGACTGAGTGACTGAACAATGAAATTTTCACAGTGCTGAGAAAAGAGTTTATTGTTTGACTTTTCCTCGTGTGCAAAGGAGCTCTTGGACTTCCCTGGAAGCTCAGCAGTAAAGAATCTTCCCGCCAATGCAGGAGACAAGGGTTCAAACCCTGAGTGGGGAAGATCCCTTGGAGAAGGAAATGGGAACCCACTTCAGCTTTCTTGCCTGGGAAATCCCATGGACAGAGGAGCCTGGTGGGCTACGTACAGTTCATGGGGTCACAAAAGAGTTGGACAAGACTGAGCAGCTAAACAAAATAGGAGCTCTTGGATGTGGATGGTGGGGCAGAGGGGGCAGGGGGGCTCTGAGGACCAGACTGAGAGGTGAAGAAGGATGCACACATTTGGGAAGAGAAGGGACAGCTCAGCAGAGGGAACAGAAGGTGCTAATGCTGGGAAGCTGGATGGAGTGGGACAGCTCCAACCATGCTTGCAACAGATGGCTCTGCTGTCCTCCCCCTTTGTGTGGGTGGAAATCAATCTCAGAAGATGTGAAGCAACTTGCCCAGGGCCCCACAGTCAAAATAACTGGGGTTCACCCACCTCACCCCGGGTCTGCTACAGGGAGAGACTTATTGTTCAAAGGTGAGCCACTTGCCTAGATGTAGTGGGGTTGGCCAGTGGTTCTGGAACCCCCTTCCCTTCAACTGGCGACAGTTGGAAGGCAAGTCTCTTAGATGCTGCCCAGGTGCTCACAGACTACCTATGCGCGATGCCAGATTGCCCAGCATTCACGGCTTGCCCTGGCTCCCCTGCCCCTGTGTGCCAGTGGGTCACCTTCTGTTCCTCCCCACAAGAGGGAGCCTGGGGATTCGCCACCACCAACACCGTCCTACCTCCCGGCCTTTATCTTCCCAGCTCTGCCACCTATCTCTGCACCCCACTGAACCACAGACTCGCCCACCTGCCCTATACGCCTCCCAGCTTGCAGCAGGGTTCCTTGGCTTCCCAACTCCGCAGTTGGTCCCATGAGCCAAAAACTGGACCAGCTAGGCCTGAGAGCTGGCACAGGTCACCAGACCTTGGGGGCACTGGGGGTGGCCTCTGAGGCCTGAGGTGGTGAATCGGAGGCGTTCTGCGCAACTCCCAGCGGTGCACTCAGGTGGGTCCAGGAGCACATGGTGTGTCGGCAGATACGCGGATGGATCAGAGCCAGGCCAGCAAAGAGGACCCGGGAGAGTGCTGGAGAGGACTTGCAGAGAACGGAAGAGAAATGGGGGCCGGACCGAGCGCGCCAGCAGATGAGGGGTAGGTTCAAAGGAAAGAGCTACCTTCATCAATACATGAACCGTGAAATTCCAGATATTCAAGCTGATTTTAGAAAAGGCAGAGGAACCAGAGATCAAATTGCCAACATCCGCTGGATTATCGAAAAAGCAAGAGAGTTCTGCTTTATTGACTATGCCAAAGCCTTTGACTGTGTGGATCACAATAAACTGTGGAAAATTCTTAAAGAGATGGGAATACCAGACCATCTGACCTGTCTCTTGAGAAACCTGTCAGGAAGCAACAGAACTGGACATGGAACAACAGACTGGTTCCAAATAGGAAAAGGAGTATGTCAAGGCTGTATATAGTTACCCTGCTTATTTAACTTATATGCAGAATATATCATGAAAAACGTTGGGCTGGAAGAAGCACAAGCTGGAATCAAGACTGCCAGGAGAAATATCAATAACCTCAGATATGCAGATGACACCACCCTTATGGTAGAAAGTGAAGAGGAACTAAAAAGCCTCTTGATGAAAGTGAAAGAGGAAAGTGAAAGAGTTGGCTTAAGGCTCAACATTCAGAAAACTAAGATCATGGCATCTGGTCCCATCACTTCATGGCAAATAGATGGGGAGACAGTGGAAACAGTATCAGACTTTATTTTTGGGGGCTCCAAAATCATGGCAGATGGTGATTGCAGCCATGAAATCAAAAGACCCCTACTCCTTGGAAGGAAAGTTACAGCCAATCTGGATAGCATATTGAAAAGCAGAGACATTACTTTGCCAACAAAAGTCCGTCTAGTCAAGGCTATGGTTTTTCCAGTAGTCATGTATAGATGTGAGAGTTAGACAGTGAAAAAGGCTGAGCGTCGAAGAATTGATGCTTTTGAACTGTGGTGGTGGAGAAGACTCTTGAGAATCCCTTGGACTGCAAGGAGATCCAACAAGTCCATCCTAAAGATCAGTCCTGGGTGTTCATTGGAAGGACTGATGTTGAAGCTGAAACTCCAATACTTTGGCCACCTCATACGAAGAGTTGACTCATTGGAAAAGACCCTGATGATGGGAAGGACTGGGGATGACAAAGGATGAGATGGCTGGATGACATCACCGACTCGATGGACATGGGTTTGGGTGGACTCCAGGAGTTGGTGATGGACAGGAAGGCCTGGCGTGCTGCGGTTCATGGGGTCGCAAAGAGTCGGACACGACGGAGCGACTGAACTGAACTGAACTGAACCGCACAGCGAAGAAGCCTGTAGCCGGGTTCAGGCTAATCAGCGCCGCGGGGCGGGGCGGGGTTGGAGGCAGGGACTTTATGTGGGGCGACGGTCTAGAAAGCGGCCTTGTAGCACAGTGGGGCCCGAGCGCCGCTAGGACCCCGAGCCTCGAAGGACTCAGCCCGGCCCCGCCCCGGCCCCGCCCTCCATGCCCCGCCCCCGATCCCGCCCCGCGCTGCCCCCAAAGCCTGCTTCCCGGCCCCCCGCAGAGGCGGTGCCTGGAGCAGAGTCCGGGTGCCTGGTGCAGACTGCGCGCGTCTCCTCCTCCGCATCTGCGCCAGGCGAGCTGTCCGCCACCCACCCCACCGCCGGCTCCTGGTGCGCCCGGCAGCCTGCGGCCCCCAGGTAAATGAGATCCCAGGGCTCCGAACGCGGCCAGGAATGCCACCCTAGCAGCGAGCTCCGGCCCCGCCTCCACGGCCATGGCGTCCGCGGCGGTCCCCAGACACAGCCGCTGTCCCCCATCACCTAGTCCGGGACGGCCTCTCGGGGCTTCCCGTCTGTTCCCAGGCCCCGGCCGCCTGCCTGAGAGAGCCCCGCTCCCCTAAGGGCCGGGGCGCAGCGAGCGCAGGAGGACGCGGGGGCTGCGTAACGGGCGGGCTGGAGTGGGGACGAGCTGAGCACGACGGGGCTGGGGCGGGAGGGTCGTGGGGAGTCCGGAATGTGTGAACGCGAGGAGCGCGATGCTGGGGTCTGTCGGTCGGTCACCAGAGAATCTGTACCTGCTGGGGATGCAGCCACAGCCCTAGCCTCGGAGCCCGCAACCAGGCCGCGTAGACTGCTAGGACCCGCGTAAACAGACACGGATCATGCCAGCCCATGCACAGTGCGGAGAAGACCATACCTCTGGGAGATGGGCTAGGGTCACGGAGGAATTCTCGGAAAAGGTGTCAGCCGGGCCTGAGAGAACCAGCCAGCGAAGGGTTTTTAGGCCCTGAAAACAACAAAAGATTAAGGCAGGGCCCAAATTGGTGTGTCTGCAGAGCGGAAAAGAGGCAAGTTCAGTGAGCCAGGTATCCGAGGTGCCAAGACCTTGGCCTCAGGCAAGTGTGATGAGCAGTATGTGAATTCCATCCTCAGGTCTGTGGGGACCGTGGAGGCTTAGGACAAAGTGAGTGACCGGGTCCAGCTGTGTCTTAAAAAGATCCAGCAGCTACTCGGCCCCCAAAAAAGAGATGGGAGGAGGAGACTGTTGGTTTGGACCCAACAGGAAGGGGGCGATGGAAAGTGGGCGATTTGGGGTTCTTCTTTGGCAGAGGGACTTTGCCTGCATTCCCTGCCTGCTCAGAAGTGAGGCGGGAAGAAAGGTGCATGGAAGAGATTTTTGGTGTGGGCAGCTGGAAGTGTGGAAGGATGGGGAAACCGAGGGAGAAACAGGTCAGGGGGTGTGAGGCTGTTGTGACTCAGACTAATTTGCAAAACCTGAAATACCATCCCGAGTGGGGAAGTCCTGAAGACACCACTGGGAACCCAGGTCAGGTCCAAGATGACTGAGTGCAAGGGGGCAGCCTGGATCTGTTGTATGGGGCCACATGAAATAGAAATTCCGGAGTGTAGAGGTGTCTTTGAAGCCCCCAGAGTCCCCAGCCTCAACTCAGCCCCCTTTCAGGAGCGTGTGTGCGTGCATGCTCAGTTGTGTCTGACTCTGCCACCCCATGGACCACAGCCCACCAGGCTCCTCTGTTCATGGAGTTTTCCAGGCAAGAATACTGGAGTGGGTTGCCATTCCCTTCTCCATGGAATCTTCCCAACCTAGGGATTGAACCCATGTGTCCTGCATTGGCAGGTGGATTCTTTACCACTGAGCCACATGAGAAGCCCCTTCCAGGAGCAGCTGCTATGAATAAACTTGGTGGTGATGGAAGTTCCCTGAACCTCACTCAGCATACCTAGGTCCCTGAGGCCCCAGCCAGGCTGCAGGGAGGAGGCAGTCAGAAACTTCCTTGCCCGGCCTCCCCACTCACCTGTTTCCAGCTGGGAGGGAGCCTTGGTCATTGCATTGGCCTTGGGGCCCTAGAGAAAGTTTTCCTGGCTTCAGTTTGCCCATGTGTAAAATGGGTCCATAGTACCTGTATCTGGGAATGATGTTCCAAAGGCAGCCTCGGCTAGGAAATAAAACGGGGTTTGGCCTTATGCCCGAAAAGGGCAGCCTTATGCCCTGGGTGAGGGGGAGGGGCTGCAGCCCTGGTAGGAATTCAGGGCCCCGTGAGCCTCCATTTCTTGCTCTAAGAAATGGGAAGAACTCATAAGTGCATCCACCTCCAGAACCCACAGGCATCGGCAGATCAAGTGAGTCAGGCATGTGAAGTGTTTGGTTGGCCCAGCGCCCAGCGCAAAGTGCTCACCGGGCACAGAAGCTGCTGTCATGATTGTAGCTGGCCGTGAGGAGCGGGCCAGTCCTCCCACCACCCCTGGGACACCCACAGGAAGGCAGGCGCTGGGGGGCACGCTCCTCTCTTATCTGGGCACTGCAGGCTGTCCCCTCTCTGGCTGCTGGAAGCTGCCTCTGAGCTCATCCTGCCAGTTTGAATTCAGTGCTCTCAGGCTAGTGACTTCACCTCTGGTTCAATTTCTTCACCTGTAAAATTGGGAATAGTATCAGTCATCACCTCAGAGGTGAGCACAATGCCCATCTGGTAATAATAACCACCTGGTAAAGCAGAGTGGATGCCTGGAGCCAGGGGGAGGGAGGAGCCCTGAGAAGTGACCTGACTCAGCCTCGGGAGGGGTCAGGGTTCTTGTTGGAGGTGACCATTGTCCTGGTTACTAAAGATTATTAAGAGTTCATGGGCAGGACTTCCTTGGAGGTCCAGTCGTTAAGAGTCTGCCTGCCAGTGCAGGGGATGTGAGCTCGATCTCTGTTCTGGGGGGGTCCCTGTGCTGTGGGGCATCCAGGCCAGTGCACCACAGTAATGGAGCCCGTACTCTTGAGCTGTGACTACTGAAGCCTTCATGCCATAAAGTCCGCAACAAGAGGAGCCGCTGCCATGCGAAGCCCCCGTGCCACAACTAGTGAAAGCCTGTGAACAGCAACAGAGACCCAGCGCAGCCAAAAATAAGTGAATAAAAATTTTTAATTAAAAAAAATAGAGTTCACGGGCAGAGAGACCAGTGAACAGAGATGTGGAGGGGAGTCATGTTGGGTAAATGGGAGAAGCTGGGGGCAAGGAGCCAGGAAATCAGCATGAGAGAGACTGCACTGGTCCAGACCATGATGAGGCTGGACCAGGTGGAGGTGTGGAGGAGTGAGGAGTGAGTAGATCCTGGATAGACTTGAAGTTGGGCTTCCCCAGTGGCTCAGTAATAAAGAATCCTCCTGCAGAGCAGGAGAGACAGGAGATGCGGGTTTGATCCCTGGGTTGGGAAGATGCCCTGGAGAAGGGAATGGCAACCCACTCCAGTATTCTTGTTTGGGGAATCCCCATGGACAGAGGAGCCTGGCGGGCTATGGTCCACAGGGACAAAAAGAATTGGACAGGACTGAAGCAACGTAGCATGCATGCACACTTTTGTCAATATGATTCTGTCACACCAGGTCTCCACCCTGAAACAGCAGGAGATCATCCCTCTCCCCACATCCTCCTAGGCTTCCCAAATCATGTGTGGCTTCAGGGCCCCATGAGTATGTCTGGAGAGGGAGTCAAGCCCATGCCAGCCAGCCCCTGGGGATCCCCTTCTACCTTTTACTGGTCCCCAGTTCCCACCCACCTGTCTGTCATTGATTCATTCAGCACATGCTGATGAAATATGCGTGCTGGGAGGCAGTGAACAAAATGAAGCTTCTTTGCCAACCACCACCACCTCATGAGGTGAGCTGATGTTCTGGGAAGGGGGCAAGAGAAACCTGAAGGATGAGACAGCCAAGTGGACATCTGGAGGAAGGGCATTTCGGGCAGAGGGATCAGCATGTGCAAAGATCCTGAGGCAGGACCCAGCCCAGCGTGTTAGAGGTTTAACAAAGAGGCCCATGTGGCTAGAGCAGCATGAGCCAGGGGGGAGAGTGTCAGATGAAGAGACTGAGAGTCCTTAGGGCCCCTCAACCCAACAGTTGGAGACGTTGGGTGGGTCCCTGCTCAAAGGGGAGTGAGGTTGCTGGGCCCCACTGCTGTGCAGTTTGCTTTGGTGGGTGTTCCCAGTGTGGAGTGGATAGTGTACCCCAAAGGCAGAGGAGGCTGGCAGGAGGAAGGAAGAGAAGGGCAGCCCTTTCCTGGTGGGCAAAGCTGATGCTGGGAAAGATTGAAGGCAACAGGAGAAGGGGGCGACAGAGGATGAGATGGTTGGATGGCATCACCGACTCCATGGACATGAGTTTGAGCAAATTCCGGGAGATAGTGAGGCACAGGGAAGCCTGGCGTGCTGCAGTCCGTTGGGTCGCAGAGTTGGATACAGCTGAGCGACTGAACAACCACAAAGCTTCTCCCCTTCTTTCTGCACAAGCTGGGGGCTCTGCTGACCTGGGAGGCTTCCTGGAAGGGCCGGAGGGAGTGGAAGGAAGAAATAAAGGGAAGGATGCTAATGGAGGCAGAGAAGGGGGCCAGGGAGGAAGAGGAGGAGGATGCAGAGCCCAGAGCTGGGTGTTAGGGCAGAATATTCACAGGGAGGTGACAGGAGATGGCAGACAGGGGCCTGCTGAGTTTTGAGGACGAGCAGCAGAAACCCAAGCAGGTGTATTTTGAGGATGGCCCCTCCACCAGCCCACAGTCACTCCCTTTCCAGGTGTAGGAGAAAGGATTTGGCATCCCACCCCATACGCCCTGTGAACAAGGACCTGGTCAGCTGTGCTGTTCACCCTTCCCACCCTCAGCATACCTCTGGGTATGCACCAAACCCCTCCAGTTTCAGAGACTCAGAGGTTGTGGTGCGTGGGCTTAGTTGCCCTCTGCATGTGGGCCCTTAGTTCCCTGACCAGGGATTGAACCCTGAGGTCACAGAGTTGGACATGACTGAGCATGCATGCATGAACACAGGCCTGCAGACCTGTCAGTGTCCCAGAGGAGCCAAGGGTTGAGACAGAGACACACGGTGAGCTTTGGAGAAAAGAGCCAGCCTGGGCAGATCTGCTGTTGCATTGCAAGGCAAATTTTTGAAGTCCCTGAAGACAGGCTTAGATTTCAGTGAATCCCAACTCTCCACTTCCTACCCGGCCCCTCCCCTGTGCCTCGGTTTCCCCAGCTGCAAAATGGAGATGACAGAAACACCAGGTATTGGACACCAGCCACAGCTAACTGGGGGCCTGACCAGAGAGTGGAAGGAGTTGGGGGCAAATTAGACCCTGGAGCGGGACACTTAGGACTTTCCTGTGTAGTCCTAGAATTTTTCAGAAATGTGTGAAGAATGAGGGGAGGCTACTTCTGGTAGCCAAGTCTCTCTTAAAGGTAGTAGGTATATATATATATCTTTTTTTTTCCCCCTCTTTGTAGGTTTTGAATCTTTCATTTTAGGATAAAAAATTTTTTTTTGTAACCCATTCTTCAGGACAAATGCCATGCCCCTTTAGGATGTATGTGATCAGTATGTTACCTTCCAAATGGCTAATTTCTGGCCATCAAATCCAGTTTCCCCTCTTCTGCTGAGTGTCAAGTTTTCTCTTGTCCTAGAGGCTTCTCTGGGCTGCAGTCTTTGTTTTTAGAGTTTTATTTTGAGGTGGACCATTTAAAAAATCTTTATTGAATTTATTACAATATTGTTTCTGTTTTATATTTTGTGTTTTTTTTGCCTTGAGGCATGTGGGATCTTAGCTTCCTGACCCAGGGTGAAACTCACACCCGCTGTGATGGAAGGCAAAGTCTTAACCACTGGACTGTCAGGGAAGTCCCTGGGCTGTAGATTTTAAGGCTGTTCTTGAAGGAGCTGTCAGGCTGTACTCAGGTACCTACTTCCTCTGATGTAGTTCTCACTGGCAAAGTAGTGACTCTGAATGTTGAAGCTGTCACCTTTTCTACACAACCAAATTCACATGACTCCATACACGTGTTGAGGTTTTATAGAATAAGATGCATTTATTTGATCTAAGAGCCTGGCTTCCCAGGTGGTGCTAGTGGGAAAAAACCCACCTGCCAATGCAGGAGACATAAGTAACTCCAGCTTGATCCCTGGGTCGGGAAGATGCCCTGAAGGAGGGCAGGCAACTCACTCCAGTGTTCTTGCCTGGAGAACCCCGTGGACAGGAGCGCTTGGTGGGCTACAGTCCAGAGGGTCACACAGAGTCAGACACGACTGAAGCGACTTAGCACGCGCACTCATGAAGAGACCACAGAGCGAGCCTGAGCTGTGGGTCCTGGGTTTGGTGAGGTTGACTCTGAGGTTAAGGATTTTCAGAATCTTTTCCAGGGGTACAGCTGTGGACGATAGTCTTTGTGCTTGAGTTGGTAAAATCAGGAAGATGCTTGCGATGACGTCTATGACCCAAATAGGCTGCAGATGCTTTCCTGTTTCAGCCAGTTTCAACTGGTGACACTATTCAGTCAAGGCTCTGAATGAAATTAACAGACTGAAATTTTGAAAGTCCATGAAAAGGTCATGCCTTTGGACCTTGGGAAGTCCAAAAAGCCCACAAGGCATCTGAATACCAGCCTTGCTCAAACATTACCTAGAGATGGGTCAAAAAATAGTGAGAAACCATCACTGTCTGGGCATTTGCAGCCACAGCTTTCATTCAGAGCAGTCCTTTCTTCGCTTTTGTTATTTATTTCTGGCTATGCTGAGTCTTCGTTGCTGCACAGGCTTTTCTCTAGTTGCAGCGAGCAGAGACTACCCTTCCTTGCAGTGCGCAGCCTTCTTATTGAGGTGGCTTCTCTTGATGGGGAACATGGGCTCAAGGTCCCTCGGGCTTCAGTAGTTGTGGCTCAGGGGCTCTAGAGCCCAGGCTCTGTAGCTGTGGTGCATGGGCTTAATTGTTCCTTGGCATGTGGGATCTTCCTGGACCAGGGATCGAACATGTGTCTCCTGCATTGCCAGGCAAACTCTTTAGGAGGGCATGGCAACCCATTCCAGTATTCTTGCCTGGAGAATCCCATGGACAGAGGAGCCTGGTGGGCTACAGTCCATGGGGTCGCAAAGAGTCAGACACGACTGAGTGACTTAGCACCCATGCACTGCGTTACAGCCATGTTTCTGAGATTTGAACAGACCTAGGAAATCGTGGCCATGGACTCCAGGCTGAGAACCATGGAGTCTCGTGGCTGCAGGAGGTCGGCAGGGTAGAGGGGGCCAGGGCAGAGCCAGATCATATAGACCTCGGTGATCAACCCCAGGCACAGAGGGAAGGTTGGCCTCCCACCCACAGCAGCCCCAGTCTCCGGTGTAGGGGAGGGCTTGCAGAATGAGCCTCTTTGGGACTGCTGTGGGTGGATAGGGAAGAGAAAGCACTCTTGTTACAGAAACACCCCTGGGTCTTAAAGGGCCCATGCACAGACTCCCCCTGGGGACCCTTCCCTTGGCTTTGGAACCTCCACCCACCCAGAAGGTGAGCGTTCTCACACAAGCCCTGCTTGGCTCCCTGCCCTTACCTGGGCGGGCCAGTAGGTAGGCAGTGGGGTGATGACTCCATCACTGAAGGCACTGCTAGCCTGGGGCCACCTGGCAAGAGTGGATCTGCCCAGGCTGGTTTTTTTCTCTGAACTCACAGCTTGCTTCTGTCTCAACCCTTGATTCCCCTGGGACCCTGACAAGGCCACAGGCCTGTGTTCGTGCATATGTGCTCAGTCGTGTCCAACTCTTTGTGACCCTGTGGCCTGTAGCCCTCCAGGTTCCTCTGCCCATGGGATGCTCCAGGCAAGACTACTGGAGTGGGTATCCACTTCCTCCTGCAGGGGATCTTCCTGACCCAGGGATCGAACCTGGGTTGCCTGCATTGGCAGGTGGGTTCTTTACCACTGAGCTACCTGGGAAGCCCTCCTTTAGGTTACTCGCTTTAATGCTGTTACCAGAAAAGCAGCATTCCGTTTCACTTCTCCTTGCTTCTGTTTCCTGTTGTTGAATACTTTAGAAACAACGTCTACTAGTTGAGAAGGGTTCAATTCGAATACACTGCCAGGGTCCTCTGTCCTTGGGATTCTCCAGATCAGAATACTGGAGTAGGTGGCCATTTCCTTCTCCAGGGGATCTTCGCAACCCAGGAATTGAGCCTGGGTCTCTAGCATTGCAAGCGGATTTCTTTACTGTCTGAACTACCAAACAACACCATCTAATTTCTGTAATCTCTGGGGCGCTTAGCCTGATGCAGGTCATCCGAGGTCCCAAGGACAGCCCACGTGCCGGGGCTATTCACAGAATCAGCCCCCTTCCGGGGCCATCGAGGCCCAAGGCTCCTGTTGCTGCTGCTGTGTCTTTAAGGCCCAGGTGGCAACACTTGCCAACTTCTGCTTGAATGCTTGAATGAGGAGGGCTCAGACCTGGGCTGGCAGGCTCCCTAGAGTTCAGCACCTTCCAGGACCAAATGTCATCCGGCTTACATTGTGTTTGTTTTATGGCCACTGCCTGCTTATGATGCTGACACTGGCTCTCTCTCTTTTTTTCCTTTCCCATTATAACTTATTACATGATATTGAATATAGTTCCCTCTGCTGTACAGTAGGTCGTTGTCGTTCATCTGTATATAGCAGTTTGAATCTGCTAATCTCAAACTCCCCACTGATTCCTCCCCTCCCCCCTTTCCCCTTTGGGAACTGTAAATTTGTTTTCTGTGTCTGGGAGTCTGTTTCTGTTTGGTGAATAAGTTCATTTGTATCCTTGTTTTAGAGTCCACATATAAGTGATATATGGTAGTTGTCTTTGATTGACTTCATTTAATATGATATCTAAGGTCCCTCTATGTGATCGAAAATGGCATCATTTTATTCTCTTTATGGCTGAGTAATATTCCATTGTTGATATGTACCACATCATCTTTATCCATTCCTCTATTGATGGACTTTTAGGTTGCTTCCATGTCTCGTTTACAAATGGTGCTGCTGTGAACATTGCGGGTGTGTGTATCTTTTCAAATTAAAGTTTTCATATTTTCTGGGTACATGCCCAGGAATGGGATTGCTGGATCATACAGGAGCTCTATTTTTAGTTTTTTAAGGAACCTCCATACTGTTCTCCATAATGGCTGCACCAGTTTACATTCCCACCAACAGTATACAAGGGTTCCATTTTCTCCACACCCTCTCCAATGCTGGCTTTTCCCTTTCAGGGAAGGAAATGTGGATGAAGGGAGGCAGCCTGGGGAAAACCAAAGACAGGGGACTTCCCTGGTGGTCCAGTGACTAAGATTCTGAATTACCAATACAGGGGGATCAGGGTTCAATCCCTGGTCAGGGAACTAGATCCCCCATGTGGCAACTAAGACCTGGTGCAACCAAATAAATAAATAAAAATAAATATTGATACCATTAAAAAAAAAAAGCAAGAAGCAGAGAGACCAAGGTGGAGGTAACCATGAGAATTGAAATCAAAGATGGGTCCTCAGTAGTGGGAACTGAGTGGAGAAGGAACTCGCTTGATTGTTACGGGAGAGACAGATTCAGTTGCAGGACCTGGGGAGTAGCTGAGTGTCTAGGGTGGCGGGGGGACAGCGATGAGGAAGAGTCTGAGATGACTCTCAGATTCTTGTCCCCAAACACTGAGTACATGGTGGGATGTTGGCCAAGAAGCACACTTGCAGGGGAGGATGACTTGAGTGAGATATATCTGGGCAAGGCATAGCCAGGCGCTGTTGGGTTAACCATTCTGGCATTGGGAGAGAAACCTGGAGACTGTGAGAATCTGGAAAACCAAAGAACAGGCGCACAGATAGTGAGTGGGGGTGAGATTTCCCAGGGAGAAAAGCTTGTGTGAGAGGGTTCAAGACTGGCCTCATTTGGGGTCAAAGGAGAAGAAAAATGGCATGGATTAGCTTAGCCAGGATGCCATGGTTCTTGGAAGGAGAGACAGACAAAGGGGGCAGATAGACCACTAGAAAGAATTGATGCTTTCGAATTGTGGTGCTGGAGAAGACTCTCGAGAGTCCCTGAACAGCAATGAGATCAAAGCAGTTAATCCTAAAGGAAATCAGTCCAGAATATTCATTGGAAGGACTCAAGCTGAGGCTCCAACACTTTGGCCACCTGATACAAAGAGCCAACTCATTGGAAAAGACCCTG
This sequence comes from Antilocapra americana, assembly GCA_007570785.1. Classification (NCBI taxonomy): domain Eukaryota; kingdom Metazoa; phylum Chordata; class Mammalia; order Artiodactyla; family Antilocapridae; genus Antilocapra; species Antilocapra americana. The sequence continues at coordinate 804,837 of ML663012.1, read as the reverse complement.
ATGCTGGGAATAATTGAGGACAGCAGGAGAAAGGGACGACAGAGGATGAGATGAGTGGACAGCATCACTGACTCAATGGACATGAATTTGAGCAAGCTCCTGGAGATAGTGGAGGACAGAGAAGCCTGGCGTGCTGCAGTCCAGCCAGACATGACTTAGCAACTGAACAACAAGAACACACATCACTAGGAGGTCAGGAATCCACAGACAGAGAAGCGACCACTGGGGTTGACGTGGGTCAGGGGGTAGTCACTGATGACCCAGGCAAAGCCCAGAGTAGATGGGGTGAAGCGCAGGCATAAAGGCAGCAGGTCCTGTTTTCCAAGAATGCAGAGGCTGAGGGTCCATGAGCACATGTTCATCCAGAACACCTGATGAGCTCACATGCAGCCTGGTCAGTTACCAGCTATGTGGCCCTGGGTAGATAAGTCAGTTCATCCGTGACAGAAGAACAGTAACTGCATTTAGGATGATACATTTTGTGTTAGGTGTACTGTGCAATTTTTTAAAAAAATTAAAGTCACCTTGAAATACACTTCTTGTAAAAATCAATGACTCACAAAATAAGTGAACCAGCTTCCCCCCTCCCCGGCCTTCCTGATAGAATACCTCTCCAGAGTATGGACTATATCTTTTACGGCACTCCAATGGCACGTGTGTTGGATCTTTTGATGCTGTCCCAAGGTCACTGAGACTCTGTATATTCTTTTTAATTGTGGTAAAATACATGCAAGCTAAACATTTTACCATTTTAACCATTTTTAATTGCATTTACAATGTTGTGCAGCCACTGCTGTCCATTTCTAGATATACATTTTTATTAGTTTTTTCTTCTCTCTTCTTCTGTTCAGTATTTGCTATTATCAGTCTCCAAATTAGTTAGCCGTCTTTTCTACCATCTCCAATCTGCTATCAAGCCCACAGTGGGGGGAAAAACAACCACCAAAAAACTTTTTTTGGCTTTTTTCCTGGATAAATAATGCTTTATTTTTCTTCTTGTGCAATGTATATTGTATTTTATTTATTTTTTAAGCTAGAGTTGATGTACAATATTGTATGTTTCAATATTATATGAATCACAGTATGGTAATTCACAATTTGTAAAGGTTGTATTCCATTTGTTGTTATCATAAAATATTTACTGTGTTCCCTGTGTTGTACAATATGTCCTTGTAGCTTATTTATTTTCTATATAGTAGCTTATACCTCTTAATTACCTACTCTTATCTTGCCCTTCCCCCTTCTCTCTTCCTACCAGTAACCACTAGTTTGTGGGTCTGTTTCTTTTGTACTATATTTACTAGCTTGTTTTATTTTTTAGATTTCACATATAAGTGATATCATACAGTATTTGTCTTTCTCTGTCTGGCTTATTTCACTAAGTATAATACCTTCCAAGTCCATCCATGTTGTTGCAAATGGCAAAATTTCATTCTTTTTATGGCTGAGTCCACAGTCAGTTTTTTAATATCAAATATTGTATTTTTAGTTTTAGAATCTCTATTTGGTGCATTTTTTTATAATTTCTGCTTTCCTACTGAGATTTTTTATTTGTTTATTCATTAGGAGGTACTTTTCCTTCACATCCTTGAATATATTTATAATAGCTGCTTCAAAGTCCTTATCTGCTCATTCCAACATCTGGGTCATCTCAAGGTCAGTCATTAGTAATTTCCTGCTTTCTTGAGCATAGGTCATGTGTTCCCATTTCTTCACATGTCAAGTAATTTTGGATTGTATTCTGGACATTATGAAAGATAAGTTGTAGACACTCTGGATTCTGTTGCATTCCTCTGAAGAACATTGATTCTTCCCCACATCCCTTTTTTAAATTTTCACAGGCAGTCAGACTGTCTGAACTCAAGTTCCAAAGTCTCTTTCCCCTAGGGTGGGAGGAGGGCGATGTCTTACTCTCCTTTAGCTTTAGCCAGGCTGGTTGGAGTCTGCCCTGCACGTTGTTCAAGGGTTAGCAAGAGACTTGCACAGCAATTTTGGATAGAATTTGGACCTAATTTTTTGTTGTTGTTTTTTGGCTTTTTCCTTTCCTGTATGTTCTGCCCCATTGTTGAGCTATTATGGTCCATTTGGATTCTGTCTTATCATTTTTCAATCCAGTTTCTATTTCCAGTGAAAAATGGGAAACTCAGCCCACCCTTAGTGCAGGCAGAGACTCTTCTCCAACTTCTGTCTATTTTTGGTCACTCTCTAGAGCAGTACTGCCCAGTAGAATTTTCTGCAATGATGGCAATGTTCCATACCTACACTGCCCAATATGGTAGCCACAAGCCACATGTGGCTACTAAGTATAGAAATGTTCATAATGCAACTGAGTAACTGAATTTTAGATTTTAATTTTAATTAATTGGAAGTTAAATGAGCACATGTGGCTAATGGATACCACATAGAATGTGGTAACACCAAAGCTTCAAGGTATAACAGTTTTTTAGTATATAGTCCAAAGTTTATCATTATCATCTCTGAGAGAGCTGGTCTGATGCAGCTAACTCTACTGTTACAAATACCAAGGACAGAACTCTTTTGGTGGTTTTCCATTACATGAATTACTTATCAGTCCATTAGTGTCTCTGTATTTTGCTTTCATTTTTTCAACTCAGTGATCCTACCAAGTCCATGAGCATAGCTTTTCCTCCTCTCTTCATCCCAGTTTGATAATTTTCTTAGATAAAAATTATTTTAATTGTGGTAAACCACATATAGCAAAAGAATTATCATTTGGACCATTTTATGCAATATTCACATTGTCATGTAACCCATCTCCATGACTTTTTCATTTTCCAAACAGAAACTGTTCCCATTGAACACTTAACTCCCCATCCAGCTACTCTAGCCCCTAGCACCCATCATTCTATTTCCTGTCTCTATAAATCTGACTCCTCTAACTAAGGACCTCCTATAAGTGGAATCAGATAATATCTGTCTTTCTGAGATTGGCTTATTTCACGGGGCATCATGCCCTCCAGGCTGGTCTGTACCATATCTCCTCCTCCTTGTAAATGTCTCTGTAATATTCCATAGTATGGAATCCTGAATTTCTGATGGAAATTTCTGATCCCCAGCATTGGACATCCAGGTTGCTTCCAGTTCTCAGTGGAAGGGAGAGAGGGAGGAACTCCAAGGGACACAAGAAAATGTGGGGAGCGATGGATATGCGTGTGTGCTCTTTGCTTTCCCACCAGGCTCCTCTGGCTATGAAAATTTCCAGGCAAGCATACTAGAGTGGGTTGCCATTTCCTCCTGCAGGGGATCTTCCCGACCCAGGGATCAGGCCCACAGCTTCTGCACTGACAGGCAGATTTTTTTTTCCCACTAAGCCACCTGGGAAGCCTATAGTGATGGATATCTTGATCAAGGTGATGAGTTCCATCAGTCAGTACATATATATGTCAAATGCTTTGAAACACACACTTTAAACGTGCATAGTTTTTGCGGGTCACTCAATAAAGTCATGTTTTTGTTTTTTTTTTAAACTTTTTGGCTGCATCACACAGCATGTGGGATCTTAGTTCACCGACCAGGGATCAAACCCATGCCCTCTGCAATGGAAGCACAGAGTCTGGACCTCCAAGGAAGTCCCAGAATTGTGTGTTTTTGCTTTTAACTAATTGCCTGAGCAGGAGGCATAGAAGATGCAGGTTCGATCCCTGGGTCAGGAAGATCCCCTGGAAAAGGAAATGGCAACCTGCTCCAGTATTCTTGCCTGGGAAATCCCATGGCCAGAGGAACCTGGAGGGCTACAGTCTATGGGGTCACAAAGAGTCAGACATGACTGAGCACACACTCAGCAAGCACTCCCCTTACAAGCCCATCAGTTTGCTTGATCTCTCCGAGTCCTGTGCAAGTAACAGTCAGATTCTGCTGCCCCATCCCCCTTGCCTCTGGGACTGGATCTGCTCACTTTAGCGCTAAAACTTCCAGAGACTTGATCTCTCTTCCTTCGGTCCTTCTTGAAACTACTCTAACCAACTCCCCAACACACCTGTACACTGGGTGATGCTGGGGACCCCACAGGTCTCTTCCTGGTCTGACCCTCACTCTCTGGTGGGAAGGCTCAGCTCTCTAAGCCCCATGGGGCCAGCAAGGGCTGAACAGAAGCTTTGAAGAAAGGCCCTGGTTGGGTGGGCGGGACTAGGGAGGGAGCTCTGCTTCCTTAGGGTGGGAAGGATAGAGAAGGCCTCTTAAGTAGGGAATTTAATCTGACCCAGGTCTTAAAGACTAGGACAAATGAGCCCAGTGAAGGGAATGCGGGTACTTCAGGGAAAAGGCACCACCTGTGTAAAGACTTCGCCACCACTGGGCGGCGTCCTTGGGGGCTCTAGCACCTGGGATATTCCAGGGGCTGTAGGAGGGAGGGAACAGATTCCAGGAGGGTGGATGTCCCACAGTCAGCCCTCAGGCACCTGCAGATCAACCCTCATATGATGGTTGCTTTATTAGGGGGAGGGGGCGGTGGTAGGGGGTTGCGTTGCCAAGGGGTGATTCTGAGAAGGTGCAGCCAGGGAACCTGGAGAAGCAGGCTGTGGTGATGAGGGGTGGGGATTCCAGGGGACATAGGCTAAGACTCTATGCTTCCAATGCAAGGGACCAGGGTTCCATCCCTGGTCCAGGAAAACCCCACGTGCCATGGGGCGACTAGGCCCTTGTGCTGCAACTGCTGAGGCCTGCACACTGCAGCAGAGACTCAGCACGGGCAAAAGTAAGTAAAGAAATAGATGATTGTAAACATGTCTTTTTAAAAAAGAGAAAACAGTTCAAGTGGGATGAAAGGACTGAGGCAACAGAATTGGGTAAGGAGATGGAATAATATGATGGCTTCTTTGGTAGTGATCTACGAATTCTCTAAGGAGGTTAACAGTGAACCAAGATGTGAGTAATGAGACAAAGATAGACAGGGGTTGCCTGGGAGAATATCATGTGCAAAGGTCCTGAGGCAGGAATGAACTTGGTGAGCTGGACAAGCATATGCAAAGGCCCTGAGGCAGAAATGAGCTTTGTGAGTTGGACATCACACATGCAGAAGTCCTGAGGCAGGAATGAGCTTTATGAGTTGGTCATAGCACATGTAAAGGTCCTGAGATGGGAGTGAGCTTGCTGAGTTTTGGACACAGCACATGCAGGCCCTGGAGGAGGAATTTGATTGGTGAATTGGAAGCCCACCAAGCAACCATTGCAGCGAATTGAGTTGGGGGAGGGGGTGTACCAACAGGGCCAGAGCGTGGAGGGGAGAGGCAGAGCCCTGGACTTGGGGCCCCCCCTCAGGGTCCTTGAAGGTGGTATCTCCTGGCCTGGCTACATCTCTGGTTGTGAGCACCCCACAGGGACCCTGCTCAGAGAGGCCAGAGTGGAGGAGCCGGGGCTGGGTGCAGGGGTGGCTGTGGTTATCTACAAATACCCCCCTCTTAGCCCATCACGTGCTCCCTGCCTGGGCCTCTAGCCGAAGGAGTCAGGTGACCCCAAGCAGGCTAGGCTGTGAGGGCAGTGTGTAAGTATATGTGTGTGTGTGTCTGTTCTTCCCTGCACAGCCCAGACAAGCCCTGCACTTCCAGCTAGATTTAAAATAAAACGTGTGTGCACAGCTCTGCTCTGCTGGGTGGTGCCAGGGCCTTTGGGGGTAGGGGAAGTTCAGGGGTGCTCTGCTCATCCTCCCCGTCCCCATGTCAGCACAAAGCCCTGATCGCTCTCTTCCACTTGCCCCCCCAGTCTGGGGATATTTTTAGGCACTAAGAAGGATTATCAGAGTCTGGCTCCCAGGTGGCAGGGGCAGGGCTGGGAGTGGGGCCAAAGTGCCTTTGAGAAGCAGTCCAGGCTGGGAGACTGGCTTGCGGAGGAGGGGGAGGAACCCGAGGGTGGGAGGGGGGATGAGGATGAAACCTCAGGCTGGTTAGGCCTGACCAGCTGCCCACTTGGTGATTCTCCAGATGACCCCTCAGCAGCCATCCTGAGCTCATTCATTGGCTCCAGCTTTAAGGGAAGGCTGCAGAGGCAGGCAAGGGAGGAGCATGGATGGGAGGATGTCCTTGGGAGAACCATTCAGAACCTGCACAGATCAGTACTCTCCTTCCCAGACTGCTTCCCCCACCCAGCTGCTAACAGTAACTACATTTTTACTTAGAGCTCACTCCACCCCAGACATCATTCCCAACCCCTGCCCCACACTGGGGGGGCATTGTTATTCCCATTACGAGTGGTGAGGTCAATGGCAGGTAAATTGGAGGAATCAAATCCATTGCAAGACCAGCGTGGAGCACTTCCAAGCCACCCAGCTTCCTGAAGCTGTACAGTGGTGCAGCAAAGCAGAAGAGCTGGCTGTACCCATTTTTCAGATGGGGCACCTTGAGGCCCAGAGAGGCAGAGGATCCACAGGGAACAAGCAGAAGAACTGGAGTCCAAAGGAGAAAAAATGAAAGTTGAGGAGGAGTACCACCCTGAGCCTCGCTCCCTCCCACCTGCCCCTTCAGAGGAAGGCATTTTTTGGAGGAGGGAGTGGAAAAGAAGTTTGAGCCTTGCGGGCCACTGATGCCTGTTACAGCCATGCCTGAGCCCCTTCTGCATGTCAGACACTGCCTGTGTGTTCCACATGCAGGCTCACTGGCCTGCTTGACCACAAAGCAAGGAAGTGGGCGACTTCTCAGAGTTCAGTGTCTCTTCTTTATCAAGAGAGTGAAGGAGGTGAGTGAACAGACAGACACAGTTTAGAGAAAGAGTTTTTCCAGTAGTCACATATGGATGTGAGAATTGAACCATAAAGAAAGCTGAGCACTGAAGAATTGATGCTTTTGAACGTGGAGAGTCCCATGAACTACAAGGAGATCAAACCAGTCCATCCTAAAGGAAATCAATCCTGAATATTCATTGGAAGGACTGATGCTGAAGCTGAAGCTCCAATACTTTGGCCACCAGATGCGAAGAACTGACTCATTGGAAAAGACCCTGATGCTGGGAAAGATTGAAGGCAGGAGAAGGGGATGACAGAGGATGAGATGGTTGGATGGCATCACCAACTCAATGGACATGAGTTTGAGCAAGCTCTGGGAGTTTGTGATGGACAGGGAAGCCTAGCATGCTGCAGTCCATGGGGTCACGAAGAGTTGGACATGACTGAGCAACTGAACTGACTGACTGAGGAGGTCCAAGGTTGAGTCTTCTGCAGTCTGCAGTCCCCTTTGGAAGGCTCTGAGATTTGGAAAGTGCATTTCTGTTCCCCTTTCTGACTTGGGGACCAGACAAGGCTATACCTGCTTGAGCTGAGAGGACTAGGCTTTGAGGTTGGTCATGCTTCCTTCCTTCTCCAACCCCCTTCTAAAAAAGGGCTGACTGGCTAGCTTCCAACATCACAGTGAATGAGGCAGGGCTGGTGAAAGGTGCTTTAACTGTATCTGAGGTGGGGACAATTGAGAGGTGCCTCCAGGAGGAAGTGGCCACTGAACCAGGTTTTGAAGGATGTGTAGGAGTTTGCCAGACAGACAGGAGAGGTACATTAGCCCTGTGAGGGCTGAGACTTTACCAGTTTTCGTCACCATTTTGTGTTCTCATTACTCAGCATGGGGCAATAAATATTAGATGGTCATTCTAGGCAGAAGACAGCATTCATAAAAGCTGGGATGTGTGCTGGGACCAGAGTGTATCAAGCAGTGAAAGTGGGCTTTGAGCTGGGGACATGGGCAGAGGCCTGGGATTATGGGATGCCATTGCTCTTGTGCATTTTCACTTGTCACCAAAGCTCCTTGTGACATGCCAGCACCATGGGGGCAGGGGACTCAGATCTTGGGTGCGGGAAGAACATATGGCTGGGGGCCTGGACTTCTGAGTTCTGGCTCCAGCTCTAGCTGGCTGTAGGCCTTCCCAGGCTGCCCAGCCCACTTACCTCTGTACTGGTGTTCAAATAGGTGGGAGGGCCCTTGAGAAGGCTATAGATACCCTGTTGTGAATGTAGCTCTTGCTGGGAGGTTGTGTGAGGGTGCGGCCAGAAATTCCAGTCTGGGCAGTGTACTCATGTCCCTATGGGTGCATGGGATCAAGCCAAATTTTCCTGTTAGTGAATTTTTTAATGTTTTTTTTAACCATTTTTTAAAAACTGAAGTATAGTTAATTTACAATGTTGTGTTAGTTTCAGGTGTATAGGACAGTGATTCGGTTGATAAATATGTATATGGTTAGTTGCTCAGTCGTGTCCAACTCTTTGCGACTCTATGGACTGTAGCCCTCCAGGCTCCTCTCTTCATGGGACTCTCCAGGCAAGAATACTGGAGTGGGTTGCCATGCCCTCCTCCAGGGGATCTTCCAACCCAGGGATCAAACCCAGTCTCCCGCATTGCAGGCAGATCCTTTACCATCTGAGCCACCAAGGAAACTCAAGAATATTGGAGTGGGTAGCCTATCCCTTCTCCAAGACGATCTTCCAGACCCAGGAATCGAACTGGGGTCTCCTGCAATGCAGATAGATTCTTTACCAGCTGAGCTACCTGGGAAGCAATATATATATAAATACTTTTTCAGAATTCCTTAAATTCTTATATATATATATATATATATTCTTTTTAAGATTCTTTTCCATTCTAGGTTATTACAAGATATTGGATACAATTCCTTGTGGTATACAACTGGTCCTTCTTGTTTATCAATTTCATATTTGTGTGTTTTGTTGCTCAGTCATGTCAGACTCTTTGCAACCTCCTGGACCATAGCCCACTAGCCTCCTCTGCCCATGGGATTCTCCAAGCAAGAATGCTGGAATGAGTAGCCATTACCTTCTCCAGGGCATCTTTCTGATCCAGGGATCAAACCCCGTCTCCTGCATTGCAGGTGGATTCTTTACCATCTGAGCCACCAGGGAAGTAGTGTTATACGTTATATGTTAATCACAGACTCCTAATTTATCTTTTTTAAAAGACATCGGCCACTTGGCAGAAGTCCCTCCATTGTCCTATCCATCTGTCTGTTCTGTCTGGGTCTCCTGAACCTTGTGGGTCTAAACTAACCACGGTCACACACCTGTCTTAAGGAAAATTGCACAATAGGAGAGCTGTGAGTTTACTTTTTATTCAGTCTTTCTTTGTATGTGTGCTCAGTCTTGTCTGACTCTTTGCAACCTCATGGACTGTAGCCAACCAGGCTCCTCTGTCCAAGGGATTTTCCAGGAATAGGGGTGTAGGTTGCCATTGCCTCCTCGAGGGGATCATCCCAACCCAGGGATCAAACCTATGTCTCTTGTGTCTCCTGCATTGCCAAGGGGGTTCTTTACCACCTCGCCACCTCAGGGTCTTCACTGAGGACCATAGCTCTGGAGACAGCCACTTGGTGGCTCTGAGTAAACAGCTCCAAAAAGGTAGAGGAGGAGCCAGAATATACATGAATTCTGGGGGGTAGGAAATACATGCAGTCCAGCACACACCTTGGGAAAATATGACTGCCTGTCACGAAGAATAGATAAGATGATCATTTTCATGCTTTTCTGTGTTTGGGAAGATCTGAGGTCATGAATCTGAGGTCATTGAAATTCTTCTGGCTATGAGTCTGAACTATCCAGGGACCCTTTTTATCCAAAGCACAGAATGCCTCATCCTGTTTTTCTTCTATCTCGAATTCCCCTGTGGGCGCACTGCCTGTAGGTTGCGATTTAACCCTTCGTATAACTGGATAGTGAGCAGCACTCTCTGTTCCCTTTTTTTTTTTTTTGACACTTTTGCCCGTTTGTCAGGCTGGGGCCTCTTGGTGTCCCTCCCACGCCGGAGTGTCCAGTGATGGTGGCTACTCTTCATCACTTCACTGATGCCTGAACTCGAACGCACTCTACCATGGTCTTTGGGCTGCTTCCTCATGTACACTTCCTCCCTGGGGATTTCATCCATTACCTGCCCCAAGCCCAAAGGAGCTCCAGCCTAATCTGTGGCCTCAGGGACATCCAGGGCACGCCCCTCCCCCTTGTCACCAAACCCAACTCCTGCCCCCCAAATCCACTGTCCACTGAAAAAAAATGCACAACCTAAAAGTTGAGAATTATGTTTTACCCTGTGGACATTCTGAGGACTTCAAGCCCAGAGACAGCCTCTCAGATAGCTCTGAGGAAGTGCTCTGAAGAGATGAGGGAGGAATCAGAATATTTAGGAGTGTTTGCAACAAAGACCAGGAAGTCGGAACTTCAAAAGATTACTGCTAGTTAAAAACAGGGCTTCCCTGCTGGTCTAGTGGTTTAAGAGTCCACCTGTCAATGCAGGGGACATGAGTTCAACTCCTGATCTGGGGAGACTGCGTGTGCCAGAGGGCAACTGGGCCGGTGCCCCACAATGACTGAAGCCCATGCTCTGCAACAAGAGAAGCCGAAACAACGGGGCCTGGGTTTTTTCAAGCACAACTCAGTGCATTTTCTCAACCAGAATACCAGATGCATCAAGAGACAGAACATTCCAACCCCCAGCAACCTCTCTTAGCCCCTCTGATCCCTGCCTGCTCCTAAGAGTAACCCCTCTTCCCTGGCAATGTGAGGGGGGAGAAATAATGCCCCACTTAACATCCTAATCCCAGAACCTGGGGGTACATGCTACCCCATGTGGCAAAGGGAAACTGAGCTTGCAGGTGGAATTAAGGTTGCTAGTTGGCGGATCCTGGGCAGGAGTGTGAGGGGGTGGGGAATGTAGTAGCTTCTCCTGGATTATCTGGGTGGGCCCCTATTCTGGCCTCCAAAGCCACTTCCTGTCTGGGAATCCACCCCCTTGGCTTATAATCTCATCTAAAATAAAACGGCTGTAAAACTCCCAGACTTCACAAGATCAAGTGTAAAATGGTACAGCCACTCCAGAATGCAGTTTGGTAGTTGCTCATCAAGGAAAATATGCAGTGAAAGTAAAAAAGTGAAAGTGTTAGTCACTCTGTCATGTGCGATACTTTGCAACCTCATGGATTCAGACAGGAATACTGAAGTGGCTTGCCATTCACTTTTCCAGGGGATCCTCCTGACCCAGGGATCAAACCCAGGTCTCTTGCATTCTAGGCAGATTCTTTACTGTCTGAATCACCAGGGAAGCCCAAGTATGACCTGGTAATTCTCCTCCGGACAGACCCAGGAGACAGAAAGATGTCTATTCACACAAGACTGGGATGTGAATGTTCTGAACAGTTTTGCTCATAACTACCCCAAACTGAATGCATTTCAGATGCCCATCAACAAGTGAATGATAAGACTTGCTTGGTGGTCCAATGATTGATTCGATCCCTGGTCTGGGAGGATCCCACATACTTCGGAGCAACTAAGTCCATGGGCCACAACTACCGAAGCCCACATGCCCTACAGCCTGTGCTTCTCAACAAGAGAAGCCACTGCAATAAGAAGCCTGTGTACTGCAATTAGAGATAGCCCCTGGCCGCCACAACTAGAGAAAAGTCCGTATGCAGGAACAAAAACCCAGTGCAGCCAAAAAAATAAAAACATTTAATAAATTAATTATAAGTAAAAATTAAAAAAACAAGTAAATGACAACCAATTGTGGTATATTCATTTAGTGGGGCTTCCCTGGTAGCTCAGATGGTAAAGAATCTGCCTGCAGTGTGGGAAACAGGTTGGATCCCTGGGTCGGGAAGATCCCCTGGAGAAGGGAACGGTAATCCACTCCAGTATTCTTGCCTGGAGAATTCCATGGATTGAAGAGCCTGACAGGCTAACAGTCCATGGGGTCGCAAAGAGTCGGACACGAGTGAGCAACTCTCATTCGTGTTCATTTAGTACCAACAGTTTGAGAATTGAAGCTACTGAACTTGCAACAACAGAGGTGAATCTTGAAAATATTATACACGTGAAAGAAGCTAGACACAAGTGAAAGAAGCTCGACACAAAGATGGGGTTTGTGATTCCATCTATATGAAGCTCTGGAACAGACAACAGTAATCCCCAATGGAAAAAAAAACTGGAGCAGAGGTTACCTTTGGACAGTGGAGATGGAGGTTGACTGAGAAGGGGCTGAGAGAGAGAGAGAACCTGGTGGAGGGACGGGAATGTTTGTGGCTGGAGGTTGGTTTACATAGGTGCGTGTATTGGTCAAAACTCAGCAACTGTGCACCTAATGTTGATGCATTGTGTTCTAGTAAATTTTAGCTTCAAAGAAAAAAACCACATAAGTCAATATTGAACTCTAATATATGATCTGCATGCTGAATTATTTAAGGGTGATGTGACTTGATGTCAGCTACTTTTTAAAAAAAATTTATTGAAGTCTGGCACTACTGGTAATGGCAAAGAATCCACCTGCCAGTGCCGGAGATGCACTTGGGTTCAGTCCCTGAGCTGGGAAGATCCTCTGGAGGAGGAAAATTCCATGGGCAGGGGAGCCTGGTAGGCTACAGTCCACATGGTCACAAAGACTCGGACACACCAGGGTGACAGCATACCTGGTTGATTTACAGCGTTGTGTTAGTTTCAGGTATACAGCATGGTGAATCAGTTATACACTACATATATATATATATATATATATATATTCTTTTTTAGATTCTTCTCCATTACAGGTTATTATAAGAAATTGAGTAGACTTCCCTGTGCTATTCAATAGGCCCTTGTTGGTTATCAGTTTTATATATAGTAGTATGTATATTTTAACCCCAAACTCGTAATTTATTCCTCCCCCTAAGCTGCTTATTTTGTGGTTTTCTGTTTGCTTTTAATGCAAATTACTTTATTATTAATCGTATACCAATTTTAGACTAATGTCACAGGATTTTACAATTTGACAAATAGTTAAAAAGTACATTGAGAAAAGAAATGTCAAAGAATTAAAAGGTAAGATAAAAAGACAGCAAATCAAGACGGGGTAATGGTGTAAAGATGGATATTAGACAAGTGCAACAGAAGAGAAAATTCCATAAATAGATTTCTAAATATAATAACTTTTTAAAAGCTAAAACACTTGGTAAAACAAGATAGGAAAGGTGAGTTACTACGTGGTACTTAAAGAACAAATTGAGAAAAAAATTCTGATTCCCAGTTTAGTTGTCCCAGCCAAATAAACTCTGGCTAAAGTCTTAAATACACATGTATGTGTACGTGCATATATAAAATCACATTGTAGAAACTGTAGTAATAAAAATAGAATATGTATTAAATTGGAGGGTAAATCACAATCTCTGAAGCAGCAGATCAAATCTTGAGAATAAGTCTTTTTAAAAAAAATCATATTATCTAATCTTGAAAGAAGGTGTTAGTTGCTCAGTCGTGTCCAACCCCATGAACCCCATAGCCCGCCAGGTTCCTCTGTTCATGGGATTTCTCAGTCAAGAATATGGAGTGGGTTGCCATTTCCTCCTCCAGGGGATCTTCCCAGCTCAGGGATGGAACCCAAGTTTCTTGCATCTTCTGCATTGGTAGGTGGATTCTTAACCACAAGCACCATAGTCTGAACCTGGGTCTCCTACATTGCAGGCAGATCCTTTAACATCTGAGCCACTAGGGAATGTTGTCGTAAGATTAAAACAACATTAAGAGGAGCTGATTCTTTTGTCAGTTCTCTGCTGCCATAGACTTTGGGGTGATAAAAGTTTTCCTGGGCTGAGCAAGAAGCAATGCTGTGGTCCCCGAGCTGTTTTTTGAAGTCCACCCAGAAATGCACTGGTGGGTGGATAGAGGGATGGATGGATGCATGGGCAGATGTGTTATAAAGCATCAGAGCGAAACATGAATGGTAGAGTCTAGTGGTGGGTATATTGATATTCACTGTAAATTTGACTTTTCTGTAAAATGTTGGAGGAAATCATCTGATTCCTCCACACAATCCACAGACCCTGCATGACCTGCCCCCACCCCCTTTCTGCCCTCACCTCCTCCCACTCCCTCCCCTTGCTCACTCTGCTCCAGCCACAAGGGAACCCTTACTGGTCCTCCCGTGTTTGGTGTTGCTCAGTCCTGCCTCAGGGCCTTTGCACCTGCCACTCTGGAAAGTCCCTCCCAGCCTGCCTCCCACCACCACTACCCACTTCTGCACATACCTAAGCCTTCCTCATCTCCAGGTCTCAGCTTAGAGACCTTCCATGATAAATCACGTCACCCTGTTTCTACCAGGCCCCATCACGGTGTGTTGTCTCATTTATATATGAATCTGTTTACTTGTGGGCTGGCTGCCTTCCCCTGCTGGGCTGTGAGCTTCATGGGGACAGGAATGTGTCTGCTTTGTTCCCTGTTGTGTCTCCAACATCCAGTCTCAGGCTCTGGCATATATAAGCCACTCAGAACATCTCATGGATGGATGGGTGGATAGGTAGGTAGACAGATGGGTGGATGAATGGATTGAGGAGCGGATGGGTGGGTGGATGAACAGAGGATAGATGAATTGATGGATGGGTAGATGGCTGGACGCACAGATGTAAAGGTGGGCAGGCATGTGGCTGGCTGGCTAAACAGATGAATAGGTGGGTGGAGGGATGGATGGATGAGTAGATGGACAGTGGGTAGGTAGATGGATGAACAGACAGGTGGATAGACAGGTGGGTATGGATGTGTGGACAGGTGGATGGATGGATGGGACGATGGACAGGTAGATGGGTGGATGGATAGGTGGATGATGGAGGGATGGATGGATGAATTCGTACATATACAGGTGGGCAAGCAAATGATAGGGCTGGATGGATGAATAGTTGAATAGGTGGACTGAACAGATGAGTAGATGGATGGATGGTCTGATGGACGGATGGACGGACAGGTAAATGAATGAACAGACTTTGTAAGCGGGACCAGTATGGGGGTTGGGGCACTTGTTTTAAATCTCGGGAACCAGAGAAGCTATTTGGGTTCCTCGGGACAACTGGGCCCTACAGCAGCTCCCCAGCAGTTCTTGGTGGAAAGGTGGCCCATCTTAACCATTGTTCCATTATCTGGCAGCAAGCCCAGTCAGACTGTAGGCACTCTTGCCCAGCCGCGGCCGGGAGAAAGTGAGTGAGACAGCTGACATTCACACCTCAAGGAGAGTCCATGCATGGAAGGTTGGCCAGGGAGGGAACTGTGGATTCCTTAAATCCTTGATCTTTGGGCTGTTTCAGAGAAACCTTCCCGCAAGGACAGAAAACCTTCCAGCTGCTCAAGAACTCAAGGTCATCACCCTAATCAGTCCCTCCCTTCTGGCTGCCTTTCTCATGTCTGTAAAGTACAGCATAATAACTACCATCATGAGCTACATTTAAGGGTCAGTAGTCACCAGGCTAAGCACTTTGTGCACCTTTTGAAGCTGGGCTGCAAGATGGGTATTGCTGACCCAGCTTTACAAATGAACTTGAGATTCAGAGAGGTCAGGTCATTTGCCTGAGGACACACAGCCCCAGTCTGTTCTTAACACGGGCTCTAATAAACTCCAGGTTGCCAGGGGCTGGGGGGAAGAGGCCAGGTTCCCCAGTCCTCCCACTTGATGTGTCCTGTGTGCTGGGCTGTCCATTCACTGGACCCTGTGTCCACAGGATGTGGTCCAGCCTGAATGACTGGCTGTGGGACGAGAGGGTCTGGCTCCCCCCCAACATCTCGTGGGCTCAGCTGGAGGACCGCGATGGCCTGGTCTTCCCCCACCCCCGGGACACACTGGTGGCTGTGCCCCTGGCACTGGCCCTGGTGGTCCTTCGCTTCACCTTCGAGAGGTAAGTGACTGCGACACCCACCCTGCGCCTCCCATCTGCAGGATCGCATCCTCACGCGTCCCTGGAGGGAGCCTGGCTCTGAATCAAAGTACTCTTCTGGCTCCATCCTGCCCCCTACCCCAGCTGCAGCCACCCATATTCTGAGGGTCTCAGAAGCCTGGGACATTGGCTGCAGGTTTCTGGGAGTGCTGAGTGCCAGCATCTTGAAAAATGAGTGGGGGCCATGGGGGGGTGGATGCTCTTGCTTTGCTGACCTGGGATGGGTCTGCAGAGGCCAGTCAGTAAGTGAGGAACTCCTACCCACTCCCTCGTCCTTCCTTCCTGTATGGGTGCCTCTCCTCCCTCCCCAGCCCCCACCACCCTTCCCTCCTCGGTCCTTCCCATGCCTTCCCTTTGATCCCCTTTGTAGCCAAAGGAAGAGCTAAGGTATTCCATCCCCCACTTTGGGACCCCCCTCCACTCACCTCCTGCAGCCGGGCCCCTGGACCCTGAGTGGATGCCGAATGCCCAGGTTCTCGGTGCCCTCCTGATTTCTCAGACCCATGGATTTTCAGTTATTTCTCATACAATCCATACACCGCCCCAGACTGCGGTTCTTCCTCTTTCCCTGGCCGTTCGTCTCCTGGGTCCCTTCCCTCTGTCCCACACTCTTCTACCTGACAAGCTGTAGTCATAGCTCCCACATCTGCTTGGCCCCCACGGCCCACCCCCACAAGGTTTGCCCCCCTCAAAGTTTCCCCCTCGGTGCCTAGGGGTCCCTCCTGCTCCCCTTCCTCCATAGCTCACATGTGATTTCAGATTCCCCACCTTTTTCTATTTATGATCTTTGCTGCGGGATGTGGTATCTGTAGTTTCAGCATGCAGGACCTTTTAGCGGTGGCATGTGGGATCTAGTCCCCTGACCAGGGGCTGAACCTGGGCCCCCTGCATTGTGAGCATGGAGTCTTGCCCAGCCGTGGCCGGGAGAAAGTGAGTGCGACAGCTGACATTCACACCTCAAGGAGAGTCCACTGCCAGGGCAGTCCCAGGTCTCCATCCTTCTTTGCGACCCCCTTGCCTTTCTACACCTTGCCTGTCCCACTCATGAGCAGCTTCCTGGAGTCAGGGCTCCTGGGACACAGGCTGGACATAGGGAACCCAGGGCCCATTCATTGACATTATATTTACCAGACACTCTTTGAGCTCTTACTCTGCTAAGCCCTGCTCTGAGCAGTTTGCGTGTCTTAACTCAGCCCTCATGACCACCCGGTGAAGTGGTACTATTATTATCCCCATTTTACAGAAGAGGAAATGGAGGCACAAGAGAGGTCAAGTGACCTGCCTGAGGTCACACAGCAGGTAGGTCATCTAGGATCTAGGCTTTGCCTGAGGGATTCTGGGAGGCCCAATTCAACCAGGCCTTGAAGGCTGGGTCTGTTTTCTCACCTATTTAGCCAATGGCTCCAGCTGAGATGGGCATGTTAACTCCTCCCAAAGATATCCCTTGCTTTTCTAAAGGGCAATGGGGTTGGAAGGAGCTTTTCTGGGGTCAAACACAGGCAAAGGTTTTCCCCATTAAGGGAAAATGAGTCCTGGGCCTACCTTTCACTTGCTGTGTCACTTGGGGTGGATCTCCGGCCTTTCTGAGCCTCAGTTTGCCTATCAGGACAATGGAGACAATAATAATAGGGTTAAGTGAGCCAGCACACAAGGTGGACAGATGCTTGGCAGATTGTAAGTTTTCAATAAATGGCAGTTGTGGGACCTCCCTAGTGGTCCAGTGCTTAGGAGTCCACGGTTCAGCTGCAGAACCAGGGTTCCATCCTTTGTTGGGGAACTAGGATACAGCATGACCTGAGGCACAGCCAAAAAAAAAAAAAAACCGATGGCAGGTCATGTCCCATTCCTGCCTCCTCCCTCCCTGCCCCCGAGCATGAGTGAGTCTGGAATAAGTCCATTGCTGAGCTGCCCTGAACCTCAGTTTCCCCCAATGAAAGGTGGTATTGATATGGTGGACATGCTGTTTGATCCTGACCCTGGTCTTGGAGGCCCCCTTGCGGGCACTGTGGTGATTGCTTCACCGGGGTCCCAGCTCCTCCAAATGTCCACAAGGGAGGAAGGGATGCTGGAGGGAGGAGGCCTGAGAAGGAGCAGACTTGCTCCTGCCTATGGAGGGCCCCCCCAGCCAGTTGGGGGGGAGGGCAGATCAGAACTCAGGCAGTGAGGGTATGCTCATCCCTGCTTTGGGATGGAGTGAAGGTGCCTGCTCTTCAGTCACTAAGTCATATCCAACTCTGCCACCCCATGGACTGCAGCACACCAGGCTTCCCTGTCCTTCACTATGTCCCAGAGTTTGCTCAGACTCATGTCCATTGAATCAGTGATGCCATCCATCCATCTCCTTTGCATCCCCCTTCTCCTTCTGCCTTCAATCTTTCCCAGCATCAGTGTCTTTTCCATTAATTCAGCTCTTCACATCAGGTGGCCAAACTGTTGGAGCTTCAGCTTCAGTATCAGTCCTTTCAATGAATATTCAGGATTGAATTCCTTTAGGATTGACTGGTTTGATCTCCTTGCAGTTCACGGGACTCTCAAGAGTCTTCTCCAAGCCCCACAATTCCAAAGCATCAATTCTTTGGTGCTCAGCCTTCTTTATAGTCCAACTCTCACATCCAAAGGTGCCTGGGTACCACCAAAGTTGATCATCTCACATCCTGAAGACCAATCCAACTGCCTTTTTTAAAAAAAAAATTTGGCCATATTCCAAGGCATGTAAGACCTTAGTAGCTGTACCAGAGATTGAACCTGTGCCCCCACCATTAGAAGGTGGAGTTCTAACCACTGAACCACCAAGGAAGCCCCCCAGCTGTCTTTCTTAGGTTGTGCCCATTTCAACAGCCAGGCTACCCCCTGCAGGCTCCCAAACTGTGGCCTGGCCCCAATGACCCCCATTTCCCCACCTGGACTGACAAGCTTTGTCTCCCACTGCACCCAGATTCGTTGGCCTGCCCCTGAGCCGGTGGCTGGGCGTGCGGAACCAGACCAGGAAGCCAGCAAAGCCCAATGCCACGCTGGAGAAGCACTTCCTAATGAAAGGGCGGAAACCCACAGAGGTGAGATCCCCGACCCTCTCCTCCATCCCTGTCGGCCTGCTTGGGTGGCCTGGGGGTAGGTCTGGAGGGGGTGCAAGAAAACCCCCACCCCCAACCCCTTGAATCCCAAGGCCCATCAGCCTGTGAGCAGGACTGGGTTTTGCTTTTTATTCTTATTTTGGGCTGCGCTGGTCCTTTTGTTGCTATGCACAGGCTTTCTCTACTTGCGGTGAGTGGAGGGAGGGCTGCTGTCTAGCTGCAGTGTGCAGGCCTCTCATTGTTTTGACTTCTCGTGCTGCGGAGCATGGGCTTTAGGGTGCTCGGGCTTTTGGCACATGCGCCTGGTGGCCCTGAGGCATCCTCCTGGACCAGGGATTGAACCTGTGTTCCCTGTGTTGGCAGATGAAATTTTAACTGGTAGACCACCAGGGAAGTCCCAGGGCTGGGTCTTTATAAGGCCTGTTTTGGGGAGCTCCACCCTATGAACTTCCCCATGGCTCAGCAGTAGCAAATCCACCTGCCAATGCAGGAGACTTAGGTTCAATCCCTGGGTTTGGGACGATTCCCTGGAGGAGGAAATGGCAACCCACTTCAGTATTCCTGTCTGGAGAATCCCAAAAGAGTCGGACATGACTGAAGCGACTGAGTATGTGCACAGCACCCTGTGAAAAACCCTCTTCCCCTATCAACATAGGTAGACCCACAGAGGAGGTTTAGGACCTCGGCACGGGGAGGGGGGTATGCAGAGCTGGGTCCTGGCTGTCCTGGGACAGTGGCAGGAGGCCACCTCTGTGACCCTGGCCCCCATCACCCGCTCTCCAGTCCCAGATGAACCTCCTGGCCACCCAGTGTGGTCTCACGCTGCGGCAGACTCAGTGCTGGTTCCGGAGACGCCGGAACCAGGACCGGCCCTGCCTGACCAAGAAGTTCTGTGAGGCCAGGTAAGCCCAGAGTGGAGCTGCTGAGGGGGTGTCTGGGGGGGTGCGGTGGGGGGGGTCTGCTCCTTTGGCAGCTGCTTCATGGGCTCCCTCCCCTCCTGCAGCTGGAGGTTTGCCTTCTATCTGTGCTCCTTCATCAGTGGAATCATAGTTCTTTATCACGTGAGTGTACCTGATGGCTTACCTGCCATGTATCCCACAAGTGCCTACTATGTGCTGGGCCCAGATTGGATTGGGGGGGTGGTGTGGGGCTCAGGCAGAGGGGGAAACGTGCAAAAGCACAGAGAGGGCGGAAGGAACATGGCAAGATTATGGTGAATGTTCACTTGATGGATGGCCTATTGAGGGCCTACTGTGTGTCGGGGCTGGGGATTCTGAATAATAAGCCTCTGGTGTACAGTGAGAGAGGGCCTTCCAGGTGGTGTCAATGGTAAAGAACCTATTTGCCAATGCAGGAGATATAAGAGACGCAGGTTCAATCCCTGGGTTGGGAAGATCCCCTGGAGGAGGGCATGGCAACCCACTCCAGTATTCTTGCCTGGAGAATCCCATGGACAGAGGAGCCTGGTGGGTTCCAGTCCCTGGGGTCACAAAGGGATAGACATGACTGGAGTGCCTTAGCACACACACGCTCGTGCTCATACCCTACAGTGAGAGCAGAGCTGTAGTTGGCAGGAAACAGCCAGCCTGAGTGAGAGCAGCATGTCAAGAGCCAGGGAGCCTGGGAGAAGGACCCAGGCCTGGGGTGGGAGTTTGGATACCAACCTTTGGACATCCTCAGACTCCCCCCGTCCCTGCAGGAGTCGTGGCTATGGACGCCGGTCACATGCTGGGAAAATTACCCACATCAGGTGAGTGCCAGGGGGGTGTTTGGAGGCTGGTGGGAAGATCAGCATGGTCAGAGTTCCTCTGGTCACAGACAGGAGAGCCAAAGCTGGACATCCTACCATCATTCCCCTCTGAGTCCCACTCTATGTTTTGGCTCCCTTGTGGAATGGAGAGGGGCCAGGAGTCAGGACACTCAGAGCAGGAAACCACAAAACCACCACTCTTGGTTACCTCTGTAGACAGGGAGCTCATGCCTTCCTCACTCATTGGGATTCATGTGTGGTGGGTTTGAGCAAATGGGGAGGGCCTTGCCCCATACCCCATGCCCTGTGGAGGCCTCCACTCCCCACAGCTAACCTTGCACCCCTGCCACAGCCCCTGAAGCCAGGCCTGTCTTACTGGTACCTCTTGGAGCTGAGTTTCTACATCTCTCTGCTGATGACACTGCCCTTTGACACCAAGCGCAAGGTGAGGCCAGGCCAAGAGTCTGGCTAAGGAAGTGATGCCCTGGGATGATTCTAACCTAGTTCCAGGTGGGGAGGGGTGGCCTTATCCCACACCCCAAGAACCTTGGCGCCTCAGGGAGGTGGCATGGTCTCCATTCTCCAAGCAACCCACTGGGAGGGCCTGTTCCAGCCACCCAGAGTCATCCCGGCTGTGACCCTCCCTCTCACACAGGACTTCAGGGAGCAGGTGATTCATCACTTCGTGACCATCATCCTGATCAGCTTCTCCTACAGCTTGAACCTGATACGCGTTGGCTCTCTGGTGCTGCTGCTGCACGATTCCTCTGATTACCTGCTGGAGGTGGGCTGGGCCCAGCCTGACCCTTTCCGGCCCCGCCCCCCCGAGCCCCCTATCTTCAGGGAGCTGAGGCCCCACCCCATGTCTATCTTCAGGGAGATGAAGCCCACCCCTGTCACCCCTGCAGATCACAGCTGACCTTTCTGTGATCTAGGCAGTTCCTAGAGATGAGACCCTGCCCCATCTCACCTGGCCCAGCCCCTTGGCACTTTTTCTCTGGGAGGAGGCCCCGCCATTTCTGGGCCCCGCCCTTCCCACGGCTATTTCTCTCTGCTGCCCTCCCCAGGCCAGTAAATTGTTCAACTACATACACTGGCGGCGCCTGTGCGACACTCTGTTCATCATCTTCGCGCTGGTTTTCTTCTACACTCGCCTCGTGCTCTTCCCCATCCAGTGAGTCAGCCCCTCCGCTGTGGGGGTGGGGGGCGGAGGGTGCAGGGGAGAGGTGACTGAGGTACGGGTCTGCCTCACCATCACCTCTTGGGTCCCCCAATCCAGGGAACTGGGCTTGTTGGCTGGGAGGCTTTTAGGAGGAGGCAGGGAAAGGGGTTTCCAACACAGGGCACAGGCTATGCAAAGGCCCAGAGGTAGGCAAACAGAGAACTGAGCTTGGTCATCATCGGCCCCGGGTGCCTGGAACATGGACTGGGAGATGGGGTCGGGTCCCAGCTTGGTCAAGTCTTTGCCTGGGAATTTGCTGAGCCTCCCACCTCCCTCCTCTTTCACACCAGCAGAGGGAACAGCGGGAAGGTCCTGTGGAGCTGACACTGGTGGATGGAGAAGTATAATAGGCAAACTAGTGGGCTATAGAATATGTGCAGCAGTGATTGGGCTAAAGAGAAGAAAAGTCAGGAAGGGCACGGGAACTGTGCAGAGAGTTGGAATTAAGGTGGTGGGAGAAGGCCTCACTGACAGCATTCATAGAGGCAGGACCGTGTCCAGCATGTTGGAAGAACAGGTAGAAGACCCCTGTGGCGGAAGCAGAGGGAGAGAGGGAGGAAGTGAAGGCAGAGAATGATGGGACAGAGTATGCAGGGCTTTGGGGAGAAGTTGGGCCTTTATCCCAAGTCAGGTGGTTGCCCTGAGGACTGGAGGGACCCGATGTGTGTGCTCATAGGCTCCCTCTGGTGGCTTCGGGGGGAATAGGTGGCAGGAGGCTGGAGCAGAAGCTGGGGACCAGGGCCCAGATGACAGCACTGGTCCAGGTAGCCAGTGATGCGGCAGGACCAGGGCAGGTGAGAAGTGTGTGGGCTCAAGGAGATGATCGAGGGTTATGAGATGGGGATGGGCTCAGAGTTGCTGCTTGAGGAACAGGAGCTTAGCTGTGACTATGCTGGGTTTAAGGGGCCTGCAACACCCCAGTCACCACCACCGCCGAAAGGTGGAGGAAGCAGGGGACACACCCCTGGGGAGAGGGGTAAATGTTCAGTGTTTTCATCCATGAGACTGGATGGGGTCACCGGAGACCAGGTGTGGACAGAGAGGCAGGTCAGGGGAGCCTGCAGAGGAGAGGGAGAGGGAGCAGCCACGAAATGGGGACCTGGGAGTGTGGGTCCCTGAAGGCTCAAGCGGAAAGAGGAGGTGGGAGGGCCAGCCAGGTGCCTGCTCTCTGATCAAGGCAGGTCACTGATAACCCTGCAGCTGATCTGGGTGGAGGGACCAGTGGGGGAAATGACAGGGACCCGAGAAGGTGTGAAAAGCCCACCCAGGAGTGCCGCTGGGCCACTAGGCTCCCCCTTGAGGGTCACGCTTATGGGAGCCAGTTGGCCAGCTTGTGCATGCTATGAGTTTAATATAATCAGGCGAGGGGATTATATTAAACTGAAGAGCACAGGCATTACTCTTGGGTGGGAGGGGAGTAATGGGGAGCCATAGAAGGTTCTAGAGCAGGGAAAGTCATGCAAGTTAGAGATTCCCAGGACTGGAGGCCACAGCAGCCAGTAACGCCCTGCCTCTCCCTCCCATCCACCCACCATAGGATCCTCTATACCACTTACTACGAGTCCATTGCCAACTTGGGCCCCTACTTCGGCTACTACTTCTTGAACGTATTTCTGGTGATTCTTCAGCTGCTGCATGTGTTCTGGTTTGGCCTCATCCTTCGCATGATCTACAGCTTCATAAAGAAAGGCCAGGTAGGGAGTCTGGTGGTTAAGATTCCATGCTGCCAATGTAGGGGGCGCAGGTTCAATCTCTGGCTGGGGGAACTAAGATCCCCTGTGCAGTGCTCAGGGCCAAAAAAAAAAAAAAAAAGTTAATTAATTAACAAATAAATTAAAAAAGAAAATAAAGACCAGGTAGGGCTGGGGTAATGTCAGCTAGTAGCATGCTTCCCTGGGGCCCCAACCAAGCCAGTCCCCTGCCTCCTCCTCTTTCCCAGATGGAGAAGGATGTTCGCAGTGACGTGGAGGAGTTGGACTCCAGCGATGGGGAGGCGGCCGAGGAGTGTCCTCAGATGAAGAATGGGGCAGCGCAGCGGCCCGGAGCAGCCCCCACAGAAGGCCCTCGGAGCCGGGCAGCCGGTCGCATGGCCAACGGGCACACACCAGCCACGTTGCCAGCCCCGCAGCTCTGATTTGTGGGGCAGCCGGACTGGAGGATCGCGGGCAGACTTTGTATAGACAACGGAGGGCCCCAGGTGGGGCTGATGATCAGTCTCCAGCCCCTTCCTTCAACCCACTCTCCCACCTTCTCTGAGCAACCAACAGAGCTGGGGGAAGAGAGGGGCGGCGAGCAGCTACAAGGACGCTGCAGCCCGCCAGCGCCACCTGCAGGCTGCAGCCTGGCAACTGTGAAGAGCCCCGGGCCCAAAGGGGTCCAATAAACCTTGACCGGAACCAGCTTCTCTGGCTAAGAGCTTGTGTCCCCCTTACAGCTCCTCATCCATCCCAGAGGCCCCAGGGCAGCCGGGACTTGTGTACTCCACCAACAGGACCCTCAATGCCACCCCAAGACACATGCTCACCCCTTGGGGACTGCAGAGAGCAAGCAGTGTATAGGGACCCCCTTGAGTGAATCCCCAGCTCCCAGCCAGCGCCTGAGTCAAGCCATCTCCTCCCATATAAGGGCATCCTTGCATTAGCTACTCACAGACCCCAAGTACAGATGAGCAGGTACTTAGCTCAGACAGGTGGAGTCCTTTGCCCAAGGTCCCACAGGTCCAAGCAGATGGGCACAGGGGAGACTCTCCTGCAGTTCCCTCTCAAGGCCATCCTCAAGGTCCCCTGGACCTCCCTGAAGACAGTGAAATAGTGGTGGTGGGGGGGACTTCCTGCAGGCTACCTTCTCAAGGGTCCACCTGGGAGAATTCAGCGTCTCCTTATGAGCTGTGCAGGAGGGTACACCCCACCCCGGTGCCCCAGAAATCACAGCCACAAGGTTCCACGCAGGACCAGAAAGTGCTGCCTTCCGGGAACACCAGAGACGGGGTTGGAGAAGAGAAAGGGTAGGGGAACCAATCTTGCCTTCTGTGCTTCTCAGCAGAGAGGAGAGGATGGGAGTAGGGAGAGATGGCAAAGAGGAGAAAGGTTCCTGCTCTGTATCTGCTGAGAAACAACAACAGAGGGAGAGAAAGGCAGAGAAAAGAGATTCATGTGATCCAGCAACCCCAATCCCAGGCATATATCCAGGCAAAACTAATTCTAAAAGATCCATGCGCCCCTCTTTATAGCAGTACTGTTTACAATAGCCAAGACATGGAAACAACCTAAGTGTCCATCCACAGATAAATGGATAGAATATATATATATACACAAAATGGAATATTACCCATAAAAAAAGAATGAGGTAATGCTATTTGTAGGAACCTGGATAGACCTAGAAGTTATCTAGATAGACCTAAAGTACAAAAGTGAAAGTGTTAGTCATTCAGTCATGTCTGACTCTTTGCAACACCATAGACTATAGCCCACCAGGCTCCCCTGTCCTTGGAATTCTCCAGGCAAGAATACTGGAGTGGGTAGCCATTCCCTTCTCTAGGGGATCTTCCTGACCCAGGGATTGGCTTGGGTCTCCTTCATTGCAGGCAGATTCTTTACTGTCTGAGTCACTTACATGTGGAATCTAAAATACGACACAAATGAACTTATATTTACAAAACAAATAAACTCAAGGGGGCAAGGGAGGGACATATTGGGAATTTGGGATTGGTAGATGCAAACTATTATATAAAGGATGGATCAAGAGTAAGGTCTTACTGTATAGCACAGGGAACTACATTTAAAGTCCTGTGATAAACCATGATGGAAAAAATATGAAAAAATATACATATCTGAATTACCTTACTATACAACAGAAATTAACACAACTTCGTAAATCAACTAAACATCAATAAAGAAAAAAAAAAGAGGCAGGTGTTAGAGATGCCAGAAAGAGAGACTGAAAAGATGAGAAGGGAAAACAGAACAGCTGAGGTGGCATGGGAAGGAGCAAACAGGAAAAGAGAAGGGACGGTGTGGGAGGTAGAAGAAAAGGAGGCATTGGAGAGAACAGAGAGAAGAGAAGGGAGAGCAGACTAGGAGTTTGGTGGATGCCATCTCTGAAGATGGAGTGACCCAGAGGGAAGAACAGGAGAGGACAGGAGAATCAGGGGAAAGGAAAAGAATAACAACGAGCTGTGAAGGGTTGGCACACAGAAATGTGAATGAGGAAATGTGACAAGAAAGAATCAGATCCCAAGGGGAGGAGAGAGGGATGAAAAGATGCACAGTGGTCCACATGGGAGAGATGTGAACAGCCTGGGAGCAGACAAAAAGATGTTCAGGCTCCCTTGATCTGAGTAAAGCGCAAATTAAACCGACAATGAATGCCGGTTCTCCTTGCCGTCCCAGCAAAAACAGAGTGACAGCACCCTCTGTGGATGAGATTTGCAGTGAAAAAGGATCTGACCTGGACCACACCCACCCTACCCCTGCACACACACACACCTGGGGGGGTTGGCAATAAACAGAAGGGCAAAGGCCTTACCTCTTTATCCCTAAAGATACATCCAGTTTTTCCTAGTACATCTACAGCTCAGTCAGAAAAGGACAACGGACCTAAAAACAAAACAGAAGCAAAAACCACAATGGGCATTTATAGAAGAGATGTTGCTGTTGTTGTCTAGTCATTAAGTCATGCCCAACTCCCTGCGACCCCATGGACTGTAGCCCGCGAGGCTCATCTGTCCATGGGATTTCTCGGGCAAGAATACTGGAGTGGGTTGCGATACTTATAGCCAATAGGCATATGAAGACATACTCAAATCCTAGTATTAACCAGGGAAACACAAAGCAAAATGGTGAGATACAATTTCAGACCCATTCAGTTGTCAAAAATAAATTGGTCAAAGCAAGTGCTGGAGAAGATGGTGGCCTAGTGGTTAAGAATCTTCCTGCTAATGCCAGGGGCATTGGTTTGAGCCCTGGTCCAGGAAAGATCACATATGCTGCAGGGCAACTAGGTCCATGCACCACAATTACTGAGCTGGAGTGCCTAGAGTCTGCGCTCTGCAACAAGAGAAGCCATGGCAATGAGAAGCCCGGGCACCTCAGTAAAGAGTAGCCCCGGCTCGCTACAACTAGAGAAAGTCCACATGTAGCAACAAAGACCCAGCGCAGACAACAATAAAAGTTCATTAAAAAAAATTTTTTTAATTTAATAATCTCACATGGGGGGTTATAAATTGGTACAACCACTCAGGTCTATAAAGTTCAGAAACAACTCAAACAAAATGATGTATGATTTAGGCGTGAACATCTATTAGCAGAACCATTTCTGTAATAAACAGAAAACAAACACAAAATTCAGAAAATTCATGTTACTTTTGATCTTGGGAGGCAGGGGGATGGGATTCAGGTAGATTTAAATTACTAGCACTGTTGTAGCTTTTGAAGTTGTGGGGTGTACAGACAGATACTCATTCTATTATTAATAAATACAACTCAAAAGGGACATGCAAAAAGACAACCAGCAGGATGGGAGAAAATGTTCACAAAGCATATATCTGAAAAGAGTCTAGTAGATAGCATATACAAAGAACACTTACAACTCAACAACAACAAAACATTTTAAAGATGAGCAAAGGACTTCAACTGACTTTCCTCTTGGTGTCAGTTGCCATTTCCAGCTCCAGGGAATCTTCTCAACCCAGGGACCAAACCCACCTCTCCTGCATCTTCTGCATTGGCAGGAGGATTCTTTATTGCTGAGCCACCAGGGAAGTCCAACTGATACAACAGTATTATCCAAACTACAGACCATCAGAGTTTTCCAATTGTCCCCCTCATATGCTATATACGATGCAACCCAGGGTCACATGATGCATTTAGTTATCCTTTGTTTCATCAATTATCTTTTTCAATTTCGTCTAATCTGGAAGAATTCCTCAGGCTCTATGTCTTGAGTAACTTTGAGTCCTGATCAACAGAAGTCTGCTCTCTTTGGACACACACTCTTATCATGTCCTAGGTGAATACATGATGTCCCAAACAGGGGACTCAATCAAGCCTGTGTCCCAGGAGAGGCTGTGGCTCATCGGTGGAAGGCAAGGCTGTGTGGAGCCTGCTGGGTGGAGCTGAGGTCTCTGAGAGCCTCCGATGAAACTTCAAAGCCCTTAGACCACTAAGAGGAATTCAGGGACATCCAAGGGGAAACTGAGGAATGGGAGCAGAGTTGCAGCTGCAGGAACAAAGGGGTAGGACCAGCCTGGACTCCCCCAGGGCCAGCTGGCAAACAGGGATCCAGGGCTTCTCACAGATCCTTCTTCTACTGCTGCCTCCTGCCTCCAGCCAGTTCTCCTTCCTGTGCCTTAGGCTTCCCCTTTCTCTTGGACAGTACCTTCAGCCTCATCCACCTCAACCCAGGGAGTGAGCATCTCTGCTTCCTGAAAGGGGATGGAGAATTCCAGCCTCCCTCCCAGAGAGCAACAAGATTACGGCATCAGGTCTTTTCTCTGTTCACCTACCTCTGCTATGATCCAGCACTCCTGGAGTTTGCCTGACCTGAAGGTGTCCTGCCATCTAGTACCAGGTGCCCTTGGCCCACTAGTCCCTCAGGAGGAATCAGGCATTCTGGTAATTTCCGTTCTCTGCTGCTTACGTCCTGCATCTGCTCATGTTTGTTCCTCCGTGTGTATTCTCAGGGGTCCTGGGGACTTGCGCATGTTATCACGTGTGTGTTGTATGCTTTCCCCACAGAGGATATGTTTTATTCTACAGAGAATGTTTGTGTGCATCTTTATGGGGGGCCTATATGGAGGGCCCACGAGTCTTCTGTGGTGGGTGCTGAAAGTTCACCATTCAAGAGCCACATCCACTCAGCCCCCCAACTGAGTTACTCCTCCAGGAAGACTTCTCGGATTGCCCCCACCTCCTCTTCAACTGGGGGGCATGCGACATCCACTGCCTATGCCTTCAAGCCCCCAGCCTCCCTCCCCCGCACTTGGCCCTGCAAAGCCTGGCCTCACCTGTGCAGACCCTAGATTCACAGTTCAGGACTGAGAGCCCATCAGCTTGACCAGGACCTCCTGACTGGACAACAAGCATCTTGCCAGGGAGGGAGGCTGCACTCAGCCAAAGAGGTGACCTGGCACCAGATGAGGAAATGCACAATAGAGAAAACCCAATGACACAAGAAAATAAAGGACTAACACAGATGAAAAAATCAACAAAACAGAGAGCAAAGGGACAAAACATGGCAAGAATAAAATTGACTCTTTGGCACCATTAATAAAATAAACCCCTGAAGAGAATGAACAAGAAGGAAATGAGGAGAGTTTTTAAAATATATATGGGAAAACTAAGAATAATTATGTATCAAAAAGATAAGAGATAACAAATGTTGGTGAGGATGTAGAGAAAAAGGGAACCACAGTGCACTGGTGGTGGTATGTAATCGATGCAGCCACAAGGGAAAACACTACAGAGATTCTCCCCCAAATTAAAAATACAATACCATTTGTTGTTGTTCAGTCACTCAGTTGTGTCCAACTCTTTGTGACCCCATGGACCACAGCACCCCAGACCCCCGTCCCTCACCATCTCCCAAAGTTTGCCCAAGTTCACGTCCATTGCATTGGTGATGCCACCCGGCCATCTCATCCTCTGACACCCTCTTCTCCTTCCCTCAATCTTTTCTAGCATCAGGGACTTTTCTGATGAATCAGCTGTTTGCATCAGGTGACCAAAATACAAGTACCATCTGATCTAGCAACTCCACTTATGGGTTTTTATCTGAAGGAAACAAAAATCACTGTCTTAAAAAGATAAATGCAAAGATAAATGTTTCATAGCAACACTATTTACAATAGCCAAGATATGGACACAATCTTTGGTGTCCACTGACAGATGAATGGATAAAGAAGATGTGGTGTATATACAATGGAATATTATTCAGCCACAAAAAGGAAATCTTCCCATTTGCAAGCACATGGATGGATCTCTTAAAGGCATTATGCTAAATGAAATAAATCAGAGAGAGAAAGACAAATATTGTATAATCTCACTTACATGTGGAATCTTAAAAAAAAAACAAACCAAGCTCATAGATACAAAGAACAGATTGGTAGATACCAGAGGCAGGGGAGGGAATGGGACAGGCAAAATGGGTGAAGGCAAATTTTAAAAACTATATAAACTATATGCTGATAACTTTGAAAATCAAGATGAAATGAATTCATTTATGGGGAAATATAAAATGCAAAAATTGTATCATGAAGAATCAGAACACTTGACTAGACCCACAAATGTTAATGAACTTGGAATAATGGTAGAAAACAAAAACCTGCCTCTCGTTAAAGCATAAAACCTAGAGGATTTTATAATCAAGCCTTATCGCCATTAGAAGCAGCACATAAATCCCATCTTATTCAACTTGATACTGAGATTTTTTAAAAAAGAAAAAAATGGATAGGGTGCAGGACTTCCCTGGTGGTCCAGTGAATAAGAACCTACCTGGCAATTCAGGGGACATGGGTTTGATCCCTGGTCCAGGAAGTTCCCACATGCCATGGAGCAACTAAGCCCAGGCACCACAACCACTTAGCCAGTGCTCTAGAGTCCGTGTTCTGCAACAAGAGAGGACACTGCAAACAGAAGCCCATGAACCGCAACGAGAGAGTACCCCTCGCCCGACACAACTAGGGAAAGCTTATGTGGCAACAAAGACCCAGCCCAGCCTAAATAAATAAAAAAATATTTTAAAGTAGAGGTAGGGTAGAATACCCAACTTCTTTTAAGAGGATGATAAAGACTACAAACCATAACCAAGTAGGGCAACAATATGGACAAAGCTCGAAAACCCTGTATGCTAAGTCAAAGAAGCCAGACTTAAAAGGTTACATATTGTATAATTCTGTTTATATGAAATATCCAGAATAGGTAAACCCACAAAGACAAAGCAAATTGGTGGTCACTAGGGGAAGGGGAGGAGAAGGAATGGGACATCTGTTTAATGAGTACGGGGTTTCCTTTTGGGACGATGGAAATGTTTTGGAACTAGACAGAGGTGATGGCTGCTCAACATTGAGAGTGGCCTAAATTAGTTCCTGAATTGTTTGCTTTCAAAAGTTTAATTTTGTTCATGTGAATTTCACCTCAATGAAGAGAGATAAGAATATGGAGCAAAGTAGGAAAATTCACACCAGTTTTCAATAATGTCCATAGAAGCAAAAATCTTAGATAAAATACTACCCACAGATATGGAAGCAACCTAAATGTCCATTGACAGATGAATCAGTAAAAAAGATGTGGTACATATCAATTATAAATACAATGGAATATTACTGAGTTATTTTTTAAAAAAGAATGAAATAATGCCATTTCCAGCAATGTGGATAGACCTAGGGATTATCACATTAAGCAAAGTAAATCAGAAAAAGAAAGCCAAATATTACATAATATTATTTATATGTGGAATCTAAAAAAAAAATGATACAAATGAACTTATTTACAAAACAGAAATAGACTTCACAGACACAGGAAACAAACTTATGGTTACCAAAGAAGAAAGGGAGGGAGAAGGGATTAATTAGGAATTTGGGATTAACATATACACATATATAAAATAGGTAACCAACAAGGACCTACTGTATAGCAAAGGGAAATATACTCAATATCTTGTAATTACGTGCACACATGCTCAGTGACTCAGTCGTGTCCAACTCTTTGCAACCCCATGGACTGTAGCCCGTCATGGTCTTCTGTCCATGGGATTTCCCAGGCAAGAATACTGGAGTGGGTTGCCATTTCCTCCTGCAGGGATTGAACCAGTGTCTCCTACAGCCCCTGCATTGGCAGGAAGGTTTTTATACCACTAAGCCAAAAGAATCTGAGAAAAAAAAGGCAAAAAGAATCACTTTGCTGTACCCCTGAAACTAACACAAAATTGTAAATCAACTATACTCCAATACAAACGTTTTAAAAATACTGCTACTCAAGTCTCACAGTGTGGGGAGGAAAATTACATCATGGCCAAGGACAACTTGGCCAGAAGAACATGGAGGAGTCAGCCTCAGAAATCCAAGGCTGACTGATCTCTGTCAGCAAATGGACTTGCTCCTAACATAGATGTTTATTTTTGCCCCAGCACGACCTGTGTGTTACAGGATCTGGGGACCTGAGAGGGTTAAGACTGGTGCCGGAAGCGGGGGTGGGAGCGGGGTGGGGGCGGTGCCAGGTCAACATCCTGGCAAGCCTGAAGACAGAGCCTTAACAAGAGCAGAAAGGAACTTAAGAAGAACACCAGTGGAGTTTAAAAGTTGAATTTTTAACTGTTACATTTCAAATAGGCCTCAAGAAATATAGGAATTCATTTTTTTTTAAATTCAGAGGGCTTCTCTGGCGGTCCTGTGGCTAAGACTCTTGTGTTTCCACTGTAGGGGGCAAATAAAATAAATAAATATGAATAAAAGTTAAGTAAATTATAAATAAATAGAGTGATTCAGAAATTCTGACATATGCTACAACATGGATGCACCCTGAGGACATTATGCTGAACGAAAGAACCAGTCACAAAAGGATAAACACTGTATAACTCCATTAATGTGAGGTCCCCAGAGTAGTCAAATTCATAGGGACAGAAAGTTACAACAATGGTTACCAGGGGCCGGGGCAGGGGAAATGGGGAGTTAGTATTTAAGGAGGGCAGAATTTCAGCTTTGCAAGATGAAAGGAGTTCTGGCGAGGGATGGTGGTGATGGTTGCAGAAGATGACTGTACTCGATGCAAAAATACACAGGTGAAACACCAAAACAACAAAGAAAAATAATTTTTAATAAAGATAAAATAAAACCCCAAAGGTGAAGGTCGCTTGATGGAAAACAGAGTGAGGAAGGATCCAGGCAAAGGCGAATGAATTAACCACCACCCACCCCCACCCCACCCCCACCCCCACCCCACCCCACCCCCACCCCCACCCACCCCCACCCCACCCCCGCCTGGGTAGAAGCGAAATATAAGCACGTGGGCAAAAGGAAATCCATGGCTGGATGGACCGCAATCGCACGCGAGAGCGCCACCTACTGGTGACTTCCTGTGTTCGTCAAAGGGCTGAAAAAGCAAGCTTAGGAAAAAGCACTGCCATTTCCTCCTTATACCAACATCATTCTCCTGCTTACCAACCATTCAGGCAGAATAGACAGCATCACTGAGAAAACAAAAACCAAGGAGGCTTCCCTGATGGCTCAGAGGTTAAAGCGTCTTCCCGCGATGAGGGAGACCTGGGTTCCATCCCTGGGTCGGGAAGATCCCCTTGGAGAAGGAAATGGCAAAAACCAGTAGGGAAAAAAACTTCTATCGCCCTGCTGCCACCTCTCGCCTCACCAACCTGCTGACCTGCATCCAGAACCATGCACCAGCCCAACCCCGCTTCCTGCTTCTATGAGGAAACAATTTGCCCTGACCCAACAAATGCAGGCCACCTCCACCAGCTCTCACCCAACTGTTTAAGGAGTCACCCCAACATTCCTCCTTCTCCATTAGATTAATCCCACCAGCATATACAAGTATGCTGATTCATTTTTCACCTTTTTGTTTTATTATTGAGATGAAATTGACATAACATAAAATTAACCATTTAAAATAAATTTCAGGGGCTTCCTTTGTGACTCAGTGGTAAAGAATTCACCTGCCAATGCAAGAGACACAGGTTGGATCTCTGGTCTGGGAAGATCCCAGATGCCTCAGAGCAGCTAAGCCCGTGCACCACAACTACTGAGCCTGTGCCCTAGACCCCAGAAGCCACAACTATTGAGCCTGCAACTACTGAAGCCCTAGAGCCGGTACTCTGCAACAAGAGAAGCCATCAAAATGAGAAGGCAGTGCACCACAAATAGAAAGTAGCCCCTGCGCACCGCAACTAGAGAAAAGCCACGCAGCAACAAAGACCCAGCATGTCCAAAAAATATAAATAGTAATTAAAAATAGGATAAACTTCAGTGCATTTAGTATATTCATAAAACTGTGCACTATCACCAACACAGAGTTCCAAAAATGTTCATAGTACAAATGAGCACATGAAAAGATGCTCACATATATCATCAGGGAATTGCAAATTAAAACAAGAAACCAGTACCCGCCTATGAGAATGGCCAAAATCCAGAAAACAGACAATACCAATTGCTGGTGAGGGACTGGAGCAACAGGAACTCTGGCTCATTGCTGGAGGGATGCAAAATGGTCCAGTCACTCTGGAAGGCAATTTGGCAATTTCTTGCAAAACTAAACATACTCTTAGCATATGATCCAGCAATAATAGCACTCCTTGGTACTTACCCAGAGCAGCTGAAAACTTATGGGCACACAAAAACCTGCACACAGCTGTTTATAGAAGCCTTATGCATAATTACCAAGAGCTGGACACAACCAAGACATCTTTCAGCAGGTGAGTGGATAAACTGTAGTACATCCAAACAATAAAATGTTATTCAGAGCTAAAAAGAAATGAGCTATGGGGCCATGAAAAGACATGGAGGAAACTTAAATGCATATAAGTGAAAGAAGCCAACCTGAAAAGGCTACATACTGCATGATTTGATCCCTATGGCATTTTAAGGAAAGGCAAAACTATGGAGACAGTAACAAGATCAGTGATTTCCAGGAATCAGAGGGCAGGGAGAAATGAATAGGTGGAGCACAGAGGATTTTTAGGGCAGTGAAAATACAATGCTGTGATGGTGGATACACATCATTATTGTTGTTGTGGTTTAGTCACTAAGTTGTGTCTTTGCCACCCATGGACTGCAGCACTCCAGGTTTCCTTGTCCTTCACCATTTCCCAGAGTTTGCGCAAAACTTTGTCCATTGAGTTGGTGATGCCATCCAACCATCTCATCCTCTGTCACCCCCTTCTCTTCCTGCCCTCAATCTTTCCCAGCATCAGGGTCTTGCCCAATGAGCTGGCTCTTTGCATCACGTGGCCTAAGTACTGGAGCTTCAGCTTGAGCATCAGTCCTTGCAGTGAATATTCAGGATTGATTTCCTTTAGGATTGACTGCTTTGCTCTCCTTGCAGTCCAAGGGACTCGCAAGAGTCTTCTCCAGCACCACAGTTCGAAAGTGTCAATCCTTTGGTGTTCAGCCTTCTTTATGGTTCAACTCTTACATCCATACATGACTACTGGAAATACCATAGCTTTGACTGTATAGACCTATATGTCATTATACATTTGTCCAAACCCATAGAATGTACAGAACCAAGAATGAACTCGAAGGCAAACTACGGATTTTGGTTGATAATGACATGTCACTGTAGGTTTATGGATTGTAAGAAAGTTACCACTCTAGTACTCATAATGAGGAGGCTATTCATGTGTGGGGGCATGGAATATAGGGGAAGTATCTGTACCTACCTTCCTCATTTTCCTGTGAACCTAAAACTGATCTAAATACAAAGTTTTTCAAATATTTTTTATCCCCACTTATTTTAAAGTTTTATGTATTTATTTTTTGGCTGTGGTGGGTCTTCTTTGCTGCACGAGAGTTTCTCTAGTTGTCTCAAGCAGGGGCTACTCTTCGTTGTGGTACAAGGGCTTCTCACTGAGGTGCTTCTCTTGCTGTGAAGCATAGGCTGTAGGCTCACGGGCTTCAGTAGTTGCAGTAACTGGGCTCAGTAGTTGTGGCACAGTTTTAGTTGCTCCGTAGCACGTGGGATCTTCCCAGACCCGTGATTGAACCGGTGTCCTTTGCATCATGAGGCAGATTCTTAACCCACGGAACCACGGGAATCCCACCACTTACTTAGTAAGCAGTTGTTTCCCCTTACCTGCTCCCCACCAGCCCCTGGCAACCACTGATCTACTTTCAGTCTCTGTGGATTTGTCTATTCTGGACATTTCACAGGCTAAATGGATTCACACACCGAGTTTTTGCCTCTAGTTTCTTTAGCTCTGTATATGTATTCAAGGTTCAGTCACATTATAGTATGTGTCAGAACATCCTTTGTTGTCATGACTGGATAGTATTCCATTCTGGTCGGACCACATTCTGTGTATCCATTCATCCACGGAGGGACACATGGATTATTCCCGTCTTTTAAGTAATGTGAATAACGTTGCTAGGAACAAGCACCTACACGTATTTGCCTGAATACCTGTTTACAGTTACTTGGGACACATTCCTAGGAGTGGAATTTCTGGTGATGTGGTAATTCTATGTTTAATTTTCTTTTTTAGAGTTTTATTTTTATTTTTTTAAATTAATTATTTATTTATTTATTCTTTACATTATCGTGTTGGTTTTGCCATACATTGACTTGAATCCGGCCTATGTTTAACTTTTGAGAAGGCGCCAACTCTCTTCCCCAGCGGCTGCATCATTTTACACTGCCACCAGCAACTTACCGGAGTTCCAATTCTGTGGTAACCCCCACCATCACTTATCTTCTGTTTTTGCTCCCGTCCCCCAATTAGAGCCGTTCTCCTGGGCATCTTCCACTTAGAGGCAAAAAAAAAAGAGACTGAGCGCCCTCCCTGTCTAGCCTCTGCCCTAGTCTCAGCTCCACTTTGCCCCACCCCAAGAAAAACTGTAGAAAAAGCCACCCACACACCCTTTCTCCTTCCTACCTTATCTTCAACCTGGGGAACTGCTCTTGCCTTCATCACCAATGACCTCCACGGTGTTAAATCCCAGGTCTCCCTCTCTCCCGGTTATACAAGAAGCGTCGCAGCCTGGGATGGATGGCGCTCTTTTATTTGATTCACTCCGTCCTGATCTCTCCGGGTTTCCTTCCCATCCCTATGGTCGCTCCTTCTTTCCTGATTCTTCCTCACCCCCAGAAACCATTAGTTATGGGGACACTCCCTCCTCCTCTCCAATCCAGGGACACCCACTGAGACAACTAAACTTCTCTCTCCAACCCACAGTCCTTCTCGATCTCTCCACGTGGTGGCCTCGCAGGTCCAGAGCTCTACTCCCAGTGGTCCCCCCCTTCCGGCCTCGTCCCCTTCCCCCTCATCCTCCCCAGCGTGGCGAGCTCCATCCTTCCGCAGTTCACCCCAGGTACCTTGGAAGCACCCTTGCTTCCTCTTTCTCACGGCCACAGGAGAGCAACTTTCCCCTCGAAACAAATAGAGAAGCCGACCACTTCTCACCACCTGCAAGGCCTGACCTGCACCAGCGCCATGATGCCCTTCCTGGCTCAATATGATCACCTCCAGGCTCCCACTTTAGTGCCCATCTACCATAAGAGTGTCCCCCCTCCACTATCATCAGAAACACCCTCCCTACTTTTAGGGGGTATTTTTTCTTTATTGCTATATCCTGCACACCTAGAACAGTGCCTAATGCCCAGTATAATACCATTCAGCTGACTTTTTTTTTTTTTGGACTTGGCTTTTGGGATCTTAGTTCCCCAACAAAGGATCCTACCCCAGCCCCCTGTAGTGGAAGCATGGAGTCCACAGCAGTGGACCACCAGGGAAGTCCTCAACAAATATCTTTTTTTTTTGCATCAGTCTTAGTTGCAGCAAGAAGGCTCTTAATTATGGAGCAGGGGCTCTAGAGTACCTAGGCTTAGGAGATGGGGGAAGGAATGACCCCAAATGGGAGGTTATTATGTGACACACCCATGAAGGTGCCCCTTTTAGAAACTCTGGGGAACCTGGATAAATGATAACTTAGGTGATCAGTTATCACCTGATTTCCTTCTGGGACCCTAGTTCCAGCTCTTGTGCTCTAATCAAGAGTGAACTTGAAACTTCTGACCCTCAGACCCTAATATAGGCAGAGCCCTAGGTCTGCTTCCCCTCTCTCTCTCCCCCAAGGATCTTTTAAAAAATTTTTTTATTTGCTGTTGTTGTTCAGTTGCTCAGTCATATCCAACTCTTTGCAATCCCATGGACTGCAGCACACCAGACTTCCCTGTCCTTCATCATCTCCCAGAGTTTGCTCAAACTTGTGTCCGTTGAGTCAGTGATGCCATCCAACCATCCTGCCCTCTATCATCCCCTTTTCCTCCTGCCCTCAATCTTTCCTAGCATTAGGGTCTTTTCCATCAGCTCTTCACATCAGGTGGCCAAAGGATTAGAGCTTCAGCTTCAGCATCAGTCCTTCCATTAATTTTATTTAAGTTGGCTGTTTTGGGTCTTCACTGCTGTGCACCAGCTTTCTCTAGTTGCAGCTAGTGCGAGCTACTCTCTGGTTGCTATCTGAGGGTTTCTCATTGCGGTGGCTTATCTTGTTGCAGAGCACAGGCTCAAGGACATGGGCTCAGTAGCTGTAGTGCACAGGCTTAGTTGTACCAAACCATGTGGAATCTTCCCAGAGCCTGGATCGAACCCATGTCCCCTATACTGGCAGGAAGATTCCTAATCACTAGACCACCAGGGGAGTCCTCTCCATGTTGATCTCCGGCAGGGGCGGGGGGCTGCCGTGTACCCTCCAGGACCTTCAGGACAAACCTTGGCCCTCAAAATTCCTTGATGGCCAGGACTTCCCCAGTGGTCCAGTAGTTAAGATTCTGCGCTTCCAGTCCAGGGTTCATGCGTTCGATTCCTTGTCCAGGGAGTTCTGCATCACGCATAGTGCAGCCAAATGATTTTTGCTGAAGTGCGCCCTACACTGCTCCAGCCACCACACTGGTTCGGGTTGGGGAGCATCTGTCGGGGTCTTGCTGTAATAGAGACCCAGTGGGCACCCTAGGTGCTATTCTCTGATAGCCTCACTGCTCACAGGCTGAGACATTTATCACAGCCAGTGCTGACACCCCAGCTGCTGCTGTGGTTCAGTCACTCAGTCGTGTCCAACTCTTTGCGACCCCATGGACTGCAGCACACCAGGCTTCCCTGTCCTCCACCATCTCCCAGAGCTTGCTCAAATTCATGTCCACTGAGTTGGTGATGTTATCTACCCATCTCATCCTCTGCTGCTTCCTGCTCCTTTTGCCCTCAATCTTTCCCAGCAACAGTGTCTTTTCCAATGAGGCGGTTCTTCGCATCAGGTGGCCAAAAGACTGAAGCTTTAGCTTCAGTATCAGCCTTTTCAGGCCTCAGCATGCCTGAATAATAATAAAACCTACATTTTGAAACAAGGTGGAAACCAACCAGGGGATATCCAGGTTCTATCTCAAAGAGAGGAAGCCAAAACGGATGGAGGCCCCCCAGCCAGCACTCCAGGAGGCACTGCTCAAGATCTGCTCCTCTCTGGGAATGCAAACTGTTCCCAGCCCCACCGTCCCCTGTTCTGATTCCAGGAGGCAGAGTGGCCAAGTGGGTGCCCAGGGCTGGGCCCCTGATTCTCACCCTCTGTAGGCAGGCAGTCCCCCACAGAGGGACTGCCTCTGCTGCACAGAGCCCCCAGGCCACCCAGGCAGAGGGAGACAGAGGCCCAAAGACAGGCAGAAGGTGTGAACTAGCTTTAATCACTACTCTCAAACAGAGGTAGAAATAGTATCTGAGTAAGGGGGCCGCCCCAGGAGTGATCCGGGGCCAGCCCCTCAGCTCCAGCTGTGGCATTTCCCCATCTAGGCTCCTTGTGTCCAGGGGAGGGTCCGGGCAACCCCAGCCTCCAGGGTCACATATGCAGGAGCGCAGGTGCTTGGCGCTGAGAGGACAGAAGAAGCCAGGTCTGGGGGCTGATGTGGTAGCAGCCATGTGTGGGTCCCCTCTACCTGCCATACTCGGGGGACGTGTGATGTGGGGGTGTGAGCGCATGCTCAGAGCACCGAGGTCTTCCTCTCTGACTGTGGTGACCCCTTCACGGACACCAGCAGTCCCAGCGGGGCCAGGCATCCCTGGGCACAGAGCCGTGACAACACGAAGAGGATGCCAGCAGCCAGACTGACACTGAGCACCGCTGTGGGGAAGGAGAGAGGGGAGCGGGTGAGGGGGTGGGGGGAGCCCCCCACACCCACCAAGCTCCTAACACACCGGAAAGGGGAGTATGTAGTGTGTCCACTCTCCAGGGCAGCTTCCAGGTGTGGGCATGGGCACGGGCATGGGCATGGGGGCGGAGCTGTTCATATTACCTACAGCTGTGATAATCCCATAGGCACTTCGGTTTCCAGGCTGAACGGCGTCCCGGTCCTCGATGGTGGTGGCATTCCTGAGATAAGTGACACTCTCCAGGGTCACCGGAGTCCCTGTGGACATGGCCCTCCCCTCCCGGTGGGTCTTGGTTTCTGCAATAAATCCAGGCATTCAGCAGCTGGGGAGGGAGCCCTGGGGCTGGAGAGATAAACAGGTATCCCGGTGCCCAGGGTGGGGGACCTTGGGGGCCACCCTCTGGCCCCAGACTGAGTGAGCAAGGCTGGTGAGCACTTGCTGCCCAAGTGCCCTCCTGCATTCCCATGGGTATGCAGGCTCAGGCAGACACACATGTGCACGCTCCCAGCCACGTCACACACTGGAAGGTGTCAGGCGTCCTGGTCTACTGACCAAGCCTCCCTGCCCCATAGGCACATACCGCAGCCAAGCTCGTCGCTGTTGTCGGAACAGTCCCGGTGGCCATCGCAGAGCCACGTGCTCGGCATACACAGACCGTCCAGAGTGCAGCACAGATCGCCTTCCTGGCAGGGCTGGGGCCCACAGTTGAGAAGATTCTTGTTGCGGTCAGGGCAATCATCCATGTCACAAGGGGAGCGGCTGCCAGTGGGTAGCTCAGTACCTGGGGGTATAGGGTGAGTCAGCTTCCAAACACCCATCCAAGAGAGCACGGATACTCCCCACCCCCCACCCCCCTGCGAGCCCCACGTTCCGGAGAACGACTGACTGACCCTATAAGGTCTGTCCCAAGGGCTCTGCCCCCTGCTTCTATTAGCGCCACCTTCCAACCAAGACTCCAATGACTTGCTGCCCTGCAAACCCATCTTTTATCCCAAAGATCCAGCCCGCCCTCCTTGAGGCCCCGCCCACCCCAGAGTTCCCTGCCTGAAATCCACACCCCTTCCACAAGCGCCGCCTCCCATGGCCCTGAAAAGCCCCACCCCCAGGGCATGGCCACTCACCACACTCTTCTTCATCACTGCCGTCAAGGCAGTCCCAGTCAACGTCGCAACGCCAGATGAGGGGCACACAGCGGCCATCACTCCGGCACTGGAAGTTGGTGGGCGGGCACGAGCCTGCGCTGGGGCCTGAGGGATGCACACAAGCGGGAGGCCTTGGACCCTCAGCTAGAAGGACAGTGTCACAAGCTGTGACCACCAGGAGAAAGCCAGGTCCCAGGAACTACACTGATGGTCACCACCTTTGCCAAGGATGCAATGTGGGGTGAGCTTAGAGCCCAGCAGTTCACAGGCACACCAAGAGCCCTACTGGTCAGATTCTGCAGCCATGCCCATTCTACAGAAGACACACAGGAGAGGAAAGGCCTGGGGCTACAAGCTAGTGGCAGAGTCAGGGTTCAAACCCAGGTCTCACTGATCCTGGGGCTTTACCAGGCTCCAAATGGCCAGATGGTCTCCCCAAGGGTCTCTCCAAGCTTATGTGCTAAACCGACAAGGGGAGGGGCCATCTCTGAACCTGGCCTGGCTCAGGCCCATCGTCAGGGTCAACAAGGCCTGTTATGTCCCAGCTATCCTTAGCAAACGAGAAGACTCTTGAGAGTTCCTTGGACAGAAAGGAGATCAAACCAGTCAATCCTAAAGGAAATCAACCCTGAATATTCAATGGAAGGACTGATGCTGAAGCTAAAGCTTCAGTCCTTTGGCCACCTGATGTGAAGACCCAACTCACTGGAAAAGACCCTGATACTGGGAAAGATTGAGGGCAGGAGGAGGAGATGACAGAAGATGAGATGGTTCAATGGCATCATCGACTCAATGGACACGAGTCTGAGCAAACTCCAGGGGATGAAGGACAGGGAAGCCTGGAGCCTGCAGTCCATGGGGCTGCAAAGAGTTGGACAAGACTGAGTGACTGAATAACAGCAATTTAGCAAAGGGGAAAGTGAGGCCTTGGGTAAAGGACCTGCTTGGTCACCATGGCTTGTTGACCCACCCACTGAATTCCTCCCAGAACTTCTGACCACTTTCCCCATCCTGACTGTGCCACCTCTTCCCCAGGCTCCCCGCCCCCATCTCCCTTAGACACCAGAGACCTCTCAGAGTCACACCATTAGGCCACCCACCCTTGCCTCCCCTTTGCTCAAAACCATCCCTTGTTCCCTTGACACTCTCACAGCCTACATCCTGTGTGTGGCCGGCAAGTCCTGACCAGCCCTGAACCCTTCCTGGACCTTGCCTCCTCCCACGTTCCTCCTCCTCATCAAGCTCCCTCTGGCCTAGCCACCATGCTGCTGCGGCAAGAGGCCTGGCCCGTTTCCACCTCAGGGCTTTTGCCCATGCCGTTCCCAGGCCCAGTATTCCCTCTCCTCCCTCCTCTCTGCACTTTCATGATTTCCTCCTCAGACATCATGTCTCCAGCTTATTTCCTGGGAGGGGTCTCAGGTCCCTCTCAGAGACCCCTGAAGCCCAGCATCTTAGAACAATGGCCCTTGAACTGGTACCTGCGTAAAGTGGACACTTAGTGATGATCAAGGCTGTGACCTTTTGACTGTAAACCCAGGGTAGTGCCTGATGATAAATGGACACAGCTCACACAATGGTCTGGGCTGAGTCCAGCTGAGATATGAGTCTTCCGGGACCCTAAGCAGGAGGGACACAGAAGGGCCCGGAAGCTGGGCCAGAAGACTGGAGTCTGAGGGACCGAGGAAGGGAGTGGCCTTTATGGCTTCCTCCTGGGTGCAGCAGGGTGGGTGGCAAATACCTGGCTTGGCCCCAGCCTGGCTCTGTTCCATTTGATTCTGGTCCTCTTGCCCCTTCCACCTCTGCTCACAGGGTCAAGGTTGAGTAAAGGCCCACTCCAAGCCCCCATCCTCCACAGCCAGCTGGTCTACAAGCTGGCCTCCAAGCCCAAATATACCTGTAGGCCCCACAGTCCCTGAGCTCTGTGGAATGGCCTGGAGCCGACTTCCTTCCCTGCTGTGGGGATCCGAAAGCCTACAGCTCCCTCCCCAAGTCTTGCGCCTCTCCATAGCAACCTCTGACCTCCCTCCCCGGAGTCAGGGAGTGTGTGTGTGTGTGTGTGTGTGTGTGTGTGTGTGTGTGTGTGTGTGTGTGTGTGTGGTGTGTGTGTGTGTGTGTGTGTCCCCTTCTATAAAGTGGGTAGCAGAGCAGAGCCAACCGGGCCTTACAGGGCTGTGGTTTGCAGAGATCAGTGACTGCCCCTCCCAGCCTCAGTTTCCCCACCTGGAAAACTGGCCACGCTAGGAGTCCCTACCTCAGGGTGCTGAAGGGAAGAGACTACTTGGGTGTAAAGAGCCTGAGCTTGGTTGCTAACGTCTTGATCCTTGAAGGAAGGAGGAACACTTAGCTTGAAAA
Source organism: Antilocapra americana (assembly GCA_007570785.1). Lineage (NCBI taxonomy): Eukaryota > Metazoa > Chordata > Mammalia > Artiodactyla > Antilocapridae > Antilocapra > Antilocapra americana. The sequence goes on along the minus strand of ML663012.1, from coordinate 761,790 downwards.
GGCAGGAGTGAGAAGGGGAACCAGGTAAGACAGGACCCGCGGGTGTGTGAACCTGAGTCCACAGCTGAAAGTCAGGGGCACCTGTGTGCACAGGGAGGTCATTCTAACCTGCCCCACTGCCTCTGGGAACCTCTGAGAGGGCCACCATCACTGAGGCCAGGGCAAACGTGTCCTACGGCCTGGGGTGCCAGGGAAGGAGATCTTTCTAAGTCCAGAGAAGGAAGGTGCAGAGGTTGAGAGGGCGGGAGATGGGCAGCGGGCGCCAGATGACCAGCCGCGTTAAGGTTGGAGGTCGGACAACCAGAGTCTGTAAAGAACTTTCCTGCCTGTGCTGGGGTGAAGGGCAGCTTGGAGGTGACAATGGGGCACGACAAAGCAGAGCAGGTGCCGGCTGTGAGAGGGTCGAAGCAGGGTAGTTAAAGGCAGGCACAGCAACCCGGGCGCAGAGCCCACCATTGGGAAGGCTCTTTCAAGGGCTAGGGTCCCCTAGAACCATGTGCGGGGGGAGTGTCCTGGACAGACTGGCGGCGTAGCCAATGGTGAGGCGTTGCTGGCGGGCGAGGGCGGAGCTAGACTGCCGGGGTAGAGGGCTCGCGGGCTGCAAGTTCACTCACCTGGGGCCTGGATCGGAGTCGGGGCGGTCTCCAGGCACAGCCCGAAGCCGAGCAGTACCCGCAGCCCCAGGCCTAGGGCCGCAGCACGCCGCGCTAGACCCCGAGCCACCCAACCGTTCATCGTACCACCCCCGCCCAGCGCCGGCTGGGTCCACGCGCACTCCCGGCCTTGCTCTTATCCTCGCGCACGCCTGCGCACAGATCCGGGGGGCGGGGCCCACACCCGGGGCGGGACCCAAGGCCCAAGATCCCGCTGCAGCCCCGGGCTTTGAGTACCGTAAGTGTCCGAATACCGGGGGACCCCCGATTTGAGGGTCTTCCCCTATTTTCCCAGTGACAGGCATATCGAAAGGTATGGGGCCTATTTGAAATTAGAACCCTCTGGAGATACAAATGAACTCGTCCTGCCAAGTATTGTCATCTTACGATATTTAACGTCCCACATGCACCAAACGTTCTGCCTAATTATCTTAGGAATGCCTCATCCCCTCCCTGCTCCTGCTTCTTTCCTGCGACCGAGTTTATTATACATTTTGTTTACTAATAGTACTTTGACCCAGGAGGGCAGGAATGCTGTGTTGCTCCTCATATCCCCAACGCCTGGAACAGAGCCTGATAAATCAACGAAATGTCAGTTCTTGGCTTTCATCCTGGGTCCTCTGTCCCTAGCCCCAGGATGTTCCCACTACCTCCTAATCCTCATGGACTTCTTAGGGACGGTCTTATACTTTACTTCGGAAACAAAACAAGCGAAAGTGACCTCTGCTTTCTCTTCTCATGCACACCCCTTAAGCACACAACATACAAACTTACAGGTTTTCTACCCAGCTGCTGTTTTCTTCTTGACAATAGAAGATTTTATCCGCAGCTCTGTCCTCAGGAGAAGCAGCGCTATGGCATAGCAGGCCCCCAAACAAGTCGCCATCCTCAGCTGTGCACATTTCCTGTGAAGCAACACTAAAGCGTCCAGATTTTCACAGCAAGGTTCTACTTGCAGGCTGATGACATGCTTACTATTGAAAACGTTGGCGATGGGCTTTCCTGGTGGCTTAGTGGTAAAGAATCCACCTAACAATTCAGGAGACACAGATTCCATCCCTGATCTGAGAGGATCCCTTGTGCCGTCAGGTAACTAAGCCCGTGCCCCACAATTACTGAGCCCGTGCTCTAGAGCCCAAGAGCCGCAACTACTGAAACTCTAGAGCCCTTGCTCCACAACAGGAGTGATTACGCCAGTGAGAAGCCCATGCACCCCCAACTGGAGAAAAGCCCTCCAGGCAACAAAGACCCAGGACAGCCAAAAATAAAAATTAAAAACAATGTATCATATAAAATGGTGACTAAAAAAAAAAAAATTGGAGGGAGGGGGGTTCTGGAGGGGGAGCTTATGTAAACCCATGGTGATATCATGTCATTATATGGCAAAACTAATAAAAAAAAATGTTGGTGATTACAGCCATGTGAGCATGTGTGTGTGTTCAGAATAATCTCCAATTCCCAGGAGAAATTGGGTAAGAGACAAAGATGCAATGGTGCAAAGGCAGGTGGGAAGGGCAGCAAACACTGCCTGAGGGAGGGGAAAGGAAGGAAGTGTCCCACAGCTCCACCTGTAAGGCTTGGCATCTTGGTGAGGTTGGCATCTGGGATCCAGGGAGAAGTGCTGAAGAAGCTGTGGGTTACCCAGCTGACAATGTGGTCGTTGAACGCGGACTCCTCAGCAGCTGGGTTCAGGGTCGGCTCTCAGGGAGCCTGCGAGTGCTTGGTCTCACCACACCTGTTCTTTCACTAAGACCCCCACAGGGGCTCCCCAGGTGGCGCTAGTGGTAAAGAACCCACCTGCCAATACAGGAGACTGAAGACGTAAGTTTGACCCCTGGGTTGGGAAGATCCCCTAGAGACGAGAATTGGCAACCCACTCCAGTCTTCTTGCCTGGAAAAATTCCTGCCTGGGAAAAAAACCTAGCCTTGACTAGATGGAGCTATGTTGGCAAAGTAATGTCTCTGCTTTTTAATATGCTCTCTAGGTTGGTCATAACTTTTCTTCCAGGGAGTAAGCATCTTTTTATTCATGGCTGCAGTCACTATCTACAGTAATTTCAGAGCCCAGAAAAATTAAGTCTGCCGCTGTTTCTCCATCTATTTGCCATGAAGTGATGGGACTGGATGCCATGATCTTAGTTTTCTTAATGTTGGGCTTTAAGCCAACTTTTTCACTCTCTTTCACTTTCAAGAGGCTTTTTAGTTCTTCTCTTTCTTCCCTAAGGGTGGTATCATCTACATATCTGAGTTTATTGTTATTTCCCCCGGCAATCTTGATTCCAGCTTGTGCTTCCTCCAACCCAGCATTTCTCATGTACTCTGCATATAAGTTAAATAAGCACAGTGACAATATACAGCCTTGATGTATTCCTTTTCCTAGTTGGAACCAGTCTGTTGTTCCATGTCCAGTTCTAACTGTTGCTTCCTGACCTGCATACACAGCACAGCACATATCTGGCACACAGGATGCGTTCGAGATGTCAGACCTCTTCCCTACTTCATCCCCTTGCCAAATTTCAAGTCTAGGTTATAAAATGTTTTTTTTTCCTCTTGGCTTACAAACAATTTATTTTCTCACCATTCTGAGAAGTTCAAGATCATGGTGCCAGTAGATTCATCATCCTCATTGATAACCATCTTTTCACTGCAACCTCATTTGGCAGGAGGCTGGGTCATTAACTTTATTCAGAAAGCTTCAATGGCACATCTCACCCGGGGTCATTAGAAGTTCTTTGGTGTGACCTCCTTATTACCACTGCACACTTTGCCCAGTCTTCTCCCTCCTGATCTTTCTAAATTCGATTTCATCCTTTGTTCCAACCAGAATCCCACCTCTTCCAGGGAGCCTTCCCAGGGGTTTTCTCCTCCTGATAATCATTTAGCATTTGTACCACCCACTCTTGGAGCATTTATACCTTCTCCTATGACTGTGACCTTTTCCCATGTTGCTCCAAGTTTCCAGAGGGTGGGGCAGCCTCAATACTCTCCTGGCACACAGCTGGACTTCATCTACTGACAGATTTTGGGGGTTCTTCCATGGGCAGTCACAACCCTGACACACTGGAGGACACTGTGTGGTCCCCCTTCACGCCTGTGACCAGATGAAGGCCACTTCTTTTTCGGCTTTCACCCCTTACTCATTCCTCTGTGGGAAGAAGCCCTTTCCTTTCCTGGGCTGACTCCGCCCCACACCCCCAGGCCTGCACAGTAAAGTTTCTGGATCTGGGAGGCCTTTCTACAAGGGCCCTGGGTGAAACTTCCTTGTGAGCCACCTCACCATCCCCTGGGGTCTCTGCTGGTCGACAGGTAGGGGCCATGGTGGGAGGGTTCTGGTGAACATCCACACTAGCGAAGGCTGGGGCGAGGGTCGGGGGAGTCATCTCTCGGGAGAGGGAAGCTAGCAGGTTTTGTTCCCCTCACTAAACACCCTGGAACCCGCTCCACCGCTCTGAGGGGTGGAGCCAGGCCCTCAAGGAAGGGACAGTGACATCTCCATGCCCAGTGAAAGCACGTCACCCTAGAGCTCCAGAGCCACTCTCCTGCCCTGTTCTGGTGAGCTCACAGGGTTCAGAGATTCAGGATACAGCACCAGGAATGCCCTGGCAGTCCAGTGGTTAGAACCTGGCATTTTCACTGCTGGGGTCTGGGTGCAACCCCTGATCGGGGAAACTAAGATTCTACAAGATGTATGGTGTGGCCAGAAAAGAAAAGAGATTTGGCACAAACTTCACCCTGAAGTCCAAGTAAGCCCATATGTCCTTTCAAAAATAAAAACAGAAGCAATTCTCAAGAGCACAATATATAATTTTCATAAATGGGGTCACGTTCTGCCCGGAGGGAATCAAGGAGTCCAAGGAGGAAGAAGCACTCTAGTGGCCCTAAGGGCTCAGCCTGGCGCCCCCAGCCAAAGTCACAGGTAAGGCTGATCCTGGGACAGCTCCCACCTCTTTATGGGAGGAGCCGGCGACACAGCCTTCTTCTCAGAGGCTGCTACAGCTGAGCTGGAAAAGGAAGAGAGAATTGAGTCAGCCCCAGGTGTCCAGAGAGCAGTGGGGAGGAAGCTGAGGGAGCACCCCCTGCAGAGGCAGCAATATATCTGCTGAAACCAGAGATGTGCAGGCCAGATTGCAGGGTGTTTCAGAATGCATAGGCCTCTTCAGTGGGGTCCCCCAAAGGGTCAGCAGACCACTTTCTGCCCCCAAGCAGTAAGCCTGTCCTCATTTCTGGTCTCAGAAATAAATAGTGTGAAATGTTGGACTCATCCTCCAGCACCCCTTCCCACTGGGCCCCTACTCCCGCTGCCCCAGGGCAGGACACTGGCTCCAGAAGGGCCAACCAATCAGATGACCCATGTCCCCAGCAACTACTTCCCTCAGATTCTGAGCACCTGCTACATGGCAGGCACTGTATGCAGGAAGGGCCAGCCATAGTCTAATGGGACTGAGTTGATACGTAATCAAAAATAAGACCTTTTGGACCAGGGTAAGGCCTAAGGAGACACTGTGCCAGCAGATCCAAGGCAGGGACCCACCCTGCCCCGACCCCTCCCGGCCCCTGGGGTCTGCACACACTGCAAGCAAGACAGAAGTGGCTGGCGGTTCTGTCATCAGAACCCACCCAGCAGCAGGGGTTCTAGGGCCTCCCCTCCTCCCTTCCTCCACCTGAAGGAAGTGGAAGAGGTAGAAGGCAGCCTCCCTGGGAAATGCAGACATCCTGGGGGCAGGTGAAGAGGTGACGGGGAGTGGGGCAGCTAGCCAAAGTCTGGGGCTGGGCTCTGGTGAATCTGAAGACCGCAACACGGGCTGCTCATTCCACGGGCCATTCATTCACTGAGTTCTAACCCATTCGGTAGGCCCGGCCGCATCACCTTACAGATCTCATCACACTGCAAGCCCAACAACCCCATCTTACAAAACCAGCAGCTGAGGCTCAAGAAGGCCAAAAGACCAGTCCAGGACCACAGGGTCAATCAGAAGTAGAGCCCAGATACCACTGGGGGGACTGGGCACAATGCTGTGCAATTCTGTGACCCACGCAGGGCACCTGGCCTCGGTTTCTTTCTCGCCAACAGAGGTTATCACTGCCTAACTCATGGAATTAAGAGAAGATGTGCCACTGACTCCATTCCAAGAGCTTACAAATAGTTCATTATGTGGATTAAGCCTCATAATGACTCTGCTATAGACAGAATGTTTGTGTCTCCACAAACTCCTTATGTTGAAATCCAAAGCCCCAGTGTGATGGCGTTAGAAGGTGGAGCCTCTGGGAGGTGACTAGCTCATGAAGGTGGAGCCCTTATAAGAGACCCTTCAGACCACTGACCCCTTCCACCAGTGAGGATATGGCAAAAAGATACCATCTAGAACCCAGGAAAGCGCCCTCACCAGACACGGAAGCTGCAAGGGCCTTTTACTTGGATTTTTAGCTTCCAGAACCATGAGAACCAGTATTCTGTTGTTTATAAGCCACTCACCCTGAGGGATCCTGTCCTAGCAGAACTCTCTAAAGTAAACACCATTACTCCTCCTATTTAATTAAGAGACACTGCCTGAGGCCAGGTACCAAAGTGGGTTTTGAGGGGCCTGAGGTTTACACAATTCTCTCTCAAGAAGGATATAAAACTACAAAAACAATGCCTGGGCTTCTTCCAAAATCCTTGAAGGCTCCATGAAGCTTCCTCTGCTTTGCAGGAAACCCACCCCAGACTGGCTCCTCAGATGAAAAGCCCCGGGAAGAACATTTCCTGCCACAGCTGATGCTAGACAGACTTGGGACCTTGAAAAGCACAAGCAGGATAGAGGGCTGGTCTCAGAAGTGGCACTGAGGCATCCTCACCTCTCTGCAGGCTTGCCTGCCACCAGCACCTTCTGCGAAGACATGACAATCGAGGGCGGCATGGCTTCCCGGCGGCCATCGCGAGAACAGTAGTAATTGTTGGAGAGTTTGTGGCTGGGGCCCACGGGGAGCTTGGGAGGAGGCTGAGTTCTGAGAGGAAAAAACATGGGCACTGAGCAAAGTGAAGCCCCGCACAGCTGGGCTGCAGCACAGACCCACCACCTCAGTCACAAGGCCTGGCATGGGTGGCCACTGGGATGTGCTGGGGGCCAGGGGTATCCCTTGATACACTACCGGTGGCACGGGCCTGGGGAAGGGCCAGGGCCCAGAAGCTGGTGGAAGCCCCGGCACTAGATGTACAGGTGCTGGGAGGCGAGGCGTGGCTCGGTCCCACCGTCGGTCCCACACCTGCCCCAGAAGTGGAAGGCATGGAGAAGCCTTCTGTGAGGGAGGCCTGTTCCCACCCGAGCTTGGCCAGAGGCTTCACTTCCACTTGCAGGTTCTCAGGAAATGAAAAGGCTCTGCCCACTACCTATCAAGCAGGCATGGTCAGCAAACCAAACTCATTCTGAGGAGCCTTGTCCTCAAAGGCCAGCCTGCAGAACCTCTGGCCTTCCAGTTCTTTCAGAAGCTCTCTGAAGAACTCTACGGAGGTGAAAGGAATTCTCCAGACAAGATACTGAAGTGGGCAGAACCAAGCCTGGGTCTCCTGAATGGCAAGCAGATTCTTTAACATCTGAGCGACCAGGGAAGCCCAGGGGATCAGGGCTCATTGCTCAGAGCAATCTGTCCTCTGAGGTTTCCGCTGCTACCTCATGGCTGCTGCCCCCAGAGGGAGGGTGAACAGAGCTCTTTCCTCACTTGGGTTAAAGAAATATACAAAGTTTGAAGCCTGAAAAGGAATCGCTAACCTCACTAACAAAAGACATTAACAAAAAAACAAAAATCACTAACAAAAGATGAGCTTTCCTAGAAACTGTTGCAGAGAGGGAGGGCAGAAAAGAAAGAAAAATCATAAAAGGATCAGGTTTTCATTCATTGGGGTTTTACCAACTTTTTTCTGATAACCCCAGTATTTAAGTTTTTCTTAAAACCAGTGATAATTATGTATTAAGTGGGGGAAAAAAATACAGAAAAAACAAAGTTTAAATATTTAATATTAAAGGACTTCCTTGGTGGTCCAGTGGCTAAGATTCCTTGCTCCCAATGCAGGGACCCAGGTTCAATCCCTGATCGAGGAACTAGATCCCATAGACTGCAACCAAAGATCCTGCTTGCCGCTACAAAGACCCTATATGGCCAAATAAATATTTAAAAGGAAAAAAAAGAAGCAACATCCTGTGTTAAAGTTAGAGCCTGCCTAATCCCTAGAGTGAAAAGAAGACCCTCTGCTGGGCACGGATCTACAGAAAACAAGCAGGAGCAGTGCACTTAGTCATGTCTCACTCTTCAGGACCCCATGGACTGCAGCCCACCAGGCTCCTCTGTCCATGGAATTTTCCAGATAAGAATATTAGAGCAGGTTACCATTTCCTTCTCCAGGGATCTTTCTGACCCAAGAACTGAACCCGAGTCTCCTACATCTCCTGCACTGGCAGGCAGATTCTTTACCATTGAGCCACCTGGGAAGCCCCAGAAGACAAGCACAGAAAGGGTAAAAAGAACCGTGCCCAACTGAAAAGGCCCAAAGGAATCACCAGGGGGCGCCATTATCTTTTTTATTTTTAAAAAAAAAGGTTGAAAATTTTACAAAACTGTTTCCTCAACTGGGCCACCAACAACCTAGGATGAAAAAGAAGTTTAAAACTTTTGATATCTGGAATCAGTCACAACATAGAGATAGTCACATAGATTTGGTTATTATAATGCTATTGTTCTTCCTTTCATGCTAATCCCCCCAGGCTGCCTTACCTTTGCCTGTGGCATACACACACACACAATTTACCACTATTCCCCATTCTTCAAAGTGTTTCAGCCACACTAGTCTTCTTCCTATGTCTGGCTCTGTCGGGCTGCACAGCCTTGGCACTTACTGCTCCCTCTGTCCAGAATGTTGTTTTTAATCATTATCCTTTGGCATTTCAGCTGACCCCAAAGCCAATCCCTGAGACCTTTCCTGATCACTTAACCTGAGATAGCCACTCTCCATCTGGTTCATTTTGTTTTCTCTTCAGAGCATTCTAAAACAGTGTTTTTTACTTGCTGTGTTTATTTTCCTACTATGTTATGCCTCCGTCTCCTCCCTCGGATATGAGCTCCAAGAAAGGAAATGAGAACTTCTCTCGTTCCCCTGGGATTTCCAAGGGCTGAGGACAAAGCCCGGGCTTGTAAATGTTAACTAATTTTCCGACTCGAGTTAGAAATCAGACACTTCTGGGTTCAAATCCCGGCTGTCAATTTCTGGCTTCTGAGTGATTTTAAGGAAATTATTTCGTTTCTCTGAGTCTCAAATATTTTCATATGTTGCTTGGGGATGATAATACTGTCAGGACCACACTGAGGGCTGCAAATCACACTGAAAATTCCCACTCAGAATTCACGCCCCATCTGGCTGTTCCAGAAGCACCACAATGTCTGACACAGTGCAGCAAGATGAAAGCCAAACCTCTCCCTTCACAGCCAGCTAAAGGACTGGAGGCAGGATTTCGGCCCAGCGTTTCAGGGGTCTAAAAGAACAAGGGTTTTGTTTTTGATAGACGGAGGGCAGGATTGGAGTCTGGGCAGCGAGCGGGGTTTGCTCACCGTTTGGAGATCTCCTGATAGCGCAGCTGCAGTTTCGCCTGCAAGTCTCGCTGTGGGAGAAAGGATGGAGGTCAGAACCCAAGGCATCTCATAAGAGAAAACCAGAGAACCGGCAGTCCCGCACAGGACAAACCAAGAGAAAGGTGGGAGATGGGTCTCTGAGGACAGGATACGGGCCCTGGAGGTGAACAGGGGAACTGGGGGCCGGAACAAAATCCCAAAGCTAAGAAGGTACGGGCCTAGAGAGATCCCAGGCCTGAATGGTACCACAGCCAAGGCCTGGGGAAGGTGTCCTGGGTTGAAGCGGTCACGGGTTCGGGGTTCCGGGCTGAGAACTCCCTGCTTAGGGGAATCTCGGCACTAATGGGCTCAGCCCCAGAGATACAAGAAGAAGGTGAGTAGTAGGAGCGCGTCAAGGCGCACAGGGCCTCCAGCATCCACAGCCCCTTTCCGCCCCGCCCCGCGCACCCCTGATGCAAAGTTCCGCAGCCTTTGGATGAAACGGGTAGCCGACGCCATCTTTCACCCGCCCTCAAGGGTGCTGGTGACGTCTCTACTGCAGGGACTGTTGGGAAACATGGCGTAGATCTCGCGAGAGCGGTAATGGGCGGGGCTAGTGAATAGTATAAATGGTCTTTTCGAAACACGTGACTCCTCTCCGCCCGACCGCCGCCGCGCCGCCATCATGGACACGAGCCGTGTGCAGCCCATCAAGCTTGCCAGGGTGAGGCGGAGGCCGGGTTTTGAGGGCCCAAATGAGGGAGGAGGGAGTAAGAGAACCGGGTGGGCTAGATCTGATCCCAGCTTCTTTCCACCAGGTCACCAAGGTATTGGGCAGGACCGGTTCGCAGGGACAGTGTACTCAGGTGAGCGGGGGAGGCGGGGAGTGGGGTTTGTTTGGGAGGGCGTCTAAAGTCTGAATCTCGAGGATAATTTCTGTGCCGTGGGTTTTGTTCTCTGGTATCTGGGAACCGATACATTCCCTATATCCCACAGCTTACAGAAGGTCGAGGGCTGGAAATTTAATCAAGGCCCTACCCACCGGATCTGGGCTCTGTCGATCTCATTCCCCGAGTTCTGACATACTTAGTGGTCCTGGCTCATCCTGTCCCAACGAACACTGTGGCTCCATGCTCTCACGACTACCCCCAGTTGTCTCCCCTGGTGGCTTTTGGCGCTCGAGAGCTTTGTTCTCTACCCCTCGGCCGCTCTCTGGCTTGTCTCCTATCCCAGTCGTGCCTTCCCAGCCTTAGCCCCTTTTAAGTGTCTCTAGGCAGACACATTCTCTGGATCGACATCAGCCGCTTATCCCACGGATCCTATTCTTAACCGACTCTGACTTCTTCCCGTCTCCTGTGGGCCCCGTAGGTGCGAGTAGAATTCATGGACGACACGAGCCGCTCCATCATCCGAAATGTGAAAGGCCCCGTGCGCGAGGGCGACGTGCTCACCCTGTTGGAGTCAGAGCGAGAGGCTCGAAGGCTGCGCTGAACTTGTGACTGGTGAGTGCTCAAATGGAGTGGGAAACAGCAGCTCCTTGTTAGACCCTTGCCTGGGGGTGGAGAGATTTCGCCAAGCCCGTGGATCAAGGGCTCTTGGTCGGGATCTGCTGAAGTTAGCAAGATGGGGGAGGGAGTTTCCCTGTTTGGGGTGAGAGCACCTGTCAGCATCTCAACGCTTGGGTTTGTTTACAGGGTGCTGGATGTCTGGGTTGACGCCTTGGCCCACCAGGATGATCTGCTGTTAATAAAGCGTTTACATCGTATGTAAATTTGAGGTTTTGTCTGGGTTGTCATTAGATTCCCAAAATACTTCTGTGAGGCCCCCAGGTGGTCCGCTGACCACTGTACTCTGAAAATAGGGGGTGTTTCCCAACAAGGCATTTTCTTTGTGAGGAGGGAGAACCATGTGTCTATGTACACCTCCAAAACAGGACAAGATGAGTTAGGAAGGTTTTATTAGGGAAGAAGGCTGGAGGAGTGGGTAGACTAGGGGCTGTGTCACTCCCTCAGCTGCCTCCTCACCCTTTGCAGTTAAAGCTGAGCCTCTGGTCACAGACCTCTGCCCAGAGATCAGGACCCCCCCCCCAATCTGGGTCCAGTGTGTTAGGCCAGTCACTGGGGCAGGGGGTCCTCTCCACTGTCGCTGCAGCTTCCTTCACCAGGCGTGGTAGTGGATGAATCGGGGGGCAACTGGTGAGAGAGGTGGGGGGGGGGTCCTGTCAGTCTCCTGCAGACAGGACACTGGGTTTCAGAGCCCCTTAACACTCAGAGATGCTTAAGCTAGTGGAGGTCTTGTCTTCACTGACCCTAAATGGAACCCCACCTTGCACAGCAGAGCCAGGCTGCAGGATTTGAATCCAGCCTGTCCTATCGGACCTGGAAGAAGCACTTGACCTCTGTGGTTTTTTTCTCACACATGTACAGGAGATTACAGGAAGGGGAGGCTGGCAGGGCAAGTTTAATTAGTAAAGTGCTGGCACTTCCATGTATAAGCCCCTCCCCCTTGGGGACAGACTGAATCCTCTTGCCCTGCTCCTAACTCCAAAGCGAAAGTGTCGCTCGCTTGCTCAGTCATCTCCAGCTCTCTGCAACCCCTCTGACTGTAGCCTGCCAGGCTTGAGGACTAACTGCAAAGGATGCTTTTATTCCTTTGCTCTGGGCCTGTAATCGGAGTCCACAGACATGATAGTCTGAGCTAGGTCTAACAGGTCTCTGACCTTAGGGCAGGCCCCTCCGGAGGCCTCAGGCTCATGACCTTCACTTTCGCGGGTGTGCAAAGAAAAGCCACTTTTCTGGGGTCACAGTTGGTATCCTTGAGCTGTGCAGCTGGGAAACTCCCTTTCTGCAGAATGGGGTCGCACTCACCTGGGGACCAGGTTGGCCTGAGCTCAGGTGGGCATGCAGCAGAGCGGCCACCTCATCCTGCTCAGCCTCCAGGGCAATGGCCAGGGCGCTGGTGCCCTCCTGAGGGGTCATGGAGACAGTCAGGTCCCTGAATCAAGGCACCACTACCCCACACCAGCCCTATGGTGGCTCACGTTGTCCAGGAGGGCAGGGTCACAGCCCGGCTGGGCCAGCAGCAACCGCACAGTGTCCAGGCGCCCATACTCGCTAGCACACATCAGCGCTGTGGCTCCATCTGCATCTTGCACGTTCACATCCGCCCCACACGCCAGTAGGGCAGCTACCATGTCCTGGCGGCCGTGGCTTATGGCCAGCATGAGGGCTGTCTGTCCCGTCTGGGGAGAAGGTAAAAAGGGGACAGGGCTGGTGTGGGCTTTGCAGGAGAAGGAGGAGGGTCCCAGACACTTGGCTCAGGAAGTGATAACTCCCATCTATGCACCTGGCTGGCCTTGGCATTAACGTTGCCCATGTGGAAGAGTCTCTGGACCACAGCCATGTCCTCCTCTCGCCCCACAGAGGTGAGTGCTGCCAACATGAGGGCGGAGTAGCCAGCTCTATTCTGGTGGTCAATCTTGCAAACCCCTGGGAGAGAGAAGAGGCTTCAGTTCAAGAAGCCGACACCTCTTGGTCCACTTACTTCCCTCCAAGCATTAAGTTCACCATGCATGAGGGATATGCATAATTTTACTATTCTCTGCCTTACAAGACTCTTCCCTCTCCAAAAGTCACGTGGCCCTTCTCTTACCTTCAGAGTTCTGTTTCGATCTCACTGAAAGGTTTCCTCATCTCTCTATTACATACTGGTTTGGAGACTTGGTTCTGTCCACCACTGTATCCCCCAATACCTACAGCAGTATCTCCCAGTAATTGTTCAGTCACTCAGTCGTGTCTGACTGCAACCACATGGACTGCAGCACGCCACACCTTCTTTTCCTTCGCTGTTTTCTGGAGTTTACTCAAGTTCACGTCCATTGAATCGGTGGTGTCATCCAACCATCTCATCCTCTGTTGCCCTCTTCTGCCTTCAGTCTTTCTCAGCATCAGGGTCTTTTCCAATGAGTCGCCTCTTCGCATCAGGTGGCCAGAATACTGGAGCTTCAGCTTCAGCATCAGTCTTTCCAATGAATATTCAAGGTTGATTTCCTTTAGGATTGACTGGTTCAATCTTGCAATCTAAGGGACTTGAGTCTTCAACGTTGGAAAGCATCAATAAAGACTACTGCCTACAAAGCCACCATTGTTGCTCCCCCAGAGAACTGTCAGCTGGGCCCCCCTGGTGTCCCAAGTCCATTCCAGTTTCCACGCAGCAGCCGGAACAGATCAAAAGAAATTTGGCCCCATCACTTATAGACATGAATTTGAGCAAACTCCAGGGCAGAGGAGCCTGGCATGCTGCCCTCCATGGGGTCACAAAGAATCAGACACGACTGAGCAACTGAACAATTCCATATGACTGGTATCCTCAGAAGAAACAGACAGCTCGCCATGTGATGCTGAAGGCAGAGATGAGCTGCCATCAGTAGAAACTAGGAGAGAGGCATGGGAGTTTCACTCTGAGCCCCTAAGAATGAACGAGTCCTGTGAACTTAATGGCCTCCTGAACTGCAACATAATGAATTTGTTGTAAACCTCCCACTTTGTGGTACTTTGTTACAGCAGCCCTGGGAAACAGCTTGGTTGTTAACTGCCCGTCCTTTGGAGGTGAACACAAATGTCAGCTCCTTTTCTTCTGGGGTCAGTTCTGTTGCCATCCTGGCCCCCCTCCAACACATAATAACACCTACCTCTGGATCTCATTCCCCAGGGTGTTTCATGCTTGTGTACCCCACCATTCTGAAAGCTAGGGGCAGTTTGGGGAGATGAATGCTGGGAGAGGTTTGGGGAAAGGAGGGGACCTAGTCAGAGGAGATCTGAGACAGTGGGCTGAAAAGTAAAAGGGTTAAGTCACAGGACTTCCTTGGTGGTACAGTGGTTATTAAGACTGTGCTGCCAATGCAGGGGGCCCAAGGTTCCATCCCTGTTCAGGGAACTAGATCCCACATGCTACAACTAAGATTTAGCTTTCCAAAACAAAGATCCTGCGTGAGATAACCAAGACCTGGTACAACCAAATAAATTTCTTAAAGAGGTGGGGTGGTTAAGTCAGGATTAAGGACATCCCTCAGTTGTGTGGCCTACTGTCTAGGTGTCCATTTCTCCCACAAGCTTCTGTGACCCTGGTGGAGAATGTTAGGTGGAGAAGGGGCTCAATAACCACAGTGGGGTGTCTGCAGCTCACCAGGTGCCCCACCTATCTTCCCCTCCCGCTTTTCCCTTCTCAGGCCTTGCTAAGGAAGGCTCCTAAACTAAAGGAGTACCTTGTTTCTTGATTCTCTCCCCTGATTTTATCTTGTCATGATCCTTACCTCTGGGGGAAATTTATGTTTGAAAATACTTAGCAAGTAAAACTGATCATTCTCTCCACTTCCTACATGCACCCACCCAGAGCTCCCATTCATGAAAGCTTATTCATTCAACAAACACCAGAGGGTCTACTGTGTGCCTCATTGAGGTCTGATAAGCAAGCCGGATGAAGTGAGGGAAGGGCAGCAGGAGGAGTTTGAAAGAGTACATAAAGGAGGAGTTGATAACAGGCCAGAGGGTGAGCAAGGAGACAGCCGTGAAACTGGGTGGGCGCAATGGCTACTGGTCCCATGATGCCCAAGGATTGTGGGAGTCGAACAACAGGATGACAATGACCTGAGATGATGGGAGGTGAGAGTTTAGGTGAGAATGCCAGGACTTCTCTGCATCCTTGACAGGTTCTCCTCGCCCAGCACTACCCAGATTCCGCCTTCCGTGGGTCCCTATTCCCTAGTGCCCTTCCCACCCCTCCTCAATGCTGACCCGTATCCAGCAGCAAGCTCGCGATGGCCAGGTTCCCATGGGACACGCTGTAGTGCAGGGCTGTGTTTCCGTTGCCATCCGCCAGGTTCACCACGTGCTCCAGCAGCTCCCGCCCCAGGCGCGCCACCGCGCCCAGCACCCCGGCCACGGGCTCCGCTTGAGAGCGCCGCTGGCTCGACATCCGAAACCATTCCTGGGCCACTAGGCGCGCCGCGCCCTGCCAGGAAAGAAGAGGGACATCAGCGAGGGTCCAGGGCAGGTGTGGGGGCGGGGCTGGGAACCCAGGCAGGGGAGGTTGGTTCCTCCTTATTTGAGGAGGGGCGTGGACTCGTGGGGCCGCACCCCTTTGGAGGAGGGAGTAGTGTCAGTGTGTTTACAAGGCCCCAGGGGGCAAGGATGCTCCCCTTCCGAGTAGAGCCTTGGAGAGAAGCAGGAGTGGAAGAAGACGCTGAGCGCTTGTCTTTGGGGAGTCCAGGATAGGGCTGGGGTTTGGGATGGACCCTTCTGAGGAAATCAGAAAGATCATCCCTGTTCTGGGGTGGAGATCCCTTTGGAGACCTTGGTATCCATAGAGGGCCCTGGCGCGAGGTGACAGAACTTGAGGGCCCCTTAACTCTAAAGAAGGTGATGCTCTTCCCTAGGCGGGCGTCAGACGGGGTCCCCGGTGGGCCCCTGACTCCTGTGAAGGGCTCTCTACGCACTCACACTGTCTCGGGGGACCCCGCGGGGTCGGCTCAGCTGCCGCTGCAGCGCTGCACACGCCTCCCTCAAACGCGGGCTCAGCTCGCACCTAGGAGACGGAGAGGCTCCAGGAGGGGTCGGGATGGAGAGTGGGAAGGGGGAAAGAGCAGCCATCCCTATTCCGTGTCCCCCGCGCGGCTCACCTCCCCTGCGCACCCGGCTGAGGTTCCTGCTCTGCCTCCGGCTCGGCGTCCAGGTCCTTCTTGCCGCTGGGAGCGCCAGGGGTCTCGAAGTCGGATGCCGCGCCGCTGTCGTCGCCTGAGCCCGAGGAACTGCTCCTTGGGGGCTCGGCAGCGCCATCCTCGCTTTCGCCCTCGCTGGACGAGCTCTCGTACCTGGGGGTAGGGTGGGAGGCATATGCTGAGCCTCCCCGGTGGGCTCAGTCTGGAGTCCTGCGAGGTGGGAAGTGGCTGTCCCCACTTTACAGATGTGTACACTGAGGCCTGCCAAGGCCACGCTGCGAACGATAGGCAGAGCTGGGATTCAAATCCCCAGTAGATGCTGCCACGGGGAGGGGAAAGTGCTCACTCTCCATTGAGGACCCCAACAAACTGCAGGCTCTTTGGTCCGGGGCTGGTTTGGCCACCAGGTATACCGTCTTTCCTCTTCATGATGGATTTGAGGGTGCCTGGCGGAGATCAGATGAGGACACTGAGTTCGAATTCAGCGGCCAGCAAGCTAAGGCTCAGCGAGGGACGTGGACTCACCCGCGGGTGCCACGGCCCTGTCCCCATCCGTGGATCCGGGCGGGTTCTCCGGCATCGGGACCGGGGCCTCCACTGGAGCATCAGTCTGCGTGGTCTTCTCGACATAATCCCACGGGGTCTGGGTGGTAGCCTCGCACGGCTGGGGCCGGGACGCCGCGGCCTCGGCCTTGGCCTCCTCAGCAGCCTCGCGGGCTTCCTCCAGCTCGCACAGCCGGCCCCGAAGGAGCTCGCTCACCCCGCGCTGATGCTCCAGGCTGGCACGAAGCAGCTCCAGCTCGCGCTCCGCGATAGCGGGCAGCCCCAACAGAGCCTCTGTCACCCAGGCCTCCGCCTCGAGGGTCTCAGGAGCTACCCCAACGCCGGCCTCCTGGGTCTCCGGCACTGCCTGGACTCCCGCCTTTTGGGTCTCCGGCACGATCTGGGTGCCTGCCTCCCGTGTCTGGGGCGCCCGGTCGAAGACCGGCAGCGCACCCTCGCTATGACTAGAAGCCGACCCGTCCGGGCCGTCAGCCCCGGGGCTGGCCCTGGCGCGAACGCCGCGCTCAGAGGTGGCCAAGCGCTCGGTGAGTCGCCGCAGCTGAGCAAGCTTGTCCGGGCGCGCCTCGGCCTCCCCCTCGGGTTCCGGCTGCCGGCGCGCAGCCAGCAACCGCGCCTTCTCGGCGCGCAGCGAGCGCACCTGCTCCTGCAGCTCGGGCAGCGCGCGCGCTTGTTCCTCGAGGTCGCGCAGGCGCCGCAGCGCCGCGGCCATCTGCTCGCGCACCAGCTGCAGCTGCGCGGGACCCGGTGAGGCCAGGGCCGGGTTGGGGGCGGGGCTGCTGTGGCCAGACCCGCGCGGCGTGCGCGGGGCAGCGCGGGCCGGGCTAGGCGCGCCCTCTTGCGCCTGCGCTAGTTCCAACCGCCGGCTGGTCTCCAGGAGCGTGAGCTCGACGCGCGGGTTGCGCACGGGTGCGCGCGGGGACAGTGGCGGCAGCATCAGCGCGGACGGCGCACCGGGGGAGAGTGCGCCGGGCGCTGCGCCATCGTCACTAGCCAGGGACTCGCTGGAGGTCCAGGGGCCTGGGCTGCGCGCGTCTGCTAGGCCGGCCCGGGGCGCGCGGGGACGGCGCGCGGGCGGGGGCCCCGCAACGCGACGGGCGGTGGGGCCGCGCTCCAGTTCCTCCACGTACTTGAGGAAGTCCAAGTCCAGGTGGAAGCCGTAGGGGGTTTCCACCGAGTAAGGTGAGCTCGGGCTGCGGGCGCCCCCAGTCGCGCTGGGGCACAGGCGAGGGCCGCCCAGGTCTGCGGACATGACAGGGGCGTGGAGGGACGTCAGGCCGGGGAGACGCAGAGACTAACAAAAGGAGCGCCTCCCCACCGCCCCACGACAGGCTTTCACGACGCCACCTGCTCCAAACCCTGCACACCTGCGGTTGCACACCG
Source organism: Antilocapra americana (assembly GCA_007570785.1). Classification (NCBI taxonomy): domain Eukaryota; kingdom Metazoa; phylum Chordata; class Mammalia; order Artiodactyla; family Antilocapridae; genus Antilocapra; species Antilocapra americana. The sequence continues at coordinate 743,901 of ML663012.1, read as the reverse complement.
AGGTTTAAACACCTATCTGCACCCAAAAAGTTGTGCATTCACGTGTTGAGCACCTTCTGTGCACCAAACACTCTTCTAGGTACTGAGGACAAAGCAATGAACAAGACAAGCATCCTTGCCCACTTGTAGGAGACGGATAAATAAACCCAAACGTTCAACAGAGGTCCTTAGGGCAATAATAAAAATTCCAAGATGAAACAGAGAGTAACTGACAGGCTTTGGCTCTGGCTGTCCCAGCAGATTTCCTGCGGAGGGAACTTAGAAGTTGAGCCCTGAATGAGAAGGAGAAAGCAACTGGGACAGAAGGTTCCTAAAAAAAAACAGCACTTGCAAAGGCTCTGGAGTGGAATGAGCAGGGTGGACCTGAGTAAAAGCGGGATGGAGGTGAGGATGTGCAGAGCAGAGCGAAAGAAGGGAGGCGGGAGATGAAGAGGTGGACTTGGGCCAGACTGTGAGGAACCTTCTGAGCCACCGTGAGGAACTGAGTTTTATTCCGCCTGTAATAGGGCACCAGAGGCAGATTTTAAGCAGGGCCAACATTATCTACCTTTATAAAGGGCCCTCTGACCACTCTGTAGAGGAGGGAACTGCAGGGCTGTGTGGGCACCTGGGCGCCAGGTGTGGATCTGTACACACGCAAATACCATTTTGCACACTTACCCGGCGGGTTCTGATTCAGGGCAAACTTGGCCATGTTTCCCGGAGTAGCCGCCACCTTTTTCACACCCTGAAAAAGGCCCCCAGAGGAGTGAGGGTGGGTAGGGCTGGACCCTGCCCCTCTGGCTGTGCCTCTGGGGTCTGTCTGGACTCTGCATGAGTAAACAGACCCAAGCGCTCCTCTCCACCCCCAAACACCCCCCCCCCCCCCGCCATACACACACAGGTTCTCTCCTCCCTCCTCCCTCAAGTGGCCTTGAAAGTTTGGAATGAAAGACTGTGGGGGCCCTCTTGTGCCAGGCCTCCTCAGCCTGCTGGGCAGGAAGGGCATCAAAAGAAGAGGGGATGGTGATAAGAGAACCAGAGCAGCTGGGGGCGGGGCAGGGGGCGGTGCTTTCCAGACCTGCGGAGGTTTCTGTCAGTCCCTGGGGGAAATTAGAAACTGACGCTCAAAGGGATGGAGTGTGAACATTCAAAGGAGGAAGGCGAGAGTTGCAAGCCCTTCGTGGGCTCATTAAAAACTCATCTGGTAAGATTCTGCATACTGAAAAGAAACAAACAGAAAACAGAATTATTACATTTTTTCCTTAGAGCGCAAACAAAATATAATTGTACATCCAAATTTATACCAGGGTCACTTGTGAGATCCTTTAGGAATGATGAAGAGTTGTGGATCAGAGGCACCAAGGATGCAAAGTCTCCTTGTGATGTCTCTACTGGAGTGCCACAGGGCTCTACCCTTAGTTTGTGAGAAATTGTAGTGGAACCACAAGCATCCAGATTGTGAGAGCTGTGGCTATGTTTGGGGCTAAAGGGAAAGAGACTCTTCAGGTGATGTGATGGAGGCTATAAGAAGCTGAGGGAGGGGCTTCCCTGGTGATCCAGTGGTTAAAAAATCCACCTGCCAATGCAGGGGACATGAGTTCGATCCCTAGTCCGGAAAGATCCCACATGCAGTGGAGCAACTAAGCCCCATGTGCCACAACTACTGAAGCCCACATGCCTACAGCCCACGCTCCACAATAAGAGAAGCGACCACAATGGGAAGCCCATGCACTGCTGCAATGCAATGAAGAGTAGCCTGGGTTTGCCGCAACTAGAGAAAGCCGCAACAACAAAGACACAGTGCAGCCAAAAACAAACAAATAAAAATAAATAAATCTAAAAAAGAAACTGAAGATTGGGTCACATCTAATAATGTGATATTTAGCAGGGATTTTTCCAGAACTTTGTTATTGAGTCCACAATCAAAGTTAGTGTGCTTTGTTTCAGAAAGCACAGGGCAGGCAAGATGGGGCTTTGAAGAGCCCACATGAAAAACCCTCAGAGAACTGTAAGCAGCTTGTATCGAGTGCCTACTCTGTGCCTGGTCTCCTTTAATGTACCTCCCCCAGTATAAACCTGCAAGGTAAGATGGTTCCCTCTTTTCCAGATGGGGAAGCTAAGGCATAAAGCAATTAACTCTATTACCTATAGGAAATGCCCTCAGACTGGGTTCCGCTCATCTTCTGGGGAACTCTTGTCTGCCCAGCCCTCCACCAGCAGGTGCCTGCCAGCCCCAATCTGTACTCTTCCTGACCTACTGCCCATCTGCACTAACCACCTGGCAAATTTCCCCATCACCTCTTCAGGTCTCTTGCACTCCTGATGACTACCTGCGTACCTAACACCCACCAGCCACCCGTGGCTCACCTGACTCATTTTGCTCCACGGCTAGGGAGACAGGCCCACTCGCCACCTCTGTCCAGCCTGGGTCCCTGACATCTCCCCTACCTCCACTCCCCAAGGGAGGAGGGAGTGGTGGGGAACTTGCCATCCTGAAGCAGCTGTTTCCCGTCCCTCACACTGGCTATAAGGGGCCGGCCAGCGGGGCAGCACAGAGGACACTCAGTGCTTCTCAGGACTTGTTTTCAGGAAGTTCTCTGGGAAGGGCTGGGTCATGGAAAAAACCTGAACCGGGGGCTTAGGGGTCTGGGCTGGCCTCACACACAGCTGGCCAACTGCCTCAGTGGGATCAGCCCCTTCCTTCAGGGGCCTGGCCCCACCCAAATCCAAGACCCTGGGAATTAAAACAAACAAACAAACGAAAAAACAGCTCTGGGCCATTCCTAAGACCCAAACTAGCTGAAGCAGCCAGACCCAGAAGTCGGCCTGAAAAATGGGTGGATGCCCCAAGAAGGGGCTTTCCTGGTGGCTCAGATGGTAAAGAATCCACCTGCAATGTGGAAGACTTGGGTTCAATCCCTGGGTCAGGAATATCCCCTAGAGAAATTCATGGCAACACTTTCCAGTATTCTTGCCTGGAGAATCCCCATGGACAGAGGAACCTGCCGAGTTACAGTCCATGGGGTCGCACAGAGTCGGACATGACTGAAGTGACTAAGCAGCAGCAGCAGCAGCAGCCCCAGGAAGAGTAAATGGCAATATAACAGAAAACTTTGCATTTGCTATGGGGGTAGCCTTGATTCTAAGCAATTTATGGGTGTTAACTTAGTAAAAAACAAAACAACTCCTAGGCCCTTTGAAGTATATTTTCTTAGCATTATTCTTTCCCCCACTTCCCCATTGTGCAGATGGAGAAACTCAGACTCAGAGATGAAGTAACCCAGCCAAGGTCGTACATGGGCAGACGCAGGTTTTTGAACCCAGCAGCTTTGCCAGTATTTCATTCTTGCCTGGAGAATCCCATTGCTAGAGGAGCCTGGAGGGCTACAGTCCATAGGGTGGCAAAGAGTAGGACTGAAGCCACTTAGCACACACGCCCACTGCATTGCCCACTCCACTTGATGGCTTTCTATAAACAGCCCTCCACTCACCAGGAAGGGCAAAGAGCCAGAGGGGTCGGCCCTCCCAGCTGCACGCCTGCCTGTCTCCTGCGTGTGTCCGTGATGGGGAGAGCAGGGCCAAAGTCTGGTGACTCCAGGGGTTGTACCCTCGCGGAGCGGGGGCGGGAGGTGGGGCGTGCAACCGCTCTCCCCTGTCCTCCGCTCTCTGCCCGAGGAGCTGTCACGGCTAGATCCACATCCTCTGCCTGAGACCCCTCATTAGGCCGTCAGAGTCGACACCACACGCCCCCACTCCCGCCCCAGGGATTATTTTGGGACTCAGAGCTGTGATCGCAAAACCTGAAGGGTAGGGGAATGCGGAAGGCAGTTCAGATCCCGGTCTTGGGGAGGGGGTAGTCTTCCCAGATTGAGGCTCTGGGTGGAGGCACCCCCCCCCCCCCCCGCAATGTTGGAGCGGGACTCTCAGACCCTTGAAGTGGGGGTGGAGGCTGATGATAGTGCGAGGGGGGAGGTACTGAGGTCAGCACCCCGTCACCCCCATGTCCCCTCAGGACGGCCTCACAGAGACAGAGCAGTTTCCTGCAGGAAACTCTGCCGGGCGGTTCCATCCGCTGCCTATTGTCTGCCGGCCCCGGGGGCCATCCGTCCCTCCCCCCAACACGGTTTCCGAATCACCCTACACACACACTCAGATCCAGAGCAAGGGGATGGACTCGGGTCCCCAAGCTGTCCCGGAGCGACTCCGAGAAAGGATCCCGAAGTCGTGGGAGCACAGGGGGGCGAACGAACCCTCCCCCCCCACTTCGCTCCTGAAGGGCTGGAAAAAGGAGACCTCACGAATCCAGAGGGCCCCAGCTCTGCTCGCTCCCCACCTGGAGCTCCCAGTGTGGGAGTGGGGGGGGGTCCCAGGCAGAGAACACTGCGCCCTCCCTGTCGCTGCGCGCTGAGCCCGCAGAGGGGCTGGAAGCGCAGCGCCCCGTCCCAGTGCGTACCCCTGATCCCTGCCCCCCAGATTCCCCATCGGTGCCCAGAAAGCTGGTGCTTTACCTGAAGCCGCAGCCCCAGCCGCGCCCGCACCCGAGCCCGCCCCCTCGAAGTTCGGGGACGGGTTATCAAGGCCTGGCCCCTAACTGACAACCAGGTCAGCCAACCAGGGTCCTATGCTCTCCGAGTTGTCCAATGGTGAGGAGGGGTGGGCCGCGATGGCCCTCGCCGACGGTTTGGGGGCGGGGATAGGGCGGGGCCTGGAGTGACGGTCTTTGGGGGCGTTCTGTCCAGGCTAGGGAGCTCAGCAGCTGAGTGCTGCTGCCCGGCTCAGGGCTAAAAGGCTTGGATCTGATCCACCGGGGACGGGGAGCCACGGGAAAACTCTGAGTAGGAAAGTTACCCGGTGGGACTTGTATATATGGAAGATCCCTTAGGTAGAAGTTGGAAGGACTAATGCTCCTTTCCCAGTGTCTGGGTGAGGGATCCGGACCCTGCATCTCTCCGACCTCAGGGTCTTTGTGCATGCTCTTCCATCTTCCTGAAGTATTCTTCCCTGCACCTGTTCACTTGGCCACCTTCTCCTACCTTTGGGGGCTCAACCTGTGTGTTTCTGTCCTCTAAAGACCTAACGTGTACCTTCTCCAGTTATGAACCTGATAGCTACTTTCACTACCTGGAAAATATATATATATATATTATTTATTTGTTTACTTGTTTGCCATCTGTCTCCCAATAAGGACAAGAAATTGATTTATTTGGGTCACTGCTTTATCCAGTGCCCTGAGCACACAATAGGCACTTAATACATGTTTATTGAAGACTCACAGACATAGAGAACAGATGTTGGTTGTTAAGGAGGGGTTGGGAGAAATTAGAAAAATAGGAAAAACTATTATATAGAGAATAAGTTAAACAACAACATCCTACTGTGTAGCACAGGGAACTATATTCAATGTGCTAAGTCATTTCAGTCCGACTGAATGTCCAACTATTTTGCGATTCCATGGACTATAGCCCTCCAGGTTTCTCTGTCCAGGGGATTCTCCAGGCAAGAATACTGGAGTGGGTTGCCATGCCCTCTTCCAGGGGATCTTCTCGACTCAGGGATTGAACCCGCGTCTCCTGCATTAGCAGGCAGAGTCTTTACCACCAGTGCCACCTGGGAAGCCCCCACTATATTCAATACCCTGTGATCATCCATAATGGAAAAGAATATGAAAAAGAATACATATATATACACGTATAACTGAGTCACTTTGCTGTAGAGCAGAAATTAACACAAAATTGCAAATCAACTATACTTCAATAAAAAGTTTTTAAATGTTTGTTCAGAGAATGATTTGACATCACATTGAACTCTGTAACCCAGTTGGAATGGAGTATGATCTCAAGTGACCCTACAGATCCTTTTCTCAATTAATTTAACATTTATTGAGCACCTACAGTGTTCCAGGCACTGTGCAAGTCCTTGAGGGGAACATAGTCCTTGCCATCCTGGGCCTCAAACCCAAGAGGAGGAGATAGACTTTCAAGTTATGGTTTATGCTAAAGGAGTGAAAAGGGTGGGAGATGGAGTCTATGGGAACAGAAAGGGGGGCACATCATTGACCTAGAGTGTCTGGGTAGGCAGCCTGCAAGGATGACACTTAAGGAAAAGTGCTCCAGATAGGAGAAATTGTGCATTCAAAGGGTGATATGGGGAAATTTGACTAAGTCATGATGTTGGTGGGAAGGGAGCTGGAGGGACAGGCAAAAGGGTATGTCTTAGGCAGCTCAGACTTCATCTGCTAAAATGGGACCCACTGGAGGCAGATTACTTTATTTCAGAGATTCATTCATTTGTCCCAGTGCCACTGTTTTAACTACAGTATCTTTAGAATATATTTTAACATCTAATACTCCACTTTTTGCAAAATTCCCAAGCTGTTTCTATTGTCTTTTTTCTTCTTCCAGATAAGCCATAGAATATTGTTGTTTCCCCCATAAAAACTATACTGGAATAGGCAGATAGATAGATATTACAAAACAGAAACAACTGACAGACCTTAAAAACAAGTTTATGATTACCAAATGGGAAAGGTTATGGGGGAGGGGTAAGGGAGGAGGGATAAATTAGGATTTTAAGATTAACATACACATACTACTATATATAAAATGGGGCTTCCAGGTGGCGCTAGTGGTAAAGAATCCACCTGCCAATGCAGGAGACGCAGGGGACTTGGGTTCAATCCTTGGGACAGGAAGAGCCCCTGGAGTAGGATATGGCAAACTGCTCTAATATTCTTGCCTGGAAAAATTCCATGGACAGAGGAGCCTGGTGGGCTACAGTAATAGATAAACAAGGACCTACTACTATATAGCACAGGGAACTCTACTCAGTATTCTGTAATGACCTGTATGGGAAAAGAATCTGAAAAGGAATAGATACACGTATCACTGAATCATTCTGCTGTACACCTGAAACTAACACAACATTATAAATCAACTGTAGCTCTCTCTCTCGAAGTCACTCAGTGGTGTCTGACTCTTTGTAACCCTATGAACTATAGCCTGCCAGGCTCCTCGGTCCATGGAGTTCTCCTGGCAAGAATACTGGAGTGGGTATCCATCCCTTCTCCAGGGGATCTTCCTGACCCTGGGATTGAACCTGAGTCTCCTGCACTGCAGACGAAGTCTTTACCATCTGAGCCACCAGGGAAGCCCTGAATCAACTATACTACAATATAAAAATTAAAAAGTAAATAAAATGCATGCACACACAGAATCAGATCCGAGAAAGCACACAAAATAAATGCATAACTTAAGACACTCCTCAGCAACAGTTCTCAACCAGGAGTGATTATGCCCCTGGGGAACATTCAGCAAAAACTGAAGCCCTTGCTGACTGTCAGGATGGAGTGGGCAAGGGCTGTTCTTGATCTCTACTGGGTGGAGCCCAGGGATGCTGCTAAACATCTCATGAAGCACATGACAGTCCCACACAACCAAATGTTATCTGACCTGAATGTTGATAGTGCTGAATCTGGGAAACTCAGCTGGAAGACATACATCATTCTAACCCCCACCCAGGTCCACAAAGAGCATATCACCAGCAAACACAGACACCCTTCCAACAGGCTGTGTCTCAATCACAGTGCTTCCTCAGTCTGAAAAGCAACCACTGTTTTGACTTATGTAATAATCACTGCCTAGTATTTCTGAGTAATTTATCAAACAAGTTTGAATCTCTAGATACTGTGGTTTAGTCTTGCACAAGCAAAAAGAAGAAAATGATATGTCTTTTAAGTTTCTTTTAATTCATGGTTTCCCCCTCCATCCCTATTCTCCATACAAATGAATCAATTGCATAACTCAGGCTGTTTCCCACGGTCTGGGTGGTGCTGATCCCATCCTCATGGGGCACACTGGCATGGTCCTCTGCCCTTCATCTTTCATGCAAGTTGGCAGTCATTTCCAGAACCAAGATTAGACTAGGGTTTAGTGCCTTGGACCTGACGGTGAGTATTGTTGGTTCCTTCAGCATCAAGCTCGCACTCCTTGTCTCTCCTTGCATGAGGTTAGCAGTCATTGATGATGAACTTGTTGGAAGTTACAAAGTGGTGATGACTTCCTCTTTGCATTTTGTCCTCCTTTATTAGCTAAACTTCTTCCCCTGAAGATGCTTCCTCTTAAATTCCATTTGGTTATACTTTTCATGTAAAAGTGCTTGATTTTTTTCCCTTTAGAGACTACTTTTCTAAATAGTGAATTAACTCCCCATAAACTTCTGAAAGTGGTAGTCTTTTTTTTTTTATTGAAGTTGATTTACAAATGAAAACCCCATCCAGTATGCTTGCCTGGAAAACCCCATGGACAGAAGAGCTTCACAGGCCACAGTCCTTGGGGTTGCAAAGAGTCGGACATGACTGAGTGATTGAGCATGCATGCATTAGTTTCAGATGTACAGAAAAGTGATTCTTTTCCATTACAGGTTATTAAAAGACATTGAATATACTTCCATGTATTATATAGTAAGTCCTTCTTATTTATCTACTTTGTATATAATGTGTGTGTGTGTGTGTGTGTGTGGTGTATGTCTTTTAAACTCAAACTCCTAATTCATTCACCCCTATTTCCCTTTGGTAACCATAAATTTGTTTCTCTCCCTTTTTTTCTTTTTTTATTTTATTTATTTATTTATTTATTTTTATTGGTTTTGTCATACAATGACAAGATGGAATCTCATTTCCCCAACCTGGGATTGAATCTGGGGCACAGCAGTAAAAGCACTGAGTCTTAAGCACTGGACCTCCAGAAAACTCCCTCCATAAGTTTGTTTCTATGTCTATGAGTCTGTTTCTTATATTTTCCTAACTAGCTGCTTTTAACATGTTAGAATGCTATTGGGATTGTATATTTGCGTTCCTTTGTTGTGTCCTGCCTTTCCTTAGACAGCAAGGAGATCAAACCAGTCAACTCTAAAGGAAATCAACCCTGAATATTCATTGGAAGGACTGATGCTGAAGCTGAAGCTCCAATACTTTGGCCACCTGATGCAAAGAGTGGACTCATTGGAAAAGACCCTGATGCTGGGAAAGACTGAAGGCAGGAGGAGAAGTGGGTGGCAGAGGATGAGTTGGATGGATGCCATCACCGGCTTGATGGACATGAGTTTGAGCAAACTCTGGGAGATGGTGAAGGACAGGGAAGCCTGGCGTGCTGCAGTTCATGGGGTCACAAAGAGTCGGACACAACTGAACAACTGAACAACAACCTTTCTTAGAAACATCAAATGAGATAAAGGTGGGGAGGTGAAAAAGAGATAGAGCTGGAGGTGGAAGGGGAGGCAGATGGAGGTAAGACTCACGAGGTGATAAAGACAGGGCTTCAGGATGGGTGGAACTATAACCAGGTTGAAAGATGAAAGAGGACCAGTTTAGGGGCAAAGTCATTATCCTTCCTCTCATGGCTCCCATCTCACTTAATGTAAGAACTAAAATCAACTTCCCTGGTGGTCCAGTTGTTAAGAACCTGCCTGCCAATGCAGGGAACTGGTCAATCCCTGATCCAGGAAAATCCCACATGGCATGGAGCAACTAAGCCCATGTGCCACAATAACTGAGCCCTTGGGCTGCAACTATTAAAGCCTGCATGCCTACAACCTGTGCTCTAGAACAAGAGAAGCCAGCACATGGCAACTAGAGAGTAGCCTCCACTCACTACAGCTAGAGAACACAGTGAAGACCCAGAGCATCCAAAAATAAATCAACTAAAATCCTTAGAATAGCCCACAATGCCCTTCATGATCTGCTTCTGTCACCTCTTTTTAAAATTTTATTTTTATTTATAATTATTATTATTATTCATCTTTTGGCCACACTGCATGGCATGTGGGATTCTAGTTCCCTGACCAAGGATTGAACCCGTGCCTCCTGCATTGGCAGTGTGGCATCCCAACCATGGACAGCCAGGGAAGACCCTCCCCCACCTGTTGACTTCTTCTCCCCTCCCTCACACTCTCTCCCTTGCTCCTTCTGCTCCCCTAGGCACAGTTCTGCCTCAGGGCATTTGCACAGGCTGCTCCAGCTATGGGCGCACTCTCCCCATTGATGTCCACACAGCGTCTGCCTCACACCTTCTGATCTTTGCTCAAATGTCCCTGTGAGGCTCCCTTGGCTGCCTTCCCTGAATTCTCCACTCAACACACCTCCTTAGCCTGCATTAATTTTTTTGCCCCTAGCACTTATAACGTTCTTATACCATGTCTGTTCCTCACTGGAATGTCAACCCCACGTGAGCAGGAAATTTTTTGTCTGTCTTCCACATTGCCTGGTCCCCAGAGCCTCAAACAATGCTTGGCACACAGAGGTGCTCTATAAATACTTGTTCGCTGAATGAAAGGAAGAAAATGTGAGCTTGAACACCATGCGAACCAAGGATTTCCGAGAGGGGCTGAATAAGCATCCTAGCCTTGCCAGCCAGCATGGAAATATGTAACAGCGAGAAAGCAATTTGATTGGGTGGGTGAGGGAGAAAGATGCAATTAGTTTTCTGGGGTTTTTTTTGGCCACACAGCAGGTTTGTAGGATCTTAGCTTCCCCACCAGGAATTGAACCTGGGCCCCCAAGGCTGTGAAACCACTGAGTCCTAACTACTGGACTGCCAGGGAATTTCCCTTAGATTTCTCAAATAACTCCCCCACCCATCAGATTCCTAACACCATTCAAGGTAGAACATGTGACCTTTCTCTGTCCCAGGCTGAAGCTGGAACCAGAGAAGAGAGCCAGGCTCCTGGCCACTCCAGGACATACGTGAGCCTCTTGGAAGCCACCGTCAGCCCCTTTGCCAGTTCAAGGGCCTTGGAAATGCCAGAGCAGTCTCCACCCTGGTCTGGAATGCCTGGCTGCCCCAGAGAGGCTGAGTCTGTCCCTCAACACTCACATCCCCAGCCCTGACAGCTCATCAGCTCCAGGTGAGGGTCACAGAGGACAGTATCTCCTTCTGCCTTGTCCCTGGCCTTGCCCTCCATCCTCCTCTCTGGGTTCAAAATCTAAGAGGTCCACATCCTGTAAGTTTCACCACTGAGTAGTTCTGGAATTCATCTCCATTTCCCCATCTAGTGAATCAAAGACCCTGTCCTCCCAGGCCTGTCTTTTGCCCTCCTGCCCTCACCTCCCAACGCATATTTGAAACTTTGAACAATTTACATTTATCTCCAGGCGGGAATGTTTTGGGGTTTTACATGTCCTGATGCAGGGCTTGCCAGGTGGTCCAGTGGTAAAGAAACTGCCTGCAGTGCAGGAGACACAGGAGATGCAGGTTCAATCCTTGGGTCACGAAGATCCCTTGGAGGAGGGCATGGCAACCTGCTCCAATATTCTTGCCTGGGAAATCCCATGGACAGAGGAGCCTGGCGGGCTATGGTCCACAGGGTCACACAGAATTGGACAGGACTGAAGCTACTGAGCGGGCACCCATGTCCTGAGTCCATTTCTGATTCTGGTTGAAAGTTACATGGATGTGCATTTCAACCCTTTGGGGGCTTTTTGTTTGTTTGTTTTTCCTTTTTGTATTTATTTCTTTGGCTGCATCAGGCCTTAGTTGCAGCATATGGGATCTAGTTCCCTGACCAGGGATCGAACTCCGGCCCTCTGCATCAGGAATGCAGAGTCTTAATCACTGGACTACCAGGGAAGTCCCAACATTTCGTTTTCTTTTTGAGCCATACAGCATGAAGGATCTTTTTTTTTTTTTAGGTTAAAATAAATTTTTATTAAAAAATTGTATTAAATGTTAAAAGAAATTTATACAGAATTCATAAGTTCTTTATAAAACAATTGCCAGTCTTTCTCCAATTATAATTGCTTTTATGCAGATTTGGAAATTTTGCAGTGAAATAAGGTCTACAAAATATTTCTTTTAAAGCATCACAATGCTAATTTTAGGCAAAATAATCTTTAAAATGGAAATTTTTGCATGCAAGCGAGTGAGCTCTTGCTCACCCGTATTCTTTATCCCAGCAACAAATGGGAAAATGAACATTAAACTGACTTGCTGAGGAAACAAGTATTCTGTAAACCTTAAATTCACTCAAATTTTTAAATTACTTTCAAAAGCAGTACCATTACAAGGTACTGACAATCACACTATGTACTCAAAATTAATGTTAATCAAACTAACATTCAAAAAAATGTTGCAAAGAGGCACCCCTTGTAAGATATGTTAAAGGTGCCTTCATTACACTGAGGACCTAAACCCTACAGGGGACAGTACCCTCACACACAAAAAATTATAATTCATCCCTTTTAGAAGTGATTAATGTCTCCTTAGTAGTGTTGCTGGTTTAAAAAAAAAAAGACATAAGTTCAAAATATGACGGCAATATACAAAAGTGGCCCATAGTTTTGGTCTTTGTCCGAGAGGTACATTCTGTAATTTAACAAACAAAGTCTGGTTTTAAATTTTCAGTTCAAAAGCACACTTCTTTTCTAATTGGATGACTGCCCACTGATGCCATTCCAAACAGCAAAATCCCAATCACCAACTTGAAAAGGGTATGGCTCAATGAAGACAAAAACAGTGACTGATTTACTTCAAAGATTAGGAAATAAAATCGATATCAAAGTATTTGAAATCATAAAAAGTTCAGTTCAGTTCAGTTGCTCATTCGTGTCCGACTCTGTGCGACCCCACAGACGGCAGCCTACCAGGCTCCCCCGTCCCTGGGATTCTCCAGGCAAGAACACTGGAGTGGGTTGCCATTTCCTTCTCCAGCATGAAGGATCTTAGTTCCCTGATGACCAGGAATCAAACCTGCACCCCTGTCTTGGAAGCACAGAGTCTTAATCACTGGACATCCAGGGAAGTCTCATTTCATTGCTACTCTTTCCATTTCACACATAGGTTAAAAGCAGCCTTTTGAGTGTGTTCAGTGTTTATGTAGAACAATTATTAAAAGCAACCAATCAGGACAATTGACTTAGGCAAGATTCGTCAATGGATGCTGAAACTGGTGAGTTAAAGTTTCATGAGAAACAAGAGATTTGCGTAGCTTCTCTGTATCTGCCTATAAAATACATATTTATGACAAAGGAAAAAACTGTCATTTCACAGAGGAGAAACAGACAGACAATGTCTTAATCAAGGGCTTATAGTTTAAATGACCAGTAATGGAGCAAATGGACAAATCAAATCCTGATACCCTGCATACAAAGGGACACACGATCACTTCTGTGATATTTCTTCCAAAGATGTTTAACATGAATCTAATCACAAGGAAAATCAGACAAATGCAATGTCCCAGACAAGAACATTCTACAAAACAACTGGCCTATGACCTTCAAAAATATCAGTGTCAAGAAGTCTGCAAATAACAAAATGTTGGACAGTGGGTAAAGAAAAGAGAACTCTTCCATACTGTTGGTGGGAATGTAGGCTGATGCAGCTACTATGGAAAACAATATGGAGGTTCCTCAAAAAACTGAAGTTGTCATATTATCCAGCAATCCCACTCCTGGGCATACATCCAAACAAAACTACATTTCGTAAAGATATATACATGCCAATGTTCATAGCAGGACTATTTATAATAGTTAAGACATGGAAACAATCTAAACGTCCATCGACAGAGGAATGGATCAAGAATGTGTGGTACATAAACACAATGGAATACTACTCAGCCATAACAAATAATGAAATAGTGCCATTTACAACAATATGGATGGACATAGAGTTTATCAGGCCAAACAAAGCAAATCAGAAAAAGGACAACAAATACCATATGATATCACTTATATGTGGAATCTAAAATACAACACAGGACAGCCTTCAGAATGGGAGAAAATAATAGCCAATGAAGCAATGGACAAACAATTAATCTCAAAAATATACAAGCAACTCCTGCAGCTCCATTCTAGAAAAATAAACAACCCAATCAAAAAGTGGGCCAAAGAACTTAACAGACATTTCTCCAAAGAAGAGATAAAAATGGCTAACAAACACATGAAAAGATGTTCAATATCACTCATTATCAGAGAAATGCAAATCAAAACCACAATGAGGTATCACTTTACACCAGTCAGAATGGCTGTAATCCAAAAATCTACAAGCAATAAATGCTGGAGAGGATGTGGAGAAAAGGGAACTCTCTTACACTGTCGGTGGGAATGCAAACTAGTACAGCCACTATGGAGAACAGTGTGGAGGTTCCTTAAAAAACTGCAAATAGTCCTGCCATATGACCCAGCAATCCCACTGCTGGGCATATACACCGAGGAAACCAGAATTGAAAGAGCCACGTGTACCCCAATGTTCATCGCTGCATTGTTTACAATAGCCAGGACATGGAAGCAACCTAGATGCCCATCAACTGACGAATGGATAAGAAAGCTGTGGTACATATACACAATGGAATATTACTCAGCATTAAAAAAAATTCATTTGAATCAGTTCTATTCAGATGGACGAAACTGGAGCCCATTATCCAGAGTGAAGTAAGCCAGAAGCAAAAACAACAATACAGTATATTAACACATATATATGGAATTTAGAAAGACGGTAACGAGAACCCAACATGCGAGACAGCAAAAGGAACGCAGATGTATAGAATAGACTCGTGAACTCTGTGGATGAGGGTAAGGGTGGGATGATATGGGAGAATGGCATTGAAACATGTTAATTATCATATGTCTAATCAATCGCCAGCCCAGGAGTGATGCTCGGGGCTGGTGCATCGAGATTTCCCAGGGGGAGGGAGGAGGGAGGGGGGTTCTGGAGGGGGAGCATATGTAAACCCATGGTGATATCATGGCATTGTATGGCAAAAACAATAAATAAATAAATAAAATACAACACAGGGAATTCCCTTGTGGTCCAGTGATTAGGACTCTGCGCTTTCACTGCCAAGGGGTTGGATTCAATCCCTGGTCAAGGAACTAAGATTCTGCAAGCCATGGAGTGGGGCAAACAAACAAGCACAGCACAACATAAGTGAACATATCTACGAAATAGAAACAAACTCACAGACACAGAAAACAGACTTGTGGCTGCCAAGGTTGGGGTAGGAGGGGGAGGGATGTATGGGAGTTTGGGATTAGCAGATGCAAACTTTTATATATGGGCTGGATAAACAAATTGCTACTGTATTGCACAAAGAAATGTATTCAACATCCTATGATAAACCACAATGGAAAAGAATACGAAAAATAATATTTGAGAAGAATGTATTCTGCAGTTATAGATATGTACTTCGGTTACATTTTCATGATCACTTGGCTGTGCAGCAGAAATTAACACAGCATTGTAAATCAACCATACTTCAATAAATGTTTTTAAAAATTTTGTGTTCTTTTCTTTCTTCGATTATTTTTCTTTTGGATGTCAGTGTCATGAAAGACAAGGAAAGGAGAAAGGACATTCTAGGCAAGACATCTATCTGCAATGCATGATCCTGGATTGGACCAGAGGCCAGAAAGTAAAAATGACCAAGGAAGACGTTATTGGACAATGTTGAACGTCTGTAGTTCAGGTAGCAATATTTGATCAATAGTAAATTTCCTGCTTGTGACCATTGCAATGTATTTATAGAAGCAATGGTTCTCAACTGGGGGAGAGGGTGGGGGTTGGTCACTGTTCTGTCTTCCTGGGGATATTAATTAACAACTAACGTGTGAAGGCATTTTTGGCTGTCTCAACCAGGGATGTAGGGACCTGTGCGCTACTGACACCTAGTGGGTGGAGGCCGGGGATGTTAAAAATCTTACAGTGCTCAGGACAGCCCTCCACAGCAAAGAATTATCCGCCATCAGGGTCAACAAGGTAGAGAAACCCTCTGTAAGAGAAGGTTCTTTTTCTCAGCAAATATAAATTGAAGTATTTTGGAAGAAGGAGGAGTCATGTCTATGACTGGTTTGCAAAAGGTTCAGAAAAACGTGTATCTACATCTATACCTCTCTCTATGAAACAGAACGGGAGGACGCTATGGTCCTTGCCCCGCCAGCCCCACCACGCCATGTCCTCTGCCTGCCTTTAGTCTGTGGAAAACTTTAGCCAAACAATAAGTTTAATCAGTGAAATGCAGAAACATAAGAAAACAGTCAAAGGAGGTAAAATAATACTAATGTTAAGCAGAGTCAAGGACTGTTAGTTCTTTCACAAGGGCTGTAGATAATCTTCTGAGCCACATCCACTGAGCTGTCTTATAGATACTAAAACCCTGGGTGGAGAAGTTAACTACTTGAGGTCCAGACTGTACCCAGGACATAAACTGCTGCAATCCTGAGAACTGGCCTCAAAGAAACGGGAACAAACAGACCCTGGAACTGAAGATTAATTGTACCCAAAACAACCAAGATGACACTGGTCAGTCAGACCACTGATGACCAATTTGAAGATGACTGTCAGGAATGACTGTTCTGTTTCTGCATGTAGCCTCCTCCTTCTGTCTATAAAAGCCTTTGCCCCACTGGTTGCTGCTGTGGGGGGCGTGGGCCTTTAGACAGATATCTGCGTGTCCCCCACCCCCAGTTGCTAGCATCTGAAAGAAAGCAAACGTTCCTTTCCACCAACCTGGCCTGTTTATTGGCTTTTGGGCAGCAAGCAGTCAGACGCCACACACAATCTTTTGGTGACATATATACCTGGAGTAACAGGAAAATTTGGCCTTGGAGTGCAGAATGAAGCAGGGCAAAGGCTAATAGACTTCTGCCAAGAGAACACACTGGTCATAGCAAACACCCTCTTCCAACAACACAAGAGACGACTCTACACGTGGACATCACCAGACGGTTGACACCGAAATCAGATTGATGACATTTTTTGCAGCCAAAGATGGAGAAGCTCTATACAGTCAGCAAAAACAAGACTGGGAGCTGACTGTGGCTCAGATCATGAATTCATTTTTGTCAAATTGAAGAAAGACTTAAATTGAAGAAAATGGAGAAAACCACTAGACCATTCAGGTATGACCTAAATAAAATCCCTTATGACTATACAGTAGAAGTGAGAAATAGATTTAAAGGACTAGATCTGATAGACAGAATGTCTGATGAACTATGGATGAAAGTTTGTGACACTGTACAGGAGACAGGAATCAAGACCATCCCCAAGAAAAAGAAATGCAAAAAAGCAAAATGGCTGTCTGAGGAGGCCTTACAAATAGCTGCAAAAAGACAGGAAGCAAAAGGCAGAGGGGAAAAGGAAAGATATTCCTATTTGAATGCAGAGCTCCAAAGAATAGCAAGGAGAGATAAGAAAGCCTTCTTCAGTGATCAATGCAAAGAAAAAGAAGAAAACAATAAAATGGGAAAGACTAGAGAACTCTTCAAGAAAATTAAAGATACCAAGGGAAGATTTTATGCAAAGATGGGCTCAATAAAGGACAGAGACAGTAGGGACCTAACAGAAGCAGAAGATATTAAGAAGAGGTAGCAAGAATACACAGAACAACTGTACAAAAAAGATCTTCATGACCCAGATAATCACGATGGTGTGATCACTCACCTAGAGCCAGACATCCTAGAATGTGAATTCAAGTGGGCCTTAGGAAGCATCACTACAAACAAAGCTAGTGGAGGTGATGGGATTCCAGTTGAGCTATTTCAAATCCTGAAAGATGACGCTGTTAAAGTGTTGTACTCAATATGCCAGCAAATATGGAAAACTCAGCAGTGGTCACAGGACTGGAAAAGGTCAGTTTTCATTCCAATCCCAAGAAAGGCAATGCCAAAGAATGCTCAAATTACCGCACAATTGCACTCATCTCACACGCTAGTAAAGTAATGCTTAAAATTCTCCAAGCCAGGCTTCAGCAATACATGGACCGTGAACTTCCAGATGTTCAAGCTGGTTTTAGAAAAGGCAGAGGAACCAGAGATCAAATTGCTAACATCCGATGGATCATCGAAAAGGCAAGAAAGTACCAGAAAAACATCTATTTCTGCTTTATTGACTATGCCAAAGCCTTTGACTGTGTGGATCACAATAAACTGTGGAAAATTCTTAAAGAGACGGGAATAGCAGACCATCTGACAGGTCTCTTGAGAAACCTGTATGCAGGTCAGGAAGCAACAGTTAGAACTGGACATGGAACAACAGACTGGTTCCAAATAGGAAAAGGAGTACATCAAGGCTGTATATTGTCACCTTGCTTATTCAACTTATATGCAGAGTACATCATGAGAAATGCTGGGCTGGAGGAAGCACAAGCTGGAATCAAGATTGCTGGGAGAAGTATCAATAACCTCAGATATGCAAATGACACCACCCTTATGGCAGAAAGTGAAGAGGGAATAAAGAGCCTCTTGATGAAAGTAAAAGAGGAGAATGAAAAAGTTGGCTTAAAGCTCAACATTCAGAAAACTAAGATCATGGCATCCGGTCCCATCACTTCATGGCAAATAGATGGGGAAACAATGGAAACAGTGGCTGACTTTATTTTTCTGGGCTCCAAAATCACGGCAGATGGTGATTGCAGCCATGAAATTAAAAGACACTTACTCCTTGGAAGGAAAGTTATGACCAACCTAGATAGCATATTAAAAAGCAGAGACATTACTTTGCCAACAAAGGTCCGTCTAGTCAAGGCTAAGGTTTTTCCAGTGGTCATGTATGGATGTGAGAGTTGGACTATAAAGAAAGCTGAGCGTTGAAGAATTAATGCTTTTGAACTATGATGTTGGAGGAGACTCTTGAGAGCCCCTTGGACTGCAAGGAGATCCAACCAGTCCATCCTAAAGGAGATCAGTCCTGGGTGTTTGTTGGAAGTACTAATGTTGAAGCTGAAACTCCAGTACTTTGGCCACCTGATGCGAAGAGCTGACTCATTGGAAAAGACCCTGATGCTGGGAAAGGTTGAGGGCAGGAGGAGAAGGAGATGACAGAGGATGAGATGGCTGGATGGCATCATCGGCTCAATGGCCATGGGTTTGGATGGACTCCGGGAGTTGGTGATGGACAGGGAGGCCTGGCATGCTGCGGTTCATGGGGTCACAAAGAATCGAACACGACTGAGCGACTGAACTGAATTGATACACACCTGTGTGTGTGTGTGTTCCTTAACCAGATTCCTCAAATGGTAACCTGTTGCCATGTTTGGGTATTACTCTTTTCTCTGTCTGTCTCTCTCGCCTCCCCCTAACCCCTGTTTCGCCCCGCAGGAACTTCTTAGTGTTCCTCAAACACACCAGAAACCTCAGGCCCTTTGCACCGGCTAGTCCTTCTTCCTATCCTATCCTTCCCCCAGATATCTGCCTGACTTACCTCTTCACCTCCTTTGCCTCACTACTCACACAGTCTCTTCTCTATGATTAGGGTCCAGATTTGTGGTTGTTGTTCAGTCACATCAATTCTTTGGTGCTCAGCCTTCTTTATGGTCCAAATCTCACATCCATACAAGACTACTGGGAAAACTTTAGCTTTGACTATACGGACTTTTGTTGGCAAAGTGATGTTTCTGCTTTTTAATATGCTGTCTAGGTTTGTCATAGCTTTTCTTCCAAGGAGCAAGCGTCTTTTAATTTCATGGCTGCAGTCAGATCCAGACTACTCTATTTCAAATAGCCAGGGGACTTCTTTGGCTGTCCAGTAGTTTGAGCACCACAGGATTGATGCTTTTGAACTGTGGTGCTGGAGAAGACTCTTGAGAGTCTCTTTGACTGCAATGAAATCAAACAAGTTAATCCTAAAGGAAATCAACCCTGAATATTCCTTAGAAGGACTGATGCTGAAGCAGAAGCTCCAATAGTTTGGCCACCTGATGCGAAGAGCCGACTGACTGGAAAAGACTCTAATGCTGGGAAAGACTGAAGGAAAGAGAAGGGGGCGACAGAGGATGAGATGGTTGGATGGCATCACTAACTCATTGCACTTGAGTTTGCAAACTCCGGGAAATAGTGAAGGGCAAGGAAGCCTGTCCTATGCGCACTGCTATCCACGGGGTGACAAAGAATCGGACATGACTGAGCGACTGAATAACAACAGCAGTCCGGTTTGATCCCTGGTTGGGGAACTAGGATCCCACCTGCCACGTGGCATGGCAAAACTTTTTAAAATAAATAAATAAATGAAGTTTCCATCATCTGCTCATTCCATATCTCCTTTTTCAATTTATTTTTCTTCTTAATACTTATCACCATGTAACATGCTATACATTTTCTTTGTTTACTGTGTCTCTCTCACAGACACTATGCCAGCTCCGTTAGGGCGAAAGACATTTGTCCCAGTGCTTGGAACGGGGCCAGGCACACAGTAGGTGCTCAATTCACTGATGAACAGATGAATTGCTCTTAAGTAAAAAAGACGGTCTAAAGGGAAGAGGAAATGAGGGGCGGGGAGGAAGAGAAAAGTTGCTGCTCATTAAGTCCATATATCCCTTTGACTCCTCCTTTGAATCGCTCATCTTCCAGGACAAAACTTGGAGGACACCCCCAGGGGACCTCTCAGACTTCAAGAGTCTCGCACAGGACACGGGTACTCAGCAGCCGGGAACACCGTCCTTTCCTCCCGGGAGCTGCTCTCTGATTCGCCACCAGGGAGCGCTTCTCACTGGCCAAATCCCAGGGAGCAGGGCTGGTCCAGGTATTACTTGGGAAGCAATTTTTCTTCAGGAAAAAGAAACAAAAAGTCGTATCTAGCTTTTTCTTACTGTTACAAAAAAATTTTCATTAGCATGTTTATCGTAGAAAATTAAGAAGCTAAATAGATAAATAAAACTTGGTGCAACAGCCCATCAATACTGAATCCACCAACATATTTTTACTTGAATCTTTCACATCTTCAAAAATTTTATTTTCACCTCTTAACTTGGAGCATTGTGAACCAAGAAGTAGGGGTCACACCTAAAAGTGGTGAAGATGGTAAATTTTGCATGATGTATATCTTTTCCTGCTGGTCTTCCCAGTGGTCACGAATGGTTGTGAGAACTGGACCATAAAGAAGGCAGAACAACAAAGAATTGATGTCTTCGCACTGTGGTGCTGGAGAAGACTCCTGAAAGTCGCTCGGACATCAGGGAGGTCAAACCAGTCAATCTTTAAGGAAACCAACCCTGAATATTCACAGGAAGGACTGATGCCGAAGCTGAAGCTCCAGTATTTCGGTCATCTGACTTGAGCAGACAACTCATTGGAAAAGTCCCTGATGCTGAGAAAGATCAAGGGCAGAAGAAGAGGGCATCAGAGGATGAGATGGCTGGATGGCATTACTGATACAATAAACATGAACTTGGGCAAACTCCGGGAGATGGTGAAGGACAGGGAGGCCTGGCATGCTTCAGTCCATGGGGTCCCAAAGAGTCAGACACAACTGGGTGACTGAACAACAACAACATATTTTCCCAAAATGAAAAAAAAAGATCGCATAATCAACATCAGTTATCAAGTCAATTTTGTTTCATCTCCCACCTGGGCTCCCACTTCCTCCCAGGTGGATTATTTTGAAGCAAATCCCGGCCATTTCATTATTGGTAGATATTTGAGTATGCATTCTAGGAGACACAAATCACTTTTTTAGGACATTTCTTTAAAAAAAAAATAATACCCATATGTTGGGACTTCCCTGGTGGTCCAATGACTATTCTGGCCTCCCAATACTGGGTTTCATCCCTGGTCAGGGAGCTAGATCACACATGCCACAACTAAGACCCAGTGCATGCAAATAATTTTTTTAATTAAATTAAATTAAAAAATAAAAATACCCATATAACATTATCATACTTTTAAATTCCAACATCATCCAATGTCCAGTAATTTAATGTCTATAATTTTTATAATTTGTTGTTATCCTTTGTTTTATTATTTTAGAGATAGTTTGAATCAAGTTTCTCAAATATCCGTACATTGCATTTGGTTGAAATGTTTTTAAATCTCTTTTGGGGACTTTCCTGGTGGTTCAGTGGTTAAGACTCTGTGCTCCTAGTGCAGGGGGTGAGTGTTTGATCTCTGTTCAGGGAACTAGATCCATGCCACAGCTAAAGCTCCTGTATACCTCAACTAAGACTTGGTGCAGCCAAATAAATAAGCATTTTTAAAAATTGCCATTAAATCTCTTTTAAACTAAAAATTCCCTGATGCACTCCTTTCCCAGTTTGGAGGCAGTCCATTGTTCCATGTCCACTTCTAGCTGTTGCTTTTTGACCTGCATACAGATTTCTCAGGAGGCAGGTAAGGTGGTCTGGTATTCCCATCTCTTTAAGAATGTTCCAGTTTGTTGTAATTCACACAGTCAACGGCTTTAACATAATCAATAAAGCAGAAGTAGATGATTTTCTGGAGCTCTCTTGCTTTTGCTATGATCCAATGGATGTTGGCAATTTGATCTCTGGTTCATCTACATTTTCTAAACCCAGCTTGAACATCTAGAAGTTCTTGGTTCATGGACTGTTGGAGTGTACCTTGACTGAAACTGAAAATTCTCTCACCATCTTTTTGTTGTTGTTGTTGTTGTTGTTTTGTTGTTGTTGTTGTTGTTTTTAGTTTATTTTGCTTAAAAAAAAAAAGAGAAAGATTTGTCCACTAGTATCTCTCACAGTTTGGATTGGGCTGACCCCATCCCTGTGGTGTCCTTTAAGATGTTCCCCTGTCTTCCGTATTTTGTAAAAATTGGCAGCTGGATCTAGGGCTAGATCTAGACCAGTGCTGTGTAATAAAAATGTAACATGAGCCACAAATATGAATCACAAGTTTAATTTAAATTTTTCTAGTAGCCACTCTAAAAAGTAAATTAAAGAAGACATAATTTGTTTGAATCTTTTGTAACTATTTATTTATTTATTTAGGCTGCACTGGGTCTTCCCTACTTTTGCCTGGGTTTCCTCTAGTTTCTCCCTCCATCCCAGGGCTCAGGCTTGTCACCGCAGTGGCTAGTTCTGGAGCACAGGCTCCAGGCACTCCGACTCCAGTAGCCGTAACACACGTGCTCAGTAGTTGCGGCCAGCAGGCTCAGTGGCTCAGCGCCACGTGGGATCTTCCAGGACCAGGGATCGAACCCGTGTCCCCTGAACTGCAGGCAGATTCCCATCTGCTGCACTACCAGGGAAGTCCCAGTGTTAATCATTTCTAATAATTAATTTCATTGAAATACAATTGATTTATGATGTGTTAATTCCTACTCTACAGCAAAGTGATTCAGTTATGCATACGTATATATTCTTTTTCATATTCTTTTCCATTGTGGTTTATCCTAGGATACTGAATACAGTTCTTTGTGCTATACAGTAGCATGTTGCTTACCCGACCTGGATATAACAGTTTGTATCCGCTAATCCCAAACTCGCAATCCATCCTTCCCCCACTCCTCCCCTTTGGCAACCCCGAGTCTGTTCTCTGTGTCTGTGAATCTATTTCTGTTTCATAGATATGCTTGTGTCATATTTTAGATTCCACATATAAATGATATCATATGGTATTTGTCTTTCTCTTTATTTTCTCTCTTTAGTTTAATCATTAATTTCAATCTAATACACCCAGAATTTGATGATTTCAACATGCAATGCATATTAAAAACTTAGATATTTTACATGTTTTTTTTTTTTTACCAAGTCTTCCTAATGTGGTGCGTTGTTTATACTTAGAACACATCACATGACAACTTGGAATGGCCACCTTTCAAGTGCTTGACAGCCACAGGTGACTCATTGCTACTATTTTGGATTTTGGACATTCTAGAGACTTTTTTTAGATTCAAGTTTGATTTTTCAGCAAAGTTACTTCATCAGTGGTGATGGGCACTGTCAGGCAGAGATGCAGATATGCCTCCTTTTATAATCCGAGCACGAACAAATATCTTCACGAATAAATGAGCGGGCCCACAGACATCCTGCCTGAGGTTGTTAATCCACTTCTGTGTTTCTCACCAGCCTCTTTTCTCATAAACATGCTTAAAAGGAAACACTGGAACTGAATCACTTTGCTGTACACTTGAAAGTAACACAACATTGTAAATTAGCTCTACTTTAACTTTTAAAAAAAGAAAGAAACATTGAAATGTTACTGAACACACATTTTGAATTTCTTACTTAACACACCCTATATTTCTCAGAGGTCACTAAGTACTTCCTTGAAATAACTTGCAATTTGAAAGTGTGTTTGGCACATTACACTGGATAGCCATTCTCTCATGTTGGAACACTTAGGTTGTTTCCAGACTGTAAGCCGGTCACTTACAATAAATCATTGGTTAGGGAAGTGATGTAACTGATTCATTAAGATACTGTTGTTCAGTCACTAAATCATGTGTGACTCTTTGCGACCCCATGGACTGCAGTATGCCAGCCTCCTCTGTTCTTCACCATGTCCTAGAGTTTGCTCAAACTCATGTCCAATAAGTTGATGATGCCATCCAACCATCTCATCCTCTGTCGCCCCCCTTCTCCTCCTGCCTTCAATCTTTCCCAGCATCAGGGTCTTTTCCAGTGAGTCAGCTCTTTGCTTCAGGTGGCCAAACTACTGGAGCTTCAGCATCAGTCCTTCCAATGAATATTCAGGACTGATTTCCTTTAGGATTGACTGGTTTGATCTCCTTGCTGTCCTAGGAGCTCTCAAGAGTCTTCTCCAGCAACACAATTCAAAAGCATCAATTCTTTGGTGCTCAGCCTACTTTACAGTCCAACTCTCACATCCGTACATGACTACTGGAAAAACCATAGCTTAGGCTATAAGAAATTAACACATTGTAAATAAAATATACTTCAATGAAAAAAACTTCTTGAAAGTTGTATGTGAATTGTCCATAGGAGCTGTATTTTTTTTTAATTTATATTACTTTATTTTTAAATTTATTTTCATTGCCTTATTGTATTGTTTATTTTATTTTATTTATTTTTTTGTGTGTATCTTTCTTTTTTATTGTTTTTGCCATACATTGTCATGAAGGAGCTGTATTTTTTTAAAAGATTTTTGTTGTTGTTGTGGACAATTTTTAAAGTCTCTACTGGATTTGTTACAATATTTTACAATATAAGCTGTTACAATTTCTATTTCATGTTTTGTTTTTTGGCCATGAAGCATGTGGGATCTTAGCTCTCCAACTAGGGATTGAACTCACACCGTCCGCATTGGAAGGTGAAGCCACTGAACCCCTGAACCAGCAGGGGAGTTACAGAAGCTTTTATTTTTAATAAGCAAAGACCGGAAACAACTCAAATGTCCTTCAACAGATGAATGGATTTCATTTGTTGGTTTACCCATATCTACATTAAAAATAAATGTACTATTGATACACACTGCAACAGGGATGACTTTCAAAATAATCATGCTGAGTGAAAAAAAATGTGGATGAAAAAAAAGAGTTCATTCTATGTGATTCCGTTTATATAAAATTCTAGGAAATGAAAATTTATCTGTAGTGATGAAAAGTAGGACGTGGTTATCTGGGGAAGATGGGAGGAGCCAGTGGGAGCTTCCTAAGAAGGAGAAGGAAGCTTTGGGGTGTGATAGAGATTTCTGTTACCTTCATTATGCTGATAGAGTCACAGGTGTTTACATAGGTCAAAGTTGATTAGATCATGCACCTGAAGTATGTACAGATCGCTGTGCTATGCTAAGTCATATCTGACTCTTTGAGACTCCAAGGACTGTAGCCCGCCAGGTTCCTCTGTCCGTGGAATTCTCCAGGCAAGAATACTGGAGTGGGCAGCCATGCCCTTCTCCAGGATATTTTCCCCCGCCAGGAATCGAACCCATGTCTGCCTGTGTCTTCTGCACTGCAGGCAGATTCTTTTACCCACTGAGCCACCTGGGAAACCCCATCATGACCTAATCACCTCCCAAAGGCCCCACCTCCAATTACCATTAGCTTGGGGGTTTAGGGCTTCAATATATGAATTGATTTTTTTTTAATATTTCCACTTTATTGAAGTATAGTTGACTTACAGTGTTTCAGGTACACAGCAAGGTGATTCAGTTATACATATTCACATATTATTTTTGAAATTATCTTTCATTATAGTTTGTTACAAAACTATTGACTATAGTTTCCTGTGCTATACAGTAAACCTTTGTTGCTCATTGCATTCAACATACGAATTTTAAGAGAATCCAAATATTCAGTCCAAAAAAACTTTGAAGTTTTGAAAAGGAATATGTTTAGACTCACAAAGAACTTCAAAAATGATTACGAATCAACCTGAATAAACACTCTTGAACAAGGTTTCAAGTGAACACATGATTAGGGAAAGGGAGACATTTCCAGCTATGGGTTTTGATTTTTTATTTTTAAAAATATTGATTTGGCTGCACTGGGTCTCAGTTGCGGCACGTGACAGGATCTTTTTATTATGGTTGTGGCAGGGGGTGTCTTTTAGCTGAGGCGTGATGCGGGCTCTTAGCTGCAGCATGTGGGGTCTAGTTCTCTGACCAGGGCTCGAACCCCGGCCCCCTGCATTGGGAGCACCGAGTCTTAGCCACTGGACCACCAGAAGAGTCCTTCTGGCTATGGTTTTTAGACTTTTGGGGTTTGACACAATGCTAATGCCTCACCCATTCAAAACTGTAACTTCCAAAGTCAAAGTGAAGGTCATTGTCCAACTCTTTGCAACCCTATGGACTATACAGTCCATGGCATTCTCCAGACCAGAATACTGGAGTGAGGAGCCTTTCCCTTCTCCAGGGGATCTTCCCAACCCAGGGAGCGGACCCAGGTCTCCCGCACTGCAGGCAGATTCTTGACCTGTTGAGCCACCAGGAAAACCCAAGAATATTGGAGGGGGTAGCCTATCCCTTCTCCAGCGGATCTTCCCAACCCAGGAATCGAACCAGAGCCTCCAGAATTGGAGGCGGGTTCTTTACCAGCTGAGCTACCAGGGAAACCTGGAAATTACAAAAAACAGACAAGATTTAAAAAAAAAAAATAAGATTCATTAGTTAGGAACTAGAGAGAACAAGTTTCAAATCTTGGCCTTTCCAAGCTGACTGTCTTCAGTCAAGTATGTGAACATTTCAGAACCTCACAACTTTCCAGCCAGTCCAAAAGGGAAAGGAACACTTTCATTTTCAGGGCTGATTTGAGAGTGACAAAAGACTGGACTAAGCATGTGCCTAATGGGATCAAGGTGAATGCTAAGTTAATGTGCCCTGTTGCACTTATTCTTTCCTGAGGGAGTTCAGGGCTGTTTGCCCTGGGGTCCAAAGGTTGCAGGTTTACATGCACGCAAGCACCCTGGCTAGCAGGACTGGGTGGGAGGCAAGAGGAGGTGGGAAGAATGACTTGGGCAGAGTCCACGCCATTTCTTTCTGGAGGCTCAGCCCAGAATCTGAGTTATCCTTTCTAGTTTGAGCCTCTTGCCCTAAAGCTGACCTTCCCTGGTGACCCGGATGTGACTAGAGTCTGATGGGAAAGGTGACAAGGGGGCCATTCCAGGACAGAGACTCTGTAGCTTCTTCTAGGGTGTCTACACACAGAGCCCCAGTGTCCCTCTGGCCTGGCCTGGGAAAAAATAGACACAAATCCCAGGCTACAGTTTGCTATTCACTGTCTTCCTCAATCTGGGTCACTCACTCCAGACACTTTTCGTCTGGATAATCTTATGACTCCTCAGTCTCAGGCTCCCCCCCGCACCCCTCCCCAGACCAAAAGCCTTTCCTGCTTGGGTGGCCCCTTTTCTGCCATATTCTGTGCTTCCCATTACAGCACCAATCACCCAATACTAAAGCCAAGTGGTAAGGGGCTGCCTGGCAGGCCAGTGGTTAAGACTCCGAGCTTCCATTCAGGTGGCCTGGGTTTGATCCCTGGTCAGGAAACTAAGATCCCACATGCTGTGTGACCCCCCAAAATAAAAAAGTTAAGTGATGAAACAGAGCAAAGAGAACAGACTTGTGGTCGTCAGTGGGGAGTGATGTGGGAGAGGGGTAGACTGGGCAGATGCAAACTGTTGTATAGGATGGATAAACAAGATCCTGCTTTGGGCTTCCTTGGTGGCTCAGATGGTAAAGAATCCACCTGCAGTGCAAGAGACCTGGGTTCAATGCCTGGGTTGCAAAGATTCTTTGGAGAAGGAAATGGCTACCAACTCCAGTATTCTGGGGGCTTTCCTGGTGGCCCAGATGATAAAGACTTCATCTGCAATGTGGGAGACTTGGGTTCAATCCCTGGAGATTCCCTGGAGAAGGGAATGGCTACCCACTCCAGTATTCTTGCCTGGAGAATCCCATGGACAGAGGAGCCCTAGCAGGCTACAGTCCATGGGGTCGCAAAGAGTCAGACACGACAGAGGTGTCTAATACTTAAGGAAACACAACAAGGAAATTCACCATGTGATCCTGGACAGAACTCCAGAGAGAAAACATTGCTGTAACGGACATGATGGGCACAGTTGATGAAACTGGAATCTGGACCTAGATTAGATAACAGCATTATGTCAGGGTCAAACTTCCTCAAGTTGCTATCTGTGCTGCAGTTACATAAGCGAATGTCCTTGTTCTTAGTAAAAGCACTAATCAAGTCTGCAACGGAATCAAGTCTGCAACATATCCTGAAGTGGCTCAGGAAAAAAAAATTGCATGATTATTTTTTTTCCCTCTGTGTGTATTTTAAACACTGTGTGGATCATAACAAACTGAAAAATTCTTAAAGAGATGGGCATACCAGACCACCTTACCTGCCTCCTGAGAAAACTGTATGCAGCTCAAGGAGCAATTGTTAGAACTGGACATGGAACAGCAGCCTGGTTCCAAATTGGGAAAGGAGTACGTCAAGGCTGTATATTCTCATGTTGTAGCCATGCGTTCCAGGAAACAAACTCACTCAGAAGGACAATGCAGATAGTGGAGTGCAGTTTATTACCCTGGCGGGCCCAAGGCAGAGTCTCCTCTTAGCCAAGGACCCCGACCAGCATCTGTGTGAATCTTTTTTTTTTTTTTTTTACAGTTCTTTCCTCAACACAGTTGTTATTGTTATATCTTATTAATTCTGGCCATTTATGCTTAGGTAAGTGCAACAGGGAACAAATGATTTTGTGGGCCAGTTTTTTTTCTTTTTCTTTTCTTCTTTTTTTTTTTATTAGTTTTGCCATACAATGACATGATATCGCCATGGGTTTACATACGCTCCCCCTCCAGAACCCCCTCCCTCCTCCCTCTCGATTCCCTCCCTCTGAGTCATCCCGGTGCACCAGCCCCGAGCATCAACCCTGGGCTGGCGATTGATTAGACATATGATAATTAACATGTTTCAATGCCATTCTCCCGTATCATCCCACCCTTGCCCTCATCCACAGAGTCCACGAGTCTGTTCTATACATCTGTGTTCCTTTTGCTGTCTCGCATGCAGGGTTCTCGTTACCATCTTTCTAAATTCCATATATATGCGTTAGTATACTGTATTGTTGTTTTTGCTTCTGGCTTACTTCACTCTGGATAATAGGCTCCAGTTCCGTCCACCTGAGTAGAACCGCTTCAAATGAATTTTTTTTAATGCTGAGTAATATTCCATTGTGTATATGTACCACAGCTTTCTTATCCATTCGTCAGTTGATGGGCATGTGTAAATCTTTTATACCCCATGTGTACGTGTCTGAACTCACCACCCCAAATTCCTTGAGACCTACATAAACAAATGAAGGGTAAATACAATCACAATAATCTCATCATTCATGTGTTATATGTTCAAACAGTTAAACCATTGGCCAATAATCAATAAGCCCAAGGTTACACTCTGATAGGTACAGAAAAATTTATGACCTGTCCAGAGACAGGGGTGATTAGTGTAGGCGATGAGTAACCGGGATAAGATCTTCAAGGTTCCCCTGTCTGGAGGAGGTCTTGTCCTTTTATTGTCGTTTCCATAGGCACTAAGCAGAGTTTAGCGTCCATTGGAGAGGCGGCCGAGCATGACCAGCAAGAACAGGCCTAAGATGGAGTCCAGGCCCTATGAATTCCCTCTTCACTCACCCTGCTTATTTAACTTATATGCAGAGAATATCATTCGAAATGCTGGGAGGGATGAAGCACAAGCTGGAATCAAGATTGCCAGGAGAAATATCAATAAGTTCAGATGTGCAGATGACACCACCTTTATGGCAGAAAGTGAATAGGAACTAAAGAGCCTCTTGATGAAAGTGAAAGAGGGGAGTGAAAAAGCTGGTTTAAAACTCAACACTCAAAAAACAATGAACACGGCATCCAGTCCCATCACTTCATGGCAAACAGATGGGGAAACAATGGAAACAGTGACAGATTTTATTTTCTTGGGCTCCAAAATCACTGCAGATGGTGACTACAGAAATGAAATTAAAAGATGCTTGTTCCTTGGAAGAAAAGCTATGACCAAACTAGACAGCATATTAAAAAGCAGAGACATTACTTTGCTGACAAAGGTTTGTCTAGTCAAAGCTATGGTTTTCCAGTAGTCATGTATGGATGTTAAAGTTGGACCATAAAGAAAGCTGAGCACCAAAGAATTGGTGCTTTTGAACTGTGGTGTTCAAAAGAAGACTCTTGAGAGTCCCTTGGACTGGAAGGAGATCAAACCAGTCCATCCTAAAGGAAATCAGTCCTGAATATTCATTGGAAAGACTGATACTGAAGCTGAAGCTCCAACACTTTGGCCACCTGATGGGAAAAACTGACTCATTTGAAAAGACCCTGATGCTGGGAAAGATTAAAGGCTGGAGAAGGGGACAACAGAGGGTGAGATGGATGGATGGTATCACCAACTCAATGGACATGAGTTTGAGCAAGCTCTGGGAGATGGTGAAAGACAGGGAAGCCAGGCATGCTGCAATCCATGGGGTTGCAAAGAGTCAGACACAACTGAGGGACTGAACGGAACTGATTTGCTGCTGCTGCTCAGTTGCTTCAGTTTATTTATTTCTTTATTTTTGGCTGTGCTGGTTCTTTGTTGCTCCATGTGGGCTTTTTCTAGCTGTGGAGAGCAAGAGCGTCTCATTCTCTCCAGAGTGCACAGGCTTAATAGTTGTGGCACAAGGGTCAGTTGCCCCATGGTATGTGGGATCTTCCATTCCAGGCATCAGACCACTGTCTCTTGCATTGCAAGGCAGAATCTTAACCACTGGGCCACCAAAGAAGCCTCAAAATTACCTTTTTAAAAAGATCCTCATAGTGCATGCTCAGTGGTGTCCGACTCTTTGTGATCCCATGGACTATAGCCCACCAGGCTCCTCTGTCTATGAGATTCTCCAGCCAAGAATACTGGAGTAGATAGCCATTCCCTTCTCCAGGGGATCTTCCCGACCCAGAGATAGAACCTGGTCTCTTGCATTGCAGGTAGATTCTTTACCATTTGAATGAAGGAAGCCCCAGCCAGAACAAAACAGGTGCCAAAGAAACAGTTCATCATGGTGATAAATTATTGCTGGAACAAAGACATATTCCACAGAGCAGTTTTTAGGACATAGTCCAGGGTCAGCTCCAGGCC
This sequence comes from Antilocapra americana, assembly GCA_007570785.1. Taxonomy (NCBI): domain Eukaryota; kingdom Metazoa; phylum Chordata; class Mammalia; order Artiodactyla; family Antilocapridae; genus Antilocapra; species Antilocapra americana. The sequence goes on along the minus strand of ML663012.1, from coordinate 712,627 downwards.
CCTGGAGAAACTCTTTTGTAGCTTGTTCACCACAGGTTCCTTTAAGAGCCTTGGGTGTATTCTGTGCCCTCTAAAACACAGCACAGAGATAGAAGCCCCTGAGAAGTGGATCAGGAAATGGCCACCAGGTTGAGAAAGTAATTGATCATTTTTCTCAGTTCAAGAAGCCAGGGAGGTGGGCTTCCTTTGTGGCTCAGTGGTAAGGAATCCACCTGCTAATGCAGGGGACCCGGGTTCCATCCCTGGTCCGGGAAGATCCCACATGCCGAGGAGCAACTAAGCTTGTGCACCACAACTTCTGCAACCCGTGCTCCCCAACAAGAGAAACCACTGCAATGAGAAGCCTGCGCACCACAACTGATAAAGGCCCACGAAGACCCAGCACAGCCAAAAATTAAATAAATAAATATATCTTAGACAAAAGAAGAAGAAGCCAGAAAGAAGAGTCCATTCTGGGAGACCAGTGACCCTCACTCAGAAAGAGGCTGAGGCCTGGCAACTGAACCAGCTGGCTGCCTGGGCAGATGGTGGCTGTCTAGATCTACTCTTTGCCAAGGTTTTGCTCCCAGCCCTTCCCATCTGCTTGTCACAGCTGCCGGGATCTGCCGTCCTGAAGTCTGGCTCAGCCAAGTATATGAGTGGTGACCTGCACGTCAGCCCCCGGGGCGGGGAGTTTCGGATTCCAGAGGCCCAGCTGGCTCCCAGCCCCGCTGAGTCAACTCTGTTCTTCTTGCCTGTGCTCTCTCTGAGCCAATGTGCCCTGGGTTTTTCCTGGCAGGCAGGTTTTCTATGCCAGCCTCAATTTTTGTACAAGGTATAGGGAAGTTGGTGGGGCTGGAGGGGGAGGACTTCAGTAAAAGTCTGTTAAATAAGTGCTAAGCCTGGGGAAGGAAATGATAACCCCTCCAGTATTATGCCGAGAAATCCCAATGGACAGAGGAGCCTGGCAGGCTACTGTCCATGGCGTCCCAAAGAGTCAGACAAGACTGAGCAACTAAACAGTAGCAGCCCAAGTCATGAACGTGGCCCGAATCATGGCCTCTTTCAATTCTTCCTCTGTCCCAACTCTGCCCCTACCCCAGGCTCAGAAGTTGGGGTCCTTCCACCAGCCTGGGGACTCCATGTAGGAGAGCAGAGGGCCCTTTGTTTGAATTAATGAATGCAGGAGGAGAGGGAGCCTGAACATGGAAGAACATACTTCCATGTAGCCCCTCTTTCCCTTCTGAGTTTCCTGCTTCGGTGCAGGCAAACACTCGAGACTCTAAAGACCCTGAGGGTGGGTGGGCAGTTGGGAGACAGGCCCCAGCTGGAGACTGAACAAGACAGATCTGGGCCCTGCCACCAGGGCACTAAGTTGTGAGGAGTGGGATGAGGAATGTTTAAGAATCAGGCAAAGGGACTTTCTTGGTGGTCCAGTGACTGGGACTCCGAGCTCGCAATGCAGGGGACCCAGGTTTGATCCCTGGTCAGGGAACTAAAGACCCTGCATGCCTCCACTAAGACCCAGCACACTCAAATTAAAAAAAGAAAAGAATTCCACAAACACATCTGTGATGACGAAGCCTTGAGCAGGAAGGAGAGCGGGAGCCTGAGAGATGCCTCCCAATGGGGTCCAGCCTGGTTTTGATATGCTCTCCTGGAGGAGGGGATGTTTGCGTGCCTTCGGGCTTCCTGCCTGGTCCTGCTGGACTCCTACCAGAACCCTCTCCTCTAGCTCCTGACTTGGGCTGAGGCGGGGGGGCGCGGGGGGGGTGTCAGAAATGCTGCCGGGCTTGCCGTTCCTGTCGGCGCCGTCTCCCCACTGAACGTGGTTGGGATGGAGTCATGGGGCCTCGGAATTCCGGTGCCTAGGAGACCACGGGGAGAGGAAGTCACGTTTCCCATGGTCAGCAGAGAACGCACGACGGAAAACGCATAGCAGGGCCTGGTGAGAGAAGCCAGACTTGCACGTCCCACGGCGCCCCAAACCCCGCATAACTACCCTGCTTCCAGCGTACTGAACCCCAAACCCGGCCCACACGCCCCGCCCCCGGAACTTCACGCGCCCCGCCTTCCAGGCTCCTCCTTCCTCGCGCGCGCAGCGCTTATAACAGAGGGCGTCGCGCGGAGACACCAAGCCGAGGGCCAGTGGCTGTGTTTCGAGTCTTTCTTCTGGCTTCTGCATCGAAGTTAGTCCTCCGCCAGGGCCCTCGGGTCTCCAGCCCTCGCATCTCTACCCCAGAGTCTCTCTGGCGCCCCCTCAGTCCTGCCTCCCCGAATCTTAGCGTTCTGAAGCCTGGACCACCAGGAAGGATGCGCTGTGCGCCGACAGCCGGAGCAGCCCTGATGCTGTGCGCCGCCACCGCCGGGCTGCTGAGCGCGCAGGGCCGCCCGGAGCCTCCTGAGACGCCGCGCTTTGCCTCCTGGGACGAGGTGAACGTGCTGGCGCACGGGCTCCTGCAGCTCGGCCACGGGCTGCGCGAACACGTGGAGCGCACCCGCGGGCAGCTGGGCGAGCTGGAACGGCGTCTGGGCGCGTGCGGGGCCGCCTGCAAGGATCCTGAGGGGTCCGCCGCGCCTTCGCGCGCCCAGGCCAATCTGGTTACACCCGGCGGCGGCGACGCCTCCCCGGAAACCCTCCGCAGCTTGCAGGTACAAACGCTACTGCCCTGGAAGGGAGTGAACGGAAAGGGGCGCATCCCGAATACCCTGGTCTCTCTCTTTTGCCTGCGTACTCAGTCGTTCCGTGATATTTGGCTCTTCTGTGACCCCATGGGCTGTAACGAGCTTCTCTGGTGGCTCAGACGGTAAAGAATCTGCCCCAATGCAGAAGACCCTGGGTTCGATCCCTGGGTTGGGAAGATACCTTGGAGGAGGGCATGACAACCCACTCCGTTATTCTTGCCTGGAGAATTCCCATGGTCAGAGAAGCCTGGCAGGCTACAGTCCATGGGGTCGCAAAGAGTCGGACACGAGTGAGCGACTATGCACAGTACAGGACTGTAGCCTGCCAGGCTCCTCTGTTCTTGGGATTCTCCAGGCAAGAATACTGGAGTGGGTTGCCATTTCCTCCTCCAGGGGATCTTACCGATCTCCAGGGATCAAACCCGATTCTCCTGCATCTCCTGCATGGACAGGCGAATTCTCTACCACCTAGCCACCAGGGAAGCCTGGGCTCTTCTGCCCTGGCCTCAAAGGATGGAGAGTTGGAAACACGACCAGCGGATGAACGGAGAAGATGGTGGCAGAAGACCAGATCCTCACCAGACTTTTACACTCTCCCCAGACTCAGCTGGAGGCTCAGAACAGCAGGATCCAACAACTCTTCCAGAAGGTGGCCCAGCAGCAGCGGCACTTGGAGAAGCAGCACCTGAGAATCCAGAATCTACAGAGCCAGGTGCCAGTGCTCGCTCCAGATGGGGAGGGAGGTTCAAGGTGGACCCTGTGGGTCTGGCTGTGGAGCCAGGCAGGTTGAGCAGCCTGAGCCAGCCAGACCTGACATCCTTCTCTCGGTCCTGTCCCAGATGGATCACCTGGCTCCCAGGCACCTGGGCCATGAGATGGCCAAGCCCACCAGGAGGAGGAGGCTGCCCAAGATGGCCCAGCTTGCCGGCCCAGCTCACAATATCAGCCAGTTGCACAGTGAGTGTCCAACCTTTTGCTGGTCTCTAGCAAACTGCCCCCCCCACCCTCACTCCTCGACTTAACCATTCTTTCCCCTCTCCTTGTCGGGTCCACTTTACTGAGAAAGAGAGAGGCTCTGGCTGTGCATCCTCGTGGGAGGACAGGTCTCTGGTGAAGGGGTGACCAGGACATCCCCCTCTTAAGCCTTTATCCTTCCTCTCTGGGCTCCCCACCAACACTTCTTCCCGAAAAGTCAGTGGGATTTTCCCAAAGCCTCGAGAGCCACTAACTGGAGCAGGGGTTGGGAAAGCAGGTCCAAGAGGGGGTTGAACTGCAAGGGTGTGTGGAAGGGGTGGTATGGCTCAGGGACACCTTCCTGGGGGTTGGACCCTTCCAGGAGGGCGGGATGGTGGACAAAAGGGTGCCAGTTTGGGAGACTGGAGCCCCCCTTGGGTTAAAAAAGAACGGCTGCCCGGGAGGGGATGTTCTGATGTTTGGGGCCACCAGGTGTTTATTTTTGCTTTGTTTTTGCTGCATCACTTGACATGTGGGATCCTAGTTCCCTCACCAGGGGTTGAACTCATGCCCCGTGCATTGGAAGTGCAGAGTCTTAACCACAGGACAGCCAAGGAAGTCTTGTCCCTTATTTTAGAGTGTGGATCTGGGAAGGGAGACTAAGGCAGGGAACCCCCATCTCCCCGGCCAGTCACACCACTCATTCTTGTATCTCTTACAAGTCTGGGATCCTTGATCCACGCACCTTGCCTGGCTCTCACCCCTCTATTGACCTGGAAGTTGCTGATTGCCCCTTCTCACCCTGCCCCAACTCCTATAAGTTCTAGATCCTTTACTGTGTGTGCCCCAGAGCACCCAAGAACTCCAAACCAGCATGTCTGTAGGTGTCTGACCCTAGCTTCCAGCTCCCCAGTGTCTCTGTCCCACCCTGAGTTCACAGCTGCAGACCTGGCTGGCTTCCCCGTGGTCCTCCTACCCCATCCCCCGCACTGGCATCTGCGGCAGTCTACAGCCAACTGGGTGAAAGTTCGAATCCCCCTCTTCACACCCGCCCTCGGGCTGGCTGCTGGCTTCCAGCCCTCTGGTCTTGAGGGCTCTCCCACCTCTCGGTCCCACCACCTCCCCCAACAAGAAGGGGAAGGGTCCGCTACACTCTCCCAAACTGTAGCCCTGCCATGAGGGCCTTCTGGGAGGGTCTGGCAGGCAAAGGTCCCACCTCAGGAATGTGATGGGGGACCGGGGTCGTGTGTAGGTTGGGGGACTCCAGGCTTAGCCCTGCCAAGCCGGAGAAAGGTCAGAGCTGAGGAGACAAAACAGCTGGTGCTAATGGAAGCCACATTGGTGGTTTGGCCGGCTGCCTGTTGCGATTGGAAGAGAGGAAAGTAGGTGAAAGGGGAGCTGTCTGAGGGGCCAGAAAATGTCACCAGTCACTCTGGGCCCGCCCCCACCCCCACAGCGCGAACATGTTCACCCCACAACCTGAGCCCTCCCTTCCCCCTTCAACATTTCCCCTACTTTTCCTGCTGGGGTGGGGGCCAGAGACTTCCCCAGTCTGCAGACATGCCCCAGCCATCCCTCAGTCCCTCCCTCCACTCTTCAATCCTTCCTTCTCCCTCTCAGATGCCCAGGACCCCAGGTGGGGCCCCTGTGGTGGCCTCCAAACCCTGTCCAGGCCTGATGCTCACCCGGCTGGAGGAAGCAGAGCCCCTTTCCTGTTTATCTTTGTTCTGGCCCTACCCCCGCTCTGGTCCAGCTCCTTCAATCATTCCTTCATGGCATCTTTGTTAAACATCTGCTGTGGGTTGGCATCAGCTGGTGCCAGATGGTGGGCAGAGAGCCATTCCTCATCCCTGACTTCAGGGACCTCATACAGTATGGGAAGTTGGGGAGAGATCACAGATGGCCCCAGTGTTGGGGAGTAGGAAGTCTTCCGGGGCCCTTAGCCTGATCTCAGGCTGTTGATGGCCAGAATCTTGGCCTTCTCGGCCCACTGAAGCCGAAGAAAAAAATACGGAGACAGAGTTGGAGGAAATAGAAAGGTGGCTTTAATTCTCAGCCAGCGAAGAGGGAAACACAGTAGGCTCATGCCTCAAAAACTGTGCCCCCCCCCCACCCCCATGATGAGTCTCGGGCCTTATATAAGGCAAAGGCACATAGTCAGGAGTCGGTGATGAGGAATGAAGGTGATAGGATCTTGATTTCTTCCTCTTGCATTGTTTCTAAGACAGTCATAGACTGGTGTTAGTAACTCAGTAATTGAGTCTGGCTGTTTGGTGGTTCTGTGGTCTTCTTTCCAATGTGTAACTACAAAGGTAAGGGTGTTGTATGGGTAAACCCCAGAAAGGCAGAAGAGCAAGCTTTGTTACAGACATGCAGTTAGGAGCAGTTAAAGTAAGAAAAAGGAAACAACTAGGAATGTTCAGGCCTGATCACTGTTCTCTTTATCTTTGTTCTCAGGAAAGGGAAAGAAAAAAACTCATTCCTCTTTTTCCCCTTTTTATTGCAACGGGATGTGGGGGGAGAGGGGAGGGATGGGTGTCAGAGATGTCATCCCTTCCAGAAGCTGGGACTTTTACTATGAGGCAGAGAACTGCATGAGGGAAGAAGTCCCAAGCAGAACACTAGCATGTTCAAAGTCCCCGTGGCCAGAGTGTGTGCGCTACCAGGAAGGCCGCGTGGCCAGAGGATGGGCGTTCAGGGTGGGGGGAGGGGGAATGGGTCTGGCTGGTCCTGAGGAGTCAGGGACAACTTTAGGCAAGTGGAAGGGGGCACGATGAGCTGAGGAGTGCGCCCCTCCTGCCCCTGTCACCCACTGCCTAGCCCCCAGACATGCCTGTTTCCTAAGATGCCCCTAGGACGGCTCTCCGTTTCAGTCGCCCCCCATCTTTGTCTGTCCTTCAGGACTGCCCAGGGACTGCCAGGAGCTGTTTGAAGATGGAGAGAGGGAAAGTGGATTGTTCCAGATCCAGCCCCAGGGATCCCCGCCTTTCATGGTTAACTGCAAGATGACCTCAGGTAGGGCTGGACTGGCCCCCAAGTACCCCAAGTGTCACAGGCCTGGTTGTCTTTCCGTCGAGCGCAGCCACTTCTTCCCCACTTCCTCCTTCTCTGCTGGGTCCCGGAGCAAAGGTCCAGGCAGAACGCCTGCCAGCTCACCTTCCGCCTTTGCTGGTCTTCCTCCCATCCTGCTGGGGTGGGTGAAAGGAACTGCGCCCCCTGGGTTTAGAGGTGCTTAGGAGTTTAGGGAGCCACATAGGGGAGGCAGGATCCCTCATCAGAAGACTCCTCCTGGTGATCTCGCACTTTTTCTGGGCAGATGGAGGCTGGACCGTAATTCAGAGGCGTCAGGATGGCTCCGTGGACTTTGACCAGCCCTGGGAAGCCTACAAAGATGGCTTTGGAGACCCCCAAGGTAGGTGTTTCCTGCAGGCCAGAGGCATGGGGGGAGGAGGGGACTACAGATCTGGGGGTCCTCTTCAGGGATTGGCCTCTCCCGTGGCAGGTGAGTTCTGGCTGGGCCTGGAGAAGGTGCATCGCATCCTCGGGGACCGTGGCAGCCGCCTGGCTGTGCAGCTGCAGGACTGGGAGGGCAATGCCGAGTCCTTGCAGTTCCCCGTCCACCTGGGGGGTGAAGACACCGCCTACAGCCTGCAGCTCACGCCGCCGGTGGCCAGCAAACTGGGTGCCACCACCTTCTCGCCCAGTGGCCTCTCCCTGCCATTCTCCACTTGGGACCAGGACCACGACCTCCGCAGAGACAAGAACTGTGCCAGGAGCCTCTCTGGTAAGCAAGCTCTGTCCTTCCCCATCTTGCCCTTCTCCACACAGCTTTTCTGCATCCCTGCCCCGCCTTCAACCCTATCTGTTTCTGCGCCACTGTTGTTTTGGCTGCGCCGGGTCTTAGTTGAGGTATATGGGACCTAGTTTCCTGACCAGAAATCAAACCTATGCCCCCTGCATTGGGAGCACAGTCTTAACCACTGGACCACCAGGGAAGTCCTTATATCCATGCCCCCCTTCTCCTTAATTGCTGTGGACCCTTAGGCAATTGACAATACCATCCCCCACCCCGCTTCATTTTCCCCATCTTTAAAATGAGTATAGAGACTTCCCTGGTGATCCAGTGGTTGAGGATCTGAGCTTCCACTGTAGGGTACATGGGTTCAATCCTTGGTCAGGGAACTAGGATCCTGCATGGTGAGGCCAGAAAAAAAGAAGGGGTATAACCACCCTGCCCACATCACAGGATTGCTATGAAAATATTAATACAGTGAGATGACTTTGCCAAAGGCTAGCCACCAAGACAAATTGAAGGCAGAGCCCACACCCTGTGAAGTGAAACAGATGAAACTGCCTTGTGATGGGTCAAAGAAGGATGGTTGTTTGTTGTTTAGTCACTGAGTCGTGTCCGACTCTTTGTGACCCCGAGGACTGTAGCCCGCCAGGCTCCTCTGTCCATGGGATTTCCCAGGCAGGAACAGTGGAATGTGTTGCCATTTCCTTCTTGGAAAGAAGGATGGAATAGTGATTAATTTCACATGGTTCAATGTGATACAAACTAGTGAAACACATGACAGTCATAGAAAGGCTTTAATAAATGTTCACCACGTGGCAAGTGTGCAGAAGTAACTCACCAGGGGCACGGATGTAAAAGCTGCAGTTACCAGGATGGGGTGGGGAGGTGCCCCAAGCCCCTGAGGTGCCTTTGTCACAAGCTGAGGTTCCTCAGAACACAGTCTGACAATCACTGCCAAAGTTCTCTCATCTAAAGTGGGTGATGGCCAACACCCAGTCCCTTCCCCACCTCGGCCCCACTGGAGACCCCAGGACCCACGGGCTTGACCGTGTCCCCTTTTCTCTGACCCCGGCAGGTGGCTGGTGGTTTGGCACCTGCAGTCACTCCAACCTGAACGGCCAGTATTTCCACTCCATCCCGCGGCAGCGGCAGCAGCGTAAGAAGGGCATCTTCTGGAAGACCTGGCGGGGCCGCTACTACCCCCTGCAGGCCACCACCATCCTGGTACAGCCCACAGTGGCCCAGGCGGCCTCCTAGCCTCCTCTCTGGGGCCTTGTCTCAGGTCCCTGGAGGACATGACTGTGGTCCACGTGCGGCCACCCCCTGCCTGGGCAGGGGCTCTGGGCAAGGGCTGTCTGGAGCCTCGAGGACAGAGAAGATGCCCATGACTGGAGAAGTCCCCTTGATGAGTAGGGGAGGCTGCAAGAAATGCCCTCTGAGGAGAACAGGGCTGTAGGATGCCGGGCACAGACCCCAAAAACGTGGGAGGAGGGGCATTGAAGCCTGCTCCTCACCCACCCAAGGAGCAGGGGATGCAGAGGGGACCCCTCGGGGGTAGGGCAGCCAGGCCGGCCCTCGATGGCGGGCGGATTCAGTCACATTGACTGGCTGGAGGACCAGGGCTTCCCGTAGGCCTGGGCACCCTTACCATATTGTGGTTCCTGGGTGCTGTGAGTCAGCTGGCACCAATGGCGTCGGGTGGAGCCCACAGAATTCTCGGAATAAAAGCAGCTTCAGAACATTTCGTTCTTTTATGTCCTCTGGTTTGTGTTTCAAAGTGGACAGTTTTCAGAGTCTGCATAAACAGGCTCACAGGGTGGAGGGTGAACACTCCAGGACTCTTGAGGACAATGCTACTTATCCCCACCATCTCCAACATCTGCTTTCAACTTCCTTCACTTACGGTTTCATGATAGACATCTCATGTTCATTTTCAGAGGTACAAAGCAAAACCCTCATTTGGTCCTTCTGGAAGCAGGTAATAGAGAAAGTTAGATGTTCTTCCTGACCATGCTTATGCACATGAATCTTGATAACCTTTTAATGTCTGGCCACATGAGAGAAATAGGGATGTGTGCTGCATATTTAATGTTGTTATTTTTTTTAGTGGTCCCATTTTTAAAAAAGCAAAACAAAGAAAAAGGAGATAAAAACAGCTAAAGTTTTAAAAGAAACAAAGTAGGGACTACCCTGGTGATCCAGTGGTTAAGACTCTGAGCTTCCACCGTAGCGGGTACAGGTTTGATCCATGGTCTGGAAATAAGATCATACATGCCTGTGGCATGGGCAAAAAAAAAAGAAAAAAAAATATATATATGTATATATATATATATATATATATATATATATATATATAAGAAACAAAGTAAAAAAGTTTATTTAGGAATGTACTTTATTGAACTGATATGTCCAAAATATTGCAGTTTAAACATGTGGTCAATTATAAAAGTTACTGAGATACTTGACAAGGCTTCTTTTACTGAGTCTTTGAATCTGGGGTAGATTTCACATTTACAGCACATTTCCATTTGGACTGACCATATTTAAGGGCTTAGCAGCCACAGTGGCCAATGGCCACCATCTTGCACAACCCAGCTCTACTGTTACTTTTTTTTTTTGCCTTGCCTTGCAACGTGCAGGATCTTAGTTCTCCTACCAAGGATTGAACCCAAGACCTCAGCAGTGAGAGCTCAGATAACCACTGAACTGCCAGGAAATTCCCTCTACTCTGTTACATTAATGCAGAGTTTTATGTAAATTCTTCCCACTTTTGGCTATGTCTGCAACAGTTTTCCTTTAAATTAGCTTTAAAATATATACATATAGGGGGGTGAGAAGGGGTGAATAAAAAGAAAATATATGTGTGTGTGTATGTAGTATATGTATATGTATATATGTATATATATATGGGCTTCACAGGTGGCACTAGAGGTAAAGAACACACCTTCCAATGCAGGAGACATAAGAGACACAGGTTGTTTGATCCCTGGGTCAGGAAAATCCCCTGGAGGATAGCATGGCAACCCACTCCAGTATTCTTGCCTAGAGAATCCCCATGGATAGAGAAGCCTGTCGGGCTACAGTCCATGCAATCACAAAAGAGGCAGACATGACTGAAGTGACTTAGCACGTGCACGCGCACATACACACACACACACACACACACGTAAATTCAACTAATATTTCTTAAGCACCTAGTAAAGGCCAAGCCCTGTCCCAAGTGTTTGGGACACTCTAGTCAACAGAAAGATCCCCATCTGGGGACTTCCCTGGCAGTCCAGTGGCTAAGACTCCACGCTCCCAATGCAAGGGACACAGATTCCACCCCGGTCAGGGAGCTAGATCTCACATGCCACAACAAAAGACCCCATATGTCACAGCAAAGATCAGAGATCCCCATTGCCGCAACTAAGACCTGGCTCAGCCAAATGAATAAAAATAAATAAAATTTTAAAAGATTTGTCTCAGCACCATGCATGTATTCCCATTACAGATAAGGTAAGTATTCCAAATGGAGACACTTATAATTGATGGTCCAAACAGAGACACTGTTGAGACTGAAAGGGGGGTGTGTTGTTAATAATTAAGCCAGACGACACACTCCCAGGCATACAGAAACTAATTGACCCGGTTTTTAAAAAAGTAGAGGCATATCTCTACAATATGTGGAAAACTCATATCACTTGCTATAAATAGGTCAGGAAAACTAAACTCAGTGAAAAAGCAATGCCAATGCTTTCAAATTCCAGTTAAAGGGATTCTGTGCTTTCACTGCCGAGGGTGCAGATTAAATTTCTGGTTTCGGGGAACTAAGATCCCAAAAGCCTCATGGATCAGCCAAAATTAAATAAATAGACTCTGAGCTCTCAGTATTCTGGGCTCAGGTTCAATCCCTGGTCGGGGCACTAGATCCCACATGCCACAACTAAAGATGCCGCAATGAAGATTGAAGATCACTCCTGCCGCAACTAAGACCTGGCACAACCAAATAAATAAAAACAAATATTTTAAAATTTCTGAAAAATATGTCTCTATATAATTGAATATATATTATATACATATGAATCACTCTACTATACACATGAAATTAACACAACATTGTAAATCAACTATACTTCAATAAAGAATTAACTTAAAAAAAGAACTGAAAAAAAAAAAGGTACGACTTTCTCAGAATGTGTGTGCACGTGCTAAGCTGCTTCAGTTCATGTCTGACTCTCTGCGACCTCATGGACCCCACTAGGCTATTCTGTCCATGAGATTCATTCACCAGGCAAGAGACTGGAGTGGGTTGCCATTTCATCCTCCAGGGTATCTTCCCGACCCATGAACCAAACCTGGGTTCTATAACCAAACCAAAACCTATGCCTCTTGCATCTCCTGCATGGGTAGACAGGTTCTTTACCACTAGTGCCACCTGGGAAGCCCCATATAAACACTACTAAACATAAAATAGGTAACTAACAAGGGCCTATTGTAGACTACAGGGAACTATATTCAATATTTTGCAATAGCCTATAATGGAAAATAATCGAGCTATATATATTTATGTGAATATATATTCATATATATTTATATGAATCACTTTGTTATATACCTGAAAGTAACAGAACATTGTAAATCAAGTGAAAGTGAAAGTGTCAGTTGGTTCAATAGTGTCTGACTCTGCAACACCTTGGATTGTAGCCCATCAGTCTCCTCTGTCCATAGGGATTTCCCAGGCAAGAATACTGGAGTGGATTGCCATTTCTTTCCCCAGGGGATCTTCTCAACCCAGGGATCAAACCCAAGTCTCCAGCATTGCAGGCAGATTCTTTACCATCTGAGCCACCAGGGAATCCCACTGTAAATCAACTATACTTCAATTTGGAAAGAACGGAAGAAAGAAAGACTGTCTGACTCCTATGCAAAGAACAGACTGTGTGAGGTGAGCACAGAGCAGGGAATTTGAGGAGTAGGAAACTACACAGGGCCAAGGAGTGACGACAGGGCTGGCATAGGGGCAGCGGCAAAGGAAAGGGTGACAAATGGTCACAGATTTAGGAGGGAGGAGGGACAGAGTAAGGCAATTGAGGGATGGAATAGGAGAGAGGGACAGGGCAACAAAGGATGAGAAAAAGAGAGGAGTCCACAACCTCTGGCTTTGATGATGGGAGTGGGGGAGTTAAGTCACAGGAGGAGGAGAGAATATGGGAAAAGAGGTCAAATTTGTGTTTCAGATGCCTGGTAAACATCCCAAGGATGAGGTCCAGGAGACAATTATAATAATTACTATAATTATCACATGAGCTCTATGCTTACACTGGTGCCTGCATGCTCAGTTGTGTCTGACTCATTGCAACCCCATGGACTGTAGCCTGCCCACCAGGCTCCTCTGTCTATAGAATTTTCCAGGCAAGAATACTGGATCAGGTTGCCATTTCCTCCTCCAGGGATCTTCCTGGCCCAGGGATCAAACCTGAGTCTCCTGCATTGTAGGCAAATTCTTTACCACTGTGCCACATGGGAAGCTCCTATACTTACACTGTCATTAATCAAACATTTGTTGTGCACTAGCTGTGACAAAGCAGTGATGGCCACAGACACAGTCCCTGCCCTCACAGAGTTGATGCTCTGTTGGTGGGGGACAGAAACGAAATATGTTAATAGATTTGTGAAAATTAAAAACAGGAAGCCTCGACTAAAATTGGCATCAGAGGGACTTCCCTGGTGGTCCAGTGGTTAAGACCCCACACTCCCAATGCAGGGGGCCCAGGTTTGATCCCTGGTCAGGAAACTAGATTCCTTATGCTGCAACTAAGAGCCTCCATGACTCAACTAAAAGATCCTGCATGCAGCAACTTAAGACCCAGCAGAGGCAAATTAAAAAAAAAAAAAATGGAGTTAAAAAGGCTTGCAGAGGGAGCTCTTATGATCTGCCACTTATCCCAAACAGGAAGACATCAGTTACAGATCCCAACCAGAAGAGACACTCCCAAACAGAAACTGCTACTACTTTACTAAAGTGGGAGAAAAGAAGACTTTCTTCCTGCCTAGCCAATGGAAACACCACAATTCAGCCAATCAAAAGCTGGCCTCACCTGAAGGCTTTCATTTTTCTGTTGTGCAAGACTTCTTTGTTCCACCCTCTTTTCTATAAAAGTCTTCCATTTTGTACAATCTTAAAGGAAATCAACCCTAATATTCATTGGAAGGACTGATGCTGAAGCTGAAGCTCCAATACTTCGGCCACCTGATTCGAAGAGTCAGCTCACTGAAACAGACATTGATGCGGGGAAGGATTGAAGGAGGAAGGGGCTGACAGAGGATGCAATGGCTGGATGGCATCACTGACTCAATGAACATGATTTTGAGCAAACTCTGGGAGATGGTGAAGGACAGGGAAGCCTGGGATGCTGCAGCCCATGGGGTCGCAAAGAGTCGGACAGAACTGAGTTACTGAACAACAACTGGGAGTTATCTCTGCTTGACAGATGAGATGCTGCTTGACTCATGAATCTTTTAATTAGCGCAATAAGATCTTCACATTTACTCAGTTGAATTTTATTAACAGGATCGAGAGGGAAATACACACTTTAATGTCAAGGGAAGATAAATAAATCCTCCTTACGGGGGAGGAGATGTGGAATAAAGCAGGATAAAGAGACAGAGAAGGGGAGAGTGTCTGACACCCCAGATATTGCTGTTCAGTCGCTCAGTCGTGTCCAACTCTTTGTGACCCCATGGACTGTAGCCCACTAGGCTCCTCTGTTCATGGGATTCTTCAGGCAAGAATACTAGAGTGGGTTGCCATTTCTTTCTCCAGAATCAAACTTGCGTCTCCTGCTTGGCAGAGGGATTCCGACATCAGTAAGGATTTATAAATATTTGTTAAACAAAGACCCAATGACTGACGGTGGGTGGTAGATTAAGTATCTGATTAGGTCAATGATCTAGTTATACTCCAAAATTCCCTAAGATTTCTTCCCTGCTATACAGAGTGAGGAAACTGAGGCCAATGTAGGGATGGAAACTACAACCCAGAAAGAAGGGCACCTCAAAGCAGAAAAGGTCCACATGCAGATGCCCGCCAGGAGCTGTCCTTTACTGGGGCAGCGAGAGTGGGAGTGGGCATACCGCAGAGCAGAGCGCATTGACCTATGACGTCATTTGGACGTTAAATAGCGTAACACTACCTGGACGTAGCCCCATTTCCCTTCCCGGACAGGTCCTTTGGTGGCCCGGTGCTATCTGAATCAAGCCTCTCATTGGCTACTCGCCCCGTCAATCCGTTCCATTCTTCCAGTCTTCCGCCCCGCCTTCCAGAGCTCGCTTCTGATAGGCTAGTCGGGCTGTCACTTCGGAAAGGTCCGCATTCCTTCCGCCTTTCTCCAGGAGACCGAGGGCGAAGAAGGTGGATCTCCGGCGGCGCCCACCCCGGAGGCTCTGCTTCCGTCTCTTATTGGCTGCCCTGGGTGCCGCTCGCTACACCACCTACCGTTGATTGGCCATTCGGCCGCCGCTCTGCGCGGCGCCGGCTCCGCCCCCGTCGGGTGTTTGTGGTGGGGCTGCGGAGTCGCCGATCCCGCCGGAAGCGCCAGGACAATGGGGACCCGGGACGACGAGTACGACTACCTATTCAAAGGTGCGATCGGTGGGGCACAGACGGGCAAGCGGGAGGCGGCAAGCAGGAGCCGAGGCTGCGCTTCAAGCCTCTGGGCCTAGGCCGGAGCCCGAAGCTTGGGGCCCGGCAGGCCAGGCAGCCGGGAAGGCCAGTGTAGGCCTGTCTTGGTCAAGTTCGGGCCAGGGTGCGCGGCCATGCGAGGCCGGCTGCCCAGAGAGGCTTGAGGGCCCAGGATGCGCCGAGGCGGGGCCAGGGCCCAGAGGGGGTGGGGCCCCGGGCAGTGGGAGAGGCCGTTAGGGGCGGGGCCTTCAGAGGGGCGGGGCCGCCCCAGCATTTGGCGGGCCGGGCTGGGTGGAAAGCACCCTTCGTGATGGGGGCGGGGTCACTAGAGGCGGTGCTCAGATGTGGTGGGCGTGTCCAAGGAATGGGCTGGGCGAATGGGGGCGGTGCTCTCACCGAGTGGGAGGGGCCTGTTTTGATTGGTAGCAGTGCATCTGTAGGGTGCCGGGGAAGGTAGAGGCGAACAACGGGGGTCAAGGTGTGGGGGGATTGCCAGTGGACCCTGGTTTGGGAAGTGGAGTCGGAAATGCGTTGAGGGGCATCTGGAATGAGAGTGTCAGGGACTGTGTATGCTAAACCCAGACCTGATGGTTAACTCTTAGAACTGTTAGGAGCGCTATCCAAGTACCTGCACTTTTCTAAGCACTTTACACACGTGAATTCATTGAAGCCCTCGCCACAACCCTGTGAGGTCGGTATTGTATTATCCAGCCTTTCTCTTTACGAGCCTGGAAACAGGCACAGTTTACTTGCTGGAGCAGGGTTTGAACCCAGACCACTTAAGCAGTTGGGGTTGTCAGATCTGAGTGGGGTTGTCAGACCTCCTCCTCCAACCTACCGAAGGATCTTTCTTGGCGGGAACAGAGAGCTCAAGGAGCCTCAAGTAAGATGTGGGCAGGTCAGGCAGCCATTGCTGGGTTGGCTTAGGGGTCACTGACTTTCCAGAGACTTCTGTGCCAACCTAGGCTTTGGCCAGGTCCTGTACCACTAAGCTGTGCTCCCCAGCTGAGATTGGCCACCCTTGAGAGCTAACTTCAGGCCCACTCGGGACACCCTTGCCATGCTACCTCCTATGCCAGCCTTTGGCATCTTTGCCTCGTTGGGGGAGCTTGGCCATGGCTGGGAGTGTAGTGTGTCCATAACTATGTGTCTGTGGTATCGTCCCCGGTTGAGTTTGGGGTTCTGGGGACCTTAGGGATGTAGAAAGTGGGATCTCCACATGGTGAACGGTTTCTGGGCAGAGGGAGTCCCTGTGCCACTCTGTCACACAGCATTGTGGGCTCCAGGAGTTGCTTGCAAGCTCATAGGTTGCCAGCAAACTCAGGGTGCCAGCAGGTGAGGCTCTGTGGTCGGCAGGCATCCACCTCAGGTGCCGACTGAGCCCTGGGGGGGGTCTCACTTTAGAAGCGGAGAATGGACACTGTCAGGACTTTGAGGGTGGGTGACAGGTGGCCTGGATGCCAGTCCTGCAGCAGTTGGTGCCTATGTCTGCCCAGCCTACCCCAGTGGGCTGCTCCCCATGTGCTGACTGGCCCCCACCTGCATGTGTTACTGCCGGGGCAGGGGGCGTTCCTCCCAGGGTCTCTCTTCCTTTTTAAATGTTTATTTATTTGGCTGCATTAGTTGCAGCATGTGGGATCTAGTTCCCTGACCAAGGATCGAACCCTGTCCCCCTTGCATTGGGAGCATGGAGTCTTAGCCACTGGACCACCAGGGAAATTCCCCCTCCCCGTTTCTGTGGTCCTTCCCCACTTGTTAGTTGCAGGGCTGGTTTAGGGGTCACTGAGTTTCCCCTTCTGTGCCAGCCTATGCTTTGGCCAGGTCCTGTGCTCTGAGCTCGGCTCCCCGGCTGACATTGACCACCCTTGAGAGCTAACTCCAGGCCCACTCGGAACACAGCCGTTTGCTGTTGTAAATAATCCAGCTCCAAGTGTTTGCACGAGTCATCTTTTGTCCTTTGGTTTATTTCCTTGAAGTCTGTTCCCAGAAGTACAGTTACTGGGTCAGGGGCACTGGAACTGGGCTGTGTGCTTCCCAGGACCCATCTCCTGAGTCCTCTTTCTGGAAATACTTCAGGGACAATTGGCCTCAGGGAGCAGTGCCCACCTGCCCCACTGCCCTCTCCCCCTGTGCTCCAGCAGGTGCCCTGCTGACCTGGAGCTGGGTCAGAAGTGACAGTCTACCCCACAAGGTCAGCGGTTCCCAGTCTGGTCATCTGAGACCTCACCTTCACACTTAATGCCTTGTCAGAGGACCCCTCTATTATTTTTTTGGCCCACTATTATTTATTTTTGGCTGTGCTAGGTCTTTGTTGCTGTGTGGCCTTTTCTCTCATTGCGGCAAGCAGGGGCTACTTTCTATGCAGTGGTGTGGGCTTCTCATTGCTATGGCTTTTGTTGCAGAGCATAGACTCTAGGGTATCCATGCTTCAGTAGTTTCGGCTCCCAGGCTCAATAATTGTGGCACACAGGCTTAGCTGCCCTGTGGCATGAGGGACCCTCCCAGACCAGGGATCGAACCTGTGTCTCCTGCATTGGCAGGCGATTCTTTACCACTGAGCCGCCAGGGAAGGAACCCCCCCCCATTAACTTTTAATATTTGTCTTTAAATCCACTCAGTTAAATAGGAAAAGGAAATTCTGACTCTGGGAAATAAAGAAGGAAGGAAGACAGCAGGCAGGCGAGCTGCCACCATCGCATCACTGGCCATAAATATGGCGAGTAGACAGAAACATGAATACGCTGCCCCCCACAGGCCCTCCTGCAACCCCATGGCCTGCAGAGGGTCAGGCCTGGGCAGTAGAGAGGTGTCCAGGACACAGCTGTGTCAGAAGGGTTGACAAGGATCCACTTTCTCACCACACAGCTCCCCGGCCCTGCCGCCTGGTGGGGGGAGCCCTTCAGGAGTGGAGGGGTTTGTGATCCTCCCATCCCCCATCCTGTGCCCAGCCTCCCCCAGGCTTCAGTCACCTTTCCCTGGCCCTGGCCTGGGCATGGAGGGGCCACACCGCTCACTCAGGACACTGGCTGCCCTCTGCGCACCCCTCCCAGCACCAATGTGGTTTTTTGGCAACCACATCACAGGTTGGCTCCCCTGACCTCCCGGTCAAGGCCAACAGATCCCCCTGGGGGTTTTCACACGTGCTTCTTTTCCTCTGGGCTCATCCCTCCCATCCCCAGAAGTGAGTTTGTTTATTTGTATCTAACTATAGATCCTCACTTTTATCCTGCTAACATTTTATCCTTTTCAGCCAAGGGCCAGTTTCCCCAGCCTGCCGGTCAATCCCCTCGGGGTGCCCCTGACGTTTTCTCTGATGGACCAGGCTATGAGGTCCACAGTGGGAGCATCTGTGACCCTTGATCAACCTGGAGTCGGGGGGGGGGGGGCAGCGCCCCTGGCCTTAGTGTCAGAGGCTGGACTCTAGATGGGCTGCACTGTCCTAGGGCAGGGCAGGGCAGGGGACCAAGGGTTTCCAAGAGGTGCCAGCTCTTTGTTTTTGCCAGTGGGGCTTGCCTGCTTGGCCAGCCAAGTGGTGTGCCCCGGGGGAACCGTATCCCGGCCATGATGCCACCAACTTCTGGGGAAATGCTTGGGGCCATGTCCTCAAGGGCTCTTTCTTTCCCTGAGACAACAGATGACTTGTACTTTGGACAATGCCATCCTCATTCCACAGCCTGTACACAGGACTGGCCTGGCCACTGCCCCACCAGCCAGTTCTGCACTGGGCACTGCGTGCCAGGGACCTAGGGGGCAGCCCTGCCTTCCAGCCATTTGTCTGGGCTGTGGCTGGTGGCCCTTGTATGGCTCTGGCCTCCACTGTTCTCACTGGGTGACCTTGGGCCAGGGGACTTGGTCACTCTGGGTTAAGTGTCCCCAACTGTACGTGATCATGTGAGCATCTGTCCCTGGGGTGGCCCTGCAAACTCCATAACAAAGCCCTTAGGGCTGGGCCTGGCCTGCGGGGCTCAAGAGATTGTTGGCTGGGCCAGAGCAGACCCCATGTGGCAAATGGAACCCCCCAGGCTGGACAGATGGACAGGGCTGGGGAGACAGTGAGAGGGTAGGGGGAATACAGGGCCAGGCCCAAAGGGACCCTCTTCCTCCTCATTTCTTGTTCTGTTTCTGAGGACATGTGCAAACCTTCCTAGCTTTGGCTAGATTCATGCCACCACCATGGGAAGGAGGTCAGGGGTTTGGGGTGTGGACAGTGGGCCCACAGTCAGTCCAGTCATGGCCCCACTGGCCTGGCTGCGAGTCCTTGGCCCTCAGGCCCATGTTCACTGACCTCTTTCCACCATTCTCTGAAGTCAACTTGGCATTCTTGTGTCTGGTGCTCACTGTGTCAGGAGAGAACACTGGCATTGTCATCAGTGGCTTGGCCACGTGGTAGTTGGAGAGGCAAGGAGGTGCCTGAACCCAGGAGTTTTGAAGGATGAATAGGAATTTGCCCGCTACACTAGAGCGTCAGGGTACCCCAGATGGTGGGAGAGGAGGAGGCTAAACCCAGACCCCTGAGCTCAGCCCTGGGTTCACATGCTGCTGGACCACTCTTCAACTGGATGGCCCCACGCGAGTGGCTGACCCTGTCTGCACCTCAAAGTTTTTCATCTGTAAAATGGGTCATGTGATATATATGTGAGGGGATGGCACATCAAGAGCTTTCTCAGCACAGAACATTCTTCTTGTTCTTATTATTCTTGGCTCTAATGCGGCCAGTCCAGAGAGGGTACTGAGTCCTGGGGGCTGCCTGGCCTACCCCTCCTTACTTATAGCCCAAGGATAGTGACCTGGGCATCTCCCAGTGGGGTAGAGGTGGGTCTGGGAAGCTCCGCCAGCACCTTTGGCATCTGTTCATCCAATAGGTATTAATCAGGTGTGTCCTGTGCGCCGGCGCCACACCAAGTCTTGGGGATACAACCGGAAACCAGACTGTCCAAAATGGCTGCCCTCGAGGCAGAGTGACAAAAAAAAATCATTAAATGAAAGCTGGGGAGTGTGGTGGGGTGGAAGCTATGGAGGAAAGGCAGGGGAGGGGACTGGGGAGTGATGTTTTAAGAGAATGCCAGGGGTTGGCCTCCTTGAACAAGTGCCAGCTGAGGGGCCACACAGAGGAAATGAAAGCAGGAACCCGGTGGGTACCTGGGGAAGAACCTTCCAGGTAAAGGGTAGTGTCACGAGGAGGCCCATGTGTCTGAAACAGAGTGAGTGATGGGGAAAAAGAGGGGCGGTGAGGGCAGGGAGGGGATGGGGCAGGTCATGCAGGGCCCTGTGGGCTCTGGACTTTGGAGGCGGGAGCCCTATGAGGGAGTGGGGGGAACCCACTCCTCGTGCTCACAGGCGCCCTCTGGCGGCCTAGAGGAAAACAGCCTGTTCGTCGAAGCTGAGACTAAACATAGGAGCACCTGTCTGGGGTCGAGGAGCAGCAAAGCCGTAAGAAGCAGCAGGAATCTGGGCACACACACATAAAATTTCTCATCAAGGAAAAACTTTTCGCTGGGGCCTTGAGCAAACATGTCCGCAGCCCCTGGGGTGCCAGAGCCTAAGACCAACGCTTGGGCGTCCCTGTGGTTTCCAACTGGAGCATCTAGAAAGAGACGCTGTTTCTTCTGCACCGCACACACACTGTGCACATACCGACTCGAGTCCCTGGGACTGTGCGCAGCCCCTCCTGACCCCGCCACCCCAGAGCCTGGAGCCGCTGGGCCCCCAGAGGCAAGGCTTCCACAGGTGGGGACAGGAAGCATGGTAAAGGGAAGAGTAGAGAGAGACTCGTCCATTTTCTGCCCTGCTTTGCCTTCACGGCTTAGGCAGGCTCTTGTTCTGGCATGCCTGCAGGATGATCTGACCCCCGCCTCCCCTGCCAACCTGTCCTAGGGTACGAGATGTTGGCTGAGTTCTCATCCCAGGTATTCCCATGACCTCCTCTCTGAGGTGCTCCTGTTACAGTGTCTTCCTATAGAAAAGGCAGCCCAGAGAGGTTAAGTGACCTGCTGAAGGTCACCCAGTCCTGAGGCATTCTCAGGCATACCCTGACTTCCCAGGTCACCAGGGAAGTTTGGGGTTTGAGACTGTCAAGGTTTGCAACTCCCCAGGCTGCCTTCTGCCCAGTGCCTGGGTCCCATCTAGGGCAGCCCTGCTCTGAAGGACCCTATTCGTGTCGTACCTTGGGCAAGTGGCCCAGGACAGCACTGACTCTGCTCTGTCTGACTCTCTTATGGGTCTGCAGAGTTGCTGGGTGCCGCTGTGAAGCCCCTGTGGGTGGACGTGGGCGGCATGTGGGGGTCTCGGCTCTGGGGCACTGCCCGCTTCTGGCCCAGGGAACCTCACTCATGCCCCTCCCCACCCCTCCCCCCAGTGGTGCTCATCGGGGACTCGGGCGTGGGGAAGAGCAACCTGCTGTCCCGCTTCACCCGCAACGAGTTCAACCTGGAGAGCAAGAGCACCATCGGTGTGGAATTCGCCACCCGCAGCATCCAGGTGGACGGCAAGACCATCAAGGCACAGATCTGGGACACTGCTGGCCAGGAGCGCTACCGCGCCATCACCTCGGCGTGAGCAGTGGGGCTGGGGTTGAGGGGGATCGTAAACACAAGCCTGAGGGCAGGAGGCCCAGGGTGGAGGGACAAGATCCCTGGGAGCTGTGGGGCTGCTAGAAGGCTGGTGCCCAGTCTTGGCCATGCTGTGACCCCCAGGTGGGCACGCCCCACAGCCCCTCTGACCCCTGGGTCCTGTTGAGGTAGTGCTGTGTCTCTGCATGGTGCATGCAGTGTGAGGGCTGTCATTGTTGGTCTTGGCCTGGGCCACTCTCCTCTGCCTGCCTGCCTGTCTCCAGCCTGTCTGCTCAGCCCACCCAGCCCCCCATCAGTGCTCACACCATGTCCCACTTCATCCTGGCCTCCCGGTGGCCACCAAGCCATCATGACCCCCTCAGGCTGCCTCTTCCCTGACCCTACCAACTCCCATCAGCCACTTGCTGCCTCCTGGTTTCCTTTCACTGAGGCTGGGTCCCCTCCTCCGCTCCTTGATCTCTCGGACTGAATGCCTGTCCATCCGTCTCCTTGGTGCCCCGGACAGGACAGGCCACAGCAGGCATTAGAGCTTCTTCCCTTTCCCTGTGTAGTGGTCTTCTCCTTTTAGTGGCTGACCTCAGGAGTGTCTTCTGACCCCAGACTGCCAACTCCCTCCTCAGGCCTCCCCATTCCTGAGCTGAATCTAGGGAGTTGAGCTGGGGCCTCAGGACACACACCTCTCTCTTGAGGCCACGAAGGTCACCCCTCAGGCCAAGGAGCCGCTGTCCACGGAGCCTGGGAGGCCCCCTTGGGCAATGGCTCAGCTCACGCCTGGCCCCGCCCCTCCATCCTCACAGGTACTACCGTGGCGCAGTGGGCGCCCTGCTGGTATATGACATTGCCAAGCACCTGACGTACGAGAACGTGGAGCGCTGGCTGAAGGAGCTGCGGGACCACGCTGACAGCAACATCGTCATCATGCTGGTGGGCAACAAGAGTGACCTGCGCCACCTGCGGGCTGTGCCCACGGACGAGGCCCGCGCCTTTGCAGGTGAGTGCCTGCCAGAGGGCACTGGGGTGGCAGTGGGTGTGGCAAAGGGGTGGCCAGAGGAAGGCTGGGGGGTCACTCTGGGTCATCCGCTCTGGCTGGGGCCTCGGGGCCATGCTCCTGAGAGTGGGATTCTGAGGTGTCAGAGAAGCATCTGGAAGCAAGCAAGGCAGCTGGCCCACACCGGGTGCGTCTTCTGTGCCTGTGGCCGCAGGGCCAGCCTCCCCTCCCCGAGAGTAAGTATCCAGTCCTACCCCTTTGGCTGCCAACCTTCATTTCCTGGACCAGGTGAGTGGGCAGGCAGGGTCCCCAGGAGAGGGTAGGGGTGCCCCTGGTAGGGGTGTCCCCCACCCCACCCCCACCAGCTGACTCACCTGGGCTATATCCTCTCTTCCAGAAAAGAACAACTTGTCCTTTATTGAGACCTCAGCCCTGGATTCCACCAACGTGGAGGAAGCATTCAAGAACATCCTCACAGGTGGTCATAGGGCCCAGCTGGGGTTGCAGAGGGTGGGCATGGGCAGGGCCCCAGCCACCAGGGTCACATGCTCCAGAGCACAGCCCCCAAACCTTCCTTCATGAAAACCACTGATCAGTCTGGACATGGGGACAGACAGGGCCGCTCCACAGCATGAGGCTAGGTCCCACCGCGCTGTCACTCAGAACACAGGGACCCGTCTGCAAGTGGGCCTGGTTAGCTTCACTAGAGAACAGCCTGCAGGGTCAGTTGGGGAGGCATGTGGCCTCAGGGACTCAGAGCCCCCAGGCTTCTGGAAATTTCACCTTCGGAAAAGAAGGCCTCTGATCTTACAGAACCGAGTGGCCCTGGCTGGGAGGTACATCTGCAGACAGGTGTGGGTCCTTCTGTTCCCAGGTACACAGCTAGCCTTGGGAATTGGGGGGAACCTCCAGGAGCCCATTAGGGGGCACCCAGTGACTGAACTGAAGGGCACAGTGGGAGCCTTTGGGAGGGATTCCAACTCAGCATCCGGAGGGCTGCCTGGAAGAGGTGACAGAAGAGTACTGCGGCCTCACCCGGTGCTTCCCTCCCCCCACCCCGTAGAGATCTATCGCATTGTGTCACAGAAGCAGATTGCGGACCGCGCAGCGCACGACGAGTCCCCCGGAAACAACGTTGTGGACATCAGCGTGCCGCCCACCACCGACGGACAGAAACCCAACAAGCTGCAGTGCTGCCAGAACCTGTGACCGCCCCACGCCTGTTCCGAGCGTGCGTGCACGTCCCGGCCCTCCGCCCCCCTCACTGCCCCGCCCTCACCCTCCTGCCCCTCTATGACTGGCTCCCGCCCTCCCCTCAAGCTCCGCACGAAGAACCAGCCCAAGGAAAGCTACGAGCCCCTCGCTGCTGCACCTGCTCTCCTTGGGTTCCAGTGGGCCTCTCATCTCTGCGGGGCGGGGAGGGTGGTAGGAGGGAGGGCGCGGGCCAGAGGCCAGGAGGATGAGCAGCAGGCTCCTCCAGTTTTCCATGGCAGCCTCGGGGGAGCGATCGCCGCCCTCCCTCTCTGGCGGGTTCCCACCCAGAACCCCACTCCTGGCTGATTCAGCCGGACGAGCAAGGCGCCGGGGGCCGGGCAGGCGGACATTCTTGGCTCGCCCACGCACAGCCGCCACCGCGCACGCCTTCAACCTCTCCCGCGCGTGCGCGACTTAAGCTCCTGCCTGTAGATTTATGCTGGGAGAATACCCTTTCCCCACCTCCCCCTCCTTTTTGCACGCAGCGCGCTCTCCAGCCTTCACCCCATCCCGTGCCCCCCTTTCTGTCTTGTCTCCCCGTCTGGTCAGGAACCTGTTTGCAAGTGAAGCAATATCTCCGTGTTTTGTATATACAACCGCTCTTGTAGCCTTTGGTTTTTTGTTATTGTAGAGAAACACAGATTCTTTATACACTTTGTAAGATTTACGCCAAACCCTAGCTCTCGATCTCTTATTCTCCCTGTGGCCCCTGCACTGTTGCCCGGATGCCTCATTTCTCTCGCCCAGTTACTAAAATGTATAATTCGAACTTCCTGTACAGAAACCTGCCGCTGCGCCTTTGTCTTCTTTTTCTCTGCCAGGCGGTGCTCCTGAGCCGAGGTCTCACTGCAGGCGCCCTCTGCCATGGCTCAGACCCCACCCAGGACCAAGCGGAGCCCATGGTGGTCGTGGGGTGGGTGAGGGTGTGGTTGGGTGGACCCTCTTCCTGCCGCCCTGAGGCAGGGAGGGAGAGAGGAAAGGCCAGGGGGTGGGCAGTTAGACTCCCCGGCACTAGGACTGCCAGCCCTAAGACCTGAGGGTGTGAAGGGGTGGGCTGTGTCCACTGCTCCCCGTTCTCAGCCGCCAGGTTGGGGTTCACTGCTGACATTGTACCGCCCACCTGGCCTCGTCCTCAGCTGTTACCTTGCTTGATGTCAGCTCCCCCCCAGCTCACTCCATCCTAGACCAACCTTTGAGGAGTGCCCACTGGGGGGACACCCGTGATGGAGGGGTGGGGGGCACTGACCGTTCCTCTGGGTCTCCTCAGGACCCAGCTTCTCCCCTTGGCTCGTGTAGGCAGGACTGGCCTGAGGGTCACTTCTCACTGTGGAGGGGGCAGAGCAATGCCCCGCCCCACCCTGATCACATGAGTGTGTGTGTGTGTGTGTGTGTGTGTGTGTGTGTGTGTGTGTCCCCACCCCATCACCTGAATGCTGGCAGCTGTTCTAGAAGCTCCAGCCTCTGGCAGAAGCCACTTGTACCCTTGAGCCCTAGGAGAGCCACCAGAGTGGGGGTGAGGGAGTGGCACGTCCTCCAGGCTCTGGCTGCCCTGCCAGGAGGGATGGACAAACCCTGACACATCTCTCCTGGAGGAGCTCAGAGCCCAGAGCTGCAGGGGTGTTCTGACCAGGGAGGTGGAGTCAGGGTGTGTGGAGTCAGGGTGTGTGGTCCAGGGGGCCAAGGCCAGTGAGAGAACTGGGAGTGCTGTGGGACTGCACACTCCAGGGCTGAACACACAGCCCCTGATGGGCGCTGACTCCCCTGGCTTTGGACAGGGCAGGACGTGGAGAGGATGGATGGTGAAAAGAGGGCTCAGGAGAGCCAGGTAAAGTAATGAGGCACCGGAAGAGTGTCAGGCGGTCAGAAGATGAAATCTGGGAATTCCCTGGCAGTACAGTGGTTAGGATTCCTTGCCTCCACTGCAGGGGGGCACAGCTTCAGTCCCTAGTCATGGAATAAGATCCTGCATTGCGAGCAGCGTCTCCACCTTACCCCCCCCCAAAAAATCAAGTCTTTCTGGAGCCTCTGTGATTACCCAGGCCTGGGGCACATATCTGAGAACAGGAATACGTGTCCCTGTGCCCTTGGGGGGGTCATAGTCCTGCAGTGCTGTTTCGGTTACTCTTCAGTGATTTAGTAAGCACAGTGTTTTCTCTCTGTGCCAAGCACTGTTCTTAAGTCTTTCTTTCTTATGGTAAAATACACATAATTACCATAAAATACACATTCATAAATCATGCCATCTTAACAAAAAACCATCTTAGCCATTTAAGTATGTGATTCAGCAACATTAAGTACCATATTGTTGTCCAACCATCACCACCATCCATCTCCAGAACTCTTCAACCTACAAAACTCAAACTCCATCTCCACTAAACACTAACTCCTCATTCTCCCTCCTCTAGCCCCTAACAGCCACCATTCAACTTTCTGTCTCTGTGAAATTAACTCCTCTAGGGGCCTCCTACAAGTGGAATCCATATTTGTGACAGGCTCTTTTCACTGAGCATCACATCCTCAAGGCTCATCCACATTGTAGCAGATGTCAGACTCTCCTTCCCGTTTAAGGCTGAATAATATTCCATTGTATGGCTATTCCATTTCTTGTGCATCCATTCATCTGTGGGTGGGCACTTGGGTTGCTTCCATCTTTTGGCACTTGTGGATCATGCAGCTATGAACACAACGGTACAAATATCTGAGTTCCGGCTTTCATTTCTTTTGAATACATACCTAGAGAAGTTCGCTGGTGCTCGGATGGTAAAGAATCTGTCTGCAGTGTGGGAGACCTGGGTTGGGAAGATCCCCTGAAGAAGGAAATGGCTACCCACTCCAGAATTCTTGCCTGGAAAATCTCATTTACAGAGGAGCCTGGTGGGTACAGTCCATGAGGTTGCAAAGAATCAAACATGACTGAGTGACTGACACACACACACATACCTAGAAGTGTAATTGCTGAATCACATGGTAATTCTGTGTTTAATTTTTTGTGGAATTGTGTTAACCTAAATATACTGATATGTAAAATAACATGATACTACACACACAAAATAAGTCTTTTACATGTCATCATTTATATACTATTTACAACAGCCCTAGGAGGTAGGCATAACTTAATAGCCCTGGTTTAGAGATGGGGAACAGAAGTGAGTGACACCCCAAGGGTCCTACAGTTAGTAAGAAGTAAGCAGATTTCAACTTTGGAGCTGGGTTTGTAGCCACTAAGCTGTGGGGCTTTCCTCAATGTTCCGTGAGTGTCTACCATAAGCCAGAAAGCCCTAATAAATGGAGAAGATGCCCAGATAAAAGGCAGGGAAGAAGCATACCAAAATTTAAAAAAAAATTATGGACAAATTTAACACATAGAAGTGGACAGACTAGTTTAATGAATCCCCATCAGCCCATCACCCAACTTCAACCTATCTAATTTCACCCTAATCTCCTGTTTGCAGATCCCCAATAGCTATCAATATTTCTGTATATTTATCTAAAATGCAGGCTTTTAAAAATATCACCTCAATACTATCATCCCACCTAAAGAAATGAGCAGTAATTCCCTAATATCATCAAAGAGCTAGTGTTCACTTTTCCTGATTGCCTTGTAATTTATTAATGGTTTATTTGACTCACAGACCATTGGCTCCATCGATTGACGCTTCTCTTTGATCTCTTTTAATGTACACATTCTCCCCCTCTGATCCCTCTGTTTTCTTGCCTTTAAAATTTTTCTTTTCTTTTTTTTTTTTAATTTTTAAACTTTATGTATTTGTTTTGGCCTGCACTGGGTCCTTGTTGCTGTGCACAGAGTTTTCTCTAGTTGTAGTGATCAGGGGTTTCTCTTCTTGTGGAGCCCAGGCTCTAAGTGTGTGGGCCTCAGTAGCTGCAGCAGGCAGGCTCCGTAGTTGTGATGCATAGGCTTAGTTGCTCCATGGCACCTGGGGTCTTCCTGGACCAAGGATCAAACCTGTATCCTCTGCACTGGACCATGAGGGAAGTCCTTTTTAAAAATTTTATTGGAATACAGTTGATTTACAATATTGTGTTAGTTTTTGCTGTACAGTAAATGAACCACCTATACACATACACCATATATCCACCCATATATTCTTTTCCCGTATAGTTATTACAGAGTATTGAGTAGAGTTTCCTGTGCTATAAAGTAGGTTCTTATCTATTTTGTGTATAGTAGTGTGTGTATGTCAATCCCAATCTCCCAATTTATCCCCTCTTTTTTTCTGTTAAATAAATGGGTCATTTGTATTGTAGTTTCTTAGCCTGAATTTTGTTTATGGCATCCCTAGAGTGTCTTTCTTCTTGCCTTTTAAAAATTCTAGACAAAATTCTCATAACATAAAATTCTCCACTCAAGAACTGTTTCAAAAGGTACATTTGGTGGTTTTTAGGATATTCACAATGTTGTGCAACCTTCCCCACTATTTAATCCAGAAGTTTTCTACCATTCCAAAAAGAAACCCAGAACCCATTAAACAGTTACTCCCTCCTCCTATCTCCATCCCTCAGCCCTGGCAATCATTTATCTGCTTTCTGGCTCTATGGACACAAGGTAGCATTTGATGTGTCCCATTGTCCCCCAAATTTCCTGTAGATGAATGTTCAGTGGCAAGTGGTGTCCAGCTCTTTGTGACCCCATGGACTGCAACTTGCCAGGTTTCTCTGTCCTCCACCATCTCCTGGAGTTTGCTCACATTCATGTCCATTGGGTCAATGATGCTATCTAACCAGCTCATCCTCTTGCCCCCTTCTCCTCCTGCCTTCAGTCTTTCCCAGTGTCAGGGTCCTTTCCAATGAGTTGACTCTTCCCATCAGATAGCCAAAGTATCGGAGCTTCAGCTTCAGCATCAGTACTTCCAATGATGTAGATGAATAGTTCCATCTAGAGGTTGGTTGGATCTAGGAGTGGACACTTCGTAGGTGATATTGTGTACATAACCCAAGGAGGCAGGTAATGTCGGTGTGTTTCTCATTCGTGGTGGTAGCAGCTGCTGAGAAGCATCACCTAGATTCATGATCTGTTAAGACTTACAAAGTGAAAACTATTGTATATTTTCAAATCCTACCCTTCTTCATTTACTCTTTTTTCTTTTCTAAAAGTATTTCCTTTTTCATTTTTATTGTATTTATTTTTCTTATTGGATAAAAATTATTCTTATTGCTTTACAATGCTGTTTGTAAAGTTTCTTCTGTTCAACAATGAATAAACTATAAGTATACATATACCCCCTTCCTCTTCATTTACTTTTGAAATACACATGCAAGGAGAAATTTCCCTTCATCTATGTGCTTACCTGGAGGTACAGATGGTATGTGTGTGCTCACGCTAAGTTGCTTCAGTCATGTCTGACTCTTCGTGACCTTATGGACAGTAGCCTACCAGGCTCCTCTGTCCACGGAATTCTTCAGCAAGGATACTGGAGTGGTTTACCATTTCCTCCTCCAGGGCATCTTCCCAACCCAGGCATCAAAGGCAAGCAGGTTCTTTGCCACTAGTGCCACGTGGGAAGCCCCACAGATGGCATAAGCCAGTGTAAATCATTAATTCTCTATTTGCTTGTCAATTTTCAAGTTTCATAATTTTTAAGATTTTTGAGTTGGTTCCCAAGTAGCCTTCAAAAGTGACTGGTGTGTTGAGAGGAGGGATAAATTGGGAGGTTGCAGTTAACATATACACACTACTAGGCTTCCCTGGTGGCTCAGCTGGTAAAGAATCTGCCTGCAAAGCAGGAGACCTGGGTTCAGTCCCTGGGTTGGGAAGATCCCCTGGGGAAGGGAACAGCTACCCACTCCAGTATTCTGGCCTGGAGAATTCCATGGACTGTATAGTTCATGGAATTGGAAAGAGTCATACTCGACTGAGTGACATACACTTCACTCACTCCACTTCATATATAAAATAGATAAACAAAGGAGAATTTACTGTATAGCACGGGGAACTCTACTTAATATTTTGTAATAACCTATAAGGGAAAATAATATCAAAAAGAATTTATATATGTCTCTGTGTGCATACAACATTCTCTGCCTCCTGATACATGCACTGGGAACACCGTATCACTTCGGTGGTTTCTGTCCCTAATGTATGAGTCATGAGGAAATATTAGAGAAATGCAAATTGAGAGGATTTCTACAAAATAACTAGCTAGTAATCTTTGAAAATATCAAGATCATTGGATTCTGGACAGATATCACATCCGAGATATGTGCTTGAACCCTTGGTTTGTTCAGCGCTGCAAGCCATGATCGGTTCCCCCCGCCACAATCAGAGCTTTAAGGAAAAAGAACACAGTTCATGGAAGGAACAGACTGCCTCTTAAAAAAAAAAAAAAAAACTCTTCTCCCCACTTTTTTTTTTTTAAATTCCACTGGAGTATGTCCGTTTCTGTTTTCTCTTTTTTATTTCTGCTACCACAGACAGCAGTTCAAATCATTTTGAATACCAAGTAACATTGATGTTATCATTTTAAGAAAAAAAAATACCCATTAAAAAGTTTGGGAGAAATTCTGCAGCATGTAGCTCTGCAGTTAGGAGTATGTCTCAGCACTTTATCCACCTTTAGATTACACTCTTTATGTCATATGTACCACATATATCATTAAATAATTTTAAATTATGATCTGAGACATTCCAGTAATTTAATCTGTCTTTTTAAGTGTAACTGGAATTCTTTTAATTTATATCACTTTATCATATCAATGAGTTCAACACCTTGGGGAAAAATTGACAGTATGCTGTAAAAATCTGCTAGTATTAAAACAGAGCATAAATCAGCAGATATGGGAATGACATGACTGCAGTCTTTTGCATCAGTTATGAATCTTTCCTAAATCTCATAGCTGCTTATAACTCTAAAGCATACAAATTGGTGTGGAAGAATTTGTAAAAATGGAATTGCCTTAAACAGTTTGAAGTGACAGCAAGTTTTTTGGCACATCAGTGAACAGCTTCCTTTCTCGCATTATTTTAAACTAAAGAGGCAGGGTAATCTTCTCTCTTTCCTGGTAGTTCCAAAGTAATTCAGAATAGAGAAGTTTCCAAAGTATTTGCCCCTGGCATCTTAAGGACAACCCTCTGTGGTTGTTGGAGTTACCCACACACTGTGTCTTTAGATCTAAACTCTCCTATCTTATTAACTTTCAGGCTTATTGAATGGCTTCCTTTCAGGTTTGGTTAATTTCTCCCCTCAAATTCATGTCAATATATTCTCAATAAGCTGTATTCCCAGCGATCAATAAATGGACACATGTTTAAAAAAATATCAAGGTCATGAAAGACAAGGAAAGAATGAGGAATTGTTCCGGACTGCAGGAGACTGAATTACACAGTAAAATATAACAGGTGGTCCTAGAATGGAGTCTAGAGCTTTAAAGAACTTTATTGAAACTTTGAATGGGATTTGGGAACTACCTGGTGATACTGGATCAATATTAACTTTCTGATTTTGAAGATAATACTATAATTATGTAGAAGAATGTACTTAAGAAATAAGCTCTGGGACTTCCCTGGTGGTCCAGTGGTAAAGAGTCCACCTGTCAATGCAGGGGACATGAGTTCCATCCCTGGTCTGGGAAGATCCCACTCTCAAAGGGACAACTAAGCCTGTGCACCGCAACTGCTGCGTCGTGTGCTGCACCTATTGAAGTCCATGAGTCGAAAGCCTGTGCTCCACAACAAAAGAAGCCACTGCCATGAGAAGCTGGTACACAACTAGAGAATAGCTCCTGCCTGCTGCAGCCAGAGAAAGCTGCAGGCAGAGTACAGCAACAAAGACAGAGCATGGCCAAAAATAATTAATTTTAAAAAAGAAATAAACACTGAAGCATTAAGGGTTAATGAGACACCATATATCTATTTTATACTCAAAGGATTCAGAAACATTAATAATTGGGGAATCTGGGCAAAAGGTTTATGGGAGTTCTGTGCATTATTTCTGCAACTTTCTCGTCAATTTGACATTATTTTAAAACAAAAAAAAAATTAAAAACCTAAGTGCATGAAGTTGAACATTTGCTTCGTTTTGATCTGCAATCATTATCTTTATTGAGAATTGCTGCTGCTGCTAAGTCGCTTCAGTCGTGTCTGACTCTGTGTGACCCCACAGACAGCAGCCCACCAGGCTCCCCCATCCCTGGGATTCTCCAGGCAAGAACACTGGAGTGGGTTGCCATTTCTTTCTCCAATGCATGAAAGTGAAAAGTGAAAGTGAAGTTGCTCAGTCGTGTCCGACTCTTGCTGACCCCATGGACTGCAGCCTACCAGGCTCCTCCGTCCAGGGGATTTTCTAGGCAAGAGTTCTGGAGTGGGGTGCCATTGCCTTCTCCATTACTGAGGGTGAAATTGTCTAATTTGTGGCCAATGGAAGCTTCTAATTGGTTCCCACTGACATTATGTTAGTAGGTAATGTCTTTCATAACTCCCTTTCTGGTATTTTAAATACCAGATGTGCCATGTTCATCTGTGCATTTCCTGCCCCTGACTCAGTCTGGGTTTTTCATCATTCCTAGCCTCTTTCAAATGGAAATGGTACTTAGAGACCACTGTCTGGGTTTATGGGGGCTTCCCAAGTGGTTCAGTGATAAAAAAAAAACTGCCAATGCAGGAGACATGGGTTTGATCCCTGGTTCAGGAAGATCCCCTGGAGAAGGAAATGGCAATCCATTCCAGCATTCTCACCTGGAAAATTCCATGGACAGAGGAGCCTGGTGAGCTACAGTCCATGGAGTTGCAAAAGAGTCAGACACAACTGAGCATAACTGGGACTGTGGGGTGCTTGTTGCAGACTTTTCAGTGGACAGAGGCAACAAATGTTTGTTTTTTATAAAGACAAAATGTATCATGATACTCCCAATTCAAATTCAAGACCACAGGGTTTTTTTTTCTTTAACATGATCAATCTTACATCTGTGCCTCCTTCACCCCCTATGAAAAACCCAGTTCTTGACACTGACATAATCACTCCTTTGCTTTATCCTAGACTAAGCATGCAACAAGCTCAGAATAACAATTTTATCACCACCACTACTATATTGAGTATGGACAATCAAATTCTGGTGTTTTAAAGTCACTAGGAGTTCATCTTTGGGTTATTTTGTCACCAACTGTATATACAGGTTAATTCATTTTATTTCAGTTTTGTTTTGTAGATATCTTACATTTAAAATTTTGTTTTAAAATTATATAAAGTATCTACATGGTTGTAAAGTTGAATGTATAAAACAAGGTACAGTTTTAAAAGCCTAGCTTCTGGGACCTCCCTGGTGCTCCAGTGGTTAAGGCTCCATACTTCTAATGCAGGTCACAGGTTCAGATCCCTGGTGTGGAATCAGTCGGGCCAAAAGTTAAAAAAAATTTTTTAAAGTGTAGCTTCTATTTTGTCCTTTCTATTCTACTTCCCTTTATAGGTAACCTATATGATTTATAATTCCATTTTTGAAAAATATAAGCCAGTACAACACGAAAGAATTTGACTAAGGTAACTAAGCTGGATCTACATACTCAAAGGCAGGGGAAGAAAGAAGTATTAAATTATCCATCCCACCTCGGACACTTTGTATGTGACATTGTCAGTTCAATTGCTTCTTTAGGGAATTACTTTAGAACTTTCCAAATATTCCGTGATATGCCTCCCTCGCTCGCTACAATTTATTACCTTTGCAATTAATAATTACATTACTGGCTGTTTAACGTCTACCTCACTCCCTACACTGAGATCCGTGGGGGCAGCACTATTTGCCTTATTAAACATTGTGTCCACAGTGCCTAGCACAGTGCCTGGCTCATAATAAACCTTCTTATAGATGTTTATTACATCTAATCAATGAATTTGTTGTATATATGAATGAAAATGATGAATAAATGATGGCTTTAGGCTCTTCCACGGCCCCCTAACCTCTCTAGGTTTCTGTTTCCTCTCTGTGAAAGGTGATCAGATGGTTCATCCCGCCGCCAGAATTGATGAGACGCTTAAGGGAGGTGAGGAACACAAATCCCTCTGCTGGTGTCACGTTGAATTCTGTAACGGTTCAATTTATCAACTGGTCGTCTGCAGGTGGCGCCACCGGCCCCGTTCGTGTCCCGAATCGAGATAGGACGAGGTCGAGGGGGGGGCGGGACCGAGGTTGGGGCGGAGCCAGAACGCGTCAGGGGCGGAGTCAGCAGCTGCGGCGCCGCCAGGCCTGTGCGGCCCAGAACGTCCCCGTCGCCTCTGGCCCCGCCTTCAAGGGCGGGACGTCCACGACGATTGGCCAGTGTAGGCGAGAGGTGGTCGCCATTGGCCCGTGAAACCGTCTGCTCGGCGGGCGGTGTCCGGACGCAGGTACCGGCCAGAGCGGAGCTAGCGGCGCTGACGGGACCGGCCGGGCCGGGACCAGGGCCCGGGCGAGCGGAGGGGCCTGCGCGGCCGCCCGGCCCGGCCGCGGATCAGGTGGGCACGGGCGGGAGGATGGGGTGGAGGGGTGCCGTTCTGCGGGATGGCCCAGAGTTCGAGGCCCGAGCCCGGCCCCCTGAAGGACGGCCAGGCTCGGACCGTCGGCCTCAGCCTTCCCAGCGACTAGGTGGTCTTAGTTTCCGTCTTTGTAGAAGACAGGAGGTCTCCGGGGGGTTGGCGCACGGTAGGTGCCTCTCTGAGCCTCAGTTTCCCCATCTGTGAAACTAGGTCATCCCAGGATCAACCTAACGGGGCTCTTGTGAAGATGTAGGAGGTGCAAATGAAGAAAGCGCCCTGCGTAG
The DNA here is from genome assembly GCA_007570785.1 of Antilocapra americana. Lineage (NCBI taxonomy): Eukaryota > Metazoa > Chordata > Mammalia > Artiodactyla > Antilocapridae > Antilocapra > Antilocapra americana. The sequence goes on along the minus strand of ML663012.1, from coordinate 677,995 downwards.
AGTAGGCAGTCAATAAGTGACCAGTCACCTTCCCCAACCTCCTCCTTAGAGGGGCTCTGCCAGGAAAATAGTCAAGATAGATGACCCAGGCATTTGCTTAGCAGAGTGCCTGGCTGTTAGTGGGTGCTCAAAACAGGACAGCCAGAATTTATAGGTTTAGTCCATTTAGTCCTCTAGTGACAATATCAACTGGAAGTACTAGAAATGTTCCCTGTTTAGTGGCCAAGTCGTGTCTGACTCTTTCGCAACCCCTAGGGTGTAGCGCACCAGGCTCCTCTGTCCATGGGCTTTCCCAGGCAAGAATACTGGAGTGGGTTGCCATTTCCTTCTCCAGGGGATCTTCCTGACCTAGGAATCGAACCCACATCTCCTGCATTGGCAGGTGGATTCTTTACCACTGAGCCACCAGGGAAGCTCCTTCTCTGCTATACAGTTGAGGAAGTCAAGGCTCAGAGAGGGCCAGCCTTTCAACTAGGGCTACAGAGTGAGTAAAGATCAGAGCGGGGATTATAGAGTCTGGCCTCCAGAACAGGGCTATGCAAGTGCTGAAGGGCACACAGGAGCTTCTCTTTGCTAAGTGAAGAGGAATGAGTGCATTTCACAGGCTATACATTTATCCTAAAAAAATAATAACTGTGAGCATTTGTTGAGTGCTTACTGTATGCCAGGCACTGACTGTGCCTTGTATCATCAGACCCTCCTAACAGCTGTCTGTAAGCTGATAACAATAATTATCATAAGAGCTAAAATTTATCAACTTATTCATGCTTATGCATATATGAGCTGGGTCTCATTGCAACCCCCATTATACAAAAGAGAAAACTGAGGCCCAGGGAGTGAAGCAACTGAACTGAGATGACACTGTTGGGGAGTTAGAGCCATCTGACTCAGTTTCCTGCCCTCAGAAAAAAAGAAGCTGTTCGAAAGGTTGTGGTGCCCCCATGCCACCCCAGACAAGCCTAGCCAAGGACGAGCTTCACTGGAGGAATTGAGCCTGGGGGCTTCTTCTCATGAAGCCCTTCAGCAGACACAGTCTACTAGCTTCATCAACTTATTTGACAAAAGAGGAGAATGAGGCCCAGAGAAGCCAAGTGACTTGTCAGGATACACAGCATCAGCACCAGAGTCAGGACTTAAAAGAACCTAGATCTCTTGGGTCCCAGACCCACTCACTGGGCTAAGTTCAAATCTTTCACTGTCCTAACTTAGCGGTATGATCTTGCGCAGGTAACTAACTGCCCCTCTCTGAGCCTCAGTCCCCTCACCTGTCAAATGGGGGTACTTATTGGACTTCCATCATAGGTGTGTTGTGATGATTCAGTGGAATCCATCTCCTGGGCACTGGGCCAAGTTTGCTGGAGGTATTGGCTCAGTTACCCCTCCAAGCAGCCTCAGAGCTGAGTCTAGCCTGCAGCTACTCTACCCTTGCATCCAGGCTCGAGACTGGCCTCTCCTGAGCCCAAGCCTCTGTGCTTTGCACAGATCTCCAGCCTCTGAAGATTTCTGGTTCCCATCTTGGGTGCTGGCAGACTAGGGTCTGAGGGTCAATGGACTTGCCTCTCCCACCCTGCTCTTACACAGAAGAAGTGCTGAGGCATTAATGCAGGAACTGTGTACGAGACATTGGATCAGGCACTGGAGATGACCAGTGGTGGAAGACAGATGTGATTTAACCAGCAGATGAAGAAATAAGAACATTAATGGGACCTCCCTGGCAGTCCAGTGGTTGGGACTCTGTGTTCTCATTGCTGAGGGCCTAGGTTCAATCCCTGGTCAAGGAACTAAGATCCTACAAGCCTCACCATGTGGCCAAAAAAAAAAGAAAGAAAGAAATAAGAGCAATTCAAAGAAGGACACATCTGTGAGGGCAATAATGTGGACATGAGTGGCACTTCTACGAGAGTGATGAGGGAAGGCCTCTCTGGGGAGGTGACCTTTGAAGGAGACATTTATAACAACTATTGGGGTTGTTATTGGGGTTCAGTAAACTCAGCACAGTGCCTGGCTTGCAGTAGGTACCTTATCTTTTTAAAAATTTTTATTGTTTCTTAACACCATTTTGTATTGGGGTATAGCCAGTTAACAACATTGTGACAGTTTCAGGTAAACAGCAAAGGGGCTCAGCCTTACATATGCATGTATCCGTTGTCCCCCCAAAACCCCCTCCCATCCAAGCTGGCACATAACACCGAGCAGAGTTCTATGTGCTATATAATAGATAGCCTTTGTTGGCCTTTGTTGGTTATCCATTTTAAATATAGCACTAAGGTTAGGTACCTTTTTAAAATATGTATATATTTTTTATTTATATATTAGGCTTGCCTGGTGGCTCAGATGGTAGAGAATCCTCTTGCAATGCAGGAGACCTGGGTTTGATCTATGGGTAGGGAGGATCCACTGGAAAGGGAATGGCAACCCACTCTAGTTTTCTTGCCTGGAGAATTCTTTGGACAGAGGAGCCTGGCAGGCTATAGTCCATGCAGTCGCTGAGCTGGGTCTTAGTTGCAGCATGTAGGATCTCTAGTCAAGGCTTGTGGGATCTAGTTCTCTGACCAAGGATCCAGCCTGGTCCCCCAGCGTTGGGAGCACAGTCTTAGCCACTAGACTACCAGGGAAGTCCCAGCAGTTACTTAATTTACAGTAGCCACTATTATTTTTTTTTTCAAACTTTTTATTTTGTACTAAGGTATAGCGGATTAACAACGTTGTGCTAGTTTCAGGCGAACAGAGAAGGGACTCAGCCATACATATGCATGTATCCATTCCAATCCCCACTCCCATTCCAGAACCAGCCAATAAGGCTTGTGTGTTTCTCTCTGAGAATTACATGAAAGTAACAGAGTTTCTCTCATCCGAGCTGGCACATGACATTGAGCGGAGTTCCCTGTGCTCTACAGAATGTCCTTGTCCGTTATCCATTTTAAATATAGCAGTGTGTACATGACCTTCCCAATAGCCCTAACTATCCCTTCCCCCGGCAACCATGAGTTTATTTTCCAGTAGATGCCAGCATCATCGGGTTGATTTGCAAGCCTTGCAGGAGCATATTTTACCAGTGTTGTTTTGGTTCTGTTATTGCTTTTCCCCTGACAATAAAAGAAATGGTAGAACTTAATGCATAGGAGCTGTGGTGTATCTTGGGATGCCCAATTACTTGCAGAAATGTGAAGGCCAATCCTTGTAGGGGCAAGAGGCATGGAGTGCCCTCTGCAGCCTTTCCCTTGGGTAGCCCAGCAACTTCCCTGCTGGCCTCGCTTGGGAGGGACAGCAGTGTGCACGACGTGGCAGCCTGGCCACTGCCCTGTGGATGTTATCTAGGTCATGCAGCCTTCCTCCCAGGCTCCTCCTGCCTTTGGGCTGACACTTGCTTATCTGGCTAACTGTGTGGCCCCACTGAGGAGGCTCAGAAGGGCCTATTGGGCCCAGAGCACGTCTGGCTGAGCTGTTCAGAGATTGTTGATCCAGCAGGAGACTGTCCTGGTGCAGAAAGTTAGCCAGTGACTTGCACTGCTTCCCTCCGCCACTCTTTGGATCTGAGTTTGACTAACAAGGGTGGGTAAAAACCACTTGTGTGCTGGGCGGGGGAGTACCTCTGTGAGTGTTTCTGGGATCTCTGGACCACAGTTCCTGGGGACAGACAGTGGAGGGCGATAAGGAGGAGATAAGTTTGGGATAGAGATCCTAAGCTCCTGGGCACCTGTATTGGCTTCCAGAGGCCTCAGTCCCTTTCATGAAATTCTCACAGGGATACACAGTCCTTGCTGGCTGGTTCTGAGATGGAAGAGGAGCTTGCCAAGGGTTCCTGCTGACAGGTCAGACCCTGGGGTGGGGAGGTAGGGGGATGGAATCCTGCTGAAGTCAGTCCCCACCCCTGCCACCAGAGCAGACTTCAGATTGCTGCCTGAGGCTCTGGCTGTCTCCCATGGCCTCTCTTTGGGGACAGAGGCACCGCTCCAAGTGGTTGCTCTTTTGGGTGGGGACAGACACTACCGCGGTCTGGACTACCACTTCCTCGATAGCCTGAATTATCAAGAAACTCAGAGCCCGCAAGAAGCCATGAGCCAGCAGGGTCAAAATGATTCATCATCCTGGTCCTTTGGGCCAAGTTTGTAGCTCAGTTCCGGCCCACTCCATGGTGGGCTTATCCTCTCTGAGTCCAACCCTGGGAATCCAGTCCACGGGGAGCAGTGTCTCCATGGTTTTGGCAGGGATGGTTCTGGCCCTAGAGAGCACCGAGCACTGGGCCCACCACACAGAAGGTATTCGGTCACTGTTCGCTGCTGCTACGGAGGCTGGAAAGGTGATGTCCTGCATGCTTTGTGGGCCAGACCAGGCTGCCCTTTCTAAGGAGAGTCAGAGAGAATATAGCCAGGCCCCTGAGATGCGCCAGGCCTGGCCTGAGTTGCATGTGTGACTAGACTGAATCCTCATAGCCCCCCTCCAAAGCCCCATTTTACAGATTGGACAACCGCAGCTCAGAGAGCTGGCTCTGGGCTGTGTGTGGCTTGCTAACCTTGCTCTTGATCCTCCTGCCGGCCTCTCCCCAGGCTCCTGGGACCATGGGCCTTGGGCCCTGAGGACACAGGGCTCCCTGTGGCCATGACGACGGGTGACTGTTGTCACCTCCCCGGCTCCCTGTGTGACTGCTCTGACAGCCCTGCCTTCTCCAAGGTAGTGGAGGCCACGGGCCTCGGGCCTCCCCAGTATGTGGCCCAGGTGACTTCAAGGGATGGCCGGCTCCTCTCGACAGTCATCCGGGCCTTGGACACACCAAGGTGAGTGGTGACTGAGCAGGGATTGTTGCTTTCACTTGCTTCACTCTCCAGCCCAGTTTACTCCCAGCCCTGCCAGCAGTCAGAAATCCAACCGCCTGGGACATCCCTGGCAGTCCAGTGGTTAAGACTCCACGCTTTTACCACAGGGGTCGTGGGTTCCATCTCTGGTTGGGGAACTAAAATCCCACATGCTGAGTGATGCAGCCAAAAAAAAGAAAAGAAAAATTCCCCACCTAGAGGGGCCAGGTAGGCAAATAAATCAGCAAAAGGGGCCCAGTGAGTAATCACTGCATGGAAACTGGGTAGGCAGGTCAGATTCTTCAGGAAAAGCTGAAACTCCAGATTACTGGGTGAAATCTGGAGATCTGATGTTGGTGAGTAGCTCACATCTCGGGGAGGCTGCACAAGGAAGTAGCTGGTAGTACTGGTTGTGGCCTCAGGGTACCTGGGCTCGGGGCCCAAGTGGGAGCCTCTCTCCATACAGGACTGGGAAGAGTTTCTGCTCCCCTGTATCTCTAAACTGGGGCACCGTCTTGCTGGATGGTTCTGAAAGTGCATGGCCATGGTCCCCATATATTGCTCATGAGGGGCTTTGCCATCTCAAAATGCTGCCCTGGTGGCTCAGTGGTAAAGAATCAGGAGCTGCAGGTTCGATCCCTTGGTTGGGAAGATCCCCTGGAGGAGAAAATGGCACCCCACTCCAGTATTCTTGCCTGAAAAATCCCATGGACAGAGGAGCCTGGCAGGCTACAGTCCATGGGGTTGCAAAAGAGTCAGACACAACTGAAGCGACTGAGCATGCAAAGTTTTCAATTAATGTATTTAATCAAGTGCCAATTTAATTTAATTTAATTGATGCCAATCTTCCAGACATATGTGTGAGCCAAGTCTGCTTGGTTCACCAACTTGTCATCAAGGGAAAGAGATTCAAGGAAACCCCATGTGCGTGTGCTAAGTAGCTTTAGTCATGTCTGACTTTTTGCAACTCCATGGACTGTAGCCCGCCAGGCTCCTCTATCCATGGGATTCTCTAGGCGAGAATACTGGAGTGGGTTGTGGGCCCTCCTCTAAGGATTCTTCCCAACCCAGGGATGGAACCCTGTTCTCTTATGTATCCTGCATTGGCAGGCGGGTCCTTTACTATTAGCGCCACCTGGGAAGCCCAAGGAAACCCCACACCAATTTAAATCTGCCTTAACTCATTAAGATTTAAACTAGCCACCAGTTTTTCAAGTTTGATGTATTACTGTGATGTTTCCTTGAGATCATCAAATTCATAAACTTTTCCTTCCAGTTTTTTTATGGTTAACATATAACGTACAATTTACCTTTTTGGCCACTTGAAAGTATACTGTTCAGTGGCTTTATGTACATTCATGGTTTTGTGTAACCATCACCATCATTCAGCCCCATGACTGTTTTTTTTTTTTTAATATTTATTTCTTTCGCCATGTCAGGCCTTCATTGCAGCACTTGGGATCTTCACTGTGGGTCACAGACTCTCTAGTTGCAGTGTGTGGGCTCCAGAGCTGCGGCACACTGGCTTAATTGCCTTGAAGCATGTGAAATTTTATTTATTTTTTTAAGCATGTGAAATTTTAGTTTCCTGACCAGGAATCAAACCCATGTCCTCTGCATTGCAAGGCAGATTCTTAACCACTGAACCACCAGGGAGTTCCCCCCTATAACTCTTTTGATCTTGCACTTTGTCTTCACTAAACACTCACTCCCCCTCCCCCTTCCTCAGCCCTGGGGCCCCACACCATTCCTACTTTCTGTCTCTGGATCTGACTCCCCTAGAAAACTTGTAGAAGTGGAATTCGCCAGTCTTTGTCCTTTTGTGACCGGCTTCTTTCACTGAGTGTCACACCCTCAAGGTTCATCCACATGGGTCGCAGGTGTCAGAATTAATTCATAAACTTTTCATTCAAACATTCAAAGAAGCAGATGGAAGCCTTGCTGTGTTGTAGAGGGAGCCCAGTGCTGGGCACCCTACAGGTCTTTGCCTTGCCTGAGCCCAGATGAGACTGGAGGGCTCCTTCTGGGCATCCTTCTGGGTCTTGGTTTTTCTGTCTGTATCTCTGTCAGACCCCTTGAGTCAGGAGGGTGTCTGTGCTGCCTGACCCAGCCTGGGAGTGAGGGGACCCTTGGCAGGCCTAGGGGTTTCCCAGCCAGAGCTCCAGCATGGAGGACTTCTCCCTCCATGGGATTCCTAGGGGGCACCTCGCCCCACCCTCCCTTTTGACACCTGCAGAAACCGAAGCCTGGAGAGAACTGGATACCTGCCAGCGTCACTGAGCATGGCTTCCATTTCCTTTCTTGTTCACATATCCCTTCTGTGGAGCCTGCACTGGGCAGCCCGACTGAGGCCTGTGGATGTCTCACCCACTCCCCCATCCCATTTTCTCCTCTCCTGTTTCCTCTGCAGGATTTTCCTGCCAGAATTTCAAATAGTAGAGCCCACTTCTCTTGCCCTACTTCTGGGGGCAGGCAACCTAATGGCTCTGGGTTCACAGGCCTTGGAGCAACTTCCTGGGTTCAAATCCAGTGTGACTTGGCACAACCAAGTCAACTTCTCGATGCCTCAGTTTCCACATCTGTGAAATGGGGGCAATAACAGCATCTTCCTCCCAGGCTCCCTGTGAGAACAAGACAGATTAACCCTGATGTTGCCTTTTGAATGGTGCATGGGATCTGATCAGCGCTCCATTATAGTCAGCATGTGCTTTGTTTACCCATATTTCATTTTCTCTGAACTTGAACCTCCCAGGATTCCCTGGGACAAACCCCTCAAACCAACATGAGTCTCTTTCCTGGTCCTCATTACTTCCACTTCCTGGTTTGGCTCCTGGAGCTGGGATGTCTTTTCTGTTCACTCGATTTGTGTCGGGAACATGGGATCAGGGTGTGGGAGCACAGGGGAACTGGGCAGGCCCTTTTGATGTCAGAGGAGAAAGCATCACCCCATGCATAGGACCACGGGTCAGAAAGCAGACCTGAGGGGTCAGCTCTCAGCTCCTGGGTTGCAGAGTATCTGGGCCCCACCCCCACAGCAGAGACACTGAGAAAAGGAGAGAAAGTTTCCTAGGGGAAACTGGTGGTGGTATCTGGAAAACAACTCTCTTGCTCCACCTCCTTCATGTGTTCCTGCAATCCACTTTCTGGGCAGAAATGTCTGGAAAACAATGACTCATGTACTGGCCCACCGAGGCCACGTCCCTGGTCTCTTGAACTGCCCCAGGAAGGACCCAGAATCCCCTGAGACCAGGCTGGGGCAGAGACTTCCCTGAAATGGGAAATAGCTTCCTGTAGATGCCTTTTATGCTTGTTTTCCCAGCCTCACTAGAGTGGAGGAGCCCAGGAGCTCTTCTCCTGGGACGCACAGGTTTCTCAGGTGGCATGGCCTTCAGCTGTGGCTGGATCCAGTGCTTCTGATGATGTTCTTGAGACTCTGCCTCTCCCTATCTTTTGGCTCCACGATCCTCTGTTTCAGCATCATTTGCAGACTCCAGGTGGAGACCGAGCTGCTGCCATCAGCTCCAGACTTACATCAGCCATGCTGCCTGTAGTTTTGGAGTGTAGAAGTAAAAAAGAATTTCAGAAATCAATTCCAGTGGCTCTGCATCACATGTGCCCTTCCCTGAGTCAGCCTCTGTGACCAGAGATGTGTGGTGTTTTGATTGGTCAGGCCTGGGGTCATCAGGGGTGTCCTCTTGAGACTGGGGCAGTTGCCCAGCACAGTCAGGGTGGTGGTATAGAAGGAGGAGCAGACACTGGGCAGGCTGGTACACGTGATGCCCACCCTGGGCCTAAAACGATGCTGCAGGAACCCTGGGGAGGGAGCACATCACTCTACCTGTGGGAGTCTGGGAAGGCTTTCCAAGAGAAAAGGACATTTGGAGCTGGGCATTAAGGGATGAATAGGAATTTGCCAAATAGCAATATATAGGGCAGCACTGAGCTTGCGATCCAGGGCAGAGTGAAGCAGGAGCAGGCAGGAGGCTCAACCATTACTCATGTGTCCCATCTCTGTGTCTAGTGATGGTCCCTTCTGCCGAATCTGCCATGAGGGGGCAAATGGGGAGAGCCTACTCTCTCCATGTGGGTGCACTGGCACGCTGGGCGCTGTGCACAAGAGCTGTCTGGAGAGGTGGCTTTCCTCGTCCAACACCAGCTACTGCGAGCTGTGCCATACAGAGTTTGCAGTGGAGAAGCGGTCCCGATCTCTCACAGAGGTACGCTTGGGAGCCGGAGGCCAGAGTTGGGAGAAGGGAGGAAGGCAGACATGGGGCTGAAAGAAGAAATAGCCTTGGAGGATCCTAGTGGGCTGGGGAAGCGGCTTCTCTAGAGGGAGGACCCTCTCTTCTCTCCCCGGGGCCACTTCTGCTGATGGGGGTGGGGTGGGGAACCAGGCCTGAGGTTCCAGATCTGACAGGTCCTGCTTTGGTCACTTCAGGTGACCCTAGAGCTGAGACCTGAGGAATGAGGAGCCCCATCTTGGGGAAGGACAGTCCTGGCAGGGGGCACAGCGGGTGCAAAGGCCCTGAGGCCTCCCTTGAGGAGGAGCTTGGTGTCCTTGGCCAAGCTCACATGGTTGGAGAGAGGGGAGTTAAAGGAGGAGGACAGTGGCCCTGAAGAGGGGTGGTGACCTGGCCAGGGGACTTTGTGGGCCAATCTCGAGAGCTCAGCTTGAGTGCAGTGGGTCAGGGTCGAGACAGGGTATTTCCAAGTGTGGTGGGAGCCACACAGCTTCCCAGAGCAGTTGCTGCTCACCAGGGTGCCCTCCAGACTCCTCCCCACCCAGCCTGGCTTGGCATGGGGCATCTGAGAACTACAAGAGGTGATGTCACTGGGCTGAGGTGGGGGCTCCTGGAAGAGCCTCTGGCCCCCCAGGGACCTACTCTTAAGAGAACAGTGGGAGGGTAAGCCGGCCTGTCCACACACCTCACCCTCTCCCCACTACCCATTGTGTGGACCACATGCTCCCACCCCAGTGCCTTTGCACGTGCTGTTTCTGCAGCCTGGAGCATGTCTCCCCCATTCCTCATGAGGTTCCTTCTGCTCACCTGGGTCTCTGCAGCCTTACCTCTTCAGCATAGCAGCCCTCACCCTGATCATTCAGTCATTTCATCTCTCCCCCAATGAGCAGGGGAGCTGCAGGCAGGGATTCCTACCACCCAGCATCTGTGGCAGGCAGTGTAGCATAGCAGCCAAGGATACACAGACCCTGGCTTTGTAGACCACTAGCCATGTGAGTTTGCACAAAGGGGTCAGCCCCTCTATGCCCTCCGTTTCCTCCATCTGTAAAATAGGCATGGGACTTCCCTGGTGGTCCAGTGGTTAAATTCTGCACTTCAACTAGGGCCTCCCAGGTGGCTCAGCGGTTAAAAAAAAAAAAAAAATCTGCCTGCCAATGCAGGAGATGCAAGAGATGCAGGTTTGATCCCTGGGTTGGGAAAACCCCCTGGAGGAGGAAACAGCAACCTGCTCCAGTCTTCTTGCCTGATGAATCCCATGGACGGAAGAACCTGGTGGGCTACAGTCCTTGGGGTCACAGAGTCAGACACGACTGAGCTTCCACCGCAGGAGGTGTGGGTTCTATCCCGGCTCAGGGAACTGAGATCCTGCAAGCCTCGTGATGTGGCAAAGAAAACAAAAAACCAGGGGCAGAAATGCCCTTCACCTACCCAGGCCTGTCCTGTTATCATCTCAGTAAGTATCTGAAAGAAAGAAAGGATTGCAGGAGACAAGGCAGGAGTAGGGTCCTGCAGGAACAGGGATGAAGATGGGTGTCTGCAGAGGGGGCCCTGATGCCCCATCCCCTGGCATAGGCTCATAGCAGGGTGATGTGTGGTGGTCCCTCTCACTGGCTCCCCTCCCCTCCTTCCCCGCAGTGGCTGAAGGACCCTGGGCCTCGGACAGAGAAGCGGACGCTGTGCTGTGACGTGGTGTGCTTCCTGTTCATCACGCCACTGGCCGCCATCTCAGGCTGGCTGTGCCTGCGGGGGGCCCAGGACCACCTCCGGCTCCACAGCCATCTGGAGGCCTTGGGGCTGATCGCCCTCACCATTGCTCTCTTCACCATCTATGTCCTCTGGACGCTGGTGAGTGGCTACCAGCCAGACAGCAGGCATCTGGGAGCAGACAGGTCAGGGGCTTGGGCAGTGGCTTGGATGGAGCTGGGGTGGGGGACAGGGCGGCACTCTGCCTGCCTGGGGTTGTGGCTGGCCCCTGGGGTGGAAGCAACTCCCAGCATCTCATGGAGCTTCATATTCCAGGCCAGTGGGAGGTCCAGGGAGCCAAGCATGAGCCTTCTGCCCCAGGAATGCAAGGTCACAGGATCACTTCAGCTGAGTGCAGGCCCCGCCAGCCAGGAGCCCCATTAAGACTGGACTGTCTGGGTTTTGGGGGCAAGGGGAAGGGAGAGAGGCAGAGAGCCACTGGAAAGGCTGTGGGAGAAAAGGTAGGAGAATGAGAGAGACAGAGAGGATGATCAAGAGACTGAGAGAGAGGGACTTCCCTGGTGGTCCAGTGGCTAAGACTCTGAGCTCCCAATGCAGGGGAGCCAGGTGTGATCCCTGGTCAGGGAACTAGACCCCACATGCCCCAACTAAGACCCAACACAGCCAAATAAATAAATAAAAATAAATATTAAAAAAAAAGAGAGAGAGAGAGAGACTTCCCTGGTGGTCCAGGGGTTAAGGCTGCCAGTGCAGGGGACTTGGGTTTGATCCCTGGTCAGGGAACTAAGGCCCCACAGGCCATGTGGTGCAGCCAAAAACTAAAAAATAAAGAAACTGAGAGAAAAGGTGACTGGGGTTGGGAGCGAGTGAGTGTGGTGTGGTGGTGTCCCTGGGTTCTTACAGGCATGAGAACCCTCCCTCGGGGGGGGAAGGTCCCCAACATCTGGTCCTGCAGATAGAACCACAGTCATCCAGCTATGGGGGTGGATGATAATTCCTCAAGAATTATTTGCCAGTGCACCCACCAAGCATATTTCTTAATACAAGTAGGATGCATCATAGGTCCTGCTTTGCAGTCTGCTTGTTTTCACTTTGCTAATGTCCTTTAAAAAAAGAGGCAGTCACCCAACAGTCCTTCATTGTGTGGGTGTGCTATATTTATTTAACTAATCTCTTTTGATGGACACAGGGATTATTCCAATTTTTTTTTCTTCTCCTTTATTTGCTGTTATAAACAGTGCTTTGGGTGCCACCCGTGCAAATGTTTCTTGGAACTTCCTTAGTCAAAGAGTAGGAACCACTGACATTTACTGGGGAAAAAAAAATTTTTTTTAAACAGATCTGATTCATTAGAGCAGTTCAAGGTTTAACAGCAAAATGGAGCAGAAAGTACAGAGCTCTCCAAAGTCCTCCCAGACACCTGCCCAGCCTCCCCCACCGTCAACATGGCACCAGAGCAGCACGTTCATTACAGTCAATGAACCAACACTGACGCATCATCACCCAAGGCCACAGTTTACATTAGGGGTTCAGTCTTGGTGCAGAATAATTTGTGGGTTTAGATCACTGTATAAAGACACGTATCTCCCACTGTGGTATCATACAGAGTATTTTCACCACCCTAAAAATGCTGTGCTCTGTTTATTCATCCCTCCTCCCCCTCTGATCCTGGAAAACTGCTGATCTTGTTATTGTCTCCATAGTTTTGCCTTTCCTCAAAAATGTCATAGAGATGGAATCTCACAGTAAGTGGTCTTTTTAGTGCAAGTGACAAGTCCTAACTAACCACTGGACCACCAGAGAATTCCCTGTAGCCTCTTCAGATTGGCTTCTTTCATTCAGTCATTTGCATTTAAGATTCCTCCATGTCTTTTCACAGCTTGATAGCTCATTTCTTTTGAGAGCTGACTAATATTCTAATGGGCTTCCCAGATGGTGCTTAGTGGTAAAGAATCCACCTTCAAATGCAGGAGACTCAAGAGACACAGGTTCGATCTCTGAGTCGGAAAGATCCCCTGGAAGAGGGCATGACAACCCACTCCAGTATTATTGCCTGGAGAATCCCATGGACAGAGGAGTCTGGCGGGCTACCATCCATAGGGTCGCAGAGTCAGACACGGCTGAAGCAATTTAGCGTGCACGCACACAAGAGGCTGTATCACTTCACTGCCACCTTCTGAGAGACAGAAAGGGACCACCCCCCACCACACACACACACCCCTTGGCAGGGCCCTCAGTGCTGGTGGGGAGGGTCCCTGGGCGAGTGAGTGGGTGTGTGTGCTCTGTCCATGTGAGAACCGCTTTGATGCTGCCACCGCCTCTGGAAGCAGGGGCCTGGTGCTGATTTGGGTCAGGGCAGAGGCCCCAGGGGCGCTAGATTTCCAGCCACTGGCCATCCCGCTCATGTCCACCCTGCCCTGCAGGTCTCATTCCGCTACCATTGCCAGCTGTACTCCGAGTGGAGAAGGACCAACCAGAAAGTACACCTGAAGATGCAGGCTGATGGCTCTGAGGGCAGCCAGCACTCCCCGCTGTCTGCCGGACTCCTGAAGAAGGTGGCTGAGGAGACGCCCGTGTGAAGGCCAGGCCAGAGGCAGGTGGCAGTGCCCTGGTGTTCAGAAGGACAGAAACTGCCTGACCCTTCCCGCACGGCTGGAACGCTTCTCAGGCCAAGAGACGCCAAGTGGAGGAGCCGATTCTGTGATTCCTGAGTGAAGCTGTTTTCAGATTGATTTTGCACACTCTTGTATGCCAGGATGATGAGCGGACAGATGTGGCCCCAAGCTCCAGATGGAGCGCGTACCCTGATCTCATTCTGAAGTCTCCCTGGCCCCTCCTAGGCCACCAGTCGTGGCCAGAGGCAAGTGTTGGGTGCCCATCGGGCCAGGAGGCTCTGCAGGCTTCTTGCACTTTCCTGCACTTGGCAGGCTCGCTTTCCAGGCACCCTTGACTTTATAATGTTGCACCGCATTTCAGAACACCCCCCCCCCACCCCCGAATGAATAAAAGGAGCCCCTTGCTGGACAAAACGGACTTGTCAGTCACATTTCTGAGGCCTCAAAGGGAGGGGCCTGGGACCAAGGTGGGTCAGGGACCACCCAGAGGTAAACAGTGGCAACAGCAGATGCTCCCAACTGGTTTGAGGGATCTATTGTGAAATGCAGGGCTAGAAGCAGTGTCTGAGTTTTCCAGGGACGAGCCGGTGGCAGGGTTATGTATTAAATGATTTAAAATAAATATACATGAGAAGAATAGGTTTCACTTCCTGTGTATTTTCTGTGGGTTAGATACCATGCTGGGCCCTTCACACTCACTAAGGTAACATCCACACTTATGGAGGGTCACCCTGAATGGGGCCCAGTTCTAAACCTCAACAGACATCTGCCCTTTAACCCCCTCTACCATTCTCAGCAGGAGGAATGGCTATTAACCCCATTTTACAGACAAGAAGACTGAGGCCCAGAGCAAGGCAGTCTTTGTCTAAGGAAGTGGAATTCCTTAGACTTCCACTATAACAACTCCAGGAAGTGGAACTGTAGGTTGACCCTGGGATCTGCATGGCCCCAGTGCTGGCCTCTGTGCTTCTCCTTCAGGAGGACCCAGGTAAAGAAGCCGAACACGGTCATGCTAACTACAGCACCTGCTTCCTAAGCAAACTTCTGAGCTTTTTACACTTGCAAGTTCTTTGCTTCAGGCCACATTGAATACTCAGAGCACCCCCCTGAAAGTGGGTTCTGGGGTTCCCTTATGAGTCCCATTTTGCAGATGGGCAAACTGAGGCTTAGAACCACCATAGGGTCCTTCACCTGAGGTTGCACATCCCCAGTGGGCCTACCACAGCATCTGGCTGTTCTGTTGTTTGGGCACGAATATTGGAAAAGACCCTGATGCTGGAAAACATTGAGGGCAGGAGAAGGGGTAACAGAGGATGAGATGGTTGGCATCACTGACTTGATGGACATGAGTTTGAGCAAACTGGGAGATAATGAAGGACAGGGAAGCCTCGCATGGTGCTGTTCATGGGGTCACAAAGAGCCGGACATGACTGTGACTGAGCACATGCCCTGTCTGATATGTGGGTCCCCCATACAAAAAGTTAAGTTATCTCTGCCCCAGGGGAGGCCAGCTGGGATGCAGGAGTGGAGGCTTGGAAGCTGGCATCTGAGAGGCATGTAGGAAGAGCAGCATGGCAGATGGATTATGCTTAGAGCCCTGTGACTGAGGGGCAGAGGAGTAGGAGAGAGGCAGTTAGAAAGACGAGCATCACGTGGAGGCATCTGTGGAAACACAGGGTCACCCTCAAGCATAAACTCATCATTTGGGGCCTTTCTTGCTTCAGTAGCGTCTCCCTCTACACAGGACTGGCACCCACCCCCTCAGGCCAGCTTTACAGTGTGGTGCCCCTTTGGATGATGTAAAGAGGCCCTGGGGTATGCTATCGTGAAGAGAGAAAGCTGTTTCCCTTGCAAACCTCTTCCAATACTTTTCACGACATCGAGGAGAAAATTGTAGTTTGGTGTTAGACTGTCTTTCATGACTCAACCCTAGCAAAGAGAGAGCAAGTCTTAGCGCCTTTGGCAGAGCCTATGACTGCATGTCTACTTTAATAGCATCATCTCTTATTCCCTACAATAAGCTATTTATAGCAAGCTTTCAATATGGGCTGTGTGCTGGGCTGTACTTAGTCACTCAGTCGTGCCCAATTCTTTGTGACCCCATGGACTGTAGACCACCAAGTGCCTCTATCCATGGGGATTCTCCAGGCAAGAATACTGGAGTGGGTTGCTATGCCCTCCTCCAGGGGATCTTCCCAACCCAGAGATCGAATCCGGGTCTCCTGCATATGGACTGTGAGGTAAAGCAGCATCTTTTTTTTTTTTTTTCTTTAAGCAACATTTTAAAACATCTTTTATTTCATCCTTCTTTTTGTTTTTGTTTTGGCCAAGCTGTGAGGCTTGCAGGATCTTAGTCTCTTGACCAGGGATTGAACCCAGGCAGTGAAAGTGCCGAATCCTAACCAACAGACTGCCAGGGAATTCCTCAAACATCCTTCTTTTAAAGACAGTAAAGTGTCAGTTACAGCAAAGAGTGAAAAAATTAATAGCCCAGGCAATGGCAAAACGCAGGAACTTGGTCAGGGTGGGGTTACATCCACCAGCCTATAGGTGCACAGCCTAGAGGAGGGTTTGTCTTCTCCCTAGGTCTGGCTTGTGGCTGATCTCCAGTCACATCCACTTTGGGAGAAGGGATCAGAAGAGAAGTGACTTCTTGTCCCCAGTGCTTTGTGTTTGAACTCCTCTCCATGATTCTGACAGATTGCTGTCACCCCCTTTGCCATCTCTGAGCCCTGCTGGACAAGGAAATTCAGAGATTTGTGAGGCTTCCTCTGGTCCAAAGGCCCCTCTGGTCTCGAGAGGTCTGAGGGAGAAGATGTTAAACTGAGATAGATTCCAGTGGGGTCAGCAGAGAAGGGTTGTTTATGTAGGGTGGATTTTATTAGATCAGAGATTTCTGAGTGGGAGGGGCAGGGTAAGGGGGTGAGGGGTCAAGATGAGAGGAGGAGGGGCTTGAAGATGGGGGAGAGAAAGGAGTTCTGAGACAGGAAGTTTGAGAAGTGCTTGGGATTGGGACAATCACACACTAGCAAAGTAATACTCAAAATTCTCCAAGCCAGCCTTCAACAGTACGTGAACTGAGAACTTCCAGATGTTCAAGCTGGATTTAGACAAAGCAGAGGAACCAGAGATCAAATTGTCAACACTCGCTGGATCATAGAAAAAGCAAGAGAATTCCAGAAAAACATCTACTTCTGCTTTACTGACTATGCCAAAGCCTTTGACTGTGTGGATCACAACAAACTGAGGAAAATTCTTAAAGAGACAGGAATACCAGACCACCTTACCTGCCTCCTGAGAAATCTGTATGCAGGTCAAGAAGCAACAGTTAGAACCGGATATGGAACAACAGACTGGTTCCAAATCAGGAAAGGAGTATGTCAAGGCTGTATATAGTCACCTTGCTTATTTAATTTACATGCAGAGTACATCATGTGAAAAGCCAGGCTAGATGAAGCAGAAGCTAGACTCAAGATTGCCGGGAGAAATATCAATAACCGTAGATAAACAGATGATACCACCCTCATGGCAGAAAGCAAAGGAGAACTGAAGAGCCTCTTGATGAAAGTGAAAGAGGAGAGTAAAAAAGTTGGATTAAAACTTAGCATTCAAAAACTAAAATCATAGCATCTGGACCCATCACTTCATGGCAAATAGATGGGGAAACAATGAAATCAGTGACAGACTTTATTTTTGTGGGCTCCAAAATCACTGCAGATGGTGCCTGCAGCCATGAAATTAAAAGATACTTGCTCCTTGGAAGAAAAGCTATGACCAACCTAGATAGCATATTAAAAAACAGAGACATTTCTTTGCCAACAGAGGTCTGTCTAGTCAAAGCTATAGTTTTTCCAGTAGTTATATATGGATGGATGTGAGAGTTGGACTATAGAGAGAAAGCTGAGCACTGAAGAATTGATGCTTTTGAACTGTGTTGTTGGAGAAGACTCTTGAGAGTCTCTTAGACTGCAAGGAGATCCAACCAGTCAATCCTAAAGGAGATCAACCCTGAGTATTCATTGGAACGACTGTTGCTGAAGCTGAGGCTCCAATACTTTGGCCACCTGATGTAAAGGAATGACTCCTTAGAAAAGATCCTGATGTTGGGAAAGATTGAAGGTAGGGGAAGGGGATGATAGAAGATGAGATGGTTGCATGGTATCACCAACTCAATGGACATGAGTTTGAGTAAGCTCTGGGCATTGGTGACAGACAGGGAAGCCTGGTGTGCTGCAGTCCATGAGATCACAGAGTCAGACATGACTGAGCAACTGAACCGAACTGAACTGGGATTGGGAGAAGGAAAGAGAGAATGGGGCTTAGCCTCTACCTCGATGGTGCGTGCTAAGTCGCTTCAGTCATGTCCGACTGTAGCCTGCCTCTGTCTAAGGGATTTTCCAGGCAAGAATACTCGAGTGGGTTACCATTTCCTTCTCCAGGGGATCTTCCTGATGTAGGAACCAAACCTGAGTCTCTTACGTCTCTCTGCATTGGCAGGTGGATTCTTTAACACTAGCTTTTCAACCCCATAGACTATACAGTTCATGGAATTCTCCAGGCCAGAATACTGGAGTGGGTTCAGTTCAGTTCAGTTGCTCAGTTGTGTCCAACTCTTTGCAACCCCATGAATCGCAGCATGACAGGCCTCCCTGTCCATCACCAACTCCCGGAGTCCACCCAAACCCATGTCTATCGAGTTGGTGATGCCATCCAGCCATCTCATCCTCTGTCGTCCCCTTCTCCTCCTGCCCCCAATCCTTCCCAGCATTAGGGTCTTTTCCAATGAGTCAACTCTTTGCATGAGGTGACCAAATTATTGGAGTTTCAGCTTCAACATCAGTCCTTCTAATGAACACCCAGGACTGATCTCTTTTAGGATTGACTGGTTGGATCTCCCTGCAGTCTAAGGGACTGTCAAGAGTCTTCTCCAACATCACAGTTCACAAGCATCAATTCTTTGGTGCTCAGCTTTTTTCACCTTCCAACTCTCACATCCATACATGACCACTGGAAAAACCATAGCCTTGACTAGATGGACCTTTGTTGGCAAAGTTATGTCTCTGTTTTTAAATATGCTATCTAGGTTGGTCATAACTTTCCTTCCAAGGAGTAAGTGTCTTTTAATTTCATGGCTGCAATCACCATCTGCAGTGATTTTGGAGCCTCCCAAAATAAAGTCTGACAATGTTTCCCCATCTATTTACCATGAAGTGATGGGACCAGATGCCATGATCTTAGTTTTCTGAATGTTGAGCTTTAAGCCAGTATTTTCATTCTCCTCTTTCACTTTCATCAAGATGCTTTTTAGTTCCTCTTCACTTTCTGCAGTAAGCCTATCCCTTCTCCAGCGGATCTTCCTGACCCAGGAATCAAACTGGAGTCTCCTGCATTGCAGGCAGATTCTTTACCAATTGAGCTATCTGGGAAGCCCTAGCTCCACCTGGGAAGCCCCAAAACCTCCATAGTGGGAAGAGTGGGGCTTAGCCTCTGCCTCACTGGGTTGACTGAACTTATTCTCTGGGCCTGCAGTTCTCAGCCAGGGTCAGAATCACCAGGCTAGATTAAGTATTTAATTTGGTGGAAGGTGTAGCAAGTGAGAGAGTTTCCCAGAGCCCAATGAAATGTAGTTATTCAGTGAGAGAGGGTAAGACGACAAGAACAAGAACAAATCAACTAAAGTCTTTCCCTTTGTGAGTGTAGAGAGAGTTTGGGGCTTAGATGGGAATGTCTGCAACTTCCAATGAAACATTTCAATGTACCAGAGACGAGAGAGAGAGAGAGACAGAGACAGAGAGACAGAGAGACAGAGAGACAGAGAGACAGAGACAGAGACAGAGACAGAGAGAGAGAGGTGGCTGCTGGGGAAGGGAGCCTGAGGCCTCAATGCTGGGGGCTCTGGACTCTTCCCAGGCCACTGTGGCTGCCCCAGGACATAGCCCTGTATCAGCCCTGAAAACCCATCTGAGGACAGGGCCAAGCTTTCAGAACAGAAGAACCCAGGGTGAGGCAGGAAGGAGTCCAATTGTTTCTTTCATCATGTGATTTCTATCAACAGGTTTGGCTTCTTGCTTGTGCACTCACTTAAGAAACATTCATAAGCACAGAGGAAGTCTCCAGCTAGACATCTTGTTATTAGTTGATGGCTGTTTAGTGAGAAAGATTTGGGCCATGGGCTCTGCACTCAGAGGAGTTCTCAGGCCGGATTGAGCCCAGGTGTTCTTGGTGTAGGATGA
Source organism: Antilocapra americana (assembly GCA_007570785.1). Taxonomy (NCBI): domain Eukaryota; kingdom Metazoa; phylum Chordata; class Mammalia; order Artiodactyla; family Antilocapridae; genus Antilocapra; species Antilocapra americana. The sequence continues at coordinate 658,409 of ML663012.1, read as the reverse complement.
TATACTTTCCTAACGAGACATTGTTAGCATTTTGCACATTTGTCCTACTGCCTGGCCCTTCGGTGTTCTAACCTTGCCTGGTTAACTCCTTTATAGCCTAGGAAACCGAACTTTAGCTGTCATTCTACCCCAGCTCTGATTACAGAAAGCTGGGAGTGACGAGGTCCGGGTGGAGAGATGCCTCCTCCATTAAACCTGGCAGAGGATGAGATGGTTGGATGGCATCACCCACTCAATGGACGTGAGTTTAAGCAAACTCCGGGAGATAATGAAGGACAGGGAAGCCTGGCATGCTGCAGTTCATGGAGTCGCAAAGAATCGGACACGACTGAGCCACATTAACAATTACACCTGGAGAGCGGATACTGTATCCAGTAGGCGCCAAACGCAAGTTTTTTGCAAGAATGAATTAATAACAGCTGACGGTGAGCGCGGCGTGGGCGTGGCCCGGAGCAGGGGCGTGGCCAGGGTCGGGAGGGAAGGAAACTGGCGGCCGCCGCGGCGCGCGCAGACGTTACTGGTCGCGCCGAGTCACGTGAGCACGCAGGCGCAGCGCGGCGCAGCCCTCTCGCTCACACAAAGCCCAGACGCGGAGAAAATGGCGGCAGGGGTCGAAGCGGCGGCCGAGGTGGCGGCGACAGAGCCCAAAATGGAGGAGGAGAGCGGCGCGCCCGGCGTGCCAAGCGGCAACGGAGCTCCGGGACCGAAAAGGTGAGTATTTCACGGCTCCATGCCCCAGGCTGGGCGTTTTCGCGGTGGCTGGCGGTGGCTCCGTTAGATCTGTTGGGGCCTCTTCCCGGCGCTGCCTCAGCTGGGCTTTCTTTCCCCTCAGGGTCTGTGGAGGCGGCCCAGGCCGTGAGGGGTGAAGCCGGGCGGCCCTGGGAGCGCCTGTAGGACCGCTCTTTCCCAGGCATCGGGCCTCAGCTCCTCTGGTCTCTCCAGGCCGGGTCCGACGCTGAGGCCTCAGGCCTGGCCTCTGCGCGCAGGGATAATGGCGCGCGGGCCCCAGAGCCGACGAGACCCGGAGTCCGCGACCTGCTGGCCTGGCGGGTGACCTTGGTTGGGCGCGTGGCTTCTCGTCTCTTCGCCGTCGTCCGGCGCCTCAGTTTCCCGATCCGTCAAGTGGGGGATAGGGGAGGGAGTGCGCACGCAGGACCTCGCGCGGTCGGTCCCGGTAAACGGTAGCGGAGACGGGTAGGTATCCGGGAGGACCGCGAGCACGGCTCCGGACTCCCCCTCCCCCCTTCCGCCTCGGCGCGCGCGGTTCCCCTCCCCCCTCTCGGCCCCGCGGGAAGTGCCTCCGTCGGAACCGCCCCTTGCCCCAAGCTCCGTCCAAGAGTTAGTCCCTCAGCTCCTCCCCAGGTGCGCAGTGGGTATTTGTGGAGCGATCGGAGCTGCTGTTCAGTGTTCTGCCGTAGAAACAAAGTGTAAGAGAAAAGAAAGAAAAAGGGAAACATTTTCGGTGTTCTAGAGGAAGACTTTGCCTTATTAGGCGGGTTCACCCATTTCCAAACTCGGCCACCCTTTCGAGTCCTATTGAGGGTTCTGTCTCAGGTCCTCGGTTTTGAAAGTTTTCTTAAAGCTTTAAAGCATTGTCTTGTGTCCCCAGTGAACCCCACTCATTCTGATTACAGTCACCTGAGAGGTGCCGAAAGACGTTTTGCCTTCGCCCGCCAACTGTAGGGGGAGGTGAGGGGAAGGCTTGGGCACACGTTTGATTTTCCACATACATTTTTTTAAAAAATCTGTGGTGAAATTTACAGTTTCAGCTATTTTTAGGTGGACGATTCCGTGGCATCGAGTGCATTCGCGGCTTTGTGCAACATCGCCAATATCCACGCTGAAAACTTTTTTCTCACCCTAAATAGAAACTGTAGCCATTAAACAGTAACTTAACCATTCACCTCCTCTCCTGGATAACTGCAATGCGTTCTGTCTCCTATGGATTTGCCTTCCCACCAATTTTTAATGTGTATAATTAGAGTTCATGGGGATTAAAAGTAAATGTAGTTAGTCTGCTAATGAACACTCCCTAAATACTAGCTATATTGTTAAATTCTCTCCTGAGGTGAAGAGGAGCCAAATACCGTGGTTACTGGTCCTTGGAAATCGAGAGAAAGGCATCCTAGAATATTCCCAACTCTTTTGTTATTGAAAACTCTGGAAAGGGACGTGTTCATTTAGACTTTTTTTTAATTTGTTTAAGGGAGCCTGGTAGGATTTTTGAGGACCATGTTTGGAGGCCTTTAAGATATGCATTTATGTTCTTTATTTCTTTCTTCTTTCAAAGCAGTTATCACAGGATGGAGTGCTGCTAGAATCGTGCTAGATGAGAAGTTATTAGTTACAGATTATAGTATCTGGGGTACATTTTCCAAATTTCCCATTTTCCACAGTCCATTTCCAAATAGTCATTTTGTGACTGATTCATTTGACAAACATAAAACATGGCCTTCAGAAAGAATCTGAAGGTTTCAGAGATTTAAAAAAAGTCTTTGTTGGAAGAACCTCAGTCTGAGACTGTTTAAATAGAGAATGTTTTAGGCAGTTAGGAACACTTAGTCTGTTTTGTAGGGCCTTTGGAAAATTTTGTATTTTGGGTGTTTTTTTTGTGTGTGTGTTTTGCATCGGGAAGCTTTTAAAGCAGAGCTCTTTAGAAAGCAGTCCCCCTGCTCATAGGGAGGGACCAGTGGATATTTTTGTAGTAAAGTGATATGAGTAAAAGGAGTTACCAGGGGTGGGGAGCTTGGAGGGACTCTCCTCCCCCAACCCTAAGCTGCTGGGGGCGACTAGGTGTTCCCCTAGGAGGAGGAGGATGAGAGGTGATGATTGGAGAGAAGCAGAGAGGAGTGTTCAAAAAGACTAGGGATTTTGTCATGTTTGATACATATTTATAAATAACTTCATTTTCCTTTTGCTTTGTTTGTAAAGAACTGAAACTGCTGGAGCACTGGGGGCCAGCTGGTGGGCAGTGAATTCCAGACTAGGGAGTTAAGATTTTTATCTTGAGAGTTTTCTTTGTGATTTTGTGAAAGTTGCTCAGTCGTGTCCGACTCTTTGCAACCCCATACAGTCCATGGAATTCTCTAGGCCAGAATACCGGAGAGGGGAGCCTTTCCCTTCTCCAGGGGATCTTCCCAACCAAGGAATCAAACCCAGGTTTCCTGCATTGCAAGCGGATTCTTTACCAGCTGAGCCACTTTTGCCGGATGGGAAATGAGTGAGACTGGATTCTTCTCACCTTTGTCTCCACCAGGAGTGGAGTGTGCTGTAAGCTGAAAAGGCAAGCTTCATGAGGACCATGGAAAGCACAGCCCAGTTTGCAATTCCTTTTTTCTCCCAGCTGTAAGCCGGCTGTTTTTTTTTTTTTATATTGATGAGAAATGTATTCCGTCTAAGGACAGTCAAGATTCAGAGTTACAGTGTATTGGGGGTAAAAATGTTCATTTTAGAGGGACACATAGGTGTGGTTTTTTTTTTTAATTGTTTAAAAATAGGTTAACCATACATTTAAAATCAGTGACTTAACCTACTCCAATTCCAGATTAACCTGTAGCCGAATCTGAAAGGTGAGAGATGGGCTATTTTAAAAATAAAAGCTTGTATTTAGTGTAAATTTCTGGGGATGCAAGGTTAGTGTTAACACTATTTTACAGTCAAGAAAAGATTTTTTTTTTTAATTGAGAAAATTCAGGTTAAAGAAATTGACCCTAAGAATCTGGGGGGAGGCCATTTTGATGCCAAGGCTTTTGCTGTTTCCACAGCACCACCCTGGTAACCTCTCAGTAAACAGACATTTGAAGTAGGTTTTTTTTTTCTTTTTTTTCAATTTTAAACCAGATTCTTTGTGCTTTGTGGTGACTTGAGTGTTTGCTGTACTTTAAGAAGTGCTTGTATGCTTGATAATAATCTTGAGACACATTTGATGGTGAGCTCAGGATTAGAATGGGTCTCTGGATTGTTGGAATGCATGCTACTAGCTCTTTGCTTTCACTTTTTTGATTTTATTCAAGGCTAGGCTGGGAGATACTCGTCTGCAAAGATTAGGTTGCTTGTTTCATTTAGGAATTCTCAGATAGACTCTCTCATTACCATGTTTTGCAGTTAGTGAGGTGAAATTTGAATTACTGTTTTGGAAGTCTGTAATGAGTACAGTGGAGGCTTCCCTGGTGGCTCAGTGGTAAAGAATCTGCCTGCAATACAGGAGACAGGAGTTCGATCTCTGGGTCGGGAAGATCCCCTAGAGAAGGAAATAGCAACCCACTCCAGTATTCTTCCCTGGGAAATCCTCTGGACAGAGGAGACTGGTGGGCTACAGTCCTTGGGGTCACAAAGAGTCAGACACTACACAGGGTCAAACACGGTGGTAAACAGCAAGTACAGTGTTTAGGTTTCCTTAGCCATGGCCCCAGTGGGCTTAAAGTCTAATCAGTATGTCAGTGGTAGAATCCAAGGAATGAATTATTCTCCAGAAAGGTTTTGGTACAAAAATACATCATTGTCACAGTTAGTGTGCCAGCCTCTCCTTTAAACTTGTGAGTGTGGATAGTAACCTCCTTTCCCAGATGAAGGAACTGAGGCCTGGCAAAGAGCCGGTGACATTGGGGTTCAGACTTAGATGACCCTACTTCTTAGTCACTTATGATACGACCCTCATAGATAACTGCGCTGAACATTTACCAAGCTGCTTTTTGTTAGGGTGATTGTTGATTCTCACAACATCTCTGTGAGCTGCATGGATACAGGTTATGCTGGTTTTGATGGTAAAGAACCATAGAGGTAAAGAACTGGAATCACTTGGGTAGTTAAGTGATAAACCTGGAGCTAGAATAGTGCTCTCTACATGTTAATACAGTAGTGGAGTTCAGGATTGAAAGGATTTTTGTGAAGAATCATTTTACATAAGGGAGGAAATATGGAAGTTGAGGGGGGTCTTTTCCCTCAGGAGATGTGGTCAGGATTTCAAGATATTGGAGTTGCTGTTTCAGACTACACTCCTGATTGAAAAACTCCAGGAGTTATGAGAGCATTATACATGGGAATGCTGTGGAGGCCTAAGAGAGGGTAGAGATTTACTGTTTTACATGGTGAATGTAGCAGCTCTTTGTGGACTAGGTATTCAGTATTTTGTTTTTTTAGTTGTGATCTTTATGTAAAGTATAATTCTAGTATGATGAAGCAGTGATATGGTAAGTTATCAATCTTCAAAGAGTACAGTCAGTAAAACAGTTCCAAAACTGTATTAATCATAATTAATCTTACTTGACTGACTCAGAAGCTTCTTTAGGTACTTTGGGCTTATCTTTATCGATGTATTAGGAATTAAGTTAATAAAATGTCAGGGGAAGTCTTTAACATACTGGGTCTATTTAGAACTTCAGATAGATAATTGGGTGCCAGAATCAAGTGGGGTGTTGACAGTTGGAAGCAAGTTAGCAAGGAGACTATTGGTAAAGCATTTATTTAGCTGGCTTAGGTAGCTTCAGTTTCTTTGAAAGATTGCAAATTTGTGAACTATAAACTTATGTTGGAGTGAGATTTGGAATTTGAGAAACCATCAGAAACTTAAAAAAAATGTGTAATTGGCACAACAAACTGCACACTTCCAAACAGGTTGGAAGTGTGCAATTTGATACATCACTGAATGAAAATAATACAGTTATAATCCGTAGAAGTTTTTGCTGCCTCTTTGTAATCCTGAGTCCTCCTTTCCCCCACCTCCAGGCAACTGTTAGTTTCCTCTCTACATCAGTATGTATCAGTGGTTCTCATTGGGAGATGTATTTCCCTTCAGGGGACGTTTGAAAGTGTCTCGGGGATTTTTTTCTTTCTTCATCTTCAGATCTGAGGAATGGGGCTGCTTCTGGCCTCCCTTAGGGAGAGATCAGGGATCCTGCAGCACATAGGGCAGGCTCACACAACAAAAGAATTTTCTGGCCTAAAATGTTCATACCTTTGAGGCTGAGAGAACCTGTTGTAAATTAGTTTGCCGGATTACATTTTCTCACACATAGTTTTACATGGTGAAGTCATATTATATGTACACTTCTCTCTGGTTTCTTTGAGTGTAATTATTTTGAGGTTCATCCATGTTGTGTGTAATTCATTACTTAATTGTTGAATGGTATTTTAGTGTGTGAATATACTAGTTTGTTGATTCATTCACCTGTTAGTGGGTGGTGGTTTAGTTGCTAAGCCGTGTCCAACTCTTGTGACCCCCATGGACTCGTCCATGGGATTTCCCAGACAGGAATACTGGAGTGGGTAGCAGTTCCCTTTAGGGGATCCTCCCAACCCAGAGTTTGACCTGGGGTCTCCTGCTGTGCAGACAGATTTTTTAATGTAGTGAGCCACCAGGGAAGCTTGATGTCTGCTTGTTAGTAGGTAGACATTTAGATTTCCAGTTTTGGGGAAACTGGAATAAATAATGTTGCTATGAGCATTCAGGTATAAGTTTTTGCATGGATATATTCATTTTCTTATTGTTAAGTATCTAGTTGTGGATAACATGGTAGGTGTGTTTTAACATTTTGAATTTATAATATCCTGAATTTGGGTTATTTAGGATAAAACAGTTTTTCATCAGTGTAGCTAAATGATAATCTACCTGTAAAAATGTACTTCTAAAAGGTTTTTACAGTTGTGTTACATATATATTAGGGCTAGAAGAATATTTCCCTAATTCTGTCTGGAAGATAAAAGAAAATTGAATTGAACATTTTTAAAAAATGGAATTTTGTTCAGTTATCATATTATCTGTACTTGAGTATGTGTCATATGAGGTTTTTTTGAGGCTGGTTCTCTACTATTCTGTAAAGAATAGAGTTGATAGTGGTTATTAGATTTATGAAAAGGTCAATTTTTTAAGCAACTGCAAGTGATGAGATAGTTTTTACCTGTTTTACTTAGGAGGAAACGTCTCAGAAAGAGAAAATGATTTGATTAGCCGGAGAAGGATTTGGGTATAGCAGTGCTGTGGGCATACCTTGGGCATAACCCACATGAGCTGCCTTCTGGATGGTGAGCCCTGTGGTGTGGATTAACCCCAAACCAAATCCCCATCTTCTGTGGTTAGATTGGGCAGTTTATTCTTAGCAGTAATGCTGCATGGCAGAATTTGGCCTAGGCACTTTGTTACCTTTGTCTTGGTAATGAGTTATTTATAAGGTGAGTTGAGCAGTCTGTTAAAACACAGGCTGGTCATGGACCCTGTGTCAGAATAATGTTTTTTAATGTTGCTGATAGAATATTTGGGCTTCAAAAGAAACCAGTTCTGTTATGATGTATTTCTACCTATAGACCCTCTATAGTTAGGCCCATGAAATGAAAATTGATCTCCATTTTATTAATTGTAACACTTGTCCTCCTTATCTGCCGAGGGTAAGACGCATGGATGCATCCTGTTTGGCAGCCCTGGTGCTAGACTTTCCTATGGAGTAGATAGGTGGACTGTGGTGTGCAGTCAGCCTAAGGAGAGTCTGTCATGAGCCTGGGTAGACAGAGTAAAGAATTCTAGGAATCCAGGGATTGTGGGACCCTATCCCTTTCCGCCATCTGCCAGCCCCTGTGAAGGAGATCTGTTGATTGCATGTTGATATTGGTATTGATCAGATCATGGATGAAGTTGCTTTCCTTAACACTTGGCACACTTGTATTTGGCTGTGAGGGACCAGTTTTTTAAAAAAATACCTTGAGGACTAAAGTAAGTTGCTAACTTTTTTTCTAAGTACACTGAAAGAACGTCCTCCAGCTGCCATTCTTCACTGCAGGGAAGACATATCCTAGAATAAAGTTCAATCCTTACTTTTTTGTTTTCTTTGCTTTTTTGTCGTGGATCACAAAGTCTCTGCTGGAATCTGTAGTTGTGGGAGTCCCTCAGTTCTCATTGGTAGAAAAGCAGAGGGCTTGGGAAGCAGACAGTGCTGGACTTGATGCACAAGAGGACTTCTGTGGCTGCTGGCTCCCCAGTTATTCCTGGTCAGCTCTCACTGGTGTCCGCCTGTGGTCACGGGGGCTCAGGGAACAGTCTTGCTCAGCTGGTGCAGCCTTGCCCTGGCTGTGCACACAGTCTGGCCAGTTCCTGGGCTTTGGCCTGGGCTTCCAGCCTGTCTGGTTCTGTTGTTTGGGAGCCTGCATTTCTTGTGAACCTTTTTTCCTGATCACTCTAAGCCACATTTGTACCTGTAGGGTTTAGAAATGCTACTCCGTGGAAGCATCTAACACACAAAGGTAGAGAGTATTGCAGAAAAGTCCATGCCAAAAAAATCCACCCTTCTTTGCCAAAGACAGAATTGTTTGCCTCCTTTTTACCTGCCAGAGTTGCTTGACTTCCGTTTCCCTAGACTCAAAGTAATGGAGTCAAGTAGAGAAAGGTTTCTTTGCCTTAAAAAAAAAACTTAAAAAAAAAATCGTGGTAAGATGTATGTAAATTCTGCCATCTTAAAATGATTACAAGTGCAATTTAATGGCGTTAGGTACAGTGTTGTACCTACTCACTCAACATTTCCAGAACTTTTTTTTTTTTTTAATCATCCCAAGCAAACTCTAGCCATTAGACAGTAACTTGCCATTCCCATCTCTCCCTGGACCTGGGTAACCTCTCCTTTTTTTCTCTATGCCTGACTTATTTCACTCAGCATAATGTTTTCAAAGTTCATCTCTTTTGCAGTATGTTTCAGCACTTCATTCCTTTTTTTTTTTTTTTAATGACTGAGTAATATTCCATTGCCTGAATCTACCAAATTTTGTTTGTTCCGTTCATCTTTTGGTGTATGCTTGGGTGGTTTTCACATTTTGCTACTGTGAATAATACTGCCTAAGAGTGGAATTGCTTGGTCCTCTGGTAATTATTTAATTTTAACTTTCTGAGTAATTGCCAAACTGTTTTGTAGTAACTGCATCATTTTACATCCCCACTTAAAAATTTTTTTTCCCCCACGATGGAAAATGTGTAGGGCTGAAGTTTGTTGGGCCTATGTGTACCACCTCTTTTGGGTTCCACAAAATCTTATAAATCTTCCCTTCCGTTTTCCTGTTTCTGTCTTGGAATTAAAGCACCTCAGGTAGGGAGATGGCCTCTCCCCCCACCTATGTTAGAGCCCCACAGGAGTGTGTGAAGGCCTAGGAAAGCACATTTGTCTTGGAAATGGTGTTTTGATAGGTGGATTTTCAGGCGTGTACTACTGCAGTTTTCTGCTCTGTGGACCACTTTAGTTTGAGTGACTCAAATTAATCAATATTCTTGTGTTATATGTAACTTTGCCTGGGATAATCAGGCAGATTTGCCAGGATAATTTGCCTAGAAAATCAAATATTGTCTTTTGGGTTGTGCTAACTTGTGAATGTTTTTTTTTCTTTTACATTCAGTGAAGGAGAACGACCTGCTCAGAATGAGAAGAGGAAGGAGAAAAACATAAAAAGAGGAGGCAATCGCTTTGAGCCATATGCCAATCCAACTAAAAGATACAGAGCCTTCATTACAAACATACCTTTTGATGTGAAATGGCAGTCACTTAAAGACCTGGTTAAAGAAAAAGGTAATGGTACTGGTGGTTGAGTAGGGTCAGAAGGTTGGTGTGTCATCATCTTCTCTGTGGCTAATTCCTTGGTTATTTTTTGTCAGTGGAAGCTGTTCTGAGTAGAGCATGTGTTCTCTCCAGGCTTGAGAGTTAAGCCCCCTCCCATCCACACTATCTTTTTTCCTTTTTTTTTTTTTGTGGTCATGCACTTGTGTGTCAGATGGGGGCGTTTGTATGATCCCTTGGCCTATGAATGATTTCACTGGCTTAGTATGGTTAACAGGGTTTCGATTAAGCTTGAGGGGAGCCTCTTTGTTAAGGAATTAAGGAAGTTTTTTGAATTCTTCCTATTAGGTGCGAGACATTTTTTTCTTTTCCCTTTTTGTTTTAAAATTCTGGCGGGAAGGTGGTAGTTTGTCTAAATTTTGCGGATGTCTTCCTGGGATCAAAATTTGGTGGCTGAAATGTGTGCTGCTCAGATACTAAATTATAAAACCATGCCCTTGGAAGGAAATCACAGACTCGATTGGCAGTTGGGTAGCTTAAAATAAAGCATCCACTGTGTAATTTGGTGCCTTCAGGCACCCACCAGTCCCAACCCTGGTGTCCAGAGTCTGGTTGAGGGCAGAGGAAGCAACTGAAGCTCTGCTGCCACCAGGAGATCCTAGGCGGTTGGTTGCCCCCCTGATCCTCTGCTTCTACCTCCTGTGCACACATGTGTGTCCTCCTCCTTGTCACACTCTTCTGCTTTTGTCTTCTTTTCCTGATTCTGGGCCCTGCTGGTGGCACACAGGGCTGAAGAGATTGCTCAGCCCTGGTTTAGATGAAACTTGGTAGAGAACCATTTGTCTAAAGGCCTGGAGATCTCCCCTCACCCTTACCCCTATGGGAAACCTAGAATCAAATAATTCTTAACCGGAGTCTTTTTGAAGGACTGAAAGGTACTGGTTTTTCTGGAGCATTCATAATGTAAAGAGATTTGAGCTTGATTTGTCAAATGATTAACATTTCAGTGACAGACAGATGCCACTTGTATAGGCCATTTTGGTATGTGTACTGGTGCTCCCAGCATTGGGTTTTGAAATTATGAATGGCCCACTGCCATCATGGTCCCATCATTTAATTCAACCATGACATGCCAGAAGCATTAGGCACCGTGAACCTCTCTGTACAGTCATGTAGGCTGCTCCCATGTAGTATTTCTCCAGGTAACATGGATGGAAAAACGTTCTGGTGTGAGGTTTGTTTTCCTGCCTTGATCAGCCAAATCATTCCTGCCAGTGCTCCTAGGGCACGAGTGAAGTTTCTTCTTTTTGTCTGAAGGGCGTGTCACGAGGCATCCCAGATGCAGTGTTCTTGGTTTTTGGGACTGCTGCTTCAATAAAGCTTAGAATTTCTGTACAGCACAGTTGGGTCTCATTCGAATTAGTTTTTGGAATAACCTCCAAATTTGTGTTCTCGCGATTTGGTTGAACCGCTGAATGGATACTTCCATTGATAATAAGGTATAGTAGTTCCAAGAACCAGGAATGTGGCTTTGAAAATGCAATTGTTAGAACTTTGTAAGAGATTGCAGGCCAAATTATTTTCCATTTTTAGGAGTGTGTGAACCAGTTTTGGGACATGATGGATAAAGTAGGTGACATTTTTACTGCTTTACCATTCAGTAATTCAGTTTTGGGAGCCTTAAAGCTGGTAGCAGCAGCAGCCATGACGTTTCTGGATGTAGAAGCAGTTCACCTCAACTTCTATTTTGCACTGTATTAAGTGTGGAGCCAGCCTGGTGGTTTATTCGGATACTTCCAAACTGGTTCTCATATTCCCCTGGCATACTGCTATGAATGCCCTGGCTCAGCCCTTTCAGTGTATTTTTGGTGGTGTAATTTAGAATTACAGGTGTGCAGTAAATCAGTTATTTTTAATAAACTTTAAAATGTTCTTGTTTAGCGCTCCCCTGTACAGGTTAAATTAATTACCTTTCTGTTTAATTAAGTTTTAGCATTATTGGATTGTGGATAAAGGGATTCATAAGAGAAAGGTAATCTTTTTATGGCAAATCTTATATTCAGTATGTGAAAACAAAAGAAACTTACTGTTTTGGATAAAGGGATTCATAAGAGAAAGGTAATCTTTTTATGGCAAATCTTATATTCAGTATGTGAAATCAAAAGAAACTTACTGTTTATGTAAGTACAAATGTTCTTATTTTCATTTTGAGGTTTTTAAAACTATTTTAATTCATGTCTTGGTATACCAAAAATGTTTCAATGATTATTTGAAATCTGAAATATTTTCTTAAAATCTGTCACAATTTTTTAAGGTTTTTGAAGACTTGTTATTGCACAGGGGAGAAAAAGGTTGGGGATAGAGGCTCTTACAGTCTAAAAGTATTATTCTCAGGACAGTCTCTGAAGTGGGCAAACCACAACAATGGGCTGTTGTGGTCCAATCACTCTTTATCAGTCTGTATTTTAAGGTCTGTTGCTGATGAAATCATACCCCTGTTGTTTTCAGAAAACTAGTGGGATGGCTAGAATTAGTTGTCCTTGGTTTAGAGATGTGAAAAATGCTCTGTCATTGCAGCACTACCTATGATAGCTGCATCTCAGAACTCAGGTAGTAGCTTTGAGATGGCAAGATAGGAGCTTTTTTCTAAGGATGATCATGTGTCACATACCCCTCCCTAATTCCTGCTCCTTGGGCACCAGGTATATCTTCTCTTTTAGCTTTTAACAGCCTTCTTGGAGCATCTGTTAATAATGCATGTCTTATGTGAACAGGCCACTGGTGCCTTTTCCCTTGGATACCACCACAACTGTTTGGTGGCAGTGTCATGCAGTCAGCATTGCTGGTTTTAAAGAGAAGAGGTATTGAGAGCTTTGTTTTGTTCTGTGGCAGGCTGCTTCTGCTGTACCCTCTCCCATCATATAGCTTTCAGGGAGGTGGATTAAACAGCCCACAGAACTGAACTCGCCCTTTCCTTGAGCTTCCCTGTTCCTGCTCTGCATGTCCTGAAGGCGCAGAGGAGAGGTTTCTTGTTGGCTCGAGAGCTACGTTGTATGTCTAGGGAGCAGAACTTTATTTTCAATTTAAGTGAAAGTCCCTACCCAGCCTGTTTGGCTCCTTCATGTTTTCCTTTGTCTCTGTGATCATGTCCATGTGATCATGGAGATATTACATGGAACAGATGACTTCATGAACACTGAAGACTGGATTGAAACAATAACTGAGACCCGGTGTAAGAGGAAATTTGAATTGGAGATTGCCAGACCAGGTTTGAAAGTGATTGAACAGTCTCACAACTGCCTAGTTTTCATCACTTGACAAATATCGGTAGACACAAACGATCTCGAGATCATAAGGTCTGGGCGAAAAGTTAAGACTTCTGTGAGCAAAAGATGATTGATTGATCTTGGGAATTGTAAACTTGAAGAGTGTTGTGCACCATTTTAGAGAAGTCCTGTGTGCCTGAGGAATGCTCATAGTTGAGCTATTCTCCAGCGGCCTGGAGGTGGGGCAGCTGCACCCTGGCAGGACTGAGCTGGAGCGCAGTGTGAGGAAGACAGAAGGCCAGCGGTACAGCTTACTCCCAGTCAATCTCAAGGGTAGCAGCAGTCAGTTTAACTTGTATAAGCAAGGATTTCTTAAGCACTTAATCCTTCTGTTTTTATTGAATGCGTCACTTTAAGTAAATTTCGATTTCCAGCTGACAGAAAACTGAGGCCCAGAGGGCAAGTATAGTCTCCGCTGGCTCTCAGTGATGATCTACATTGTGAGTCTACAGAGCAGAACTTTATTTTCAATTTAAGTAAAAATCCCTACCAAGTCTCTTTGGCTCCTTTATGATTTCCTCTGTTGGATAGTCAGCCTGTGTTTTGGAAAGGTCTGTTGCTGCTGCAGCATTCATATCTGTGGGTACTTGGATCAAACCTAACAATGCAGCCTGCCTGTCTTATTTGTTGGGTTTTGGTCAAATTAGAGAGGCAGTGTTCTGCTGTGTGAAATTAGCAGCAAGAATGTGCTCAATCATTTTTTCTAACTTGTCCATGAATTGAGTATTCATTGTATCAAATAATATTTTTTTGCCATGTTCAGGTTAGCTGTATATCAAAAAAGCTGTTTCGCTTTCCAAGTTAAAATATGCATTTTTTCCATGCACCCCTCTATTAGAGTGGCTCCCTGAGCGTTGGCTGAGTGAAAATGTTTGATAACATGCTTTTGAGCTCCTCCCCCACCCCCTTTAGACCTTTTCGAATAGGAGTTCGCTTCAGTGAAGCTTTAGCCCCTGTACTTTGATACAAAGATGTGCAGGAGTGTTAGAGCAGAGTAGCTCCAAGGGACTACCCGAGTTCTTTGGGAGTTGCTCATTTTCTTATCCTCATCATGTGTTTTATTCTTGAGGTAATATTTTTAATCCTCCTAAATGATGGTTAACAGTGAGTTCTTGGAGCATTTTAAAATAAAGGTAGGTAATAACATTTGGCATTTAATTTTTCAAAGACTTTGTTTTTTCATACAGAAACTTTGATGTTTAAAGCTGCAGTAGGATTTGTTTTAGCAGCCTACTCTTGGGATTCCATGAATTCCATCCATGATCAGGAACAAGAGGAGCAGCAGTATTTTCTGTTAATACCTGCAGATTCTATGTTAGGAGACTTGAAGCTGCCAGTTTGTTAACTCTGCCTCACAGCCTTAACTAACTTCTCTGCTTGGGTTGATTTGTTCTTTTAAACTTTGTTTCACTGAATGTGACCAGACTATGAAAAGTTGACACATTTTGCCTTCAAAGCGTTGATAGTTGCACTGACTGTACTTAACAGGCCTTTGCTTTAATAATGTAAAATTAAAGGAGAGGTGACCTTTTTAAAGGTTTTGTTGCCATCTTCCTGTAGAGAAGTATAAATTGGCAACTGTTGCGGATTCTGTAACAGTGGTCTGCTTACACCTCTGAATTGATGTGGTCTCTCAGGGTAGAGATCAGAAAATTACGAATTTATGAGGAACATGGTTGTTATTGATGATACTCGAAAACAGCGCTACTCATGGTAGAACCGCAAGACTTGCCTAACCTATAGCTAAACTGAGGTTGGAAGTCTTTTAAATATAGTTTTTAATAAGCAACTGTACCTTTTGGGGAAGAGAGAATTCTTTAAGCAGAGTTATTGGTAGAGAGGATTGAAGTTGGATTTGTGCTGTCTCTAGAATGTTAAGTAGACAAAGTCCTAATTTCTAAACATGGCATTTGGTTAAAATGGTTATGATCATGGAAAAAGGTTTGGTTTAGACTTGCTTGGTTTCTGGGTTGCAGTGACAACTTTTTGATAAATCAATGTCTATAGGCATGAACTAGAAACTTCTAATAATGCAACAATATTTGAATACCGACAACATGGTTACAGCTGTCAGAGTTAGATACTGTGGTTTTTAAATTTATTTTTAAGGTTATTAGGCAGTAGTCTCAGCTCTAGGAAGTTAACTTGGGATGGGGACTCTTCACTGTCTTGATACAACTTGGCATTTTCATCAACGTGGAGTCAAGGGCTGTTGGTCCTCAAATGGCTGCTGCTGTTGAAATAAATGGCTTTTAACATGGCCTCAAGAATGACCACAGCATTTTTGGACTTGTTTACTTTTGTAAGGATGATAGAAAGCAAATTTGTATGACTATTCCTTGGCTGTGATCATTTTTCAGTTGTGCATACTCCAAAAGTTAAACCAGTTCCTCCTAATTTTTTCTTTAGAGATAATCCTAATTTCTTTTCTTTGCACCGATTTTCCTTCCTGTTTTGTGCAAAGTGCTGGTGTAGTCTGTAATATTTCAGGAAGGACAAGGGAGGTAAGGCTATAGATTTAAACTTTGAATACTTGATCTTCTTCCTGTCCACTGCCATACAAATATATTACTAATAAGTATACTTTTCAAATTTAAAAAAATTCAGCTTACTTTGCACTTCAGTCTTTTTGTGGTATATTAATTTTAAAATCTTCATAATTTTAATATCCTTTGAACAAAGGAATAGGCTAGCCAAGACTTGGGGCCAATAAGATATTTGTTTTTATACTAGGAAACCAAATTGTACTGCTAAACCAGATTGAAAACTGAAAGGAGGCTTTATCATCAAAGAATAATCCTGAAAATGAAAAAAATATCTCTTAGAACAAAAGCCCTTTCTTGACTTCGGAGAGTCTGCCTAGCTGTTGTTTCCTCTAAGTTAACACTAAAACTTCTGGGCTTTTTTGATGTGTTTGTGCCATCTTCAAGTTCAGCAGCCATTTTGGTGGTTGTCTTGGTGGGTTCTAACATCTGGTTGTGGTGGTCATGAATTGGCAATCCAAACCTGGAGGAAAATCTGTGGGTTCTTTGGAAATGTTTGTTTTTTTCCCCTTTGTGTTGACTAGCCTCCTGAGTGAGTCTGTGTAGCTCTTGAGGTGCCAAACTGAGCACTAAGTTTGCGTGTATCTGTGTCCTGTAGTGAGAAGATTGAGAGAGCAGTAAGAATAAAGCCTGGCTTAATGCATTCAAAAGAATCCAGATGCTGCTCTGCTTTTGTGATGGATAGTTACACATCCTGCTTGTGATAGTTGTGAAGCCTAGTGCTGTGTGCAGAAATCTGCCATGGAATTTGTGGGGCCCAGTGCATCATGAAAGCACCAAGCCCTTTATTTAAAAACTACTGAGCATTTCAAGACAGCAGAGCGTTAACTTAAGTGCGTGGCCCTCAGCAGAGCCCGATGCGATTGGACAGATTGCACGCCCACGTAGCCAGCCACACCGTGTGTGTGCCTTTTGAGCAGATACATGTGCACGTCTTTGTAATGAGCAGTGAGCTCAGCTCGGTGGCATTGCATTTAGTGTGCTCCTCACCTGCTGTCAGCAGTCACTGTGTGTGTAAAACTGTTTCCCTCCCTTCCCCCCAAAAGTGAATCATGCAGACTTCTTTCCTGTAGATTTGGATTGCCTCTAGTCATGAACGAGCATTTCAGACAGGGAAATAGCTTGTTTGAGGTGGGAGGAAAATCAAGGACATATTGTTAACAAGTTTCACCTACTTTTACTGCACACCTGTAATGCCTAGTGTGGCGGTTTAGAGAACATGGAGTGTTTCTGGGCTTTCTTATAAGGCAGAGGCTCCATACAAGGTTGCTGATGATTGTTCTAAATTCCCATTGTTTTCTTGGCTTTTCTCCCTTGGTTTATGTGTCGTCTGGAAACTGATTTGTAGTTGGTGAGGTAACATACGTGGAGCTCTTAATGGACGCTGAAGGAAAGTCAAGGGTAAGTGTCTGAGAGAATTTCTTCTGTGGATTTACTACATGAAAAATGTAACTGTATGGTGGCGTGGAATCGAATGAAATCAGGAAGGCAGTGAGTGCTCATGTTACAGTAGCTATGTTTGGTTTGCCAAACATCCGAGTGGGGTGGGAGGGGATTTGCCAACTGGAGTCCCGCTTTTCCAAATAGCTGGCCAACGAGCTTCTTGGTATTCTGTTTGGATGCCCAATTTGGATAACTGGGGACCAAGAGCAGCATTGTCTCTTTGTTAACAGAGGAATTGGCTGTGTGTGAATTATGCATGGAATTTTAGCGGTGGTATATTAATGTAAAACGTGTGTTCTTGTCTAGAAAATGTTACTTTTGGTTGTTTGCTGAATTTGAAAGTTGTGTGAACCAAAGATTCTGAAAAGTTGCCTTTGTGCCAGTAAATTGTAAAACAAATACTAAAACGTGAACGTTTAAAATTGGCCTCGTTTAAAGAGAAAATTAACTATTTTCTGTCGTGCAATAGAATGGCTTAGAATAATCAAAAGGATGAGCTTAATTTATGGAAGGGATGGATTTAGGAGGAGTATGACAAGGAATTGATTGAGTACCGAGGGAAGCAGATCTAAAGTTTGTGTGATTTCTTGGAGAACCTGAATTTAGGTCTGCTCATTATAACTTCAGCAGCACTAGTGCAAAAGCTGGTAATGTGAAGGGAGAGGAGATGCTAGGAGTGGATCTCTTAATAAGGAAGGCCAGGCAAGACACTCTGTCAGCTTCCCCTTAGAAGGGTTAATTTAAAAACTGTTACAGAAATCATATTTTTAATTTATAACTGTCACTGAAATTTACTTTTTTTTCTTTTTTTCCCCTCTCGCTCTTCTGACTGGTCTGTGGCTTCTTCCAAAGGGATGTGCGTAAGTATTATCTCGTTACTTATTGGCAATTGAACCTTCTCAGTTGTAGGACTGGTTTCACTCATTTCCTTTTGACTCTTCATAGTGTTGTTGAATTCAAGATGGAAGAGAGCATGAAAAAAGCTGCTGAAGTTCTAAACAAGCATAGTCTGAGTGGAAGACCACTGAAAGTCAAAGAAGTAAGCTCATGACTGTGGATACCGTCTGTAGTTGTCGAGTTGTCCCTGTTTGGAGTTAAGAAAAGACAGACATAGTCCTTGGTGACATTTTACGGAGCACAACGTCCTGTTGTTGTTAAAGAGGAGGGTCAATTGCAGCAGTCTTTCCCGTAAGAACTTTGGGATGGTGGCCGAACACATCTTGAACCATTGCCTGCTGCCTTCCTGACACCTGTGAATTGTCGTAGGCCAGCCTGCCTTGGTTTGGCCACTCAAACTGAGCCCCTGGTTTTCTACTGTGTGTGTGTGTTTGTTTTTAAGGTATTCTACATCTGCAGTTTTACTCAGTCTGAATCCTATTCTTGGTTCATCTTTTTGTGTTAAATGAGTTTGAGTCCTTTTTCATAGCTAATCCAAATCAGGTGTCTTCTCTCCCTAAAGGGAAGTGGGAGGTTTTTTGTTAATTCAATCCTTCCTTGACTTATTTTTGCCTCCTACTCTTGAAGAAAGGTCAGGAAGTGCCCAGAGAGGAAGCGTGGTAAGACTTCAGTGCTTTCTCATATGAACGTGGCACACACAATGGCAGAGAGTTCAAGGATAAACACCAGAGATTCATGAACCTTTCCACACTTACACATGAGTCGAATGCCTGAATTCTTGAAGGATGAAGTAACCTTGGTGATCTAGAGCTGTGTTTTCAAACTTTTGGGAAAATCACCAATGGGGTTTGTACAAATTATAAAACCCCATTGAATTAGTGAGAATTCAACTATACCAAGCCCTTGAAGATCTTATTTCAACCTGGAAGTTCTAACTAATCATTTCATCCACCCCTTTACCTTTTGTTTTTTTCTTAGTTTACATTGAGAGCTAAATTTTATACCCTTCCTTTCTTCTTCATTCTTTTGGCTGGAATTGTTCCTGGCCTGGCAGTTTGGTTTTAGTTCATTTGAATTTCTTGTTACAGATTTTGAGAAATGGTTTCTAAACAGCCTCTCAATCTCTGCAAGTTTAGGAACATCACTTACTGTGGGAGCATGGTTTTAATTGTCGCTGGGTCGGTTAAATGTAACTCTTTTGTGCTTGTTTTAGGATCCTGATGGTGAACATGCCAGGAGAGCAATGCAAAAGGTGATGGCTACGACTGGTGGGATGGGTATGGGACCAGGTGGCCCAGGAATGATTAATATCCCACCCAGTATCCTAAATAATCCTAACATCCCAAATGAGATTATCCATGCATTACAGGCTGGAAGACTTGGAAGCACAGTATTTGTAGCAAATGTAAGTAAATGGACACATTGTTTCATAAACTTTGACTTATTGCTTTAGTTGGTCTTGTCAATGAGTTAAAACAGTAGCTCTGACATTTAGGGGGAGCAAAAAAGCTAAAGGAGGGTTATGGGCTTTGTCCCCTAATGACCACAGTAGTCATGAAGTCACACAGGCTTGATCCATGGTCCTGTTGGGTCTTGTTTACTGAGTTTTGCTAGTGTTTGTAAGAGTATGTGTAGGGTAAAGTATATGAACAGAGATTGTATATTGATGTTTGCTTGTTATGTCTGGGTGTATGATAATAAACCTTTGTCATTTGCAAAGGGAAATTTTTTTTAAAGAATAAAAGTGGATTGGGGAGGATGATGATACACCTTAAATGGGGAGCAAAGTTTTTTTTTTAATTTTTTAGTGTTCACAAAATAAGCATTAATTTGAAAGGAATGAGGTGACTTAAATTGTTACTTCAGAGAAAAGAGACAGTAAATAGTAGTTATTATTTTTGTAACATTTTCTCATGCTTGTTTTCTACCCAAAGTATGTCACATTCATGTAGTAAAAACGTTTACAGTGAGATTTTCCTCTGTCTTCTCTTGATTAGCTGGATTATAAAGTTGGCTGGAAGAAACTGAAGGAAGTTTTTAGTATGGCTGGTGTGGTGGTCCGAGCAGACATTCTTGAGGATAAAGATGGAAAAAGTCGTGGAATAGGCACTGTTACTTTTGAACAGTCCATTGAAGCCGTGCAAGCTATATGTATCCTTTTTTTAAAAAATTCAACTTAGTGAATTTAGTGTGGTTTAAATGTTGTATTAGTAATGCAGGTTTGTGTGGCGAAGTGGTAATTTTGTGGATTAGCATTTCCTGTGTTACTGGAGGATCCTCAGGTGGCGCTAGTGGTAAAGAATCACCTGCCGGTGCAGGAGATGCAAGAGATGCAAGCGATATGGGTATGATACTAGGGTCAGGAAGACCCCCTGGAGGAGGCAATAGCAACCCACTCCAGTATTGTTTTCTGGAAAATCCAAGGGACAGGGGAGCCTGACGGGCTACAGTCCTTGGTGTCTCAAAGAGTCAGACACAACTGAACATGTATGCCCACATGACTAGAAAGAATACATTACTGTGGATATTACTACGGGAGTCCAATACTGTGTAGATAGAAAAGATGGTTCAAAAATGGGCACATACCAATGGGTGGTCTTCTCCAGGGTTTTCTTTTTAGAGGGTCTGATTTGAAGGGAGAGGTAAATCCTTGCAGGGCCTGTCTTCTCCAGTGGATTGATATTCTGGAAGAAGCACCTCTCTGACCCTAGGCTGCTCATTCGAGAGTGACCACAGAGAATACCACACATGAACACTGATCTTAAACTTGGGTAAGATTGTCACTGAGTATATTACCCAGAACACATGGTACTTCAAAACATGCTAGAACACCAGGCTTATTGGAGACAATGGGAAAACTGATATCAGTGCTGTTCTTTTTGGGGTGGGGGGGTTCATGTGACACATGGAATCTTAGTTCACTAAGCAGGGATCGAATCTGCTTCCCTTGCATTGGAAGCATGAAGTTGAACCATTGGACCATGAAGGGAGTCACTGATGTGAGTGCTTTTTAAGAGGAGAATGGTTTAGTGAGAAGTACAAGGTTTTATGAATGAAGATCCATACTAAACAGTAAGCAGAGGTTTCCTTTTATCCCCCTTGAGCCTTGTTTATTGTTGCTTTTATGCTTACTGTAGGAACATATACTTGAAAGTATAAGCAGGAATCAAAATTACTCATAAATTCACTACCTAGAGGGACTGGTGGCAGCAGTTGGCGTATTTTTCTCTTGGGTATTTCTCTCCTGCTATGCATGTTTTTAGAATTACAAAAAATAGCCTTAATTGCAATATCAGCTATGTTTAATGGCCAGCTGCTGTTTGACAGACCAATGCACGTGAAAATGGTAAGTTAATAGGGTCTTTGATTTGCTTACTGGCCATGTTGGATCTTTGTTGCTGCACACTGACTTTCTAGTTGCGGGGAGTGAGGGCTGCTCTCTGGTTGCGGTGCACAGGGCTTCTCATTGCAGTGCCTTCTCTCTCTGTGTAGCACAGCCTCTAGGGCACATGGATTTCAGTAGTTGTGGTTCATGGGCTGAGTTGCTCTGTGGCATGTGGAATCTTCCTGGACCAGGGATTGAATCCATGTCCCCTGCATTGGCAAGTAGATTCTTAACTACTGAACCACCAGGGAATTACAAGGATCTCTTTCTCTTTAATATACTCAAATAAAGTTAGCAAAACTATGGGGTTATTGAGTGTACATGCACATAGCCATTGTGCTCTATTTATGGATCAACCTTGAGTCAGAGTGTGCAGTATGTTGAGCAAATTTATGACAGAAATAATAACTTTTTGCTCATGCAGCTCTTCAGGTACTTTTTCCTTTGCGTGATCAGGAGTCACTTGAGTATCCTGCTTGAGCAAGTGGTTGGTTTCAGAGAATGATTATATACATAGGTTTCCAATTTTCAGAGTATTAAAGTTTGTTTGGTTAGCATCCTGTCTGTTGTAAACATAATGAAGTCTGATTCAGAAAGCCTTTAAAGTTCTTTTAGAGCATTTTAGTATAAACATTAGCCCAGCTGTGGCTTTGCCAAAGATGTCAAAAGATAACAAATACAGGCATGGCTGGAACCTGCTGAGGGTCATCTAGTTAGGACTGAAGATCAGGAAGAAAATAGAAGAAACTGTTAAGGATTTGTTTCATTCATTTAAGCGTTCAGTTTAGCTTTTTGACTAGATAATTGCTTCACATGATTTGCCTGATAGCTCAGTTGGTAAAGAATCTGCCTGCAATGCAGGAGACCCCATTTCGATTCCTGGGTCGGGAAGATCCACGGAGAATGGATAGGCTACCCATGCCAGTATTTTTGGGCTTCCCTTGAGGCTCAGCTGGTAAAGAATCCGCCTGCAATGCGAGAGACCTGGGTTCGATCCCTGGCTTGGGAAGATCCCCTGGAGAAGGGAAGGGCTACCCACTCTAGTATTCCAGCCTTGAGAATTCCATGGACAGGCCATGGGATCAAGAGTTGGATACGACTAAGTGACTTTCACTTTCACATGATTCAAAAGTCAGAACACATGAAAAGTTGAGTGTGAGAGTCTTTCTCTTACTTTGTGTCCAGGTCCCATTTTTCCCCCACAGTGATGTGAACGTTTATTTCTTTTCCCCTTTACACAAAAGGTGGCAACTCTCCCATATTCTTTTTTTCCCCCATATTCTTTTATTTATACTTGGCATGTTCTTTTGTGGCATGGGTGTATTCTCATGTCTCTGATCCGTCCTCTGTTGATAGGAATTGTTTCCAGCTTTTGCTGTTGCTGACAGTGCTGCAGGGAATACTGAGATTTATTCACTCTCTCTTTCAGGATGAGCGGGCCTTACCAAAGGGAGATTTTTTCCCTCCTGAGCGTCCACAACAACTTCCCCGTAAGTGTCTCAATTATTCTGGCTCTGATTTTGAATTTGATATATTCTAACCAGAAAATTACAATTATCTTTGAACTTGGGCTGCAGTTATATAGACTGTTCTTGAGCAAAACATTCAAAAAGATTGCTTTCCTTATAAATTTTTTCGGGGTGAAAAATGAGCAGAGAGACAATGTAAGAAGGGTTGTTAGGATTACATTGCAGTGTGACAGGCTGCCCAGGACACAGAAGGTGTAGCTGGGAAGAAACGTTCTGCAAAAAAAATGAAAACCAGCTTGTGCTTGGGTTCAGAAGAGATTGGTTATTACCGTATAGCCCAGCAGTCCCACTCCTAGGTATACACTATAAGAGAGCGGAAACTTTATACCCACACAGAAACCTGTACACACATGGTTTCAGCTGATGAATGGGTAAATAAAACATGGTAAATCTGTACAGTGAACTATTAGCCTTAAAAACGAAATGAGGTACTGATAATGTGCTACAGCATGGATGAACTTTGATTCTGTCTATAGGAAATGTCTAGAATAGGTGAGTTCATAGACAGGTGGATTGTAATTGCCAGGGCCTGGAAAAAGGGTGAAGTTTATGGTGTGTGAAGTATAACAGTCAGAATTTTTATATAGGGTTATTTGTGACATCCAGGTGAAAGTCCATCCTGGGGCAGGGAAGGCATAGGTGGGAAGAGTGGGTAGTAGTGAAGTCACCCCAGGCAGGCCCACAGAAGGGCAGGGAGCCTGAGCACAGATGGCAGTGGAGGGGAGGGACTGTGGTAGCATGAGGGGCTGTGTATCAGCAGCTCAGGCAGGGCGGACCTGTGGGAGGCCGACTGGGGTTTGGGAGAGGGCAAGACCAGCTGGTGTCTGTGAGAGAGGACTTTTCCTCACGTGAGGCTGTGGGGTGGAGGTGTTTGGAGGGCCAGCCAGGGCCGCCTCCTGTCTGGAGCAGTGGCTCATGCCTACCACTTAGCCATCAGAGATTGAATTGAATGGGAGCCTAGACTAGCATACTAATTCTTGTTTGCAGTTTAGGATTATAGAAGCGTAGTAGAGACAGATTTTTGAGGGGAAGTCCATGGTTTCATGAATATAAGATGTTGAAAGTTAGCATTATTGAGAGATGGACCCCATTTCCTTGTCAAATCTGTGTGGTCTCTTGCGGTAATTACCAGGAACAGAGTGCTGGCTCTTGTTGATTTTTGCCTAGAGGAGGGGGTGAAGGCTGCTTGGCAGCCAGACTGGCACCCTGGGCTCCAGGGAGCCCATTATCTGTGGGTTTTGGTCTCTCCAGTAAATCTCAGGGTTGACTTCAGTGCTTTGAGGAGTAAGTAGCCTTGGTGAGCTCTTGCTGCTGTTTCTGTGCAGTTTCAGAACAGGGATTTTAGTCAGATTAAAAATTGGAGAACTGGTGTCAATTTTTTTTTTTTTTTAGTGAACTTTGTTCCCATTTTAAAGAAATCTCACGTGTTCTTAGCCTCCAAGCCATGATCACCCAGAGCACTGCAAGTGTCTTACACTCTCAGGCCTTGTTGGCTGTTTTGAGATCAGCCTGTATTCTGTGGGTAGGGTACGATCCTTGGCTTAGGAAGCTTTCTGGATAGTAGATGGGTTCCTTGGATACACTAGCTTATTACTCAGACCACCTGCAGCAGAGTCAGAAAATAGCCTAAGCCCGATGTGTTAATTGGCTGGTTTATAAAATTGTTTTTCCGGAGAAAAGTCCTTTGGGTCACCAGGTTGAGATGAGGGTTGGACATATTTGTGCTGCTTGCTCTCTGAGGTCTCCAGTTGCCTTTCTGATTAAACATTTCTCATTTCATTATTCAGGGAAACAAATAGGTGCTCACAACTCGTCACTACGTGGGTTGTTGTTAACAGTTCTTCTCTGTAGTTTTCACGTGAACTGATATTTAGTTGTGCTTGTTTCATATAGCTCACACATTCTAGTCCCTCCCTGATGGTTTATGAGAACTTATGCCTTTAAAGGGAGAGCTCCCAAATGCACCAACGTTGCGTCATGGATTAGGCGGTGCAGATGGGTGGTGGGGCGAGTGTGACAGCTACTATGCAGTAATCAAAGGCTCTTTTTGACTTTGAGGGTCAAGGCTTCCTAAGGAAGTAGAATCAATACTCTGACTTTCTTATTTCCTTTCAGATGGACTTGGTGGTATTGGCATGGGGTTAGGACCAGGAGGGCAGCCTATTGATGCCAACCATTTGAATAAAGGCATTGGAATGGGCAACCTGGGTCCTGCAGGTGAGAAATACAGTGTGCCTCTTGACTGGGGATTTCTGGGAAAGTTAAAGTTATTAAGTTAATTTTGGGGGAAATTGGACATTGATTGAGTAGTTCAAGTGGAATGAGGCTCATATTGGGACAAAATTAATACCTTCCTTATTTTTCTTTGATTCATTTTAATTGGGCTTCCCTGGTGACTCAGACGGTAAAGAGTCTGCCTGCAATGCAGGAGACATGGGTTCAATCCCTGGGTCGGGAAGATCCCTGGAGAAGGAAATGGCAACTGACTCCAGTATTCTTACCTAAAGAATTCCATGGACAAAGGAGCCCCGAGGGTCACAAGGAGTCAAACATGACTGAGTGATTAAGTAACCTTTTGATTAAGGCGGTATTTTGGATTTTTACCAAGTGAATACTTCTTTCTAAAGCTATTGTGCTTTGCGCTTTATCCTCACAAGTCCTTCTGAGCTGAGATACTCAGTTAAGCCTTTGGATAAGAGGAGGCAAGCCAGAGAGTTGGTCTTGCTCAAGGTCACACTCAGTTAGTGACAGAAATTCCTGATCTTGGGACCACCTCACTGCCACAGTATCACCCAGATGCCTGTAGGCTGTCACCTGGTGTTTATAGGGCTTCTTGAGGCAAGGGTGTTGGCGGATGCAGAAAGACATAGCCTCGTTGCATGACTACATAACTCTCCTAGGCCTGTTTAAGAAGAGCGATAGCTAACCAATAAAAGCTTTGACATGTAGAATGAACTTTGAACTTCACTTTTTGGTGTTTTCATGCAATGAGGCATTCATATATTATTTTAATATACTGCATTTTTATGGCCTCAGACTTATGTCTTGCAGTTCTTTGAATTGCAAGATGGATGCCCTCAGCCTTACTACCATCAGTTCTGCTTTTCCTTTGTCTCCCTCCCAGATTAAGTTCTGGGACTGATGAAAGTGTTTCAGGTGGCTCTGCTGATCTGAACACCACATCCCCTGACCTGACACCTCAGAGGAAAGTCTGGGGTTGAGGAGAAGGAAGTCTCAGTGTTTTTAGGAACTGCTCTTTATTTAGAGAATTTTACCTTTAAAGGAGATTTTTTTTTTTTAAGGAGATTTTTAAATCTTCTCTTCCCTGAAGTAAGCTTCTAAAAAGTGAACGTGCCCTAGTCTCTTCCTAATACTTAACATTTCATGTCTAACTTGGTCATTTATTGAAACTTGTGAACACTATCAAATTTTGAGTCACATGATGATTATTCTATTAAAGGCATAAGTCGCTTTCTTGGAATGTACTAGTTTGTCAGTTAAAATGGAAGAGCCCCCACCCCATTTTTCCCCCTTGACAATTAAAATATATTTGGAGTCAGGGATATTTTTTGCTGTTTGGAATTTCTTGTGCTTTTTAAGTTCAAACATTACGGCTTTGACATAATTTTAGTTTGCATTGACTTTTTCTTTTTAAGGAATGGGAATGGAAGGCATAGGATTTGGAATAAATAAAATGGGAGGTAAGACAACTCAAATGAAGTATGAATGTAACTACTTTTAGGTATGGTTTCCCCTCTTTTCTTCCCTTTTCCTTTTCTCTTAAGCCCTGCATGAAATTTTCACTTTGGTTTCCAAACAGTTTGAGTCTAGAGATTACTTTTACCCATTGATCCTTCTACTGGGCGACTTGGCTTTTGGTTCTGGCTTTCTCACTAACTAGCTCTGTGACCTTGGGCAAGTCACTCCATCTCTCTGGGTCTCTGCTTGTCTGTTCATTGATTGGATTGAATCAGATCAGCCTTTTGAAATAGTGATTTTTAAGTAAGGGCTCTACCCTTTTTTCTCCAAAAGCCCTTAAGACTTGGTAAGTTTCTGGCAGCACATGCCCTAGGTGAAACTTGTGAAAACATTTTCTATTCCTGTTCACTTTGAGTCTTGTTAGGCTGGTGCTGAAATGCAAATATGTCTCTTTCAGGCATGGAAGGACCCTTTGGTGGTGGTATGGAAAACATGGGTCGATTTGGATCTGGGATGAACATGGGCAGAATAAATGGTAAGATCTGTGTACCTACCTACCCTTTGCTGGCTGTTGGCTCTAGGTGACCTTTAGGCAGCAGAACGATTTTTAATAAGTGATTTCACCCTCCCACTTTTGTGCTGAATCTGATAACTTTGAATAGTCTTAAATAGTTTGTCTTCCAGAAGCTAGATTTAATGGTAGGCAAGTGTTCATTCTCTTAGTTACTAAACTCTTGAGGTTTTCTGTTTTAGATCTTCCCAGTAATTGTCCAATAAAACTTTAAAAACTTTTAAGCATTCCTGTGGCCTCCAGCACTTGTCTCTCCTGGAGTGCTGGACTGGGTGAGGCTTGATCATCTGCTCTGATGTCTGCAAATTGGGAGTGGATGCAGCATTTGTTTAATTTTGTGTTTGTATCATGTGAAATTTGGTGTACTTCTGTTAAAATCTTACAGGCCTCCCATCTTAATAACTGAGACATAGTTATGTCAAGTAGAATGATAACACTGTTATTTCATTTAGTCCTTGCAAGAACCATATGATGTGTAGGTACTGTTATCCCCATTTCATTGGAAATTGAGGCCCAGAGTGACTTGCCTAAGGTCACATGGCTAGTAATGATGGAATGTGGACCCAGGCTGTCTGACTCCAGTGCTTCGCTCTTAATCTGAGATCCTGCCTTTTAGAATTGTCTCCAACACAGACACCACTCCCTCCCACCCCACCCTTCCCCCAAGTAGGGCTATAGAGGGCCGTGTGGGTCTTGCTGCTTTTGAGAGTCTGTCTTTCTGAAATCCTCTGTGACCCACACCTGTAGGAATGCTGCTGTTTGATACACAAACTTTTGTGGAATGAGAAGTTATTAATAATTTGGGGCTGGAGGTTTTTTTGTTGTTGTTTTTTTTATTTAACTTTTAAAATTGAAGTATAGTTGATTTACAGTGTTCTGTTAATTTCTGCTATACAGCAAAGTAACTTAGTTATTATACATGTAAGGATTTGGGTTTAAATGTTTCTTTGCTGGTCTGTGTAACATACCATGTGAAGACTGTATAGAGCAAGTGAGAACCTTACTATGATAGATAGTAACTATCAATTACTATGATAGATAGTAACTATCAAACTGGAGACAGATTCCTGTTGAATAAGCTGCCCTTCTTCATGGAGTACCTTGTTCTAGATGATGATAAAAAGATTTAGGAAGAATAATAAGAAATGAAGGAGCAGAGGTTTGTGTTTTCACTGTGCTTTCAGGCTTGTCTTTAGCTCATGTGTGCATGGGATTTTTAGTAAAAAGTAAGAATTGGAGAAGTCTGGCTTGATAAAAGTATTTGCTCAGAGCAGATGAACCATTAAAAAGGAGATTTGGGTTGTTGCTCTGAGGAGTGGATTGATGGGATTTAGAAGTTGATGGAAATGAGGGTGGGCCTATGCTGAGCCATGGGGACAAAGTCTTGGGTAACCTGGCTGATGGAATTCAGCAGTTACATTTGTGAGCCTGGTCATTCAAGGTTCCAAGTGCTGAGTGTCTTGAAGAGCCACAGTGGAGGATGTGTTGTTGCTCTTGTGTTCTTGGATGTTCCCAGATCCAGATACTCGGAGTCCTCCTCCATCCCCTGCAGCAGAGAGTTGGAGGCTTCCTCCATTGGAGCTGTTTTGAGATTTGGGTTGAATTGGCTTCAGAGCCCTTGGGCTCTGAGTCCAAGGAAGGTTTCAGTCACTGGAGAAGTTGATAAAGATGTGTCAGATTTAACTAATGTTTAGTTGATGATCATGATACCGTCCCGCTATAGTCACAGGTGCTGACATTAGACTGTTAGGAATCATTCTCAGGGCCAGTCAGCCAGTGAAGGTCAAATCTTAGGATACATACAAACATTTTTAAATGGGAAGGTCATCACATATCAAGCAGTGATTGGTTTGATGCAATATTTGACAGTGAAAATTCTTTCTGACTCTTGCTCTCCTTTTTGTGTTGGGGAGAGTACATTGGAGTTTGTAACAGTGCTCCCTGTGCTCTGCAGTCTGTTGGCAGTTGGGAAGATAAGTTCTGAGGCCTTTGCCAAAACGTTAATGACTGCATATGACTGCTTTTTTGGGTGATGTTGCCTTCTTCGTGGGCTTATGATAAGGATTAAAGGTGCATGGCCGAGCTCCCATCCGTTACCACACTGGGATTTCTGTTCTGCCTACCGTACACAGGCTTGCCTGAGTTAGATGTATTTCCAGCAGATAGCGAGCCACTAACTGGTGATGTTCAATGGGGTGGATTCAGATTGTGACTGGAGTCCACTGCTGCATCTTATTAATTCATGATGCTGGCCTGCTTCCATGTTTGTGAATTCATAATGCGTTCATTTGCTTCATTGAAAGTATAGGGCTCCAGCTGCATTTTTGGTAATCATGCAATAAAAAGTGTCCATTATATAACACCTGTACACCTGATGTTTCTCAGGAACAAATTAATAAACCAGATTTTCCGAAGACCTTTCAATATGGAAAGGAGACAGTGTGATGCTTTAGAGGAATATACAAGGGAAGAAGTAGCCAGTGACAGGAATCTTGAAAGGGTTTCTCAAATGGCCGACAGCTGTGGCAGGGCTTTCTCCCCACAGGAGCTAAGACCTTTGTTTCTGGAAGACATTGTGAAAAAATGATCAGTATTCCTGCAGTCAGTGTAGAAGGATGAGGTTCCCAAACCCCATTATGTAGATGAAACTGCTCCAGTTATTGGAAGAGCAGTTGTGTTGTCTGTTTTCAGGCGTCTTTCTGTTCTGGTGGTTGTGCTGGTGACTGGACTGTGGACTTCTGCTTTGGATTTAGGTTCCAGCCTTTGCCTCCCTCCTTATGGAGCATGTGACATCAGTTGAATTTCTGAGTCACTGAGCCTCAGTTTGGGGCCAGTAGTGGTGGAGGGTGCTGCAGGTGTGCAGGCTGGTTGTGAGGAGTCCATGAAATCATAGCACATGTAAAGGCCCTGGGCCAGCCAGGCATGGGGGAGTGCCCCAGAGTGGGTAGCTGCTGCTGTGTGACCTGGACAGGCTCTCCTGCAGCCTTCCCACGCCACCTACTACAGGAGCGGGTGCTCAGTGCACCCTCTGTGTGATTGTGATGTAAGCGGAAGTTAGTCCTTCTCAGTGAACTAAAGGTAGGGTATTTTCAGGGATTAATTTGTGGTGATTTGCTTTTTTAAGGAATAGAGGATGAATACTGGTTTCCTGTAGAAAACTGAAAGTGCTGACTTGCTGGTAGTCATTGTGTATCTATAGTTTTGGGGTTTCATGTCTAAAACATAATGGCATTCCTGGAAAGGCCGAGGGTAATGTTTTTTTCCACAGAGATGGAGCGTGGCTTGGGTGGAGGATTTGAGAGAGACTTTGCCAGAAAGCAGATGGGAATGTCTCGAAGCTTTGGAGAGCCCCTTGGCAGAGGAATGGGTAAGAAGGCCCCATGGACCCCATGTGGGCAGGGTCAACCCCCCAGGGGTGCAGGCTCACCCTGATATTGGGAGGTTCTTAGGCAAAGTCAGCTATTTTTCTGAAGGCGTTTATAAAACTCTGTGTTTTCTAGACCCGATAGGAAAGTTTTGGTCCTTGAATTTTTTATTGATAGCAGCAGCAGCACTATTGTTCTTTTAGTCTTTTCAAATGGCTGCTTTTTTCCCATTGGTATAAGGTGTTTTCTTGCTGCGGAGTTAAGACTGCTGCGTTTATGTGAGATTGTGGCTCTCTAGTCGTGGAGAAGATTGTCAAGGCTCAGTGGGGGTGTGAGTCTCCTTAGTTCAATGGCCTGTAAAGGTTTCAGTTGAATGACAGTGCCCTCGGTGAACCAGGGAAGTTTCCTAATGTTGGAAGGCTTTGAGTATTGCTGCTAAGTCCACTTCAGTCGTGTCCGACTCTGTGAGCCCATAGACGGAAGCCCACGAGGCTCCTGGTCCCTGGGAGTCTCCAGGCAAGAACACTGAAGTGGTTGGCATTTACTTCTCCAATGCATGAAAGTGAAAAGTGAAAGTGAAGTCCGCTCAGTCACGTCCGACTCTTAGCCACCCTGTGGACTGCAGCCCACCAGACTCCTCTGTCCATGGGCTTTTCCAGGCTAGAGTACTGGAGTGGGGTGCCATTGCCTTCTCCGTTTGAGTATTGGGCCCGTCTGAATGTAGTTTTGGTTAGTTTGCAGAGCAGTACATTCTTTACTTTTCCATGGTTGGCTTCCCCTGTTTTGAGTTTAGATGTTTCTGAAAATATGTCAGCCTAATTCTCCTCTGTTAATTAGTATGGAACAAGGAAATTGGCTATTCATGGGTTCTAGAGTTTGTTTCTCTCAGAGGAGATTTAGAGTGAGGATAACTCTCCCCACACACACATGCCCCTTTCACCCATCTTCATTGGCATCTCATCCTGAGCAGGTAGGCTGCTGCTAGGTGCTAGCACTCAAAGGTGCTCAGCCTCTGTCTCTGTGGGACGCTTGGGGCTAGGTGTGAGAATTGTAAGCTTTTCATTGTCTAGTTTGTGTGAGCTGAGCTGTATTCTTAGAATTTATGAAGACCCTAGGAAATTTGACATCAGTGAGACAGAGTTTAGCATTCTGCAGCTTATCTCCAGGAACCTAGTCTTCTGTGTTTTTCTTCATGAAAATCAGGAATTATTAAAAACTGTTTCTTTCAGAGTACTGGTTGACCTTGGGTTCATTTACCCCCCCGACCGTGGTTAGGAAAGTTGAGTGACTTTTCTTGCATCGACACTGACTGGTAGTCAAGACTTTTTCCTGGCTTGCTTGTTATGACTGTTGCTTTATTCTAGGTTGTCCCAGAGCTTTAGAATTTGGGGGTGAGTTCATAATCTGTATGTGATTAGGTCAGTTACAAGTTTCTTGTTGCTATAACTGTCTTTGTTTTTGTGTCTTGGAATGGTGGGGTATTAAATAAGTTATTGTCGTTTGACTGCAAATACTAATCTGTAGATGAGAACAAAATGGCATGTGACTTTGCTCCCACAGGCACTTTCTCCTCTTGAGTCTTGATCCTTTGCTGCTTTGGGTACCTCTCAGCTCTGACGAGGCTGTCATCTTTGCCCCAGGTCCTGTGGTGGCACAGGAAGGAGGTGGCCTGCTGAGGTCGTCTCATGTGGTTCCAGGAAACTTGTCCTCTCCCGACCTGAACACAGAACGGCCACTGCCAGTCTCGTTCTCTCCTGCTGCTCTAGACCGTGTTCTGTTTGTCCTGAGACTTCCCACAGTGGCCATGGCAACAGCAAAGAGCTTTTGTGCTCTTGCTTCTTAGGATCAGACCCAAGTTAGCAAAAGGGTCTTTGTAACAAATCAAATTTTGAAGTCAGGTTTTCAGAGGACTTGCCTGGGTTGTTTTTCAGATTCAGTTCCTGACCTTTTATTTCTATGGGGCTTACTCAACAGGTAATTTTGGTGTACCTTTCGGTATCCCTTCCTTCCTGTCAAGGCAGTAGATCTCTACTTCTCTGTGCAGACAGCTGCACTTGGTACTACAGGGAAGTCGATGGATCCTTGACCTTGAAGGGTGTGCTGTCACCTAGGAGTAATGCTGAGAGAGACTCAGGGCAGGGCCACAAGTCAGCCCGGAGAAGTGACCTAGTTGAGGGAGCTGTGGAGATGCTGGCTCCTGGGCTCTTGGCAACCTGTGAGCACCACACAAAGGCTCTTGCTTTCTCTGTGTTAGGATTTGTAAAAGCGCCACTCTAGTTGACTGGTAGAAGTGGTGGGGGTGCAGGAACTGCAGGGCACGCTGGAGGGCCGGGTTTCAGCACGGTAGAAGGGTCCATGCCCACGGAGAGGGCTGACAGAGTCCGTTGCAGAGGCTTGAAGGTGTTGGTCTACCTTGGATAGGAAGAATAGATTAAAATTGAGAGTCAGAGCAGAGAGGCCTGTGAATGCCCTTTGTAAAAATAATTTGGTCTTCAGATCAGTAGTGGGCCGATTGCGAAGTCTTTTGCAGGGAGTGGTTTGATCCATGTGCTATTACAGGAACTATACCACAGGCCTGGGTATGCAGAGCAGGCTCCCAGGCATCATGCAAGTCATGCAAGAGTAAGCCCCGGTCTTGCTCGCATGTGGGAGGTCTGTTTCTTGGTGTACCTTCCCACCCTCTTCCTTAAGCAGGTAGTTGTAACACTTGAAAGAGCTGCAGGGTGAGGGTTCAGTCTCCTCATGGTCATGGTCACAGGGTGAGATGTGCTCTGTGGCTGTTGTCCATGTTGCTTAGCACTCTTCAAGACCAGCGAGAGGGTGGGGACAGCTCTCTCTCACGTAATGAAAGACCCAGAAGAAACTGAAATGCTAACACTAACTAAAAATAGGTTTTTTTGAACCACCAGCAAGCAAGCAGCAGTATTGCTGTTTCGAACAGCTGGGTGTATCGGGGTTTGTTTGCCTGCGGTGGCATCCGTCACTTGGTCGCCATCACATGTAGCTCCCTCTACGCAGGGCTGGTGGGCTCAGTTGGCCACCGCCTTGCCTGGCCTGGCTTGTGGACTGGGACGAACTTCAAGCACTCCACACGGTTACTGCTGGTTTTTATGGTTTGGGCTCTCAGTGTAGCTACAGCAGTTGGTTGAAGGATACCTGTGATGGATGGGTTGACTGGAAATGGGCAGGTGAGTGCACTCTTCAGTCTGCGAGTACTGAGGGCCTGGACTGGCTTTAGAAAAGTGGGCTGCTGGCCCCCCCATTCCTGCTGTGACTTCCAAGTTCGGCTCACGGGTGCCTTTCCAGAGGCCCTCCCATCCGGGCCTGGGCCTGGAACTCCATGGGCCCTGCCGTCGTGACCCCTCGTCAGGACTCTTACAGCTTCCCAGTAAAATGACCTTGTCTGTGTGTGTGTTTCTCAACCCCTCCCCCCTTTTCTTTTTTAATTAGTAGTAGTCCTGCTCTGGAATCTGTGATAAATTTCTATTTCCATAGAGGAATTTGGCTAATTTTTTTTTCTTCCTGATTTCCTTAGAAATCCTAAGTAATGCCCTGAAGAGAGGAGAGATCATTGCAAAGCAGGGAGGAGGTAGGAAACGCTTAGTTTTGATGTTTTGATGTTTAGAATAGGCTTGTGTTACTGGGGGTAGTAGAGTGTAGTGCTGAAAGCATGGGCTCAAAAACAGACTGCCTGGGGTGGGGAACCAGCTCTGC
This sequence comes from Antilocapra americana, assembly GCA_007570785.1. NCBI lineage: Eukaryota > Metazoa > Chordata > Mammalia > Artiodactyla > Antilocapridae > Antilocapra > Antilocapra americana. Next base: position 624,413 of record ML663012.1, on the reverse strand, counting down.
CTTCTCTTAGCTGTGTGACACTTGGCAAGTTATTGAACTTCTCTGTTTTTCATGCTGTAAAATGGGGCTATTCTGGTACCTACCTCATAGGGTTGGTCTGTAAAGTAAATGAGTTAATGTGTACACATTTAGCCATTGTCAGAATGTCCATGTGATTTGGACGCTTTGTTTCTAGTGGTGTAAAATTGCAAATTGCTAAAAGTAAATATCTTACCTGGTTATAAGTGTACACCACCTAATCATAACAAATGGACGGTATACACGTACTCAAAAAAATTCAGAAAATTATGAAGAACGTAAATACCTGAAATCTCACTGCCCAGTGATGAATGCTATAAATATTTTGAAATACATTCTTCCATTAGTACACCTTTTTTGACGGGTACCTAAAACTAAATGTACTTATTTCAGAAAAGGAAAAAAAAAAATTATTATTATTTTTTTTTTTTCTCATGGCTCTGAGCATCTTGGCACGTCCTTGCTAGCTCTACTTGCTGGAGTTACTCTGTGGTGGGCCGATTCTAGAATTCCATGTGGGTACTGTTTCTTCCTAGTTCTCTGCTGCTCTTGGCATCTGGAGTGTCACACTCATTTTTGATAATCTTTTGGGTATGCTATCCAGCCTCTCTAGACTTCTTACATTTTTATAGTTTCTGAGATATTTTGGCTCTGAAAGTTTAATATACTTAAAATTACGTTTATATTTTGCCACTTGGTGTGTTGTTACTCAGCAAAGGAAAGAGTCACCGAGAAGTGGCATGACTTGTGCAAGGTCATGGCCTTGGTCAGTTAGAGAATCAAAGGATATTTCCTCTTCTTCATTTGTATCTTGGCCTTGGCTGCTTGATTCAGTAATGGCAGGCTGAGCGCTCAGCTGCTCATTTTTCAGAGGCCGGTGGTGGTGGTGGTAAAACTTGAATGAGAGGAACCTTTGGGCTCTGCATGTGGAAAAACTTGGTGGGCGGTGCCTTGGTGATGGAGCAGACCCTCCTCTGTAAAACTGCAGGTATCACAGGGTCCCTATGCCCTGCTGACCTGCCGTGGTTCAGTGTCCAACTGAACCATGAACCATGGCAGTGAGGGACTGATCCCAGGCCACTTCTAGAATCTTCTCTGCAGTGCCATTGGCTTTTTCCTCCAAAGCTGGCAAAATTACACATGGCACAGTCGGATGATGGTTTCCCTGACAGACAGAGGGAGGTTCATTGGAAGTGGCTGGCTGTGTTCATTCATATATAAGGGTCTGTATTAGTGTTGATTTTGGGTTTTTTTGTCTCTTCCTGATCACATGGCTGTGTAATAACTTCTCTATGCCGTGGAGGTGCTAAGGACATGCAGCCAAACTGCTTATCAGCAGGGCATTGTAGTGGACAGGTTGGGGGATGATGGAGCTTGTGAGCAATCCTAATTGTCACTATTTATACTCCATGTAAGCTGGTTGGGTGACCAGCTGAGTTGTGGGGCTTCTGTCTCCTACCCCTATTATGTCTGGTGGTCGGGAGACTGCAGAGTTTTCAGGAATTGATGTCTGTTGCTCACAAAGCTTGTCCCAAGTATCAACACCCTCAGAGTGATGTGAAGGACATGATAAAAGTCCTCTGGTGGGTTTTCCCCCCTTTTAAATTTTTCTCTGGAAATTAACTGTGGCACTGAAGTAGGAAGAATGATGTACTCACTACCCAGCTTTAGCAGTTGCCAACATTTGAGGGTTATCTATGATAAATTATTGCTGAACCGTGGTTGAGTGCCCAGGCCTCTGCACCCAGGGAGCCCTCCAGGCACAATGTGCACACAGGTCTTCAAGCCCCTGATATACACCTGTTCTGTGTCTCCGTTTTAGGTGGAGGCGGAGGCAGTGTCCCTGGAATTGAGAGGATGGGCCCCGGCATTGACCGCATCGGGGGGGCCGGCATGGAACGCATGGGCGCAGGCCTGGGCCACGGCATGGATCGTGTGGGCTCCGAGATTGAGCGCATGGGCCTGGTCATGGACCGCATGGGCTCCGTCGAGCGCATGGGCTCTGGCATCGAGCGCATGGGCCCCCTGGGCCTCGACCACATGGCCTCCAGCATCGAGCGCATGGGCCAGACCATGGAGCGCATCGGCTCTGGCGTGGAGCGCATGGGTGCCGGCATGGGCTTTGGCCTCGAGCGAATGGCCGCGCCCATTGACCGTGTGGGCCAGACCATCGAGCGCATGGGCTCTGGTGTGGAGCGCATGGGCCCTGCCATCGAGCGCATGGGCCTGGGCATGGAGCGCATGGTGCCCGCAGGCATGGGGGCAGGCCTGGAGCGCATGGGCCCCGTGATGGATCGCATGGCCACCGGCCTGGAGCGCATGGGCGCCAACAACCTGGAGCGCATGGGCCTGGAGCGTATGGGCGCCAACAGTCTTGAGCGTATGGGCCTGGAGCGCATGGGCGCCAACAGCCTAGAGCGCATGGGTCCTGCTATGGGCCCGGCCCTGGGCGCTGGCATTGAGCGCATGGGCCTGGCCATGGGTGGCGGTGGCGGTGCCAGCTTTGACCGTGCCATCGAGATGGAGCGTGGCAACTTCGGAGGAAGTTTCGCGGGTTCCTTTGGTGGAGCTGGAGGCCATGCCCCTGGGGTGGCCAGGAAGGCCTGCCAGATATTTGTGAGAAATGTAAGTGGCGCTTCAGGAACATCTTGGCTCTGTGCACATGGGGAAGAGGGAGGCAGAGGTCAGCAGGACCGAGGGTGGCAGGTTGCAATGAGAGGGGATGGCCTCAGAAGGAGAGCTGAGGAGCACGCAAGGCCACCTTGCCTTTGTCCCCAAAGTTTGGTGTCGGTAGAATGAAATGAGAACGTGGGCGCTTACGACACTTGTGCAGTAGAAATAGTGGGTTTTGTGAAATCCTGGGCTTCTCTTACTACTAGGTAGAGAAGACCATGATCTGGAGAACTTGAGTTTTTTTTGTTTTTTTGTTTTTTTAACTCTCAGCTTAATGAGCTGCTACATACCTGGCATGACAGTTCAGAGTGGGGAGAAGGCTGTATGTGAATTCTCTTCACCAGATGGACCAGTTTTAGCCACTGTGCGGTGGTTCTGTGGGCTGGTCACTATGTGCAGCTGTGCATCCTGTTCGCTGTGTGAAGTTGCCGCAGATAACAGGGAATGAACTTGCTGTGCTAGTTTAGGACCTCACCCAGACAGACTTGTTCTCTGCTGATCATCGCAGTGTGACAGTCAGCCAATATCTGTGTAAGGAGGTTTTAAAGGCATCACGAGACAGTTTTGGTTTCTGCATTAGGATTTGGCTGCATCACTCATCAGTTCCCCTTTTCTCCCCCCTCAGCTCCCATTTGATTTTACATGGAAGATGCTAAAAGACAAGTTCAACGAATGCGGTGAGTGTTTGAGAAAGGCTTCCTGAATGCTTCCTTGTGTTGTGGCTTGTGTCAAGGCTACCATCCTTGTCTTGTAGACACCTTCCATGACTCTATAGAGGACGGATGGGACTTGCCATTTTTCTGCCTGTGTGAATACTCAAGCCGATTGTTGAGTTTCCTGTTATGTGTCAGACACTTCTTCACCCCTGTTCTCATTTCATCTTTGCTGTTTGCCTTTTCCGGTTCTTGAAAAGAGGTCCCCATTTTACAGAGTCAGGCAAAGTCACATTGCCAAGATCACATGGCTTCTAAGTGACAAAGCTCAATAAAATAAGTACATCTGAGACAAGGGTGCCTTCCACAACCACACCATGGGTTTGTGTCTCAAAGAGCACTCACCCAGCCCAGCAGGCACGGATGAGGGTTCATGGGCTCAGGGCAGGTGTTAGTTTGTGTGCAGTGTGTGTTTCCTGACAAACCAGGCAGCCACTCTGGAAGGCTTGTTTTGTGGCCAAAAAGAAGTTCGGTTGTCTCTGGGTGAGGCCCTGCCCTTCACCCCCACCACTTCTCTTCTTTGAACCATGGCAAGTTGGGAGCCCAGCCTTAAGCCAGAGGCCTGACTGACTCTCTGGATCAAGGCTTCCTCAGTGTTTTCTCATTTCCTTTTGCTGCAGTAACTTAGATTTCACCACTGCTGCAGCCTCTCCTTGTTCTTCTCTTAGATCAGTTATTGAGCCATAGCCTGCCTTCTTGCCCTGTTCTTGCGCTCTTTCCCTACGCCTCAGTTTCCAGATTGTAGTGGAAAAGTCAAGTGGATCATGCCACTCCCCCTCCCAGGCCTGGAGGTGTCTGTCCCTCTGTTGGCAAGAGAAATCCAAAACTACAAGCCCTGTACCACTTAGTGTCTGCCCAAGCTGTTTTAGAACTTGCCTGTGAGAAGTCCTCCAGGGCTTGACCTCTCAAGCTGAGTTCATGGCCCTAGTGTTGTGCGTGTCAGCCCCGCTATACTTGTGTTCTTGGCCCTGCGTTTCTGTAGCTCTTCCCTTGTAGATTGTTTTCCACAGTGCTTGACACATAACCAGGATGCTTAACCAGAGCTTGAAGGAATATGTGTAACATGCTTGTTAATGATTACAAAGCTTGTATTTGGACAGTACAGAAGTGTCCATGGTATTGGCCTTGTAAACACAGAGGAGCAGTGTATTAAAAGTGAAGCCTCTGTAAAATTTGCCTATAGAGTTGGCTTCATTCACACAGCATAGTTTTATAACTCTGGAGCATGAAGGTGTACATTTGAAGCCACCAGGACTGCTTGTCATGAGTTAGGTTGTTGTCCCGTGGGCAGAAGAATGGCAGTGTGGTGGAGGGCCATGGTAGCCGGGTTCCACCCGCTGTGTTCTGAGCATTCTTGCGTCAGGCGCAAGGGCCGCTCTCCCTTTTGACTGTCAACCAAAATCCAACAGGTGATCTGGACTGAGTGGAGCCCAGACTGAGCCTGAGCTTTGGGTTTGCCTGATGAGTTGTGGTCTCTTCTTCCCTCCCTGTGCCCAGGCCACGTGCTGTATGCCGACATCAAGATGGAGAATGGGAAGTCCAAGGGGTGCGGTGTGGTTAAGTTTGAGTCGCCAGAGGTGGCTGAGAGAGCCTGCCGGATGATGAATGGGATGAAGCTGAGTGGCCGAGAGATTGATGTTCGAATCGATAGAAATGCTTAAGCAGTTGCCTTTTTTAAACATCGATACCAGACCTCTGAATTTGTATTTTTTCTTGTTAACCATTTTAATTTGTTGGCTGGATGTATAAAGATGTTTAAAAAATTCAGTTGCTTTTTGGGGTAATTTGAATTACTTTTTTAATGACTGGGGTTCCATTTGACTGTTTGCATTGAGATTGCAATGTGCGCAATTTTTTTTGTAGTTGTGGCATCTTGTTGACATCGAATATGACTTTGATAATAAATACCAGTTCCTGAAAACTGCTTGCTTTTGTGTGTGTGTTGTGGGGTAACCACCCGAGGTTGAGGGACCAAAGCCGCTCAGTCTCCTTTCTGCCCTTGGAGCTGTGTGGACCTTTGAGGTGAGAGGCCACTGGCCCCAGCCTCTTGAGAAAAACCTCTGTGGAAACTGAGTCCCGAGTGGGCCTGAGTCTCCCAGTGCCAGTGATGGTGTGCTTGGCAGTCAGAACCATCCTGTCTCCCCAGTGCAGTGATTCTATGGGGCACAGATACTGCGAGGGGCTCATTTCCAGTTTGATCTCTGTCCCAGTCTGCCCCGGCTGCTGAAAGGAGCATTTGTTTCTCTCAGTCCTGGAGGGTGGGCAGTCCTGTCAAGGTGCTGGCAGATCCAGGTCCTAGTTCATGGATGACACTTTCTAGTAACCTCATATGGCAGGAGTCGTCCAGGGAACTTTCTCAGACTTACTTATTTAAAACAATATTTTTTAATTTATTTGGCTGTGCCATGCGGCTTGTGGAACTTCACTTCCCCGAATGGGATGGGGACTAAACCCAGGTCCTTGGCCATGGAAGTGCATCGTCCTAACCACTGGACAACCAGGGAAGTCCCCAGACCTCTTTCATAGGGCACGAATCCCATCCGTGAGGGCTCTGCCTGTGGACCTCATGCTTTCTCGTGCCGTCACCTAGAGGGGTAGGTTTTCAGTGTAGGAGTGTTTGACAGCCAGGACACAAACTTCAGTCCATAGCAGCTTTTCTTTGCTAAAACAGACCAAGGAGGGTGTAGGTTTCTGAGCATATTCTGCCCTGTCAGAAGTTTAGGCTGAACTTGATACCTGTACTTGGTCAGAACTGGGTCACATTCTCTCCACAACGTGATGGCCACTTGGGCTATTGCCCATGAGGAGCTGCAGCAGCTGCTTGTCATGCTGGATGTGGAGGGCCCCCCAAGCATCTGCCTCTCCTCACTGACCGCAGCTGACCTGGTGCCATCAGAGGGGCCCTCAATTCAGCTTCTAGCAAGAGGCCCCCTCCCTTGCACCTTCCCCTGCCCTCCTTTTTCCCTTCTGGCCTTTATCCTTGAGGGGTGAGGAGACCTGGACTTGACAGATTTCCCCCAAGTATTTGATCGTGGCTCCACTGTGTGTGCTTGTTAGGAGGGAAAAAAAAAAAGACAAGACACAGGAATCACTTTAATAAAAAGAGGGACTTTATGTGGTCTGTGGACGTGGTCAAACAGGAGCCTGGGCGGTTCTGTGATGGCCACACTGGGGCCCAGGGCTCCTTATTAGCAGGTGACTGGACTGGTGGGCTGTCCTTCATCTCCACACCTGCGGGCCTTACTGTTCTCTAGGGCAATGGTTGGCTGTCCAAAGGATCTGCCAAGAAAGGTGACTTTCGATGACCCTTTGCTGTGAGCGGGTAGCCAGCAGCCCCTGGAGGAGTGGCAGAGGACCTCACCCCACCCTTCCCATCCACCCAGAGCATCTACGTACCCCAGGCAGCAACGTCATCGTACACCTCCGTTTCCCTGGTGGAGAGCACAGTTGGGTCAGCTAGGGTCACCCTACCCCATGCTACACACACCCCCACCCCCTGTCCCCAGTCAGGCCTGGCACTCACAGGGGCAGTAGAGCTGTTCTTGGCACATAGCCATCTGTGAAGAGAGCAGCAGTTGGTGTGTGAGCGATCCTCCCTCCTTGGGGCTGTCTGCCTTCCCAGGCTGCCCTCCAAGGTGACTCACTCACACTTGCCCTTGGTGTCCCGGCACAGCATCTCCTCTTTGCTGGTGAACTCGATCACCTCCAGGATCTCCCCACGCCGGATCCCCAGGTGCTTGCCGCCCCCGCGGCGGGTCTTGGCATTGGGGTCGATCATCATCCTTGTCTGAACCACAATCTCCCCCTCGAACTGGGGAGGGGAACACATGAGCTGCTGCTTGCCCTGCTGCCCTGAGAACCCCGTGTGGGGCGGTGGCCACCTGGGGCCGAGCCCAGCCCTCCCAAGACTTCATTCACACCTTGAACTTCTTCCGAAACTCCCGCTCAGCTTTCTCTGCCTTCCGGAGCTGCTTCAGGGACTTCAGGTCCATGGGCGGCATCTGCGGTGGCTGGAGGGGCGCCTTCTCCTTCCTGAGCGCCCCCTCACAAGGAATTAGGTGCTCATGCTTCTCAGGGACCCCCTTTTACTGTTCTCCCCAGCTCAGCCCCGCCCTGCCTGCCTCCCTCTGGTACCTGAGCTCTGGGTCTTGCGGTGGCCTCCACGGGTACTGCTGAGCCGACAGCACTTCATCTGGGAGAGTCAGAGCGCCGAGTTAGGGCAGGGCCATTGAGTGTGGGCCTCTGGCTCTGGTGGCCTAATGTTCCCCTGGTCAGTTTTCAGGACTTGGGTCTCCTCACCCTCTGCTGCCCAGGCCTCTCAGGGTAGATTGCCTTCTATTTTCCTAACTCCTACCATAGGCCAGGCATGGCAGAAACCATTAACCATTTCTTTCAACTTTCTTTTCTTTAAAAAAATTTGGCTGCTCTGGGTCTTAGTTGCAGCATGTGGGATCTAATTGCTTGACCAGGGACCGAACCCATGCCCCCTGCACTGGGAATGTGAAGGCTTAGCCGCTGAACCAACAGGGACGTCCCTTTTTCCAACTTTCTTGATGGCTGTCATCCCAAGCTGCCTGCTCAGGAGGTAGCAAGGGTCAGAGAGGTAAGGCAGCCTGCCCAAGGCCACTGAGCTATTAAATGGTAGAGGCAGGGCTTCTCTCTCAGCTTTTGAGGCAGTTTCACCCCTGCCTCCTACAGCACGTAGGTTTTGGGAATTCTAATGAGATATGGGTCAAAAAATAAGGCCGAGAAAAGTGTTTCCTCAAAGCAAACAAAGTCTGCCTCTGAGAAGGGGCTGTGTCGGGCTGGGGTTCTTGCCTGATCTGGCTGATGAGGAGACTGGACTGGAAGGAGTCTCCCAGGTGACAGCCCACTCACTACCTGGCAGATGACCAGCATTTCTAGGTGAGGGCACTGCTGGCCAAGGGTCTGCTTACAGTGAGAGCCTCATGAACACTGGGTGAGTGAAGGGTCTAGAACCTGCAGTCCCCAGCTTTTATGCAATCTTCTCTGAATATGCCGGAGGGTCATTTAGTGCTGCCCTGGGTGTTCCAGACCACCAGGCCCCCCACCCCATCAAGCTGCTGGAGTGGGGAGGGGGCTGCATATCTGCATGGTGCATTCTTCCCTCCCCACTTTTTTGCCTCCAGCCTCAGCCTGGTGCTGAAGTGACAGTCACACCCAGAGGCCACCCTGGCTGGAGATGGTCACCCAGCTGGAAGCAGTCCTGACTTCACCCCAGAGCCCCTATACATCTCCCACAGCCTAAGCACACAGCCCTGGGTGCAGCTGAGCAAGGCAGACCCTGGCACCCTGTGGCACTGGCACCCTGGGCAGTGAGATCCTGAGCAGGCTGCCCTCAGCTCCTGACCCTCGAGGAGCACCCTGTCTGTGCAGGGGGCTGCCACTGTTCTGAGCGAGGCAGAGAGTGGGAGGGAGGCGCCCAGGGTCCCTCAGGTCAGGGACAGACTGGAAAGGGGCAGAACAGCCTTTGAGATAGTCTGCACTGCTGTGAGCACCGCCCCCCACCCCCTCACCTCGAGAGGGAGAGATCTGGGGAAGCGTGTGGTACTGGGTCAGTCTTGGAGAATGACCAGCACAGGATGGGGGACAGTGAGCTATGCTAAGGATGCGGCTGGTCTACTTGGGGTTGGGGAAACTGAAAAGGGTGGGCTCGTGCCTGCAGGGTTGCTGGCTGTGGAGCGACCAGAAGTGCTTGCTCCCCGCGTCCACATCCCCAGGAGCAGCGCCCCCTCACCTCCCCCAGACCCGAGCCACAGAGCCTCACTGGAGCGGAAGCAAGAGGGGCCCTGTCAGGAAGCTCTGTGCTCACAGGGGTGTTGCAAGCAGCCCCTGGAGAAAGCAAGCCCAGGAGAAGCAGCAGGGCCCAGGAAGGAGTCACAGCCATAGAGGCAGCAGGCTTTGGGGGCTGGGCTGGTGAGGAGGGGGCAGCAGCTGGGGACCCCTCAGGCACCTCTGTCGAGAGGCTCCCTGGCAAGAGACCCTCTGGAGATGAGGGCAGGAAGCAGCCTGGAGGCAGAGGCTCCCATGTGCTGGCTGTGAGCTCGGGCAAGTCTTGTCTCAAGCTTCCACTTGTGTAAAATGGAGGCAGGGGAGCACAGTGCACATTCCATAAAGTGCTGGTGGAGAGATGGGGTGCATATCTCACGTGATGTCGGTGAATGCCTCTTCCCTGAGCTGGGCCTGCCTGGCCTTCCTCCTGCTCTCCAGGAGTGGAGGCATGGAAAAAGAGACAAAGGGTCCTTGGACACCCAGAGCACATGGACCTGGAGGGTCGGCCACACCCTGGCTCCAGCCCCCTCCCTCTTGAGTTCAGGCCCAAGTCCTTCCCCTCAGGCACCTCCAATACTGTGGATTGACCCCCAGATGCAGGCTCAACATTTAAGCCTCATCCGCATCTTGAGCTTGTTTGCTATCATCCCTGGTGATACATCATTACATCCTCTCGCCGGTTTGTTTTTTTTGCCTTTTTTTTTTTGGCCACGCTGCTTGCAGGATCTTATTTCTGCAACAGGGATGAAACTCATGCCCCCTGTGTTGAGAGTTCAGGGCTTAAGCACTAGACCAGGGAAGTGCCCCTCTATCGGATTCTTCCCCTGTTCTGCGTGCCTACAGCCACCACCCTGGGACACAACTCTTGGCTTGGCCGCTCTGTGGTCAGGCTGCTGGCCTCTGGCTGTCCTTCCTGTTCCTCCACCAGGAGCCGCCATGACCTCTCCGACCCCTTTTCTCTCTTATTCCCTTAGCTTTGCTTTCAATCCCTCAGGCATATGGGTTGCATATGGGTTGTCACGGGGCCTGGTACTAGCAACACGGACAAAAAAGGCCCCTGTGATGACTGTTTGCCCTCCTCGGATGCCTCAGCAGACTGGTCTGGCTGAGTGTCCCGCACCGTTACCTCTGCTCCTGGGGCCGGGTCCAGAGTGATCTGTGGGCTCGACGTCATCGTATACCTCGTCTGGGTCCCTGCAGGGATACCTGACGTGAGCGAGGGCCTGTTTCAACCCTGTGACCCATACCTGTGCCCCTGACTTCCCATGCTCACTGTGGGATGAAGTGGAGGCTAGCAGAAGAGGTCCTGGGCAGAGCTGTGGAGAGATGAAACGGGAGGTGGGGATGCGGGTAGGCTGGGGAGCGTTGACCCGCCCACTGCTGCTTTTTACCTGGGCCACCCACACCTACCTGTGTCTGCTGCCGCAGCTCTCCAGAAACTCTGAATGTCCCTGGGGCCTGGGGGCAGTGGGGGCTTGGCTGGGGGAGGGCCCAGGCTGCTGGCCAGGGGTAGAGGCCTCCGCCGGGGCAGGTGACCAGGTATGAGACCCAGCCTGGAGCCAGCACTCCGAGCGAGGGCTCCTGATCTCTGCTGCCGTGCCCCAAACCCTGGGCTGAGCGGGACCCGGGGGCTGGCGCCCGCCACAGCAGAAGACAGCGAGCTCTCTGAAAAGGAGCCAGGGAGCAGGGGCTTTCTTGGGAGGTTCCTGGGCAGAGAACCGGGCTCCGGCTGCGAGAACTTGCGGGGGGGCCCCCGACACTCGGGCTGCAGAAACTTTGAGGGGGGCACGCTGAACTCTGGCTCCGAGGACGTCCTCGAGAGGCTGGCGGGCTCAGGCTGTGGGGGCTTCTTGGAGAGCACCTTGAACTCAGACTGGCATGGCTTCTTGGGAACCACACTGACCTCTGGCTCCGAGGATGTCCTGGTGAGGTCACCAAACTCAGGTGGGAGGGGAATCTTGAGGAGGTCATTCAGCTGAGGCCGGGCGATCTTTCTGGGAAATGTACTGAAGTCGGGCTGTGAGGAGTGGGGGTGGGGCTCACCAGACTCGGGCTTTGAGAGGGGCCCTGGAGGGACCTCACTGGACTCGGGCTGCAGCAGGGACTTCTTAGGGAGGCCACCGGCCTGAGGCTGCAGGGGCTTTCTGGGGAGCCCACAGAACTCAGGCTGCGGGGGCTTCTTGGGAAGAGTACTAAAGTTAGGCTCTGAGGAGTGGGGGTGGGGCTCACCGAATTCGGGCTTTAAGACGGGCACCGGAGGGACCTCAGTGGACTCGGGCTGCGGCAGGGACTTCTTAGGGAGGCCACTGACCTGAGGCTGTGGGGGCTTTCTGGGGAGCCCACAGAACTCAGGCTGCGGGGGCTTCTTAGGAAGAGTACTGAACTTGGGCTCCACGGGGGGCCTGAGGGTATTGTTGAACTCAGACTGCTGCAGGGGCTTCTGAGGGGCGGCCTCAGGGACCTCTGGCTTCCTGGGGAACGGTGTGGCCTCGGGCTGCAGAAACTTCTTGGAGAGTTCACTGAACTCAAGTTTCGGGGGCTTTTTGGGCAGATCAGTGAACTCGGGCTGTGGGGGCTTCTTGAGGTGCTCGCCTAGCTCAGGCTGTGGAAACTTTTTGAGGAGTTTGTGAAACTCAGGCTTCGGGGGCTTTTTGGGGAGGTCGCCAGTCTCCGGCTGAGAGGCCTGGAACTTTGCTTGAAGGCTCCGGAAGTCCTGATGGCTCCCCTAGGGGACACAGGCAGGCAAAGGACTCATACACATGGGGGTCATGGAGAGACGGATGTGGGGACAAGAGGAGTGATCACAGACACACCCCCTTGTTCTCTTCCCCGCCTTCTGCCATTGACTCTCTTCTCTTGACCAGACTCCCGTGTTTTTGTCTCCAGCCTCCCCGCCAGAGTGCCAGGCTCTCTTCCTGAACTACCACATGCCCTCTGACTTCGTCACTTAAGCCTGGAATGTGCACCCAACCTCAGCTCACTCTGGACCCGAGCTCCTGTGGCCCCCTATGGCCCTCTGCTCCCATACCCACCCCCACCCCAACTCTGTGGAGCATCCTCAATCTCCTCCTCCTCTCCTGCTTGTCCCCAGGCCTTTCTTATTTCAAAATGTATCTGAAGGGACTTCCCTGGCAGTCCAGTGGCTAAGTCTCCTAGCTCCTGTTTGGGGAAGTATATCCCACATGCCACAACGAAGAGTCTACATGCCTCAACTGAAGATTCCGTGTGCCACCACTAAGACCCGGTGCAGCCAAAAGCAATAAATGTATATTAGTATATCTGGAACCGAACAACTTTGGACCCCCTGCACCCCTGTCCTGGCCATGAAGAATCCACCCAGGGGAGATGGCCTCCCCTGCAACAGCATTATTGTAAGAGGCTCCTCCTTGTTTCTCCTGCCCCCAACGCCCCACGCCCGCATTCCTGGTCAGTGCACCCACAGCAGCCAGAGGAGGCCTGAGTCTATTTGTGCTCCTCTGCTCCGAATCTGGGGGTGCTCTGTCATTTCCCTACAGTAGAAGCTCCAGCGCTCACGAACCCCCTGAACGGTACATCTGACCTGCCCCTATTGTCTCCTCCTTGGCCTCCCTCTCCTGCTTGGCTCCTGTCGCCTGCCTGCCTGGGGCACACTTCCCACTGCACGGTTCTCTCCTCTTCCAGGTTTCTACTCCTTTATTCCATATGCTGCTGCTGCTGCTACTTCAGTCGTGTCAGACTCTGTGCAACCCCATAGATGGCAGCCCACCAGGCCCCCCCGTCCCTGGGATTCTCCAGGCAAGGACACTGGAGTGGGTTGCCATTGCCTTCTCCAGTGCATGAAAGTGAAAAGTGAAAATGAAGTCACCCAGTCATGTCCGACCCTTAGCGACCCCATGGACTGCAGCCTACCAGGCTCCTCTGTCCATGGGATTGTCCAGGCAAGAGTACTGGAGTGGGGTGCCATTGCCTTATTATTCCGTATGATAGAGGCCTTTTTTCCCGGACCACCCTGATTTGAAAAAAAAAAAAAAAAGGATCGCCCTAGGACACTTTGATCTCTCCAACCTGCCTGATTTTTCTTTTGGTGCCTACCACTCTATATCATCCTATTTGCTTTTACTTAATAATTATTTACTTACTATTTATTGGCATGCCACGTAGCACATGGTATCCTAGTTCCCCAACTAAGAATTGAACCAGTGCCCCTTGCATTGGAAGCAAGGAGTCTTAACCACTACACTGCCACCCAGTACTGTTTTTTAAATGTGTCTTGACTACTTACGGTTTTGTGTGTGTGTGGACTCCCTCCCCCCAGCCCCTGTGGAACATGACATGAGGGAAGTGGCACTGCTGTCCTCCCAGTGCCTGGCACTCAGTAAGATGCTTAGTAACTATTTGTTGAAATAAAGAATCTACTAAGGACTTCCCTAGTGGCTCAGTGGTTGAGGCTTCGTGCTTCTGATGCAGGCGATGCAGGCGTTGATCCTGGTTGGGGAACTAATATCCCACATGCCGTGCGGCACGGCAAAAAGAAAAATATATATATATATATGTATACACTGGACACCGAGACAAGCAGCATATACTCTGCCACATCCAGTCTGATGTGGTGCACCAGCCCTGGCACATGAAGTCTGTCGAGACAGGACCCACACCCTCAGCCTGACACAGGAGACACACAAGTAGGCCAGGCCTGCTCTGACGGACCTATGACCCCAGAAGTGGCTCTGCCGCAGGCCCCTGGGCCTGGCTTCACCTGGGGTCTAGGAAATTGGGGAGGGGAAGGGCAGGACCTCACTCGTCTATCCTGAGCTTCACTCTCCCCTGACCCAGAGAACAAGGAAGGGTGGCAGTTCCTGCCTGGGGCCTGAGATACCTCTGTGAAAGCACCCCTTCCAGCTGGGCTGGGACAAGGCTCCCAGGTGACCCCGGGGCCGGAGAAGTCAGGTCAGCAGGTCAGGCCCTGGAGGACTGCTGGGGTGGGCGGGGAGGGCAGCAGTACATGATCTACTTTGTCACCCACAGGAAGCCCCTGCCACTCGCCCTGGCTGCCTGTTACCCGGTGACTGTTCATGCTGACCTGGGGGGAGGGGAGTCACCCTGGCAGGCCCACCCGTTCCCCTTCTAGGCACAGCCTTGGCCCATCGCCACCCCTCGGAGCCTGAGCTGTCCCAGAAGTGGATCCCAGCTGCTTCTTACCTCTGGGCATTTGTGGCGGTCATTCTCATATCCCCAACAGCTTTCCTGCCCCTCCACTGCCCCACTTTTGGAATACGCCCCTCTGGTTTCACCCGTGGCATCCCTCACCTCCAGCCAGTGTGGGGCTCTCCCAGGCCCTGGAGACTCACTCACCATGGCTGCAGGAGGGCGACGGGCCACAAGGCGAGTGGGACCCAGGCCACAACCGCTGCCTTCAGGAAGTGACTGTGGCTTCTGCTCCACAGGGTGGGGTCTGCTGGCCAGGCGGGGAGGGGAGGGGTGGAAGGGGCAGAGGCGGGGACCCAGCCTGGTCTCAGATCCTGTCAGTGCTTCTTGAATTCCTGTCCTGCCCTGCAAGCTTTGGGCATCCTGTCAGCAGAATCCCTCCTAACAGTCACTCATTTCTAGATTCTGCTGCCCCCTTACTGCCACCCCAGTCCTGCCATGTGCGGCCTCTGGACTCCAGGGAGGACTTGTGCCAGGCCAGGAGGGCCTCTGTGGGAGGGGAGGGATAGTTCTCAGTAGGGAAGGGGCATAGTAAGCTTCACGCTTACCCAGAAGTCGGAGTGAGCTGGGTGGGTGAGGCTCTCCTGCCGGCCTTTGTTGCCTCAACATGCCTTCCTCATTTCAACACTTCCCTGCAGTCCCGATTTCCAGCTCTGAGCAGGACTCAGGACTTCCTGTTGCGGGGACAGCTGTCACACAGGCTGACGGCCCAGGTGGGGTGGCAGATTTGGTGATGGGTGGGTGGGTGGGCAGTGTCCTGGTTCCCAGAAGACCAGGGAAGGAGGAAAATGAGGGTGGCCAGGAGGCCGGCAAAGAGGGGGCTAAGGTGGGGCACAAGACCAGTGCTGTCTAGAGGGAAACCCTGATGTCTTGGCCCCCAGGAGGACAGTGACCTTGGGGCTCATAGAGATAGGAGGAAACACCCAGTGGGAGAGAGCAGAGCCCTGATTCTCAGCTTGGCCACGCCATCGGGGTCCCTTGAAGAGTTCAGAGGTGAACAGAAGCTCCTAGAGATCCTTTTTTTTTTTCATTTAAAACTTTTCGTCTATGCTGGGTCTTTGCTGCTGCGAGCAGGGATACTCTAGTTGCAGTGTGCAGGCTTCTCATTGTCGTGCCTTCTCTTGTTACAGAGCACAGGCTCTAGGGAGCCGGGGCGGGGCTTCAGTAGTTGCAGGTCCCAGGCTCTAGAGCACAGGCTCAGTAGTTGTGGTGCAGGGCTTAGCTGCTCCTCCACATGAAGGGTCCTCCTGGACCAGGGATCCAACTCATGTCCCCTGCACTGGCAGGTGGATTCTTCACCACTGAGCCATAAGGGAAGTCTGCTCCTGGAGATTCTGACTTAATTGGTCTGGGTTGTGGCCTGAGCCTGGGGATTTCTTACATACCCTCAGGGTGATTCTAATGTGAAGCTAGGAAAGAACTGGTGTCCACTAGTCACCCTGGGACCCTGATAAAGTGTGGGCTGTGCCTCAGGTCGGTCAGAATCTGAAGCATCCCAGGTGATGCCCATACTGTAGTCCAAGGATCACACCTAGACTAGCAAGGATGTTTGAAGTTTCCAGAAGGCTACAGACAGCAGTTAGCAGTGACTCCGCCTGTATGTCTGCTCTAAGAGCAGAGCTCAGGGATTCTGGCCTGCTGTGTGTCCCTGCATAGACTGACATGCACTCTGGGTCACATTCCTGGGTGTGGGTCCCCCTCCAAGTAGGAGGCTGAGGATGAAGAGGTCTGTGTCCCAGAGCCGCTCAGCCTGGGAACCTGCGCCCTCCGGGGTAGCTGCACAAGGTGGGTGCCTGCCTGGACACACAGGCCCCTCATTCATCCTCCCTCCAGACACTCCTGAGCGCCCTCTGCTGGGCAGAGCCAGAGCCCTCAGAGGGACTCTGCTTTCGGGCATCTTGAAGTGGTAGGGGCCAGGAAGAACCCTCTTTGGGGTCACAGCTTGGTTGGCCAGAGAGAGGCTAGGGGCTGCACAGGCCCATAAGGGACATTGGGAGCAGTAAGACTTCCCAAGCGAGCAGACAAAGATTGGATGTGAGTTGGGAGGGGATGAGGGTAGGAGGCGGGAGTAAAGAATCTGCCTGCCAATGAGGGAGACACAAGAGTGGTGGGTTTGATCCCTGGGTTGGGATGATCCCCTGGAGGAGGAAATGGTAACCCACACCAGTATTCTTGCCTGGAGAATTCTATGGACAGAGGAGTCTGGCAGGCTACTGGTTACAAAGAGTCGGACACCACCGAGTGACTGAACACACGAGGGTAGGAGGCAGTTTTCAGTGACCCAGATCCCCAGGCCTCAGAGCACTTTCAGCTTGCTCCAGAGGCCACCGAGGGGCCTGGGAGCATGGGGACCGTGGACCCACTGTACCCATGGGAGGGACTGTTGCGTCTTCGTGGGTGATGGGGTTGGGAGGCAGGTACCTGGGCCAAGATGTTGGCTCTGAGTCTCTCTGGAAAGGTCCTGACACACTGGGAAGTAGCACTGCCTGGATTTGGAGGTGGCAGAATGAGGGCCTTATGGGGAAAACGCCTAGGGGCTGGGGGACCCTGGTCCCCTGGAGATGTGACACTGAGCCCTGAAGATGCAGGAAAGGGTGAGCCTAGGGCCATATTCCCAAAGGTGTCTAGGGCCTTGGAGGTGCAGGAAAAGGTGGAGTGCCTGGGTTTTCTCATCAGTGGTAACTGTGTCCCACTTCTGGGGTTGTGTAGACATCAGTGTGACTTTGGAACCAGGCCTGGCTAGAGTTAGGCTCAGTCAGCTTACCAACATAGCCTCACCTTCTCTATCTGTATAGTGGGCCCTTGACCCACCTCCTTCCTAGGTTCTTGAGAGGGCCCCAGGCAACCGGCCACAGGCTTGGTGGCTGGAGGGATATGAACTGCTGGCCAACACTTCTCAAGCCCCCTCCCTCTCTCCCCATCCCTCTTTGAATTCTCACAAGAACTCCAAAGGCTGACTGTCATGACACCCATTTTAAGGACTAGAAAAGTGAGATACTGAGAGGTTTAGTCTTGGGGCTTCCTTGGCAGTCTGGTGGTTAGGACTGTGTTCCCAGTGCAGGGGGCATGAGTTTGATCCCTGGTAAGGGAACTAAGGTCCCACATTTTGCATGTCATACCCAAAAGACTCCCCCAAAACAAAAGAGGTTGAATCTTCCCCAGAGTCACCCAGCTGTGGGTCCAAGGCTTCTGGCTAAGAAGTGTGTGTGTGGGAGCTTATGGGAGTCTGGAGCCCCCAGGGTTCCCTAACAGTCCTACAGCTTGTGTTGGGTGTCAGCTGTCTCAGTGGGGGCCTGGGGGCCTGGAGATGATGGCAGTGTGGTCACCTGGCCTGAGTTACCGGGGCCTCAGCTGCAACCCCATCAGGAACACTGGAGCCCCGAAACCCCTTGTGAGGCCAGGCAGTCCGGCTCCTGGGTATCCAGGTGGGATAGGTCCTAAGGGCACCAGATCTCCCTACTGCCCTTCCCAGGAGAAGCAGAAGGGCCTTCAGAACCTGTAAGTGTTCAACTTCTAGGAGACACAGAGGCCACGCTAACGGGGGCAGGTGTTGGAGTGGATACCCCAGCTAGGCTTTACCTGGATGGCTTCCATGCTGGAGACCTTGCTTGGCTCTGAGACTGAGATATGAAGATTCTGAGGAAGAGAGAGGGAGGATGGGAAAGGGGACATGGGAAAGATAGGAGGCTGCTGGGCGAGGGGTGGGGCCTGGGGACTTCCCCCCCAGGGGGTGACCAGTGTCTTGTTTGTGGCAGACAGGGGACAACCCTATGACTTGGAAGATGGAGGAGGTAAGGAGTGAAATGGGGTAGGGTGGGGCTTGGAGTTGCTGGATTCTTGCTCACAGGATGTCTAGATTCCCCAGGAGGAAGAGGAGGGGGATGCTGAGTGTGGCCCTGATAGGAGGAGTGGAAGATATGCAAGATAGGGCTTGTAGGCTACTGGGAGGACAGGATCTTCATCCAGAGACTGAGAGGAGTGATAGGGGTACTAGGCAGGGGGAGGGGGAAGATTGGAAGAGCCTTGTTTCCAGGGGTCTTCAGAGTGGATGGAAGGAGGGGCCAGAGGGTGGAGGGGTGCTTCTGGTGCCCAGGACCAGGCAAGGTCTGGGCTAGGGGGCCACAGGGCTGGAAGGAAAGAAGATGCAGGAGGTAAAGCCAGGCCCAGAGGGATGGGGCTTCCATGCCCTGGAGGTTCGACCCTCAGGGTTCTGGTGACAGTAGCTGTGGGACCAGATTTTGAACCCTGGCCCCCACCTGACTCCCAGGAGGAAAAGGAAGCAGAGAACCTATATGGGGGAAGAGGAGAAGGGAGGCAGCCAGGCTCTGCAGGACTGGCAGAGACGCACCCTCATCCTCAGGGCTGGAGAGGAAAAGGGGAGATGGGCAGCCCACATTGAGAGTCCAGAGGACAAGGAGGAGAGAATGCTTATGAGGCCTAAGTCCCAGCCTGCCACATAGTGCCCAGGCCTGGGTGACCTGGCACCACCCAACTTCAGCCAGGACTGCTCTGTCACCCCCGAGGGTTGGCACAGGCCTCAGGATCTGGGCAGTTCCAGCTGGGTGCTCCTGAGAGTTTTCAGATAAAACTGGGAACAGCCATCTCATCTGTTTTCTGGCAGTGGTGGGGCAGAAGGGAAGGTTACCAACAGCTGTCCCAGGGTTGAGGTGACAGGGGAGGCAGGACACAGGTGGACTGTGAAGGGGGACCTGCCTCCTTCTGAGGTGGCGGTGCCCCAGGACTGCAAGGGACCCAGACACACACATCTCATCTACAGCTGGCTCATCTGCCTCTTTTATTGGCCCCCCACCCCTGCCATCTCAGGCTTTCCCTAAAATGACACCATTACCCACAGCCCGCTCCCTACGCAGCGGCGCGGCGTTCAGAGCGGCGAGAAAACCGGACACTCCCCCTCAGACAGCAGCGGCGATACCTTGGGTGCCAGCGGGGCCGGGTCTGGGTGGGGCAGAGGAGGGGGCGCCTGAGCCTCAGCCCCGCCCCTCGCCTCACGGCCCCCCGCCCTTCCCAC
Organism: Antilocapra americana; assembly: GCA_007570785.1. Lineage (NCBI taxonomy): Eukaryota > Metazoa > Chordata > Mammalia > Artiodactyla > Antilocapridae > Antilocapra > Antilocapra americana. The sequence continues at coordinate 605,003 of ML663012.1, read as the reverse complement.
CCGCACGCTCCCCACGGCCTTACCAGCCGGCGCGTCGGGGCGCGGCTGCCCGGGCGCCGGGGCCGCGGGGCCGCCAGGGCGGTGGTCCTCCAGGTGTAGGGTCATGGCGGGCCGCGAGGCCGTGGAGAAGGCGCACTGCATGCACGAGTAGCGGCCGCGCGTGTGCTCCCACACGATGCGGCTGGGAGCCGCGTGCCCTGCGGGCAGGTGGGACCCGGTTAGCCCGGGCCCTGGGCGAGGGCGGGTCGGACCTTTCCCAGCCTCCCCATCAGCTTGCGGGTGTGGGGGCATGGAGTGGGTTGGCGGGGCGGGGGGGCGGGGGCCGCTGGCCTGGCCGATCCGTTTCTCCCGAAAGTTTCCTCAAGTGTCTGGGGGGACTAAACTTGATTTATCTGCGTCCCCTCCTCCCAATCCTCTGAACCCATGTGGGGGAAGGGCTCTGGATCCGGGCGCGAATTTTACACCGAAACGCCGGCGCAGATGAAGGAGCAGGGGCCGCAACTTTTAAGGCAAAATCCTGTATTTCGGGGGAGACATTTCCGGGCACCTGGAAAGGCGGTGGGCATCCCCCAGGTCCCGCAGGGCGCAGGAAAGAAATCCCCTCCACCCTCCCTGGTGGTCACCTGCACGCACCTGAGGGCGCGTCGGAGCCGCCCTGGGGTCTTCGCGGGCTGCCGCCTGCACCTGCGGTCAACGGGCGGGTCAAGAAGTCAAGGGCGAGCCCAGTCCACCCTGAAGGCGGCCCGATAGCCCACACTCACCTTGGCTCTTTTTCCAGACGGCGGCGCTGGAGGCAGGAGGCCCGGGAGCGGCGGCCAGAAAGGGGCGCAGGCGTGGGGGACTTACGCCAAAAGGCGCGGGGTTCAGGTAGGGCAGAAAGGGCCCGGTGGGGGCAGGGGCAGGGGTCGTGAACGGCTCGAGCAGCGGGTACGGCAGGCCAGGCGCCGGCGCAGGGTCGGACTCCGGGGGGCGCTCCGACGCCGGCGGCTCCCTGTCCAGGGCCGGGGGTGGCGGCTGTGGGGCTGGGCTCTGCGCATGCTCTGCGCAAACGTGCAGATGCTTGAAGAGCGAGCGGTGCGTGCGGAAGCGCAGCAGGCAGTTCTCACACCTGGAGGGCAGCACAGGGCTGGGCTGGGTCTCCCGGGGGACTCAGGGAGGGGCCTATTCGCGGTAACCTGGAGAGCTGCCGCTCCCGGCTGATCAAGGACCCTGGGCCCAAATAACCTGACTCCCTCATCTGCAGGGGAGGAGTTTGCCCTAAGCGACCGCCCACAGTGGTCGCGACCCTTCCGGACTTCTCCAGGTCGGAACCCTGGGAAGATGAGAAAGGAAGTCTCAATTTTGACTTAGGTGATCAGTTTTCCTCTTGGGAGGTAGAGGACTGGGCGGAGTGGTGCCATGTATGTCCCCCCACACACACACTCCCCCTCCCAAGCCCCGCCCTCGGGGGGGGGGGGTCCCTGGAATTGGCTCTAGGGACCGGTCTCTTCTGGGCAGGTAAGGGCAAGGCTAGCCCTAGATCACATCCACTTCCCGACCCAACCGCCTCGGAAAAGGAAGGGAGAAAAGCCGGGACCCCAGGTAGTAGCTGTCAAAATCGGTGGTCAGAGGGAGCTGCCTGGTCCCCCACACCGGCAGAGGTTGCAGTAGACCAGGTCTCACTTGAAGTAGCGGTTGGGTTTGTAGTGTAGCTTGCCATGGGCCACCAGTTCCTGCATGTTGGGGAAGGTCTCGGTGCAGCTCAGGGCAGAACAGCGGAAGAGCTTGCCTGGCGGCGCAGGGATGAATAACAGAGGAGTGGAGTGGGGTGGCCAGGACTGGCCCAGAGGCTCGGCCCACCTCCCGCCCTAATCTGCCTCCCCACCATCTACCCTGGCCCTACCTTCCAGGGACTGTGTGGGTGGGCAATGGGTACGCAGATGCTGTGCCAAGTCTCGAACGCTGGGGAAACTGAGGCAGCAGCCTGGGCTGGAGCAAGGTATCTGCTTCCCTGAGGAATGCACAGAAGCGGATAGAGGGTCACCATCTCTTCGTCATCCACACTATCCAGGGCTCTGCCTCAGAGGGGCATTTATGGGGCTGCGACTACCCTGCAACTACTAACTATGGTTTCTTACTGGGACCTTTACCCTCTGCCTCCCCCACGAGAAAGTAGCGGCTGAGTTTCCCTGGCTCCTCGTGGAGCCACAGTCTGGCTGTGGGGCTCAGTAAGTGGTGATTCCCTCTAGGTGGGCCCCCAATCTGCAGATACTCAGTAGTCTGCACTTCTATTGTTCCAGGCCTGTGATCCCCCAGAAGGTCCCATCACAGATCACCTGGTGGTGGGCGTCGTCTGGGAGGCCGCAGGTCCTCAATGGTCCCGGAGACAGTGCTGATTGGGCCGAGGCTGTGTCCAGGTCCGGGATGGCCACTGTCTGGGGCTGGGGAGGCACCCTGCTGGGTCCCTCCGGTGGGCCCTCCACGTTCCCACACTGGGGGTGTGGTTGCCCGGTCAGGGCCCGGCTCCTCCTCCATGGAAGAGGACTTGGCTATAGCAGCCACAACTGGGGACACCCCCTTGTCGGTCTCACTGGACCTGGGCTCTGCAGTAGCCGGCATGTCCGGGCTGGGCCCTGAGGGTTCCTCATCCTGGTGGAAGGAAGATGTGGGGAGAACTCCTTGGGGCCAGGGTCTGCCTGCGCCAGCTGGGGGAACCCCTTCACCCGGCCATAACCATTGGGTGTTTCTGAAACAGCGAATGCCCGGGAGACATCACCCAGTCGGCCCCCATCCTAAGGAGAGGCAGTGGGTGAGGGGGTTGAACGTCTGCCTCCAGTGTCCCCATCCCCATCCTCCGAAGAGCTGGCAGGTGTGTCAAATGTAGAAGGGGGTACCTTTCTAGGAAACCCCGATATGAAAGAAGCATGCTCTGATCCTAACTTGGAAAGCTGGGGGCCCCCCCCAACTACAAGGCAGGGGCGTGGTCCAGAGGGAGTGGGCGGGGCAAAGGCGGGGCTCTGAACAGGGCGCGGCTAGGAAGATGCTGGAGGGCCAGAAGTGGCCAAGTGGGTGATTGAGGACGGAGATATATCTACCAGCGGGGTTCGAGCTGTGCAGGCGAACTGGAGGTACTGGGACCCCAAACATATAAAGATCAGAGGGCGGTGCCTGAGCCCTGTAGGCGTGGCCCAATCGAAGCCAGGACCGGAAGTAGGGGGTAGGGTGCTCCCCGAGTGACAGCGGCGGGCGACTGCCCGGATGTGGGGGCGGGGTCGGCAAGAGGCTTAGAAGGCCGCTCCCCGCCAGTCCCTGCTTGTTCGCCGCGTCCGCGTCCCCGGTGCCGCGCTCACCATCCTCAGCCTGGTTCAGCCTCTTGTTCCCGCGGCTCCTGCGGCTCCAGCTAAGGCTGCGGCGACTCTTTTGGTGGCTGCGGGCTCGCGCTCACGTCGGCGCCATTTTTCAGCTCCTAGCTATCGCGAGAACGGGGGCGGGGTCAACGCACAGTGCTCGGCGAGGAGGCGGGGCCTGAGATCCAGGATTCTTCCGAACTGCTCTGCACAGAAAAAGTGTGCAGAAATCTAGGATTAAAATTTTCCCGGCCTTTGTGTTCTCCTGTGCAAAATGAGCATCTTCATTTCCTCCTGTCCCGTCACCATACCTCGAAAGGGGATAAACAGCAGTTCTCAGTTTTGAGAAGGTCGTGTTTAGAGGGCTACCTCTTTGGAGGGAAATTGCCACAGACGTCAACATTTTCAATGCACTTAGTCCGGAAGTTGGAATGGGTCTGTTGAGATAGCCAAGGGCGGGAAACAAGTTCACAATCCGTCCTCAGGAGACCCGGAACGTGTGTAGCCTAAAGATGGGGCGGTGTGTGTTTTCAGGAGGATAGGTGGAGAGCCCTGGCCTGAAATGGGTCACCTATCCAACTTGTGTTCCTTGAGTGTCTACTTTGTGCTAGGCTCTAGGGACCCAGAGATGAACAGGACAGGCCAACATTCCTGCTCTCGGGGCACTCACGTTTTAAAATGGGGAAACAATGAATCAACAAATGCAGGAAATGATCTTATGGTTATATTAAGTGCCATAAAGAAAAAAGGGCTTCCCAGGTGGTGCTATTGATAAAGAACCCACCTGTTAATGCTGGACATGTAAGAGATGCGGGTTCGATCCCTGGGTCAGGAAGATCCCCTGGAGGAGGAAATGGCAACCCGCTCCAGTATTCTTGCTGGGGAGAATCCCATGGACAGAGGAGCCTAGCAGGCTACAATCCATGGGGTTACAAAGAGTCAGTGGTGACTGAGTGGCTGAGCACAATAAAGGGGGGAAAAAGGCCCAGAAGGATTTGATGGTGACGGGCCAGGGAAGATTCTCTGTGAGATGACTTCCGAGCTGTTGCCTGATTGTCAGGAGTGAGTTATCCAATGGAAGTTCAGGAGGCCACATCGCTGTGGGAAGGAAGAATAGCTGGTCAAAGTGGCCTGAGTTGGGGAGGGACAAGCTTATCTTTTTCAAGAAACAATGAAGCGATCAGCTCACTGCTGAAGCCAGGTGGAGGCAGGGAGTGAAGATCAGAACGTGGACGTGGTTCAAGAAAGGTTATTCAGGGACCTAGTGAACCGTGGAAAGAGAGGTGTGTGGTCTCTATTCTAGCTGATGAATTTTTAGCAAGGGGAGGTACACCATCTGATTGCTGGGTGTCCTTTGGAGGATGCGTCATTGTTGGGACAGTAAAGTGATTCTTTGATCTAAGATCTCTGGAATACATTATTTAAGCATTTGAGAGTTCTAGGCAAGTGTTGGCTTTATATACAATGTATTTCCATCTATGTACATAACATGTGCCTGTGAGTGCTTAGTGGCTCAATCATGTCCAACTCTTTGTGACTCCATGGACTGTAGCCCGCCAGACTCCTCAGACCATGGAATTTTGCAGGAAAGGTGCTGGAGGGGATTGCCATTTTCTACTCCGATAATATGTACCTTCTGCTTTTATATGCCAAGAATATCATTGGGAGGAGACATCAACAAACTGGGGTGGAGGGAGAACGGAAAGGAATTTTGCAGTGAGAATTTTTCACACTTTTGGGCTGTATGAATTTTAAAAAACAACTTTCTTTTTATTTTCATTAATATGGCTAAAAGCTCATTAAAAAATCCTTTTTATGCAGGGTGGAGGTGTGTGTGTGTGTGCGCGTTCGCACAGAGGAGGTTGGTGCAATCTGGGTAGGGTGGAGTGAGGTCTCAGAAAGGACAGAGAACCCAGAAAGGGAGAGGAGGGGCCCCACTTAAGAAACTTTGTAACAGAATCAACAGGATGTTGCTGACAGGGCCGGGCTAAGGTGAGTGAGGTTTGCAGTCCGAAGGTGCTATAACCTACATGAGATATGCTGTCTGCTAGATGTCAAACGTACTCTCCTCTTCATCCCCAGTGAATAGCCCTACTTCCTGCAAACGTGGTGTTGGCTATTGCAGTGGGGCCTGTGGGATATACCCCTTACCGGGAAGAGGGGCAGCCTGCATGGTGAGTTCTAAGGCAGAGAAAGGAGACAAAAGCCTTTATTCCCCTTCAACACCAGGAAATGCCCAGCTGATGATGTGGCTCACACAGTCCTCCCACAGTCTGTCCCCCAGTCTAAGTGTTGCTGAGAGACATGCACAGTGGTAGCCGGGCAGTGGAGGGGCAAAAATCATATATGGAGGGAACCAGGGACATTCAAGAGATTGTGAAGTGTGAAAGCGAAAGTCACTCAGTCGTGTTTGACTCTTTGCGACCCCATGGACTATAGCCCATCAGGCTCCTCTGTCCATGGGATTCTCCAGGCAAGAATACTAGAGTGGGTTGCCATTCCCTTCTACAGGGGATCTTCCTGACCCAGGGATCAAACCGGGGTCTCCCACATTGCAAGCCAATTCTTTACTGTCTGAGCCACCAGGGAAGCCCCCAATTCAAGAGAGAGGTTAAATGTTTGTGTAATGATTGACTAATAACAGGGCTGTTGAGGCACAGTTGCACAACTGGGATTTTTTCTCCAGCCACGCTCAGCTTTCCAGGTAGGTGTGGATCCTGAAGAAGGCTCTTCTGAGCAGTCTTTCTTTGATACCTGTCTCCCATCCTCCAGGTGGGTGTTCCACCTGGAGTCCTTCCATCACAGTGTAGATCACTCTGTGTAGTATTCTCCATCAAGATCTGCTGACCCTTTCATCCTTCTTGGCTCCTCCAGCAACGCCTACACACTCTCTCTGCACCCCTGTCCCCTGCTCTAGCCCCACTTCCTTCTCTGGCTCAGTCCTGATCTCACTTATCTGGTTCCATTTCTCCCAGACTGACTGCTCTTTGTGGGGCTGAGCAGAGAGTGGGTGTTCATTTGGAAAGTCAAAATCCTTAGGCTCAAACCTAAGGATTCACTTGTACATGTGGGGAGGTTTGAAAGGCTCAGACTCTAGCACTGGTTTGGTGACAGCTGGGAGGGGTGGACAGGTAGCCAGGCTGACCCCTCCTTCACCATGACATAAGTGCAGAAAGCCCTCAAATGTCAGAACTGGTCCATACTTCAGGTGAGTGAGAGCTAAGGAAAGAGACATAGAGTGGGGGACAGCATCCAGGGATGACTCTGAGTGGATTATGGGGGGCCATGTGGGACCTGCCTCCTTCCTCAGGGTCCCAGCTGGGTTTGGTATTGGGGAAGTGTGTAGATTCAAAAGCTGACAGGGCTCACCAGAACATTTTCTGCAGGAGAGCTGGCATGTAGCTTCTGAAAGCCAGCCAGTGAGACAAATTCAAGCTTTGTAAGGGACAGGAGCATATCCGAGTTCAAGACTTGGCTCTGTGGAATCTTGGGTGAGTGACTAAACCTCCCTGAGCCTCCATTTTTCCATCTGTAAAATGGGGCCGTTTGCTGATCCTACCTCACAGGGTTATGAGAAGGCAGTCCTTGTTGGTACTCAGTAAGTTAATTCATATTTTCACTCGGCAAACATTTATTGCCTCATTTATGAGAGGAGGGAAGTCAAGCTTGTCAGGATCCCCCCAATTGTGCTTGGCTCTTTGCCCCTGGGGCATAGCTCATATCCTACTCACAAGGCAGCTGTGAGGTAGGTCCTTTTAGCCCTGTTGGACACAGGAGGAAACAGGTATGACTTGCGGGAGACCAGGGTCCAGGGCAGGGGGACAGGGGCTCCAGTGGCGATTCCTAAACCCAGGGCCTGGGTTATGCTGGGCTGGAGGTCACAGAACTGAACCTTCTGGCCAATGCAGCCAAGGGAAACAAGACCCATATTCCAGGATCCAGGAGGGCAGGTGGGAGGGCAGGGTCCCAGGCCCCCGCCCCACTCAGATCTTCTCCACATAGTTTCCGGGGAAGAGGCCCTCCTGGCCATGCAGCCGGCCTTTCCACCAGCCTGATGAATCTGCGGGAGAGGAGAAAATATGATCCCATGCCCAGCTTGCCCCAGAGAAAGCCTTCATGTTGGCTCTGTGTCGGTCTGTCTTGTCTCCACTGGCTCGGCATAGGGCAGAGACTGTCTTCTCTAAGACAGAAAAAAGGGATGGAGCTGCACGTGCGTTTGCCTTGCCCCTGTCTCACACTTTAATTTTCTAGACCATTCACTCATGCTATTCCCTCATCCTTCTCCTACAGGTTCCTCCCCATGATTCCCACGGGGGACCCAGGAATAACTCCTAAGATGTTCCCCCACCCACCTGCAGAGGGTGCTGTTGAAGCTCCTCTAGGTGCAACCCAGAGGCAAAGTGGGAGGTGGCCTGGGCCATCCAGACAAGGCCCATTTCCACCTCACAAGGTACGTCCGCTATTGGCCCTAGTGCTTGACAGGTGGGAAAAATGAGGCTGGGGTATTGGGTGTGATGCAGTGAGGCCAGGTTCCCAGGGTTGCTTAGGAGGTGACCTCCAGACTTGGAGGTGTTCTTCGGTTTCTGCCCGATACACACACCTTCCATAAGGATCTCGATGACCTCGTTCACATTGAAGCTCAGCTCATCCACGTCTTGGCCAACATACTGGTACAATGCCCGGCACCGGGGGCCATGCATCCGTGGCTGGGGCTTAGGTCGGCCTACACCAGGCACGGGTCGCTGTCCCACGCTGCGCTTCCTCTGCATGCTGTGGGCACATGAGGACATTCGTCACAGCCCCAGACACTCCCCATCCCATTCCTGGGGCTGCCCTCCCACACCACCTACCCAGCCACGCCCTGGTCAGGCACATTGAGATATTCTGTGTTGTGCTCTGAGGGGGGCCGTGCCCGTAGGCGTCTGCTGGCCCCCAAGGCTGAGGACGGAGGACCCCGCGGTGGCCGCTGGGAGCCCCCTCCAGATGTGATCTCCATGTGCAGGGGGCCCCTTCTGGCAGAGGGAGGCACCCCATTGCGGTCCAGGCCTGCAGCAAGAGTAAGGATAGAAGCATTTGTCAGGGTGATGCTAGCAGGATTTGAGGAGGGCTTAGCTCCAAGTTCCCGGAGGGAAGAGGCAGCTACTCTCAACCCTGTATGATAAGGACTGGCCTGGAGAAAGAGACCCTGGGGCTAGGAAGGCATAGATGGAGACTCTGCCAGGAGTAAGATTTTCTCCCACCCACTTCTGTAGGAGGGCTTTTGTGGGTGGGTCTTAGAGGATGAATAGGAGTTCATATGGAATAGGAGTTTGGGAGACAGGCAGAGCAGACAGCTCAAGCAAAGGCCTGGAGGGAAGACAAAATTTGGTAAACTGGCAAAATAAGATGTAGCTTGCATGACAGGAGTTTACGATGGGAGGAGAGAAGAGGTCAGTGGTTAGCAAGGGTCAGAATCTGAAGGGTTTTTGAATATCAAACTAAGCTTACCCTTTATTCTATGGAAGATGGAGAGCTATAGAGCGTTCTGGACAAAAAAGAAGAAAGCAGTCCACTGTTTGTAAGATCCCTTTGACAGGAGGTCTGTCTTAGGCCTTGGAGCCCACAAGAGGCAAGGAAGACATTTAGTGGCAGGTGTTTCTTTACCTCTGGGGGGCCCGGGAGCTGACCGGGTAGCAGTCTGGGCCGGCCTTCTAGATTTTCCCTGGGCCATCCCCTTCCGTGTAGGCTCTGAAAGGGAAAGGGGAAAAGATATAGGGATCTGAGTGGTGGCCACACTAGATTCTTGGCCCCACCCCCAAGTCCAGTATACTCCGGGCTCCGCCCCCTAACTCACTGACACTCTCATCAGGACAGAGCCCCTTAGTTACTGGAACACTGATTGGTTCCACCCAATAATTGCCCCCGACTCTCCAGGGCCCACCACTCACTGGCTTTTGAGCCCGCCAACTTCAAAGATCTTCCCACTCAGCAACTGACACAAGGGTCTACTCTATGGCCATGCCCCTCCATATTTCTCGCTCACTGATTGGTCACCTCTCTAGCCCTGCCCTCTTTGTGGCCTCGTCCATTACCCACTCTTGACCTCCCTAGCTGGCTCCGCCCCACGGTCTTGATTGGTCCCTGTCTCTGATCCCACCCCCTACAGGGCCAGCCTCTTGAGCGCCAATCTCCTGGTTCTGCGCAGACTCACTGGAGCTTTTGGGCAGTCCGTCACCCACGCTGACTGTGAGGGCCTTGCCGCTAGCCTTGAGCACCGCCACGTCGCCGGAACCACGCGAGAAAGTGACGCTTCGGGTGCCACCTCCGCCCCAGCCCTCCTTCTTCACCCGGAACTGTAGTCTGTGAAGAGAGGAGGAAGCTATGGTTGTCCCCACCCGCCAAGCAGGGGTCACCTCCTCATCCCATCCTTGCCGATCCGGGCTGAGATGGGAGGGGGCAAGGCAAGGGCGCATTTCGGTCAGACTGTGAGGCAGGGGAGGGGGCGCTGTGCCAAGCCCAGCCCGAAGATGGTGCGGGAGGTGGGGGTCGTACGTGTCGCTGAAGGTGAGGGCCAGGGGCCTCCGCACCGCCTCCTCGAAGCGCTTGCACAGGAGGCTGACGAACTCAGTCTTGAAGATGCTCTCCAGGAAACTGTCGGCCGCGTCTTCTTGGAGGATGAAGAAATCATCCTGCCGTGTGCTGGGGGAGGGGCGGGAGGAAAAAAAGCAGGTGAGAGTGACAGATGAGGCTGGCAGAAGGGCTGATATTTGAGATGCAACAGGAGAGGGGCAAATGAGGGGTGACACAGGTGGGGGCAAACGGGAGAGGTGGCAAGGAGCTGGAAAAGGTGGTAATAGAGAAGTCAGGGGAGGGGACAGGTGCTGTTGGCAAATGACCATGAATGTGAGGGCAAGTGAAGGTGACAGGACCAAGAGAAACTTGCAGGTATAGAAGGTAACATGATCAGGGTGACAGATGGGGTGACAGGAGGGCAGCTGATGATGAAGGGTGCTAGTGGGGGGCCTCACCTGAGAGAAACTCCCCGGAGCGCCTGGATCTCCAGCTTCTTCTTCAGGACTTCACGCACCTGGCCCTTCTCAGGCCCTTTCTTCACCTTCTCCCGCCCGATCACATACACACACTTGGGTGTCAGGATCAAGTCCCTCTTGATAGGCTATGAGGATGCAAGACCAGAGAGGCTGGTGCCAGGAGCCCTGGGCATGGGCAGCCTGGCCTCAGGGCATCAACCCAGGCAGAGGGGTAGTGCCAGCAGGTCAGGTGAAGGACAGGTCAGGGGAGGGTCCCTCCAGATGAAGGTGTATGAGTGGCTACTTTTTATAAGAAACAGGAGGTTAAATAAGGTTATGCTGGCTAGAAAGGAGTGTGTGGCCAATGCACAGGTACAGGATAGGTGAAGGTATGTTTGCTGGACATGGGTGTCCAGGCCTGATGAGAGTTTACCTGTACACAGGTATATCTGTGTTAGGTGAAGGTGTGTTTAATTGAGAGGCCTGTCTAGACTGCGTGAGAGGATACTTAATGGATAGATGTGTCTTGGATAAGTGAAGGTGTCCTGCGGTCAGAGCTTCTGTACAAGGTGAGCTTGCAGTTCTGGACAGATGTGTCCTACCCGGTGAGGATGTATCTGATGGACAAGTGTGTCTGGGCTATGTACAAGGATATATCTGATGGACAGCTGTATCTACATTAGTTGAGCCTATATCCATGGGCAGATGTGTTTGGGCAAGGTGTAGGAGTACCTCTGGTGGGGCATGGGCAGGGTCCCAGAAGTGGCCACCTGCTAGTGCCTCACCTTGAAGCGTCGGTCATACTTGTTGACTGAGTCAGCAAAGTCCACGCGCTCTCTCTTGCCTAGGAACTGACGCAGCTCCGGCCTCTCCTCCAGCCCCAGGTAGTCCCCAACGAAGTTCCTATTGATGCTGTTGCGTCTCCGTTCCTTCTTGTTCAGCAGGATGTTGGAAGCTGTGGGGGCACGGGGTTGGGGGGGCAGAGGTCATGGTTTGGCTCCCCCAAGCCAATCTGTCCTCAGTTCCAGCTTCCCACCTGCAGCCTCTCACCTTCCTCCCGCATCTCCTCATACTTCCGGACTGCCACATGGCGCCGCCAGGCCTTCTGGATGGTGCGAGCAAAGCCATCAAACTTGCGTTCTCGCATCTCCTCTAGAAGGAAGAGCTGGACAAGAAGGAGGGCTGGTGGATCCTGGCATTTTCCCGGGGGGCACAGTCTCCAGTTTCCTCTGAGTTTCTACCCCACCCATGTGCTTTTGCTGACAGGCACTTGCACACATGTTTTTATGTTATGGACAAAAAATTTTGTCTTCTTCCAAATGACCAAACCCAGGAATCCCTCCCAATATGGAGCATAATTTCTGCATTAAATTACAACTGTAGATTTGTCTTGCTGGGTTTAAATCCCAGCTCTGCCACTTATCGCCTATGTGGTCTTGCCAGAAATGTTTTAACATCATGACTTTTCACCCTAATTAAGCTATGGCCTACCATCCGTGGGAGGTCCATATCCATTTTGGAGATGTTAGAAATGTAAACCAATGTGCATCTTGGAAAACCAATAAAAGTACTGTAAATATGAAAATTGGACAGACAGGCCTGTTGATGTGCCTAGTGACCATGTGGTTGTACAGTATACAACCTGCACACCCATCCGTGGCAGCCCCTGAAAGGAAGCTTTGATAGAAAAGCAGAGAAATTTGAATTTTAAGAGAGGATATAAATTATTATATCCACCCAGAGGGGATATAAATTATTAGAGCAAGTCACCTGGAATAATAATCAGTGACTATGTCAGGGAAGGAACCTATGGGATAAATATTACAAATCTACAGTAATAAAATTAAAATATGCTTGCTCCTTGAAGGAAAGCTATGACAAATCTAGACAGCATATTAAAAAGCAGAGACATCACTTTGCCAACAAAGGCCCGTATAGTCACAGCTATGGTTTTTCCCATAGTCATGTATGGATGTGAGAGTTGGACCATAAAGAAGGCTGAGCACTGAAGAATTGATGCTTTCAAATTGTGGTGCTGGAGAAGATTCTTGAGAGTCTCTTGGACAGCAAGGAGAGCAAGCCAGTCAATCCTAAAGGAAATGAACCCTGAATATTCGTTGGAAGGACTGATGCTGAAGCTGAACCTCCAGTACTCTGGCCACATGCTGCGAAGTGTCATTGGAAAAGACCCTGATGCTGGTAAAGATTGAAGGCAAAAAGGAAAAGGGGGCGGCAGAGGATGAGATCGTTAGATAGCATCACTGCCTCAATGCACATGAATCTGAGCAAACTCTGGGAGATAGTGGAGGACAGGGGAGCCTGGCCTGCTGTAGTCCGTGGGGTCGCAAAGAGTCAGACATTGAACAACAATAACAACAGTAATAAAAATAACGGAGTGTTGGTCAAAGAATAGAACAACCTTGGACCGTGACAGACGGCTGGGAAACAGTGTAGTTCAAATGGAAATTTAGTGACAAAAAAAGGACAGCATGGTCAATCAGTGAGGATTGGAAAATAATTGAAAATAAAGTTGGGCTTTATTTAGAAAAAATAATTAGCACTTCAGCCAGAGGGTTTTCTCAAATACACAAGCATCACATCACTGCTGAAAGCCCGACTGCCATTTTGATGATGATGGCTAATGTCTCCTAGAAACCCCAGACTTCCCTGGCAGGACTAAAACAATTCTGCAGATACTTGGTTCAAGCTCACTTTCAAAATATATAATATCTTGGAGAGCTCTTGGAGATCTGTAAGTATTGAGAGCTGGAGTATTTCCTGCCATGTCAGTAAACAAGGATTTCAGTCATCAGTGATTCTGGCCGTCCAAATGTGGGCAGTCCCCAAAGAGCATTTAGGAAGGAGAATAACTGTGTGACCTGAGAGTCATCAGGCTGTAGCCATTCCTTACAGTGAGCACTGAGGGACTCTGGATATGAAAACACTGGATATGGGCCCCAGATAGCTGAGATGCATATGAAAGGAGTGATTTCAGTGAGCCCAGACTCTGGCATCTTCCCATACATAGAAAAGCGCTAAATTCCTTCACTTGGGGTGTCTGGTTTTCTTTAATTCACAAAATACTTTTGATGTTCAGACTACCTGCCCTTTGTTGACAATTTCTATGTAACCTGACTCCTCCCCCTAACTCCTTGGAGCATTTCTGTCAGGGTCACTTGAGATTCTGTCTCCCGGGCTGAAGTCCTAAAATTTCCCACCAAATAAAACATAACTCTCAACTTATAGGTTGTGACTATTAAGTCAACAGTGTTTATAACTGATCATAAAAAGTGGGTCTTCTTTCTCACCAGAGAGAAAAAACATCTCAGGCCGACAGGTTGCAGGCAATTGAGGGGTATTTTGTTGTTCAGTCGCTAAGTCATGTCTGACGCTTTGTGACCCCATGGACTGCAGCACACCAGGCTCCTCATTCCTCCATTATCTCCCAGAGAGTGCTCAAACTCATGCCTATCTAGCCATCTCATCCTCTTCCTCCTGCCTTCAATCTTTTCCAGCATCAGGGTCTTTTCCAATGAGTGGTATTTACATATTATTTTGTTTCTCAGACCAGTACTCTAGGGATCCAGGAGTTTGTGTGCAAATCTTGTGCAAGTAATGCCTGTACAGGGTGTCTGCAGGGCAGGTACATGCATCCTGTGGTTTGCTGAGGGAATGGCAGGTCTGAGTAAAGGGAGACCAGCCATGCAGAACTAGGGGCAGACCAGTCAACCAGGACAAGTGTCTTCCAACCTTGTTATTTCTGCCCAGCGAAGAGGGTTTGGTTTCAGCTTGGGAAAGAAATCTTCCTTTCTCCACAGTATTAAGGGCATCTCGTCTCATGCTGCTAAGGGCAGGGGTGGGTGTGCTCAAGGTGGATGACACACACACCCCAGATCTGAGCTAAACCTGGTGTAGTGCATTGAATAGCATTCTCCCCAAACTTATTTGCACTTGGCGGAACTTGTGAATGTGACTTTATGTGGAAAGAGGGTCTTTGCAGAAGTAATCAAGTTAACACGAGGTTATTAGACTGGAGTAGGGTAAAGCTAAAATCCAATCTAACAGGTGTTCTTACAAGAAGGAGGGACTTCCCTGGTGGTCCAGTGGTTAAGAATCCACACTTCCAATGCAAGGGGTGTGGGTTTGATCCCTGGCCAGGGAACTATGATCCCACATGCTCCATGATGTATCAAAAAATAAAGAGGGAAATTTGGACCCAGATACACAAAGAAGGCCATATGATGCCAGAGGCAGAGACTATACACGAACAATATAGGTATGAATTATCTGTGTACCAAGGAATGGCAAGGATTGCTGACAACCACCAGAATTTAGGGAGAAGCAAAGAAAGATTGTTCCCTGGCACTTTCAGAGGGCTCATAGCCCTTGATTTTGGATTTCTAGCTTCCAGAAATGGGCTTCCCAGGTGGCTCAAAGGTAAAGAATCTGCCTACAATGCAGGAGACTTGGCTTTGATCCCTAGGTTGGGAAGATCCCCTGGAAAAGGAAATGGCAACCCATTCCTGTATTTTTGCCTGGAGAATCCCATGGACAGAGGAGCTTGGTGGGCTACAGTCCATGGGGTCATAAAGAGTTGGACATGACTGAGCATAAGCATATTCTGAGCCTCCAGAAATGTGAGAAAATAAATTACTAGGTTAAGCCAGCCAGTTTGTGGTACTCTCTTACAGCAGCCCTGGGAGGCTTGGGATAATGGGTCATCAATAGGTGTATAAAACATTTGAGGCATTTTGAATTCATGATTACAAGAAACAAGACTCAACTCTAAATAAGTGCATCTGTAGTTGAGAAAAGCTCCAACTCCATTAATTAACTTAATTCTTTGATCAATTTTTGAGAAGCCACAGTTAAACTGTTTCCATTTCACTACAATTATTTTCATTAAGATTAGATTTTTGTTTGTTTGTTTTTCCTGTGCAAATTTTTAGCCTCTTTTTTTTTTCGTTATGAGACTTTCCCACCAGGGATGTCCCCAGTGGTGCAGTGGTTAAGACTCTACCTGCCATTGCAGGGGGTGTGGGTTTGATCCCTGGTTGGGGAACTAGGATCTGACATGCTTCAGGGTGGAGCCAAAAATTAAATAAGCTAAATTTAAAAAACTTTCGCACCAAGTTTTTACCTTTATGAGCTTCATTATTTCCAGCTAGTTCACCTTTCCTGCCTCAAAATGTGCAGGGCGCAATTTTGGTCAAAATTTGATTTTATGTTGTTGTCTTAGCCAGTGCTAGAATTCTTTTCATACTGCAGCCATGAAGTTAAAAGACATTGGCTCCTTGGAAGAAAAGCTATGACAAACCTAGACAGCATATTAAAAACCAGAGACATTGCTTTGTTGCAAAGGTCCGTATAGTCAAGGCTATGGTTCTTCCAGTAGTCATGTATGGATGTGAGAGTTGGACCATAAACAAGGCTGAATGCTGAAGAATTGATGCTTTTGAACTGTGGTGTTGGAGAACACTCTTGAGAGTCCTTTGGATTGCAAGGAGATCAAACCAGTCAATCCTAAAGGAAATCAACTCTGAATATTCACTGGAAGAACTGACGCTAAAACTGAAGCTTCAATATTCTGGTCACCTGATGGGAAGAGCTGACTCATTGGAAAAGACCCTGATGCTGGGAAAGATCGAAGGCAGGAGGAGAAGGGGACAACAGAGGATGAGATAGTTGGATGGCATCACTGACTCTATGGACATGAGTTTGAGCAAACTCTGGGAGTTGGTGATGGACAGGGAAGCCTGGCATGCTGCAGTTCATGGGGTCACAAAGAGTCAGACACAACTGAACTGAACTAAGCATTCTTCTGTCTTTTTGTGTGTGTGTGTCAATTTTTATCCTTTCCTTTCAGAGCCATGTATTCCAATTTGCCAGTAACCAGCAAGATGGATTCTCTTTCTCTCTCTCACCCTCCCATTTTCCTCTTTTTTTTACCCCTCCCTCTCTCTTCTCTTTCTTATGTGTTACCACTTAAATTCTTCCAGGTGCGGTTTTAGCCTCAGACAGTTTTGGTTTGTACTGTTTACTGGAGTGGGTAGCCATTCCCTTCGACCCAGGGGTCGAAGCCAGGTCTCACTGCTTTGCAGGCAGATTCTTTACCATCTGAGGTACCAGAGCAGCCCAAGTTTCTTTCACTAACAATATCTATTTTGAATGTGATTCTACACTGTTTTTATTCTTTGGAGCAAAGTACATCCATAGCGAAAAGTTCTAGGAGGTAGATGCCAAAATATCTGGGGGATGAAGAATGTGGACCTCCCAAGAAAGAGACTGTTTTTGTAGCTATGGAATCTCTAGAGCCTCCACCCCACTGTGTTATGTTTTTGCTTTGATGAGAGAACAGTTATTTGTAAATTACAATAACATCAAGGGAATCATTCAGACAATCCCCTGGTTGTCTGCATAAAGTCCTTGAGAGGCTATGGAGCAGGTGAAATGACTATGCAGGTGATGGGCACCGAGCTGGGCCTGGCCCACACCCCCAGCACACCTTGGCCCCTTGCTCCAGCTTCTCTGGAACCTAAGATTCCCTTGGAAGTCAGGTGAACCAGCACAGTTCACTGAGATGATCATCTCTCTGTGTACTTTCCAGTCCTCCCACCAAAGCAGGTGGCCAAACAGGCCCTTAGGGGCGTCTTCACCTTGCTTTCTTGTTGTTATTCTTGTCTCTGTTGCTTTTTTAAAAACTTGCCCCCTCCCAGCTTTACTGAGCTATAACTGACATACAGCACTGTGTAAGTTTAAAGTGTACACATGATCTGATACACATATTATGTTGCAAAATGATTACTGCTATAGGTTAGCTAACCCTTCTGTCCTGTCACATGATTACCGTGTCTTTCTTGTGGTGAGAACATTGAAGATCTACTCCCTAAGCAAATTTCCAGTATATAATGTGCTGTGCTTAGGTCACTCAGTTATGTCCAACTCTTTGTGATGCCCTGGACTGTAGCCTGCCAGGCTCCTCTGTCCCTGGGGATTCTCCAGGCAAGAATACTGGAGTGGGTTGCCATGACCTCTTCCAGGGGATCTTCCCAACCCAGAGATCGAACCCAGGTCTCACTGCAGGCAGATTCTTTACCATCTGAGCCACCAAGGAAGCCCCCAGTATATAATACAGTACTGCCAGCCTTAATCACCACATTGCCCTGTACGTTAGATCCCTAGAACTTATTGTCATTGTTGCTTTTGCTCCTGAAAGTAGAGGCAGCATAAAGTTTGGAGTGCTTCCAGCCTTTTGATAAAAGGCTAGGAGCTGATAACAGTGTGCTAGAAGGATTATTTCTATATTGGAGGATGTGAAATGAGATTTGTCTTGTAACAAGAAAACTGCCACTTTGGGACTTCCCTGACAGGCCAGTGGTTAAGAATTTGCACTTCCATTGCAGGGTGCATGGGTTTGATCCCTGATCAGGGCACTAAGATTCTGCATGCTGTGTGGCATAGCCAAAAAATACATAAAAATAAACTAAGAAAATTGCCCCTTTGACCTGAATCTCTGGTCCAGGTGCTCATGAATGAAGGAATGAAATAAGAAAAGAAAGAGAAAACAGGACAAGAGGAAGGAAGGCAAAGGAAGGAATGAAAATGATAGAAGAAGGAGATGGAGGAAAGAACAAAGCAAGGAAGGGACAAAAAGACATTCTGGCCCGTTCCAGGTGATGGTTATGTGCCTCCTGGCCACCAAGGACCTGCTAGCTAATTTTTTTTTTTTTGCCATGCCCAATGGCATGAAGGATCCTAGTTCCTCCACTAGGGATCAAACCTGCACCCCCTGCATTGGAAGCTCAGCATCTTAACCACTGAACCACCAGTGAAGTCCTATTAATTTCGTTTTCCTAAGTACCTACTACAGGCCAGGCACTGTGCCTCAGGCTTCCCATTTTGTCTAATTCTCACGTTGGTCCTGCAGGATGACTAGGACTCTCCTCAATTTCCAAATGGAGAAACCGAGGCTTGAGGGTGGCAGGGAGGAAACGTGCCCATGGTCACCCAGGCGCCTGAAGAACGGGACCATGCAGGTGATGCTGGTGTCTGCCTGTCTCTCCCACACACTTACGGACTCGGGGTTCTTGACGAAGACCTTGGTGCTCCCCATCTGGTACTGGTCCGGCTCCATGTTGACTGCCCGCAGCAAGTGCTGGACCCCCTGACGCTCGTCCCCGCCCCAATGAGGCCATGTCTCAGGGGTCAGAATGGCGTACCTGGAGGCCAGGGCGGGGGAGGGTCTGAGCGGCGGGTGGGCGGGGCACTGGTGGGGCGGGCGGGGCAGGGCTGGGCGGGGCTGTGGCAGGGATGCCTCACCTCTGCAGGAACTTGGCGAACTGGCGGCGGTAGGCGAAGCCCGCGCGGCGCACCCTGATGTTCTCCTTCAGGCCCAGGTACTCCACCTGGTGCTTGACCCTGGGGAGAGGGCAGCCTGAGTCCCCTGGTGGCGGCCTCACCGCTCCGGGGCTGTCTGGATTCACGCTGGGAGCAGTTTAGGGGGTGAGTTCTGAGGTCTAGAGAGAGGATTCAGTGCTGGTCCAGGGATCCACTTGGGAGTTAGTTCTGTGCACTGCGGGCCTAGGTTCTAGGGGGACGGGTCGGTGTTTGCTGCGTGGTCAGTTCTAGGGTCAATTCTAGGGGTGGGTCCTGGGGTTTGGGGAATGAGGGGGACTGTGTTATTAGTTCTACAGACAGTCTGGGATCCTCCCTGGGGACTTAGGTCAGTGCTAAGTGTAGTAACCCCGGGACCCAGAGGGGTTTTGCGCTGGTCCTAAGGGTTAGCTTGGGTGAGACCTGTGACAGATTCCATGACCCTGGGTGGTGGGGGAGAGGTTTGCGAGGGAGGGTCCGTCTCTGGGACAGGCAGTGTGGACTGGCTTAGATGGGGCGAGGGGGGGTTCACCTGTTCTCCTCCCAGTCACGGGGCCTCTTGGTCTCGTTGGGCTTGATGCATCGGATATAGTGGGGCGTGCATCTCTTCAGCGTGGACACCAGGTCATTGGCTTGTTTCTAAGGGGGTAGAGAAGATGGGATGGGGGGCACAGATGGGACCCTCTGGCCCTTCTCTCTTCCCATTCTGAAAATAGCCCCAAGAGACTGAGACACACTGCAGGGGAACGTAGGCGGTGGCACCTGATGGACTCAGGTATCCCTGGTCCCTATGTGGCTCTGTTAGCACGTACCACATGGGGTTGATATCCTGTGTGTGTACCTGACCCTTGAACCCCAAACCAGGAGCTCTCATGTCTGCCGCACTCACTGCTTAGCCAGATGCAGAGTAAGTGCTCAGCGAAGGTTTGTTGATGGAATAGCTGAGCTCATGGGAGCATACACTGCCTGGTGATTTCTGCCTGTCCTTTGGGGCACAGGTGTTTTCAAAGCAGAGAATCACACGTGTGTGCCTGAGAGGTAGTCCTGCAGAGGAGACTAGAAAGGAAATCGTCCCAAGGGGGAAGACTGGAGGAGTGGTAGGAGAGACCCTGGCATGGATCACAGTTCTGCTGAGTGATCTGGGCCAGTGACTGCACCTCTCTGAGCCTTGGCCTCCCATCTGCCAGGTGGGACTAATCTCCTATCTGTAAAGTGTCTTGTGTTTGCTACCAGCACTGAGAAGTGCCCAATATACTGTTATTAAAGTATTATTATGATGGTACACCCATGATCATAAAAGCACTCTTCACAATAGCCAAAAGGTAAAAATAGCCCACGACCCCACATCCAAGGTAAGGAGCAGCAGCTGTGCTTTGCTGGAGCAGCTGTGAGGAGATAGCCCACATCCAATGCAAGAGAAAACCAACTAAGATGGTAGGCACTGAGAGAAGGCATCAGGGGGCAGACAGACTGAAACCACAATCACAGACAGCTAGCCAATCTGATTACATCGACCACAGCCTTGTCTAAGTCAATGAAAGTAAGCCATGCTGTGTGGGGCCACCCAAGATGGGCAGGTCATGGTGGAGAGGTCTGACAGACTGTGTTCCACTGGAGAAGGGAATGGCAAACCACTTCAGTATTCTTGCCTTGAGAACCCCATGAACAGTATGAAAAGGCAAAAAGATAGGACACTGAAAGATGAACTCCCCAGGTTGGTAGATGGTCAATATTCTACTGGAGATCAGTGGGAAAATAACTCCAGAAAGAATGAAGGGATGGAGCCAAAACAAAAACAAAACCCACTTGTGGATAGGACTGGTGATAGAAGTAAGGTTCAATGATGTAAAGAGCAATATTGCATAGGAACCTGGAATGTTAGGTCCATGAGTCAAGGCAAATTGGAAGTGGTCAAACAGGAGATGATAAGAGTGAACATAGACATTTTAGGAATCAGCGAACTTAGACGAACTGGAATGAGTGAATTTAACTCAGACGACCATTACATATACTACTGTAGGCAGGAATCCCTTAGGAGAAATGAAATAGCCATCATAGTCAACAAAAGAGTCTGAAATGCAGTACTTGGATGCAATCTCAGAAATGACAGAATGATCTCTGTTCGTTTCCAAGACAAACCATTCAATATCACGGTAATCCAAGTCTATGCCCTGACCAGTAACACTAAAAAGCTGAAGTTGAACAGTTCTATGAAGACCTACAAGACCTTCTAGAACTAATACCCAAAAAGGATGTCCTTTTCATTATAGGGGACTGGAATGCAAAAGTAGGAAGTCAAGAAACACCTGGAGTAACAGGCAAATTTGGCCTTGGCATACAGAATGAAGCAAGGCAAAGCTAATAGAGTTTTGCTGAGAGAACACACTGGTCATAGCAAACACCCTCTTCCAACAACATAAGAGAAGACTCTACATATGGACATCACCAGATGGTCGACACCAAAATCAGATTGATTATGTTCTTTGCAGCCAAAGTTGGAGAAACTCTATACAGTCAGCAAAAACAAGACTGAGAGCTGACTGTGGCTCAGATCACAAACTCCTTATTGCCAAATTCAGACTGAAATTAAAGAAAGTGGAGAAAACCACTACACCATTCAGGTATGACCTAAATTAAATCTCTTATGATTATACACTGGAAGTGAGAAATAGATTTAAGGGACTAGATCTGATAAACAGAGTGCTTGATGAACTATGGTTGGAGGCTCGTGACACTGTACAAGAGACAGGAATCAAGACCATCCCCAAGAAAAAGAAATGCAGAAAAGCAAAATGGCTGTCTGAGGAGGCCTTACAAATAGCTGTGAAAAGCAAAGGAGAAAAGGAAAGGTATACCTATTTGAATGCAGAGTTCCAAAGAATAGCAAGGAGAGATAAGAAAGCCTTCCTCAGAGATCAGTGCAAAGAAATGGAGGAAAACAATAGAATGGGAAAGACTAGAGATCTCTTCAAGAAAATTAAAGATACCAAGGGAAGATTTGATGCAAAGATGGCCTCAATAAAGGACAGAAATGGTAAGGACCTAACAGAAGCAGAAGATATTAAGAAGAGGTGGCAAGAATACACAGAAGAACTGTACAAAAAAGATCTTCACGACCTAGATAATCATGATGGTGTGATCACTCACCTAGATCCAACCAGTACATCCTAAAGGAGATCATTCCTGGGTATTCATTGGAAGGACTGATGTTGAAGCTGAAACTCCAATAATTTGGCCACCTTATGCAAAGAGCTGACTCATTGGAAAAGACCCTGATGCCAGGAAAGATTGAGGGCAGGAGAAGAAGGGGACAACAGAGTATGAAATGATTGGATGGCATCACTGACTCAATGGACATAGGTTTGGGTAGACTCCGGGAGTTGGTGACGGACAGGGAGGCCTGGTGTGCTGCGTTTCATGGTGTCGCAAAGAGTCACACACAACTGAGCGATTGAACTGAACTGAAAAAAGCCCAAGTGTCCATCAGTGGAGGAAAGGATAAGAAAATATCCATTACATCCATGGTATATTATTCAGCCTTAAAAAGGGAGGAAATTCTGACATGTCCATTAACCTTGAAGATATTATGCTCCGTGAAATAAACCAGCCACAGAAGTGTCCAATTCCACTTATAGGAAGTCCCCAGAAGAGTTACACCCATGGAGACAGAAAACATGATGGCAGGTGCCTCGGGCTGGGCGAGAGGGCAGGGAGTTAGTGATTAATGGGGACAAAGTTTCAGTTTGAAAAGGTGAGAAAGTTCTGGAGATCGATGGTGCAGATGGTTGCACAACAATGTGAATGTCCTTCATGCCGCTGAGATGTACACCTAAAAATGGTTAAGGCTCAGACAGTAAAGAATCCTCCTGACAATGTA
Source organism: Antilocapra americana (assembly GCA_007570785.1). NCBI lineage: Eukaryota > Metazoa > Chordata > Mammalia > Artiodactyla > Antilocapridae > Antilocapra > Antilocapra americana. The sequence continues at coordinate 582,420 of ML663012.1, read as the reverse complement.
GGAGGTGCAGGTTCAGCCCCTGGGTCAGGAAGATTGCCTGGAAAAGGGAATGGTGACCCACTCCAGTATTCTTGCCTGGAGAAGAATCCCATGGACAGAGCAATCAGGCTGGTGACAGTCCATGGGATCCCAAAGAGTTGAACACAACTGATCGACTAACACTGTCACTTTATGTATATTTTACCACAATGAAGAAGAAAGTGACAAATGACCAAAAGACCAAAAAAAAAAAATCATTAGGATGATGGCTCACGTCTGGATTTAGGGGGTTAGGAGGACATTAAGGAAGCTGGTCCAAGCTCCCCAACCCCAGTGCTGGAAGAAGCCCTTGTTGAATAGAAGATGCCAGAGGGAGGGGCAGAGACTGCAATGGGGAGAGATGGACATAGGAATGAGAGAACTGGACCCATCCCTCCCTGTGCCCACCTTGATCTTGGACCCGGCAGTGCTGGGGCGACCCTTCTTTTCCACATCCAGCTTCTCGGGAAAGAGCATCCGGAGGAAGGCCCTGAGTGGGAGAAGAGAAGGAGTTTGGAGGTGTAGGTGAACCTGGGGTGCCTTCCTGGAGGTGTGGCTATTGAGGTGTCTGGGACCCAGAGATCATGCTGTACATGTGCGATTCTCCCTGAATGTCAGGGGGTGTGATGATGAGAACCAGAGGGTGCGTTTCATGCTTTTGGTTCCTTGATTTATTTGTACTGTTACTTTTCCCTCTGTGATTGTGCATGACTTGGGTAGCAAGTAAAACAGTTCGACTAAGTGATGTGGCATCTCTGGCATCACAGGTAGGTCCCCTTGGAGAAACCATCTTACAGGCCTAGAGGCTTACATGTGCGTGCAGGGGAATGCAGACAAGGACCTTGCTGCTGCAGCCCTGTGGGTGATAGCCAGAGATGGGCACAACCTCAGTGTCCGTCAACAAGGGATTGGTTAAATTCACTTTGGTGAAACTGAGCAGGACCTTTGAGGGGAGCTTCACAAAGACAGACAATTCCTCCTCCTTCCCATGTCCCCCGCCTATTTTCTGTTAGAAAGCTTTAGCCTCCTAGGCCTTCTCTGAATTCCAAAGGGCAAATTTAATCAAAAAAGTGAGAAAATACAGAAACAAAGGAAAGCAGTCAATCAGGACAAAATAATGATAGTTTAGCTGTAAAAGAAAGTTAAAGACTTTCAATTCTTCCTCAACCGGAGTAGAGGGCTTCCTTGGTGGCTCATCAGTAAAGAATCCTCTTGCCAGTGCAGATGAGGGTTCAAGGGTTCAATCTCTGGACTGGGAAGATTCCCTGGAGAGAAAAATATGACAACCCACTCCAATATTCTTGCCTGGGGAATCCCATGGACAGAGGAGGCTGGAGGGTACAGTTCCATGGGGTCACAAAGAGTTGGACATGACTTGGCGGCTAACAAAAAAGGGCTATAGATAATATCCTGAGCCATAGCCTTAAGCTGTTTTGCAGATACTAAAACCCCTGCCAGGTAGAAGAAGTTAAATAAATTCTGACCACCACCATGTAGACCCCAGACCAGCTGGAACCAGAAGGTTGATGATTAAGATTCCTGAAACATTACCCTGTTACCTCACCATCAACTGATCAGAAAAGGTGTGACCCTTTCTCTCACACCATCTGTAAAGATCCTTCCCTGAAAGCCCTTGGGGAGTTTGGGGTCTTTTGAGTAGAGCTACCTGTTCTTCTTGCTTGGACCTGTAATTAATGCTGTACTTTCCATCACCACCTCCTAGTGTTGAGAGGTTGACTCCAGCAGGCCTGAGTTTGGTTTGGCAACATTGTTATGTTCATTGTTACATTCCTCTTTGATGAGATCTTCCCTGAGAGCTATAAACTAGAATGAGTGGACCTCTTAGTAGATGCAGACTATGTGTTTGCACACATGCATGCTTAGTCATGTCCAACTCTTTGCGACCCTATGGACAAGGATCCTCTGTCCATGGGATTCTCCAAGCAAGAATACAGGAGTGGTTGTTGCCATTTCCTCCTTCAGGGGCTCTTCCCCCCTCCCCCCAACCCAGGGAAAGAACCCCTATGTCTCCTGATTGCAGGTGGGTTCCTTTACTGCTGAGCCACTAGGGAAGCCCACACAAGTGGAATGGGGATTTGACTGCAGTTTTGCATGAGGGATCTTTGTGGGTAATGCACATGTTTCAAATTGGATTGTGGTGATGGCTGTACAATTCTGTACATTTATTAAAAATCATTCCTAAAAATGGATGCATTTGATGGTATGCAATTTAGACCTGAATTGGGCCATTTAAAATTAAGTATATGTGTAGATTCAGTTTTATTGGATGTGGAATAATACTGGACAGCGTTGCTCTAAATTAGTGGTTCCCAAACTCTAATGTACACATGGCTCCTGGGATCTTGTTAAAATGCAGACTCTGAGTCATTCAGTTTGCCTGAGGTTCTGTTTGTATCAGAAGATGCTCATGTTACCAGTCTAGAAACCACACTATCAGCACTTTACGAACCACTATGAACATTCACCCTATGCTATATTCTCTTTGTTTTCAAATTGTGGTGCTGGAGAAATCTGCTGAGAGTTCCTTGGACTGCAAGGAGATAAACCAGTCAATCCTAAAGAAAATCAACCCTAAGCATTCATTAAGAGGACTGATGCTGAAGCTGAAGTTCTAATACTTCAGCCACTTGATGCAAAGAGCCGACTCATTGGAAGATACCCTGACACCGGGAAAGACTGAGGACAGGAAAAGGGGGTGGCAGAGGATAAGATGGTTGGATTGGACCAACTCAATGGACATGAATTTGAACAAACTCCAGGAGACAGTGAATGACAGGGGAGCCTGGCGTGCTGCAGTCCATGGGGTCATGAAGAATCAGAAATGACTGAGCCACTGAATAACAAAATTCACTAGAAACAGCTGCCCTCCCAAAACTCTATGGAGTGATGGGAGCTCCGGGGAAGGTGAGGTGGTCCCTGGGCCTCCCCCATCCCCATGGGGAGCTGCCCAGAGACCTTGACGCCTTAGACCACTCACTGCTCACTGGTCTGCATCAACTCTATGAGGTCAGAGAAGAGGACATCACGGTTCCTCTCGCAGAAGCCGCTGACATCATAGGAGACCTGGAGGAAGGTGGCATGGCGGGTAGTGAGAATCTGAAGGGAGGGATCAGGGGTCCCACTGGGGCCTGCTCTAGGGTGAGAAGACTTGGCAGTATCTATGGTTCATATTAGGCAGTTGGCAGCAGCATGGACCTGGTTGGAGGAGGGGGTGCCTGGAGGTCTGATGTTTCAAGGTGAGATTGGAGGGTTAGGACTGCAGTCTGGGTCAGAGGGGAGAGAAGATGGAGGGTTACAGTCCAGATTGGGGGAGAGAGCTGAAGCCTGGATCAGAGGAAGGAGGAGGTGACAGTTATAGCCCAGCTTGGGGAGTGAGGGGCTATAATCTGGGTAGGGGGGAGCAGTCCCTGGGTGTCTGCTAATTAATGTGGAATCAAAAGGTCACATTGAGCCTCTGTGTTCTGGTTGATTGGGGGCCGAGGGGATTGTGTCAGGAGAGTTATAGCACTGGCTGGAGTTTGGTGGGTGGGAGGGTGGGCTTCAGCCTGGCTTGTAGACTGGGTCTGCCATCCAAGGTGCAGGCTCCCTATAGTTCTGGTCAGGCTACTCTCAGGGTGAGGAGCATGGACCCCCGGCATACTTTAGGAATGGTGGGCTGCAGCACAGTCAGGCAACCACTGGGGCTGGCTGTTTACTGCCCATGATAAGGTCAAAGAGTCTGCAGTCTTATAAACTGGGGAGGGGGACCTTGGCCAGGGTGAGGGGACAGTGGGTTTCTGAAAATTTGGGTAGGGGTCTGTCTGTAGGGAGTCTGTCTGAGGCGGTATGTTGCAGCACAACCCAGGGGTCTTTAAGATCAGAAGGAGGGGGGCCATGTTCTGGGTCGGGGGACACTGGTGCGTATAGCTCAGATTGGGGCTTAGAGGACTCTGCTGCCTAATTTGGGGTTGATGGGAGGGAGTTTGTGTCCTGTAAGGTGAGGAGGTGGGGGTGCTCAGTCATTTTGGACTGTAGCCCACCAGGCTCCTCTGTCCGTGGGAATCTCCAGGCAATACTAGAGTGGGTTGCCATTCCCTTCTCCAGGGCATCTTCCCGACCCAGGAATGAAACCAGCATCTCCCGCAATGGCAGGTGGATTCTTTCCCACTGAGCTACCCAAGAAGTCTGTAAGGGGCAGGGGTCGCTGTCCTGTTAGTTGGGAGCGCTGTGGCCTTGATGGGGGAGTGGACAGTGGGTTTACCAGCCCTGCTGAAAGGCCATGATAGTGAAGGGGCTAAGCCAATTCCTGGGGGTCCGTGGGAGAGGGGATTGTGTTTCTGGTCAGAGGGGGAGGGCTCAAGAAGGGGATCAGTGTTCTTTAGCACTGGCTGGCGTCTGGGTAGATTCCTTCTGTTGAGAGATTGGGAGGCTGCAACGTGGAGCCTCTGGAAATTTGTGTGCAGGTGTGTGAGGGGCGGGGCCTGATGGGCGGGGTCCGAAGGACAGGAATGGGGGAGGGGCCCGAGGGGCGGGATATTGTGGGCGGGGTTGGGTCTTAGGGGGCGGAGCCCGTGGGGAGGCGTGTGAGGGGCGGGGTCGGGCCTGAGAGGCGGGGTTTGAGGGTCCGAGGGGCGGGGTCTGAGGATCCGAGGGGCGGGGTGCGAGGGGCCAGGGGCGTGGCGCGTGGCGCACCTTGCCAGCGTAGTGGTGGATGACGAAGCCCGCGCTCCAGCTGTTGAAGTGCTCGTGGTTGCCCACGGCTGCCTGCAGCTTCTGCAGCAGTGTCTGGTCGGCGCCGCCGCCCGTGGCGTGCATGGTGGCGCACACGTCGTCCAGGACGCTCATGATGCCTGGGGGGCTCTGTGGGGGCGGGAGTGACGAGGTGGGGAAGGGCTCAGCCTGGCCCGGCCCCAAGCCCTTGCTGCTCCTGGGGGCGAGCAGAAATGATGGGAAGCTCCGATGTGTGGGGACGCTGTGGAAGCTCGCTGGTAAAGGATGGAGTGGGGAACCCCATAAGGGATCCGTGCCTCTATCCTTTCCCCAGATGGAGATGAAGGGGGACCTGTCAACTTTGATCCCTCTCTCCCCCGCAGCCTGCCTTGGGGGAGATGTTTGTGGAGTGAATAAATGACAGGTGAGTAGAATGAATGGACATGGTGGCTGGTGGGTATGTCAGTGGGGCTCCATCTGCCTAAGGGGGAGCGTGGGTCAGAAGAGCCTATGGGGGCCCAGAACCTCCAGGGTTCTCTCAGTTCTTCCAAGCCCAGCTCAGGGGCACAGTGATTTCCCAAGGCCAGTTCTGACTGGGGCCCAGCGAGAACCCCCAAATCTGGCTCAGCCCTCACCAGCTTGTTTTCGATGAGGTCACAGACGATTTTGTTGTTGAAGTACTGGATGGGGGTCCAGCGGATACCCTCCTGTACGTACTCCTCCTGGGGGTGGCAAAAGGGGCAGGGATGGGACCGGGCATCTGGGCACACTTGTGAGTGTTTCTAGAATGTTAGCTTCACAAGCATGGGTGGAGGAGGTGTGACAGATGTCCCCCCAATAACTTGTCCCTCCCATCTCATCACTTAGGACTGTCTCTGATAACAAATCTCATTTCCCTGGAGGTCAGACCTTCCCCCAGGGGCCTCACAATTGAGCCCCAGTTGCCTGAAGTGGGACCTTTTTGTGAATACATCCCATTTGGCTCTTTAAAAAAAAAGTCCCTTTCAGAGCCTGAAATGCCAGTGGTTAAGACTCTGCTCTTCCACTGCAGGGGGTATGGGTTCAATCCCCCCCCCCCCATGGGAGTCTAAGATCTCACATGCAGTGACATGCAGTGTGGTGTAGCCAAAAATCAGTAAGTAATTAAAAAAAAATCCCTTTCTCACTTCTTCAATTATCTCCTGGTATTTGCCCTGAATCCTAGTCTCAGGCTCTGCCTCGGCTGGATGGATAGAATGAAAACAGCAGGATTTTTTTCCATCCCACTCATGGGGGTCTTCTCAGCACTGCAAACAGTGTCTCTACACAGCAGGTACTGCTCAGTCATGTCCGGCTCTTGCAACCCTATGGACTGTAGCCTGCCAGGCTCCTCTGTCCATGGGATTCTCCAAGCAAGAATACTGGAGTGGGTAGTCATGCTCTCCTCCAGGGGATCTTCCTGACCCAGGGATCGAACCCATGTCTCCTGTATTAGCAGGCAGATTCTTTGCCGTCTGAGCCCCCAGGAAGCGCATTTAAGGTTTGAGCAAAGAGGCAATGCTCCAGCCCTCATAAGAGCTTTAGAGGTAGAAAACCTCTTGTGAAGAAGAAGCTTGGACATGTCAGCAGAAAGAAGTGCACATGTGGGGCTGGGGTGTCCTTGGTTGCTTAGCAACCTTCATGGTCCCGCACCTCCTCCCCAGTGACCCCTGGCCCTGGCCAGTTGTCTTTTCCTGCCCACCTGTTCAGCCTTCAGAGTGAGTTCAATAAAGATCTGCTGCAGTTTCTCGTTGACAAAATTGATGCAGAACTGCTCAAAGCCATTTTTCTGCCAAAGGAGGAAAAAGCATACCTCCCTCAGTAGGCTGATGCTGGAGGCCCCCCACCCCCAGAGTGGGCATGGGTTGGCCACAGGGTCATACCTGGAAAATCTCAAAGCCGTAGATGTCCAGCACACCGATACTGTACTCCTCCTGGGGCTTCTGCATGGCACGGTTGATGGCCTGTGATGCACAGGGACACTAGGTGAGTGGCTACATGGGCCTTACACTCTCTTGAAATGCTCTTGTCCCCTCCCACCAGTGTCTCTCCTGCCTTTCCCATCACTGTGCCTACCCTCACCCCTGTCCGTCATTCCTACAAGAAACCAGGTCTTAGGACATTAGGGTTCCTGCCTTGGGAACTGGCTCTGCCCCTTAACCACTTTGCACCTCTATTTGCTCATCTTTAAAATGGGTTCACAGTAGCATCACTCTTAGAGGGCTTTTTCTTAAGAATTAAATAAATCAGTGCATGAGAAACAGAACCATAGTTGGCATGCATTAATTGTATGGAGTGTTTGCTACTCCATACAGTTACAATCCTTTTTTTGACAGGAAAGTGGGATTTATTGGTGGGCATGAATAAAGAGCAGGCTTCCCAGGTGGCGGTAGACTCTGCCTATCAGTGCAAGAGACACGTTTGATCCCTGTATTGGGAAGACATCTTGGAGGAGGAACTGGCAACTCACTCCAGTATTCTTGCCTGGAGAATCCCATGGTCAGAGGAGCCTGGTGGGCTATAGTCCATAGGGTCGCAAAGAGTCAGGCATGACTGAGGTGACTTAGCATGTCCGAGTAAGAAGGGGACAGTGCTCAGGCTCTCATGAGCACAGGGTCCACCATTTGTCCAGGGGGCTGTGATTAGGGCTGTATTAGACCCCACAGCCATCTGGAATGAGCCGCTTTTCTGCCACCATGTTTCCAAATTTACCCTTATTAAACTTAGTAAGTCCTCACTTCTAAGAGATATGGATCTTCTGGCATCCAGGGAACTTGAACTTGGCCCTGTGGAGGGCCTCAAACATATGCTCCTTGTTCTGCAGTTTGGTGTGGATGGACATTATGACTTGGCCAGGGTGGACCCTGGCCACTGGGCCCTGGGGCTTTCCAAAGGCACCTCACACACCTGTCTGGAGCTTAGACTAGGGGGCAGCATGTCCACCATGAATGTCCCCTGGAAAGGACTGTCTCCAAGATCCCTTAGGCAACAGGCCACTTATGCTACCAAGGAGGCTGCTGTTTGCAACCATTGCACATTTAGTCACCATTCTTGACCTTGACACATCCTGTTCTCATCCACCATCACCTGGTCCATCACTCTGTCCTCTGACAGCTGCCCTCATGGCTCTCTCTAAGGCACCCACCCCTCTCCATTCCAGCAGCCCCCATCTTGATCCAGGCCTGGATGTTTCCAATAGCCCCCTCCTGCTTGGGCTCCATGCAACAGCCAAAGTGAAAGTGTCCGACTCTTTGCAACCCCAAGACTGTAGTCCGGCAGGCTCTGTCCATGGGATTCTCCAGGCAAGAATACTGGAGTGGGTTGCCATGCCCTCCTCCAGGGGATCTTTCCTACCCAGGGACAGAACCCAAGTCTCACTCCTTTTCAGTCAGATTCGTTACTGTCTGAGCCACCAGAGAAGCCCACAGATTAGTTTTTAAGGAGGACCTTAAGTCTTTAAGGAAGACTTTAAATCTTGCATTAAATCACCTCCTTCCCTCTGTAGTACCTTCCGCAGCTGGGCATTAGCAGGTCTTGACAGTCAAGACGCTCCCTCTCCCCCTCTTGGCTGGTCCAAGCCCTGGGCCTGGTGCTGCCCCAGAGTCCCTCTCCCCCCACCCCTGTCCTCAGAGCCCCACTTGCCTCCACAAGGAAGTCAAAGAGACGGGCGTAGAGCCCCTTGGCCAGAGCATCCCGTGTGTAGGCTGCCTGCTCCACATTCAGGGTCACGTCAATGGACTCACTGCGTCCACCCCAGCGGCTGTCCATCTTGCGGCTGGTCAGTTTCTCCTGCAGCCGCCCGCTGTCAATGCCCAGGAGGTAGGCAGGGAAGGCCAGGACTGCCAGGTGGTGGGGTGGGGAGAAAGGGAGCAGCCAATCAGGTTCTTGGGCCTCACACGGGGGCCCCCATCACTCCCCATTTTTGCCCCGTGACATCGATCTTGTCCACTTAGGCCCTCAGCCTCCGGGGGCCACAACTGGGAGGAAGCAGTTCACACACACACACACGCACTCCTCCACCACACCCTCCGCAGCACCCACACTCACGGTCTGCGCTCTCCACCCGGGCATAATTCCCGTCTTCGCAGAAGCTGATGTTTCCCAAATGCAAGATGCCCGCCACGAGCTGCAGGACCAGCTCTTGGACGTTGGCTGGGATCCCGATGACTTGCATGGCGCTCTGTAGGCACATGGGCACAGAGCCTGTGGTGCAAAGCCTGACCTCCAGCTGACCTGCAGTTTAGGCTTCAGTGGCCGCAGCACAAATGTGGGGCAGGGGGACAGTCAGCACACCTGGACCCCTCTCCTGGCTTTTTTTTTTTTTTTTTGATGTGTGACCTTGGGCAAGTCCCTGTCCCTCTCGGGGCCTTGGTTTCCTGATTTGTAACACAAGAAGGTTTCCCAGGGCTGAAGTGGCAACAGGTGCTCACCAGAGTCTCACTGAAGTCACTTCGGTCATCGGTGCCGTCCACCTTGTAGGTGTCTGACTGGTTGAGGTAGTAATAGTAGTCTGGAGTCATGAGCCCTAGGTTCTGGCGCTGCTCCTGAGAGGCCCCTTCCAGCAGCTGGAGGGCGAGCAGAGCTCATTCACATGGTGGTGGACGGGTTCAGCCCTTGTGACCCCCCAGTCCTCGCCGTCACGGGCTCCCCAACACCAACCCTCCCGTGGTATCCCCCCTGGGCTCCAGTGGGGCTCCCTCTGCCTCGGCCCCACTGCCACCTTCCTTGCACCTGGTAGTAGATGTGGAAATTCCTCTCATTTTCATTCTGCATGACCACGCGGGATTTCTCCAGCAGGAAGTTGGAGATCTTGCCCCCATCCGGCTCCCCACCTCGGCTGAACTGGATCTCAAAGTACTTGCCCTGAACCCGAGAAAGCCACGTCAGTGCCCACCCAGGGTCCCAGGGCTACAGGTGAGGAAGAACTGGAGATGGGTCTTATGAGCCTTCTTCCCCAAGTGACCTCAAGTAGCTCTTCTCTCCCCAGCTCCCACTTACTATTCTTCTCACCAGCTCCTTCCCTCCAGCCTTTGTTTAAAATGGATCCTGGGCCAGGAATACCTTTTTCTCCCTCCCTGATGATTCAAGCCCTAACCTGGGACCTCTAGCCCTGTTGTCATTTCCTTCTGCAGGGAATCTTCCCAACCCAAGAATCGAACTCGAGTCTCCTGCATTGCAGGTGGATTCTTTACTGACTGAGCCAAAACTATATAAAATAAGGGGCTTCCCAGGTAGCACCAGTGGTAAAGAATCTGCCTGGCAATGCAGGAGACATAAGTGCCTCGGGTTTGACCCCTGGATCAGAAAGATCCCCTAGAGAAGGAAGTGGCAACGCACTCCAGTATTCTTGCCTGGGAAATCCCATGGACAGAGGAGCCTGGCAGGCTACAGTCCATGGGGTCGCAAAAGAGTTGGACACCATTGAGCACAACAACAGCAATAGAATAAAATAAAATAGAATTACATGTTCTTGCGGTCCATCTATGTTTTACTGTATATTAGTAGTCTGAAAACACAGACTGTGTGATTCTATTTATATGAAATTCTAAAACTGCTGAAACTAATCTATGGTGCAAAAAAATATTAGACTTCTTCTTGGGTAAGATTGAAGTAGAGGTCGATTAGAAAGAGACAAGAGGAGACTTTCTGCAGAGATGATGATATTCTGTATTGATAGGAGTGTTGGTTACATGCGTGTATGCACTTGTCTAAATTAATGAATAGTCCCCTTTACATTTACATATTTTGCCGTATGCAAATTTAAAAGAAATGAAAGAGAGCTGCCAATTTATGTTGGACTCTGATTAATCATCTGCATGCTTAAGAGTTTGAGGGAAAGGTATGATGTTTTAGTTTGCAGTGCATAAAAAAAGTGGATCAGTGCACATATGATTAAGCAAGAATAGTAAAATATTAATGGTAGAATCTAGGAGATGAGCATACACGTGTTCACTGTAATGTTTAGCTTTTCTATGTATATGAAAATTTTTAAAATAAAATGTTGGAGAAAATACTTCAAATATATTAAAATATGTTATAAAATATAATTAATATTATAGATAATAATATCTAGGGAAAAAATCTCATTAGTGTCAGAATTCATTAAGCCATTTCCATGTTCAAGCATTTACTGAAATTATCGCAGTCTATGAAAGTGAAAGTGTTAGTCACTCAGTCGTGTCCAACTCTGTGACCCCACAGACTGTAGCCTACCAGGCTCCTCTGTCCATGGATTCTCCAGGACAGCCATTCCCTCCTCCAGGGAATCTTCCTGATTCAGGGATCGAACTTGGGTTTCCCGAAGTGCAGGGAGATTCTTTACCATCTGAGCCACCACATCATTATCCCATTCCAACACAGGAGACCCACAAGGTTACACTGGTTTTTTTTTGTTGTTGTCCAAGCCACACATCCAGTGACAGAAAATGATGACAGACCCAAATCCGTTTACCTATTCTTTCATTAAGCTCAGCATAGCACCTGACACAAAGAAGGTCTCCAAGAAGCATTTGAAGAAAGAAAGAATGAATGAGGGAATAAATGGGACCCGAAATGCAAACAGGAACAGACATAGCCTAGTTGCAGCCAGGGGAGGAGTATTCAAGAACTGTACATGAAAAAAAAAAAAAAAAAGAATGGTACATGAACGTGTCTTGGCCTCCACAGAGCTGTTGATGGGGGACTTATTTTTCAGAGGGATCATGGACAGGAAGCCAGTCTCCCACTGAGGAGCAGGTACTTCCTGTACTCTTGAGTATATAGGTAAAGGAAAGAGGCAGACACGGAGACAAACAGTATAAGGCCACAGAGACTCACAAAGCGACTGGAGTTATTGTTGCGTACTGTCTTGGCATTGCCAAAGGCTTCCAGCAGCGGGTTGGATTGCAGGATGATATCTTTCACGTGCTGGGGAAAGAGGCAGGTGGGGGCGGGAAGAGGTCAGACTGAGGTGGGGTGTGGGAGTTTGGAGGTGAGTGGATGAAACTCCGTGTGGGGAGACCCAGCCCCTCTTCCTGTTTTGCCTTACCTGGACCTTCTCACCTCCGCCCGACACCTTGGAGATGTAGCCCATGATATATTTGGCCGCCACTGTCTTCCCAGCTCCACTCTCTCCGCTGAGGGATGGGTGAGGGAAAGGATGATGAGTGATCAGGGGTGGAGGAAGTGCCCTTTCTAGCTGGGGCTCTGATCATTGACGCCTATTGGGTGCCAAGCAACAGCCCAGGCTATTGGGGATACCATAGTGAACAAGATGAATCTAAATCTCCGTCCTCCTGACACTTAGATGGAACAAGTGGGCAATAACATAATGAATGCATAAAATACCTCATAGATCAGATGTTGAGAAGCTAAGTAGAGTGGGGCTGGGGGTGGAGAGGAACAGTGAGGCTCTGTTTGGATCAGGAGTTCCAATTAAACCTCCCTGGGGTGGTGACACTGTTTGAGGGGGCCTTGGGGAGGAGGGTGTGGGGTTCCCACTCTGTACCTGATGATGACACACTGGTTTTCACAATCAATAAGCATGTTCCGGTACATATTGTCGGTGAGGGCATAGATGTGTGGGGGATTCTCATACTGGGCCTGGTGGGAGAGATCAGGGCTCAGTCTAGGTCTAAGGTCGAGAGGAGGCCTTGGGACTGTGGCTCCCACCCGGCCCCTGCCTCACCGCGCCCTGGTAGAGGTCGATCTCGCGGTCTGTGAAGTAGGGCATCTGCTTGAAGGGGTTTACGGAGATGAGCACGGAGCCAATGTAGGTCTGGGGTGGAGGTGGTTAAGGGCCATGCAATGTCCTGGCAAGCTGTGTCCCTCAAGGGGCCCCATTCCCTCCTCCTGCTCCCTTGGGACCTGTGGCTTGGAGGAAGAGATGGAGATACTCCAGGTGTCTTAGGAAAAAACTGAGCTGGATCCAGAAAGAGGGGACAGAGGGTGTGGCGCCTGAGTTACCCCGGAGGGGAGGGAGCAGTGAGAGCCACGGCCACCCCCAACTGGAGCCCCACTGTCACTCTGCTGTCCCCTGTGTCCTAACGCCCCGTGCTCTTGCTGCCCATCCCCACTCTGTTCCTGTGCTCAGGTATGCATGTCCCTTCCATGCCTCAGCCTCTCTTTCATCCTCCCCTGCCCTCATCCACCCACCATCCCTCCATCCGCTGGGTCAGTCATCTTCCTGTCCCTGGGTCCTGCATCTGCCCATCCCACCCACCGCCCAGGGTACAAAGATGTAGTCGTCCATAAAGCGCTTGCGGAGGTTGCCCACGATTGCGTCCTCAGTGATCTGGGGTAGAAGCACCATGTCATCCACGCCGCTCTGCTTCACATTGTGGCTCTGCCAGTGGAAGCGCTCCTTGCTGCCCTGGGGGTGGGGGTGGTGGCGTGACGGTGAGCCCCTGCAGGGGTGTGGCGGGGGCTGGTGCCTCAGCACTCCTCCCCTCCCCACCTGGCTCACGTACATCATCAGCTTCTGATGCTGTCCCCTTGCCCACCTGCCACCTCCCTCCCTCCTTCCCCATCTCAGGGATGACAGGAGAGGGAGACAAGGTCTAGTCCCAAAAGAGGAGGACAGACAGAAGGACAGCTTGGATGTGTCCCTCAGCCCTCTCTCTTTTGGTACCAGCATCCCTCCACTTTGTATCCCATTGCCATGGGGCAGAGGGTAATGCCTGGCCCAGTGGGGCAGAGTGCTTGGGGATCTGGGGACTGTGGGAGGGGAGGAGGGCATCAGGGGAGGCTTGATGGGGGAGCTCACCCACTCTCTCACATCCCCAGCCTATCTCTCCCTCCTTTGGCCCAGGCTGAGTTCCTGATTTCTCCTGGCATTTGACCCAAGACACTTGCTCCTTGGCAGAAAAGCTATGACAAACAGCATATTAAAAAGCAGAGACAACACTTTGCTGGAAAAGTTCCATATAGTCAAGGCCATGGTTTTTCCAATAGTCATGTATGGGTGTGAGAGTTGGACCATAACAAAGGGTGAGTCCTGAAGAATTGATGCTTTCCGACTGTGGTGCTGGAGAAGACTCTTGAGAAGCCTTTGGACAGCAAGGAGCTCAAACTAGTCAATCCTAAAGGAAATCAGTCCTGAATATTCACTGGAAGGACTGATGCTGAAGCTGAAGCTTCAGCACTTTGGCCACCTGATGTGAAGAGCTGACTCACTGGAAAAGACTCTGAACTAAGAAAGACTGAAAGCAAAAGGAGAAGGGGGCGGCAGAGGATGAGATAGTTGGATGGCATCACTGACTCAACGGAAATGAATTTGGACAAAGTCTGGGGAATAGTGAAGGACAGGAAAGCTGCAGTCCATGGGGTCGCAAAGAAAGCGGACATGACTGAGTGACTGAACAACAACAACGTTCCCACCTCAAGATGACCTTCTTCCCCCCACTTGCTTCCTCCTACCTTGGGGCCCTCCTAACCCATCCCTCTGAGATTCTCTCCGTCTCTCTGTGTCTGTGAGCTCTGCCTCAGTGCCCTGCTATGACCTTGGTCCTCAGCTCCCCCAGCCTTCCCACCACCCCTGCCGTAGTCTCCATCCTTAGAGAGCCAGTTCCGGCACATTCCAAGCTCCCACTTTCCCTTTTAATTTTCGCCCTCAGCTTTTCATCAGCTGACACCTTCCTTAGGCCCCAAGGAGGAGACTCAGACACACGTTCCCCATTTAAACTCCTCCTCCAGGAAGCCTGCCAGGAATGCTCTCTCCTTTGAGCCCAGCTGAGCTCACCCAGCACCTAAACACGTCAGCACACTGGCTCTCTCAGGCCCTCTCTGCCTCTGTTCAATATACCCTGTCACAGAGGGACCGGCACACAGAGTGGTGGTGACCTGGAGCCCTCATAGCTGGTCACTCATGCTCAGACAAGGTGTCCTTCCTGCAAGAATCCCCACACCCCCCAGACCTGGAGCTCCTGGAGGGCAGGGATTTGGACTGGGCCCTTTCTCAGCCCCTGCAGAGAGGACCTGGCAAGGGACAAGGCCAAAGAAAAAACCCAGCTTCAGAGGAAGCCCCCAAGAGCAAAGATGCGTATGTGATAAGACGCTTCAGTCATGTCCAACTCTTTGCAACTCTACGGACTGTAGCTCACCAGGTCCTCTGTCCATGGGATTCTCCAGACAAGAATATTGGAGAGGGTTCCCATGTCCTCCTCCAGGGGATCTTCCCGACCCAGGGATCAAACCTGCAGTCCTTATGCCTGCTGTATTGGCAAGCAGTGATGGGAAGCCGCCGATAGAGAGATGGGGTCATAATTACTATTGGAAAAATTCACACTTGGGACTTCCCTGGTGGTCGAGTGGTGGACTGCACTTCCAATGCAGGGGGCGTGGGTTAAATCCCTAGTCAGGGAACCAAGGCCACAAATCTGCATGGCACAGCCAATAAATAAAGTAAATCAGTCTAGAAGCAGTCTCAGGGGTTCCAGCCCTGCCTCTTCCTCCCCACTACCCTCCCCCAAACACTCCCTCCTCTGCTTTCTCTTCCTGCTTCAGTCACATCTCTGCATTTGCCCTGGCAGTTCACTCTGTCTGGTGAACCTTTTCTCCCTGTACTTGATCAAAACCCTTCTCAGCTCTCACATACAATCTCCAAAGCCCCCTGGAGCCCAGCCACTCACGAATGTAGATGAGCAAGCAGGTTCTTTACCACTAGCACCACTTGAGGAGCTCAAGAACAAACATAGTGGGAACCAAAGTCAGGTCTTCAAAGATGACCAGGACTTGCCAGGAGAATGGAGATGGTGTGCTCGGCCCATCTGGGAGGGGATTCAGGCAGAGATCAAGCGGGAAGGTCAGCGTGGGCAACTCCAGGGCAGGGGTAGATGAGAAGCCAGTCTCTCCCCAGTGCTCCGCAGGGGGCATTGGGGAGCCATAGAAGGTTCCTGAGCAGCGGAGGTGCTGGCTCAGATTCTGGTCATACTGACAGTCCCTGAGGTGGGGGTCAGGGGGCAGGATTTATGGAAGTGTATCCAGAGACATTAAATGAGCCCGGTTTTGGATGTGGGGGGGATCTGGGTTCTGATCCTGGCTGTGTGACCTCACATTGCTCTGAGCCTCAGTGACTTCATCTGTAAAATGAGAGAAGCAGCCTTACTTCCCAGGGTTGATAAGAGAGATTAACTGCTTTGGGGAAACAACGTGGGGAAGGGGGAGTGTTCCCGGAAGAGTGACACTGGACACAATTAACATTCACCAAGCATCTTTGACATGCCTGATGCTGGAGGCAGGTGTTGCCAATTTTTTAAAAAACTTATTTTACATTGGGGTATAGCTGATTAACAAACAATGTTGTGATAGTTTCAGGTGAATACTGAAGGGACTCAGCCATGCAAGGTGTCACCCATATTACAGGCAATCGTCATAGCTCAGTGTGGTGAAGTCTGGGAAGGAGATTGGGGCCTGAGAGGGATTTGACCCTTGACTAAGGATGCAGCTAACCTGGTTACAAGGATGTGGGGGTTCAAATCTGGGGTCATCTGACAGCAAAGGCCAGGTTTTTGCATCTACATTCGTGAGTGGCTGGGCTCCAGGGGGCTTTGGAGATTGTATGTGAAAGCTGAGAAGGGTTTTGATCAAGTACAGGGAGAAAAGGTTCACCAGACAGAGTGAACTGCCAGGGCAAATGCAGAGATGTGACTGAAGCAGGAAGAGAAAGCAGAGGAGGGAGTGTTTGGGGGAGGGTAGTGGGGAGGAAGAGGCAGGGCTGGAACCCCTGAGACTGCTTCTAGACTGATTTACTTTATTTATTGGCTGTGCCATGCAGATTTGTGGCCTTGGTTCCCTGACTAGGGATTTAACCCACGCCCCCTGCATTGGAAGTGCAGTCCACCACTCGACCACCAGGGAAGTCCCAAGTGTGAATTTTTCCAATAGTAATTATGACCCCATCTCTCTGTCAGCAGCTTCCCATCACTGCCATCCCCATGCAGCCACTCCACAGAGATTTCTTGAGCACCTAGTCTGCGCTAGTAACCTAGGACTTCGAGACGAGCTCTTTCAGTTCCTCACTACCTTGCCTCTAAGTCTTTGCAGATGTTGAGCCCTCTGCCCAGAACATCCTTCCTGCCTGGTTAGTAATGCCAGTCTAGGGACTTTCCTACTGGTCCAGTGGTTAGTAACCCACCAACCAATGTGGGGAACACGGGTTCAATCCCTGGTCTGGGAAGATCCCACATGCTGTGGAGCAACTCAGCCTGTGTGCCACAACTCCTGAGTCTGCTTGCTGCAACTGCTGAAGCCTGTGTGCCTAGAGCCTGTGTTCTGCAACAAGAGAAGCCACCACAATGAGAAGGCCTTGTACCACAACTAATGAGTAGCCCCTGCTCGTGGCAACTAGAGAAAGCATACATGCAGCCGCAAAGACTCATTGCAGCCAAAAAAAAAATAAAAGCCAATCTTTGCCTTTAGACGTGGCTCAGGCAACACCTCCTCCGAGAAGACCTCCCTGATTCCAGGCCAGGTCAAGGGTTCCCTCTGTATCTGCCAACTCTCTGAGCATCCCTCTCCATAACCCCATCCCTGATCTGGACATTGTGAGTGATATCTGGGAGTATACTGATCCTAGGAGTACTTTAAGAATTGTGGGAGGACTTCCCTGGTTGTCCAGTGGTTAAGAATCTGCTTGCCAATGCAGGGGACACAAGTTTGATTCCTGATCTGGGAACTAAGATCCCTGGGGCAACTAAGCTCACTCCACAACTAGTAAAGTCTGCACACCCTAGAGCCCGTGCTCTGCAACAAGAGAAGCTACCACAATGGGAAGCCTGTGCACCTCAGCGAAGATTAGTCCCTGCTCGCTGCAACTGGAGAAAGCCCACAAGCAACAACAAAGACCCAGCGTAGCCATAAATAGGTAAATTAATTAATTTAAGAAAAAGGAAGAAGCATCCAGTGTTTAGAAGCTTACGTTGCTCGTGAGGTTAATGTGTCCTACTTGGGGTGGGGGGTGGGGTTGTCTTGCTGGCTGAGACACACCTGTGTTGAGGTGTGAGCACCTGGCCACTCCAGTGAGAGTTCTTGGGCCACTGGCCTGAGCACTTTCATCTTTCTGTTCACATTTTATTCTAAATGACTCTCTTCTGCCCTTGCAGGGGACCACATCCAGTGTTTCTGAAAGATGGAAGTTAATGTGTTTTGCTGCATGTGAATTTCATTTCAGTGTTTCAAGGGGGCCTGCTGAGATGTCTGGTACAAGAAGCGGGTGCTGGGTGTGATGAGCTTCCCAGGTGGCTCAGTGGTAAAGAATCTGCCTGCCGACATGGGAGACTCCGGTTCTCTCCCTGAATTGGTAAGATCCCCTGGAGAAGGAACTGGCAACTCACCCCAGTATTCTTGCCTGGAAAACCCCATGGACAGAGGAGCCTGGCAGATGGACAAGACAGCGACTGAGCAACAACAACAACTGGGTGTGATGCTCTGAGAGCCCTGGCATACAGCAGGAAGGGTAGGTGGGGGAGGACAAGGTTTCGGGAACAGCAGTGTGGAGGGGTTAGCAAGCATGGCCACGGCAGAGGCTGAGTTTGAAGGCAGCCTGGACCTGGGGTGGCCAGTTGGGAGAAGCAGGGAGCTGTTGACCCAACCCCCAGCTGCTAAAAATCTTCACGCTCACTGGAGGCTCAGAGGGTCCCCCATGGACACCTCAAGGTCAGGAGTCAACTTGGGAGGTCAGAGGATATAGACAGGGAGATAGGACTGCTTTTGGACAGTCTGGCCAAGAAGGGGAAGAGGGAAAGAGGCTTTGTGGGGAAGGAGGGATCAGGGGAGTGTATTTTCTGTTTTTTAAATAAGGAGACCAGCTGGTGTGTTGGTGAGAAGAGCCGATGAAATTTTAAATACAGAGGATGAAGTGGTGTTGTTCAGGAACCTGGTGGGGCTGCCCTTTCCCTGAGTTGGGAGTTGGGAGGTTGGGTGGGTGAACAGGAAGTGGATTCTCTCTCTGAAGACCTCAAAGGGTGGGGTGTGGGTGGTAACTATGGTAACCAGGAATAACAATACTAACAAAAGTTCACGCCCCACTGGCACTTATTTTGTGCCAGACTCTGGTCTAAGCTTTTTCTGTGAATTATCTCATCGCATCCTCTGGGCACACGCCTGGGTCAGGAAGTACTCTGATTAGTCCATTTTGTGAAAGAGAAAACTATGGCCCAGAGAGAGAGATTAGGTGTCCTCCCTAAGGTCACACGGCAGAAAGGGAAGCTGGGTCTGCGTTGGGAATGGCCAGGGTTGGTGCTATAGGTCAGATGAGGATGGGGAGGAGATACGCATGGTCCTGTCCAGGGTTTCATCTTTGGGGGCATCCTGATCCCCATGCTCTTGGGATCCCCTCGGGCTCAGCTGAGACTCCAGGCCACTTCCTTTCTCTGAGGTCAGGGTCCCTGAGGCCTCCTGTGTCTGGCTGGCTCTCCTGGCCCCGAGAACTTGGTTCCTCTTCCTGTCCCTCCCTCCTTTCCCCACCTAGTGGAGTGGGCCTCTGCCTCTAGCAGCCCCTCCTTCTGTGTCCAGCCCCAGGAAACTGGGACCCCCTGGATCCAGCTGAGTTCTACATGATCACACAAAAAAACCATGGGTTGTTTGTGGCGGAGAGAGAGGTTTTGTTCAAGAGGCTACAATGTGAGGGAGGAGAGTCTAGAATTTTGGCAAGGGATGAACTGGGTGTGAGGCCTGGCTTGACACTTGGCTATGGGACCCCAGGGAGGCCACTTCACTTCTCCAAGCCTCAGTTGCCCCATCTGTAGAACGGGTGCCATAATAAATCTCCTCCGTGGGCTTCTTGGGGAAAGTAAACAAGCCAGTGCTCAGAAAAGATCCACTGGGTTGCCTCAGGAAATGGCAGCCAGTGTCCCCAAGAGCATTTAGTGAAAGTGGTCAGTGCTTGATAATATAGAGGAGCTGGTCAACATACACTTGTTGAATGAATAAATGAATGAAGTATCATGCGATAAGACTGCCTCCTATCCTGTGTCATTGGTATCCATCTCTCTGTGTCCCCCAAGTCTCCGAGGGTCAAGTTGAAGCTGTTTGTTCCTCCTGTGGGGGTGAGGGTGTAACAGAGAGCTTGTGGTCACAGTTGACCACAAGTCAGATATGACTCAACAGGCTGGAGTTCTTGTGAAAGATAGTCAGGGGCGCGAGGTGACTGGGACGGAAGAAGAGACCGTAGTTTCTAACTTCAGCTCTTCAGAGAGCCTTCCCCCGGCAACTTACAGCAGAGGCATGGGGTTGCAGCTTCCCTGGTGCCAAAGAAGGGAGAACCAAGGGCTGGGGCATTGGAGCCTTGTAGTGAAAACACTTTCTGAGCTCCTACTATGCATGGAGGTCTGTGGGGACCAGGCCTAGACTCTGCTCTTGAGTAGCTCAGAAGCGAGTTGTACAGGAGAGATAGTGATCCCAATCAGACTGCACGAAGAAGAACTGAGGCAATCAGAGAGGGCTTCCTGTATGAGGCTGAGGCAATCAGAGCAGGCTTCCTGTAGGAGACAGACAGACCTTGAAACATGAATGTTTCAGAATGTTGTCAGTGGTGGCAGCAGGAGCGATGGGCAAAAGGCCTTGGGTATGTATGGGACACCAGGATTCTAGTTACTTGAATTAAAAACTAGACTATAGGGGTCAGCCCACACCCCCAGGTGGCCTCTCACCTGGAAGGAGGAGAAAGAGTTTGTCAATCAAGGTGGCTGTTCAAAGTGTGACCTTGGGGATCACCGGTTGAAACCCTCTATTATCTTGGGTTGTCTGGCCGCTCGCTGAACCTCCCTGCCTCTGTTTTCTCATCAGGCGAAGGGGAATATTGAGGACTATGGGCCTCGTGGGCAGCTGTGCAGATTCAACCAGGCGAAGCTTGTCAAGAGGAAACACTAGCCTCTCTCCCCAGCGCCAGCGGCAGCAGCGGCAGCAGCGGTCTTAAGCTGGCCAGTCCTACAGGCTCAGGACACAGGGCCAGCAGGAAGGGCTGGAGGGGCGAGTCTTCGCGGTCTGCACCGACTAACTGCTCTGGCCTCCCTGCTCCCGGGTGGTGATGAGCAGAGCCCCAGGCTGGAGAGAACAACGAAACAGCCACTTCCTTCCTCGCCGGGGCCCTGCGAGCTGTGGTTGTCAGCCGGTGGCGAGGTGAAGCTGCTGCGGCAGTGGCCGCCGGAGCGCCCTCAGCCCCTGGCCCCACCCTGGCCCCTTGCTGGGCCCTTGGAGCCTGGGTCCTGCTCTGCAGGGCTCTGGGGACACACCCTGTATCTCTACCCCATGCAAACAACATTCTCACCCCCAACGGCTCTCAGGTCTCCCCCTCCCTGGGGAGGGGTGTCTCAGGCTTCTTTGGCCCTAACCAGAGGCCATGCTCCACCATCTGGGGATCCTTGTTCTTCCAGAATCTTTTTCCTTAACCCTCTCTTGGCCTCCAGCCTTTTCTGTCCATCCCGGTGACTGCCGCCCCTGGATCAAGCAGCCACTTTACTGGTCTCCCAGCTTCATGTCTGTACTTTCAAAACAACCACCATTAAGCTCATGTCACCACCATTATCAACTGAGGACAACCAGTTGCTGCCTTTACCTGCCCCTGAACCAAAGTCGAACAGAAACTGCTGATAACCTTAATGCCAGCTAACATCAAACAGAAGAACAAAGGATTCCACCACCCATTTCCTTACCATCACTCACCACCATCATCACTCATTACCACCAGCACCAACAACCCATAATAACCTATCACCATCGGTCACCATAGTAGCCGTCAACAACCACATGTAACCTACCACCACTGAAGCAGCGGTCAGTTGTATCTAGTCACTAAATTGTGACTAGTAGTCACAGACTCTTCTGCAACTCTGTGGACTAGCCCGCCAGGCTCCTCTGTAAACAGGTGAGAATACTGGAGTGGGGTGCTATTTCCTTCTCCAGGGGATCTCCCTGACCCAGGGATTGAATGCAGTGTCCTGTGTTGGCAGACAGATTCTTTACCACTGAGCCACCTAGGAAGTTCAGCATTCAGTCATACCCCTTTCCAAATCAACAGTGTATCACCACCAGTTCCACGACAGTCACCCAAATCATCAATAAATGACCAACAGCAAACAAACATCACTGTCACCACCCAACTTCAAACGATGACCAACTGCCATTATTCTAGAGATCAACCCTCCAGCAGAAAACAAGCGACCACTAGCCACCAATATTCAACACTAGTCGGCACTAAAAGCAGCCATCACTGCCGCCGCCACACCACCAACATGGGACGATGGCCAGCAACGACCACCATCGTGAACAATGACATCAACCACCCAACTCTTCTACAGGAACCGAGAATGAAGCCACACCCATCCACCACCAATGCTAACCCCCACTGAGAATATGCATCACTCACAATGGCTTCTACTGTGTATGGAGCATGTTATGTGCTCTGTGAAGCACTTGATGAACATCATCTCACTGAATCTTTCAACACTCTTTCTGGCATCCAGCACCCCTCCAGGAAGATGTCAGCACCCCTAGACAGAGGTATTAACCTCATGGATAAATTCCACTCTTGTTTTTTTTTTTTTTTTTTTTAATTCGTGATCCTCTTGGGTGAGTTTCTCCCTTCCCAGACCTGGTTGGCCCAGCAAATTAGTGACTCAGCATTTCACACGGTTTCCTTGGGAAGGGTTGCTTTTCTCTCAAGTAGCAAATTATTTCCTGTGTTTCTTTGATCAAGGAGTCTTCCTGGCTTGGCTCCGTCTTGAGAGGGCTTTCATCTCAAGCCCAGAGCTCTAGCTGATGGTTTGCTTGCGGGTTAACCAGAGGGGTTCGTGGTCTGTGATGTCCCGTTTATCACTGGCTTTCTGAAATAGGGTGATCTCGCAATTCCTGCCTCCACATTGCAGCAACTGCCAGGAGCCCTGCAGTTGTCATTCTTAGCTCTGTGACTGTCCCCAGCCACACGCCCTCATGGACAAGTTGACAAAAAATGAAAGCTGAAGTGGCTTGCAGAGTCATGGAACTTTGGCTGCGGGGAGCAGAGGAGTGACATTTATAGCCAGCCAAGTCTCCTCTTCATGTGTGTGACATGATGCTACTGGATCTAGACCGAGGACCATGACCATCTCCACAACCTTATCACCACAGTCATCATCAGACCTCAGTCTCACCAAGGGGGATACTTCTAGGTGCAGTGTTTTTCCCTGCCACCCTCCAGCAGAAGGTACCCGTGTGGTGTGGACAGGTTTCATCTCACCCACTCCCGCTTCTGTGATGACTACTGCCAAACCACCCTGTTACCCACAGTGGGATGCTGGCATGCCATTGTCATGACAACCCACCACCCATTTGATCCAGCTTTCTCTCCCAACTGTGGTGGACTCAGAGAGGCTGGATCCCAAGACCCTCTGAAGGTTCCAATGGAGAGGATCCCCCAAACATCTTCCACATCCTGAGAGATTTCCAAATATGACATGCATGGGAACTGAGGCCCTCAGAGGGGGAAGTGACTGGCCCAAGGCCACACAGGGAGATGAGGCACCACACTCGACTGGGAACTGGGTTCCCCATGCCCCAGGAAAGGGGTTTGTCCCTGCGCCTGCAGGCACTGTGTAAGCCTTCAAAACCATCTTCTGTCCTCTGGTAACTGCTCCATCCTTGGTGCCCCATCCCCACTCTGACATCTTGTCCACCATCCAGTGGGAGCTTGGTGCCCAGTGTGGGATGCTGGGAGCACCTGAGCTGTACTGCGGAATCCCAGAGGGTCTCCTGTGCCCAATCCCATGGTCCCACTTTCTGGTGGTAGCCTCTGGGTACTTCCATCTGACTGGTGCCCGCAACTGCTGCACTTCAGGACCCACCCTGAATGACTTACCATAGTGGAGGCTGGTGTCTGGGTCCCTGGGGAGGTACCCGGAGGGGTCGTGGGAGGGGTGCAGGCTCAGGAAGCTCCTGGGGGCGGCTCGGGCATGGCCCCGCTCCTGCTCCTCCGGCAGACTCCCGGCCCTAGTTCCTCTTACAACAGCCCCCTTCTCACTTCCTTTGTCGGGAGGGGCCCGCGGCCACAGGGGAGGGAAGCTGAGCCTGGGGGCGGGGAGAGCGCCCAGACGCGGCCCAAGGGAGCTGTTGGTCTGGGGTCCCGGAGCCTGAAGGGAGAGGTTAAGGATGGAGGGCAGCAGCTGCCAGACCCCAGGAAACCACGTCTCTAACCCCCTCGCGCCCCACCGTCCCCCGGAGACGAGGTTGCAGCAGGCGGGACAAGGGTCAGCTGGCTGCGGACAGGTTGCTCTGTCCTGGGCTGCTCAGGAGTCTTCCAGACCCACCTGAGATGTGTGTCTGCTCTGGGCATCCCGGGGGCAAACTTCCACTTCCGAAACCGCTGCCGCTGGTCCTTCTTCCAGGAGGGACCTTGGGAAATCAGGTGCGTTTCTGCTAGGGAGAGAACAGTGGGAGTGGAGGGTCCCGAGAGCCAGGGGCACTTGGAAGGTTCCAGACTTTGGATGTTATTTCTAGAATTAATGACTGCCCCCCCGCCCGCCCCAATTCTCTTCATTTTCTCATCCTAAAAAGGCGACGGTGGGGCTGGGGATCCTGCCGGGGGCGCCTGGCGCGCACATCAGTGTTCGTCACTCAGTCGTGTCTGACTCTTTCTGACTCCATGGACTGTAGCCCGCCAGGCCTCTCTGTCCATGGGATTTCCCAGGCAAGAATACTGGAGTGGGTTGCCATGCTCTCCTCCAGGGGATCTTCCCAACCCAGGGGTCGAACCCGGGTCTCCAGCATTGCCGTCAGATTCTTGACCGTCAGAGCCACCAGGGATGCACATGACATCCATCAAATGTTGGCCCATCTCCTGATGTTTGGGAGACTAGCAGGCCACATGCTGGTCTCCTGAAGTTTGAGGAAATGGCAGTTCCGAGAGGCTGTCGTCTACCACACAGTGGGGAAGTGGCGGAGGCATAAACCGACCCTGGGAGAGCGTGGCAGGAAGGTCTGTATCCCCGCTCCCCAGGCTACACACCTCATCCTGCGCGGAGACTGGAGTGCCGTGGCGCCCCCTAGTGGCCATATCTGGGGAGCAGCCCGTTTCTCAACCGACGGGTTTGGTGCCTGCAAACCTCAGCAATGTCTACAGGGCACTAGAAATGAACAGTCCTGACTGATACCCCCGGCCCCGACCTTGTTGAGGGCATCAGGGGAGGCTTCTGGGAGGAGGCGACTTTTTTTTGCTGAGACCGCGAAGTGAGCTGGAGTTAACCAGGTGGAGGGGGAAGGAGTGGTACCTGGCAGAGGAAAACAGCTCTAGCAGAGGCCCTAAGATGGGAAGATGGTGGTGATTTTGAGGAAATTTCATGAGTCCAGTGCAGTGCAGCTGGATATGGCAGAGTGACAGGGACTGTGGTGGCTGGGATAACAGGTGCCAGATTGCGTTGCTTTGGGAATCTCTGTGAGAAGCTGTATTTAAAAAAAAAAAAAAAAAAGATTGTTTTAGGTTCTGTTGAGTCTTGCTGCATCCGGCTTCCTCCAGTTGCGGCGAGTGGGGGCTACTCTTACTCTGGGTGTGGTGGGCTTCTCATTGCGGTAGCTTCTCTTGCAGAGTAGGGAGCTGCTCCGCTTCTGCAGTTGCAGCCCTGCTCAGTAGTTGTGGTGCACGGGCTAAGTTGGCCCACGGGCATGTGGAATCTTCCCGAACCAGGGATCCAACCTGGGTCCCCTGCATTGGCGGGCAGATGCTCAACCAATGGACCACCAAGAAACTCCAAGAAGCAACTGTTTTTGATCTAAAGTTACTGGGCTATAGTCTGTGTTGGTACAAATCCCCTTTGGGCTGTTGGGGCCGACCTGTGAGGGGCTGTGGCCACTTCCAGGGCAGGGGGATAGCCGAATGGGACCTATTTGCAAGCGCGCGCGCGCGCGCACACACACATACACACACACACACCCCACACACAGACACACAACACACACACAACACACACACACACACAAAACACACACACACACACACACAACACACACACACACAACACACACACAACACACACACACACACAAACACACACACACACACAAACACACACACACACACACACACACACACACACACACACACAAAGCGCGCGCGTGCGCGCACACACACACACACACACACACACACACACACACACACACACACACACACAAAGCCAGGCACGGAAATCTACACAAGACAGAACTTTATTGATGTAGAGCTTCCTGGTGAGGGGGTGTATGGGCCCCAGGGCAGGGTCTGTAGCACCATCATGGGGGTGGCCTGGATGACGGGGTCGCCCTGGGGCAGGCAAGGCAGAGAATGGGGTGGGTCTTCCCAGCTCTGCCTCCCCCCTCTAGCTGGTCTGGTCGGGGGCAGGGTGTCAGGGAGGTGGTGCTAATCCCCTCCCCCATAGCGGACATAGATTTCCCCCCCAGCTCAGAGTGGAGGGGCAGGGCAGTGCTGGGGGGGGCAGGGCACCGGCTGACCCCCTCCCCATCCCCACTCTTCACAGTACATATTCCGATCAAAGGCGGGTGTTGTGTAGGGGGGCTTCCTAAAGGTAGGTGGCCAGAGTTCTAGGGAGAGCAACTGTTCCCAACTCAAGTTCACCGGGGGGGGGTTCTCTGTGAACGGGGAGATGCGCAGAGGAGGTGCCGTGGGCGTGGCTAGCCTCTCTCCATTCCCTCCACCCCCCACCCCCCACCCCCAGTCAGGAGCCCAGCAGGAGGTCCCAATAAATAACTTCCAGCTCCATCTCACCATTCACTCCCAGTTCCTGCCCCCTCGGGCTCCTTCAGGCTGGTCAGCGGCAGGCCTGGCTCCCCCCACCCCCAGCCCGCGCACATCCAGGGCTCGCTCCGAAGGCCGAACGCCCTCTAGCGGCCCTGGCAGGTTTTGCAGCACATCTGGCGGAAGTAGGCTCTGCTGCAGAACTGAAATTTCAGCACCAGGGGGCAGTAGGCGACCTTGTTCACATCCTTGCACTCTGAAAGGGGCGGGAGAAGAGGAAGGGGAGGGGAATCTGGTCTCAGCACCTCCTCCTTCCCCCCGTAGCGGTGCGACGAATGGCTGCACACCGCTTCCTAGCTTCTCTGTCCCTTGGCTTCTCAGCTCTCAAAGGGGGGCTTCTAACAGTAACCATGTCACTAGGCTCTTTGGAGAATTTTGAAAGAGTGCAGGTCTGGGGCTTGGACACCGTGTTAAAATTACGAGAAAATTGTTCTTTTTCCAATTACCCGTTTGGCGTAGATAACCCTTGCTCGTTTCCCTTTGTAACAGACTGCTGCTGCTAAGTCGCTTCAGTCGTGTCCGACTCTCTGCGACCCCATAGAAGGCAGCCCACCAGGCTCCCTCGTCCCTGGGATTCTCCAGGCAAGAACACTGGAGTGAGTTGCCATTTCCTTCTCCAATGCAGGAAAGTGAAAAGTGAAAATGAAGTCGCTCAGTCGTGTCTGACTCTTAGCGACCCCATGGACTGCAGCCCACCAGGCTCCCCAATCCATGGGATTTTCCAGGCAAGAGTACTGGAGTGGGGTGCCACTGCCTTCTCCGTTGTAACAGATGGGGTACCTTGAACTCCAGTGTGGCCCTTCCTCTCAGGGTTTATGTGTATTCTGTGTTCAAGGGTAACTGACAGTCTGTTCCTGACAACGGACCAGGGTTCCCACTTAGCAGTCACTGATGTATGACAGAGCCAGGGCTAATAAAGGACTTCATGTGGATTTAGTCTCTCTCCTTAAGGTGGTATTACCTCCAGTGAATATATTAACACACACCACCACTCCTCTGCCTCTTGACAGATAAGAAAACCAAGACAGAGATGGAAGATGAATCCAGTCAGTTTGGTTCCAATGCCTGGAGTAAGTAACCTATAGCTCTCTATGAAATATACATTTACTTAGTTAGAACGAGGCAGGTATATTTAGAGCAGTGGTTTCCAAGGGAGGCAGTTTTGCCTCCAGGGGATATTTGGAGATGTCTGGAGGCATTTTTCGGTTTCCACCACTGGGAGGAGGGGTACCATTGACATCTAGCAGGGTCAGGGATACCAAACTGTTCACAATACGCAGGGCAGCCCCCGAGACAAGGAACCATCTGGCCCCCAAAATCCATAGTGCCTGAGGCTGAGAAACTGATTGAAAGAAAAACATCAGGCAGATAATGTAGTAGATCCCTTTCATGGATCACTGCCTTGTTAGGGGTTTGCATCACAATGAAGTTATGAGCTATGTCGTGCAGGGCCACCCAAGGCAGACAGGTCATAGTGAAGATTTCTGACAAAACGTGGTGCATTAGAGGAGGAAATGGCAACCCACTCCAGTGTTCTTGCCATGAGAACACCATGAACAGTTTGAAAAGGCAAAAAGACAGAGGGCATGGGAAATGAGCCCCCAGATTAGAAGGTGTTCAATATGCTACTGGGGAAGTGAAAGTGAAAGTGTTAGTTGCTCAGTCTTGTCCAACTCTTTGTGACCCTGTGGAC
Organism: Antilocapra americana; assembly: GCA_007570785.1. Lineage (NCBI taxonomy): Eukaryota > Metazoa > Chordata > Mammalia > Artiodactyla > Antilocapridae > Antilocapra > Antilocapra americana. The sequence goes on along the minus strand of ML663012.1, from coordinate 554,245 downwards.
TGTAGCCTGCCAGGCTCCTCTGTCCACGGAGTTTTCTAGGCAAGAATACTGGAGTAGGTTGCCATTCCCTTCTCCAGGGTATCTTCTCCACCCAGCGATCAAACCTGGGTCTGCTGCATTGCAGGAGGATTCTTTATTAGTCTGAACCACCAGAGAAGCTCACACTAGGGAAGAGTGGAGGGCAATTTTTCCATGGGGTCGCAAAGAGTCAGACACAATTTATCGAGTGAACAACAGCAAATGTCATAGATGGAGATGAACAGGGAGGGTTAGAGTCAAGGAGGTGGTTGAAGGAATGACCTGAGTTTGGGTGCCCCAGAAAAATCAGGTTCCTACAATGCCTGGCACACAGTGGTACCTAATACATGTTGGCAGGAGATGATGAAAGATGGTCTGGAGGTGACAGAGAAAGGAATGTCAGTGTTTGGAGGCACTCTAGGGACAAGGGTCAGGACCCCCGGCTCTCCTATCTATGGCATCCTCTGGACAGGGCCCTCCTGGTGACCCTCGGCCCCCCAGCCCCACAAACCTTCCAAGCCGTCCCCCGGGGGCGTGCTGTCACACTTGGCCTCGCACTGCTGTGTGGCGGGTGGCCGCAGGGCCTCGGCGCACTCGCGCGAGGGCTGCCCGGTGTGGCTGGAACAGCGCACGGGCCGCTGCTGCTGCCCAAAGCCGCACTGCGCGGAGCACTGTGGGGAGTCGTCGATGATCGGAAGCTCGTCACCGCCGCCCACCCCGCCGCCCTTGCCCTGGGTCCCCGCTCGGCAGGGTGTGCACGCCTACCTCGCCCCACTCCCCCGCCACCCAGCGGGCGGGTGGGCAGCGGCGCAGGTTGCAGCGCATGGTGGCTGGTGGCTTGGCCGCGGGCTGGCAATGTGCGGGGGGCAGTGTGGCGCGGTGATCTGCGCTCTTACAGAGGACCACGCGGTGGCGGAGGCCCGGCCCGCAGCTGGGGGTACACTGCAGTTGGGAGGGGGCGTTTCATGCTCAGTGGGTGCCCCGCTTCCCGCTCGAATGAGGAGTGGGGAGGATGCTGATTCAGTGGGAATGGAGGACTGTACAGCTAACTTTGGAACAATCACGGGGGTCCACTAGGGCCCGCGGGATTGGGGAGGTGCCTGGGGGGCAGTGCCCAACGTGGGGCCACACTGGCCCCTCCCTGTTCTGCCTAGGGAGTAGTGGGTGGGCTGCGGGCGGGAAGGGCAGCTGACCTCCGACCAGTCGAGGGCGGCCCACTCCGGAGGGCAGGCGGGGCCGTGGCAGGCTTCCAGTACCGGGGGGCGAGGCTGCGGGCAAGCGCTATCGTCCAGCGCCTTCTCCTCGGCGGCCGACACGCGGCGCTGGCACACGACGGAGCGGCTGCGCACGCCTGCATCACAGCTGCGGCTGCAGCGCGACCAGTTCCCTACCACCCAGCTGTCGGGGGAGGGGGCGGTCTGAGACAGTAGGCAGGGCAGCACCCTGACCTTGGGGCCCTAGCAGGGCCTCCTGCCTAACAACCAGCATCCGTATGGAAACTGGCGCCAGAATGCCTGCTGCTCCCACCACCCATACCCCAAACTCAGAACATCTTTACTCTGGACCCTCTTTGGGGGCAGGGAGGCACATCACCCCAAGGGGAGCTGATGACCTGGACCTGACTAGGGAGCACCACTGCTCTGAGTCTGACTCTGGGACACCCCTGACTGCACCTTAGGGAGCCTTGACTCCTCTGATCCCAGGAGCTTGTCGGCCCGACCCTGCATCCCCGCCGGCACTCACTCAGGTGGGCAGGGCTCCGTGTTGCAGGCACGCTGCCTCTTGGGCAGCTTGCTGTGGGCGCTGCAGTGGTGGGGAGCCACGGCGGAGCTGTCCAGCTGATTTCGGCACTCTACGGCCTGCACCTGGCTGCCTGGGGGCGGGTGACAGGCCCGCTCAGCCCTGCCTGGTCCAGAAGGTCAGCCTGGTGACCAGAACCTGCCCCATCCCATCCCACTCCTGGGTCTCACCGCCTGCACACTGGGCTGAGCACTTGGTCCAGGGTGCGTAGTGCCAGGAGTAGGGAGGCAGTGCATCACGGGCGATGGGTGCATTGAAGCGGTAGCGGAGGGCAGGCAGTTCAGTTTGGGTCAGTACCTGGGGTGGCAGCAGCAGGGGGTGGGGGGCGGGGGAGAATCAAATAGAAGCCAAGTTCAAGGTCTCAAAAGGATGCTAATGTCCTCCTGTACCGTGCTCCCAGCCCTGCCGTTACCATGACGATGAGAGATGCGTTAATGGGTCCCAGGGCTTCAAGGCTCTGGGTCTGATCCGGCCCTTGTCGGAGCTGAAAGGTGGTTCCGGCCAGGGGCAGGCGGTGGGGCTGGGGGGTCCCAGGTAGCCCCTCCAGTAGCAGGGATTCCTGGTCTCCCTTCAGGGCTGGGGGACAGCAGAGAGGTCAGAACCCCAGCCATGCTGATACCCCTGCTAAACCCCAGTCCTCATTCCCCCACCTCTGGCTCACCCAGGTGACTGAGGGAGAGGTTCAAGTCCTGGATGAAAATGTGGACGGAGCCTTTGGGGATCCAGACGACTTCCTCATATCCTGGACAGGGGAGCTCAGGTGTCAGTGGCTTGGTCTGTCCCTGTACCTGCTTGCCCACCCCAGCCCCCACTCCTGGTCCCTGATGACATCAGTTAACCACTTACAGAGATACCCACTGTGTCTCTGACTCTGTGAAGTAGATGTGTCATCATACACTTTACAGATGACAAAACTGAGGCTCAAAGAGATGAAACAGCTTGCGCAGGTTTTATAGCTACGAATTGGGATTACAGCTGGGATTCGAACTCCAACTTTCTTACCTCTCAAACCACTAAAATGGTCCAACCCACCCCACCCTAAGACAAGCAGCAGGACTGAGCCTTGGGCAGAGGGAAGGGGGCACCATGGGGTTCCTGAGCCACATACAGTGACTTGATGGTTTTAGCAGTCAGAGTCAGGTTGCGGTGGGCTCCATCACTTACGACCTGGATGATCTTGGGCCCCTGTGGACCCTCTATCCTTGCCCACCTGCATCCCCCGTGCATACCGGTTTATCTGCCTGGACCCCCACATCGTCTTTTAGGAGCCACACTTGGCCTTCAGTGCCTGTTTGGGCCCTTAACACTTTCCCACTCTCACCGCCCCCCAAACACTCCCTGGGGTCTCTTTCCTTCAGCCCCTGCAGCTACCCTTGCCCCTAGTAAGCTTTGTGGTCTAGCACAGAGAGCCCCTCAGCCTCCTTGGAGAGTAATGCTCCTGGCTCCTCAAGATGGCATGAGACCCTCAGGATGGGGCATGGGAGAGATTTGGGTACCCACCCCCTGGGATGCTTTCAATGCGAAGGTTTAGGCACCAGAGCCCAAGCCAGTTCCTGACTGTGACCTGGGGCACCACTCCTGGATCTTTGGGGGTGAGCTGTGCCCCTAGCTGCCAAATGGGGGAGTGCGGAAGGGAAGCTGGAGTCTCTCACCAGTCCCAAGCAAGGCTGGGCTGAAGACCCCCTCGATGGTCTCGCAAGCACTCCCATCACCCCCGCACACTCGGCACTTGTCCTCCCGTAGGTCAGAGCCCAGGACACGGTCGCAGCCTACGTGCTGGGGAGGGCAGTGGTGGGGGAGGGGGTGTCAGGGGGCCGCCTCCCACCTCCAGCCACCCGCCTCCCCTGCCCTCTCTCTGGGAGTCCCCGCCACCTTGCACTCGCCGCTGACACAAATGTCCACTGTGTCTGGGCGGCAGGGCGTCCCGTCCACCACGGCCGCTGCCCTCTCCGTGTAGAAGTTGAAGCCTTCTGCTAGGCATGTGAGAGAGCAGGCCTTCACGCCCCCTGGGGGGCACAGCCCCATCAGACCAAAGGTCAGAACCCAGACCCAACAAGGGTGGGCAGGCTGGGCAGAGGAAGTGGAGGTCCCCGCTGTTTAGCCCAGGCACTCCTGGGCACTCTGGTTCCTTGGGAGAGGGTCTGCTCAAGACAAAACCCATGATCCTGCCTCCACCTGTGGCTGCCCCCCACCCCCCACCCCACAACCCTCTCAGTCCCCTACTCACCTCCCCGGTACGTCTTCCATGTGTAGAATTTTCCACGAAAGGGGACGCTGTCAAATTCAGAGCACTGCATTTCCCTGAAGTCCTGGGAGCCTGGGGGACAGTCCTGGGGGGCACCAGAAGGGAGAAGTCAGGAGGCCAGGCACGGAGTGTGGGGGGATGTAGTTAGGGCAGAGGCCCCAGGGCTGGAGAACTCATGCTCTGAGACTGGAGGCAGGGAAGCCAGGGAGGAGGCCGGAGGGACAGGGGCCTCTGCAATGGGAGTGACTCATTCGAGTTTGTGGGCAAGCTAAGGATGACACCTGGGTTTCTGGTTTCAGACCATGGGGCCTTTCTTGAGAGAGCCGGCCTAGAAAGGAGTAAAGCACACTCTTTGTGAGTGTGTGGGACTTGTGGCTGGGAGTTTTGGACAGGAGAGGGTGGTCCCTGGTCAGAAAGGAATGCAATGAAAACTTGGCCACTGGATTGGCAAGAGCATAGGGTCAGCTTTGGGGCAGGGGTGGGGCTTTGGGGGGGAGTAGAATTGGGCAACAAAGGAAGGGGTCCGCTATGGCTGGAGAGGATTGTCAGGGTCAAGCAATTATTTCCAGTTGGGAAACGCATCTACTGCAAATGTGTGAGCTGGAAGGAGCTGGGACCCAGGACAGGTGTGGGGAGGGCCGGGAAAGGAGCGGGTGGCCGCTGCAGGTTCCAAAGGAGATGGTGGCCACCCGGTCAGAGCTCATTGGAAACTGACTTATGCCTCTCTTTCCTCGTGTCAGAGGACCCTGCTTGAGGTCCTGGGGGAACTTACCTCGGTGTTGCAGGAGCGGTGCCTCCGTCTCTCGCCCAGGCAGTACTTGCCCCCGATGGTCGGCCTGGAAACCAGGGCGGACAGGAGAGAAATGGGGCTGGGGGAATAGGGGGCGGGGACTGCCTGCCTCTCCTGGCAGAAGGGCCTGAGGGCTGACCTGGGGCTGTCGCAGTGTCGGCTGGAGGAGGACACGCCGCCGCCGCACGTCCGGCTGCAGTCGCCCCACGGGGTCCACGGGCCCCAGGCGCCGTCTACGCCCTCCGGCCGCGACCCGAAGGGGACGCAGACCCGCTTGTAGCACCACTGCGGGTGGGATGATGAAGCGAGGGTGAGTCGGACTCTGCAGTCTCGAGGCCTTGGCGATCATTCCTACCCCCTCCCCAGCCCCACAGCTGGAGCTCTAAGCCCCCCGGGGGTGGGGCGAAAGGGGGAGGATGGAGGTGGGGTCCGTACACCGGGACATTACAAGGTAATATGGGGGCGTGGCCTAAGCACAGGGTCCCCAGCAGTGGGCAGAGCTAGTATTGGGCCAAGCATGCAGGGCATAGCCTGGGGGTGTGGCCTCGGGCAGGGGGCGGGACCTGCAGGCAGCGGGCGTGGCCAAAGCCGATGTATGGCCCAGGCGGTGGCCCAGGCCGGTGGAGGCTCACCCCCTTGTCGATGGTGTGTGTTTGGCACAACGTGCCCTCGGCGGCCGGGATGCTGTTGGTGATGCACCGGTTGCTCTTGCTCAGACACCACAACTCGCTGCAGACCTCCTGCGGGGCAAGGTGCCCGCTCAGCCTCGGACCCTCCCTCCCACCTTCCTTGGGAGAACCCAGGTGACCCGCTCAGTGGGGTTCCAGCCTTCCTTTCCTGGGTTTCTTTTTGCAACCACTGGCAGGGTATAGGAGGGGACCTCTTCTCGGGCTATAAGCAGCACTTCTCAAACACCTAGTGGAAGTGAAAGTCACTCAGTCGGGTCCAACTCTTCACGACCCCACGGACTATACATACAGCCCATGGAATTCTCCAGGCCGGAATATTGGAGTGGGTAGCCTTTCGTTTCTCCAAAGGATCTTCTCAATCCAGGGATCAAACCCAGGTCTCCCGCATTGCAGGCAGATTCTTTACCAGCTGAGCTACAAGGGAAGACCTATCAAAGAGCCTCAAACTCCCTTAGGCACTATACTCTCATTTTACTGTGGGAAAACCAAGGATCAGAGAGGAAGGGTCACTTGCTAGATGTCACACAGCCACTAAGGAGGAAATCTGGATTCTATCCCAGAACTTCAGTTGATCGCAGGGTCTACAATCTAATCCCTCTGTACTTCAGCCCCTTCTTGAGAAGCTAAGTCTTGTCAGACTCTTGTGACCCCATGGACTGTAGCCCAAGCCCATGGATTGGGCTTCCCAGCTGGCACTAGCAGTAAAAAAGCCGCCTGCCAATGCAGGTTAGATGTGAGAAACACAGGTTCAATCCCTGGGTTGGTAAGACCCCCTGGAGGAGGGCATGGCAATCCACTCCAGTATTCTTGCCTGGAGAATCCCATGGGCAGAGGAGCCTGGCAGGCTGCAGTCTATGGGTTCACAAATAGCTGGACATAACTGAAGTGACTTAGTACACAGGCCCTTCTATCCATGGGATTTCGGGGCAAGAATACTGGAGTGGGTTGCCATTTCCTTCCCCAGGAGATCTTCTGGGGAGTTTAACTCCTGGCACCTCCCAAGTTTCTAGAAGGAAACTTGGGACCGGCTGAGGAATAAGGAGGAAGGATGCTGGATTTCTTTTTTAGAGTGGGCAAAGCAGCCCACCTCAAGAGCTGTGGTTCTGAAAAATCCAGGCTTGATGATGGCTCAAGTCAAGGGCCCCCACCTCTAACTTTTTATTCCCCCAGCAGGTGGTTCTTATTGTTTCCCCAACCTAAACTGGGGAAGCTCCCCAAAGTTTTAATCTATGAAAGGTTGAGAGAGGATAAGGCCAGGCTGGGTCTGTGTGGAAAGCTGCTCTAGTTCTCCCAGTGAAAAATCAGCCCATCTTCTTCCTGAGTCTTACTTGGGCTGGCCCAGACCCTGGCAACCTACTCCAGTACTCTTGCCTGAAAAATCCCATGGACAGAGGAGCCTGGCAGGCTACAGTCCAAAGGGTCACAAACAGTTGGACACGATTGAGCGACTAAACACACAGCACAAAGACTCTGGCAGCAGGTCCTGTCCATGGCAGGAAGCTGGATCAGTCCCAGGGAGCCATTCTGACCCTTTAGGTCCAGGTTAATTAACGTCCCTGGACAAGCCTCAGTGGGTTCAGGTGTGGCCAAATCTAGCCCTCTAGCCTACATCCTGTTCATTTCCCAGAGTCTTGCCTCTGAGACATGGAAATCCTTCTTGCCTCATTTTACAATCACATGTAATCTTCTCTTTGAACCCGATCCTCCCAAGCTTTGAAGATTTGAGACTGGACCCATCAATGGCTGTAGGAAGGGACGTTTCCCATGTCAGCTTCTGAGAGACAACTGCACACATATGAGAGGCTTACAAGGTGGTCCTCAAACTTGCTTCCTCAAAGGATACTTCTCATCTAAAAACTCAGCCTGGGGCTTCTCTCGTGGCTCAGTGGTAAAGAATCTGCCTGCCAATGCAGAAGTCATGGGTTCTATCCCTAGTCTGGGAAGCTCTCTCACATGCCTTGGGACAACTAAGCCCGTGTGCCACAACTATTGTTCCCAGAAGCTGCAACTTCTGAGCCCATGTGCAGCAATCACTGAAGCCCACTCACCCTAGAGCCTGTGGTCTACCGCAAGAGAAGACCCTTCAATGAGAATCCTGTGCACTGCAACAAAGAGTAGCTTCCGCTTGCTGCAACTACAGAAAAGCCTGCACAGCAATGAAGACCCACCAGCACAGCCAAAAATAAATAAATAAAATTATTTAAAAAAAAACTTCACCCTAGTCTTCTGGCTTCACTTGGGTTATATTCTCCTGGCCATTTGTTAAAATATGACAGATCCCACTTCTGACACCTCTTAAAGAGAACTGCCTAGTCCAGCTCTGCTCATCCTCCTTTCCACAAGGAGGTGCCACGGTCTGTAAGAAATGAGTCCTGAGTCTCATTTAATTCGTGGAGACTTTAACTCCACGACTGATTTGCAACACATTCCCCCTCTCCGGGCCTTGTCTGTAAGATGGGCCTTGCCTACATATGGCTGAGAGGTGGGTGACGACAGAGTCAATATGAAAGAGCTTGCACAAACACCTTGTTACGGAGTAATGAAGGCCACGACTACCTCCAGACCATGCATCAGACCCAGCTCTTTACACGTATTAACTGAGTTACATGTAGTCAATTATTTATCCCTTTGCCAGGAGGGCCCAGAAGATGTTCCTTGGAAAAATAAAAGGAAAAGTCTATTCAATATATAGCCAGCAGTGGTCCATGCTTGATAATCTGGCACTTCCTCCACCTCCCTTCCTCATTAGAAAATTTGGATTCAGAAAAACACCTCTACTCAAATCCCAGCTCCACCAAGTTCTCTAACTGTGACTTTGGGCAAGGCATCCTTCCTATGCCTCAGTTCCTCCCCCTGGAAGGTGTGGCTGTTAGGATTGTCAGGAGTTTAATTGAGATGATAGGTATGGCATGCTGGACCCGTAGTGAGCATTCAGTAAGTGTCCGCCATCACTGTCACAGTTAGGACACCTGGGACATGGCAGATGCTCAAGTGGCCTCTGAATGCTTTAAGAATTCACTAGAGGGAGCCAAGTTGGGTAGAGTCGGGTGGCAAGAGTGGGTTAAATATAAATGGATCAAAGGGCTTCCCTGGTGGTAGAGTGGTTGAGAATCCTCCTGCCAATGCAGAGAACATGGGTTTGATCTTTGGTCGGGGAAGATCCCATATGCCATGTGGCAGCTGAGCCTGTGCACAATAACTACTAAGCCACCATTCTAGAGCAAGGGAACCACAGCTACTGAAGCCCATGTGCCTAGAGTCTGTGCTCTGCAACAAGGGAAGCCACAGCAACGAGAAGCTCACACGCTGCAACAAAGAGTAGTCCCCGCTTTCTGCAATGAGAAAGCTTGCGCACAGCAACAAAGATCCGGCACAGCCAAAAATAACTAAATAAGTAAATAAATCTTTAAAAAGAGTTAATGGATTGAGGGTTTCTTTCCCTGTCTTGCACTGGAATGAAGTGAAGGCTTTTAACACCTCCCTGCTCCCTGTTTTGACTTAACATGGCCTCAGCTTGGACAAAGACGTTCAAACTGATCTTTTTGAGTCTTGAAGATGTGAAGGGCTGTGGCTGGGCTATTTGGGGTGAGGCTGTAACGAGTTGGGGAGCGTGTTCAGGGAATTGAGGAAGGTGGGCAGGGGAGGGGTAGGCCCTAGATGAGCTGGGGGTCCTTGGTGGCTGAAGAGGGAAGCCAGTGGGGCACCAGTTTCCTGGGAGGACCTGGGAGGGCACCCCAGCTCACTTCTCTTTGGGTGGATGGGGCTTCGGGAGCTGAGCCTAAGCCTCAAGAAAGAGTGGGGCATGATCAGGAGACTCAGAGCTTGTCCAGCTAAGGACTGGGGCCAAGAGATCTTGTGAACCAGTCAGCGGGGGATGCAGGGAATGAAGACAGGGCGTCCCTGGAAGCCTCTGTCCCATTTTTTTGCCAAGTGGGGAAGATGGTTCATCCCCTGGGGAACTATTTCCACCAAGTCTGGATGTTTGGTTAAAAATGGCCCCGTTAGGGATCTTGGGACTCTGGTCCTGCTGCAACAGAAGGGGTACCCCCCAGGTTCTCTCCAGCTCAGCCCCCAAAACAGGGGTCTGGAGAACCAAGGGGATCCCATTCTTGTCCTTGAGCACTGAGATTGCATGTGACATTTGTATAACCCTCCCATCCACCTCTGTCCCTAAACCCGCCACTGAGGCTCACATCCCTTCCCAGCTCTCCCATCCCCACCCCCTGTCCCCACCCTACCCCTGACCCTGGTGGTGGCGGGCCCCCTCCCCTCCCAGGAAGGAAAGCAGGAAGGCTCTCTCTACCCCGTATTTACACTGACGCGATTTGACTCCATGCTGGAAGCGGCACTGCTCATCTGCGTCGTAGGCCTGGCCAGGGGCCACGGTTGGGTACACGAAGTCCTGTCTGGGGGGCCGGTTGTTCAGGCAGAGCCCTAGGCCCGAGCTGTGGAGAGAAGAGAGTGGCTGTCACACTGGAAGGCTGAAGGCCAAGTGCACAGGCGCCCCAGTTGGGTGGAGGGCCCTGGGAAGCAGCCCTGAGTATATCACCTTCCTCGGAGGCAGCCCTTCTCCCCCCAATATGAGTGTGAGACCCTGGTCGGGACGGGTAGGCAGGCAGATGCTCACTCCAGAAAGCTGGTGATGTAGTCGCGGCTACAGGAGGACCATACAAACGGGTTGGTCTTCATAGTGATGTGAGCCGCCATGAGCTTCGCTGGGTCCTGGCCACGGGCCCCGCAGCTGTTGCCCACGCCGTCGTGGTTCATGCCAAACCTGGGGACGGGAGCAGTGAGCAGCTCCACTAGGTGTCGGGCGACACTCACCGCTCCTCCTGCCCACCCCCTCCAGAGTCCCCGGCCTCACGTGTGTCCGATCTCGTGGGCGATGGTGAATGCCGTGGCCAGGCCGATATCTTCGTTAATGCTACAGCTTCTCTCTCTCTCGCACATCCCGCCCACAGGGGCCAGGCCTGGGGAACGGGCGTGGGGGTGGGGCGGGGCTGGGGGCTCAGGGCTGTGTCTGTCGGCTCTGTCCACTCTGCCAGGTCCCCACCCCCACCAGGGCCAGTATCACCCAGCCCACTGCCTGCAGAGGTGCCTGAAACCCACAGGACCCGGGTACCTAGTGTGCCGCAGGGTTTGTTCTTATAGATGCAGATGTCATAGCTGTGGGCGGAGACGGGGTAGTCAGGAGGCTGGGCTGCCTCCCTAAGGACCGCCCCCCACCCCGCCCCTCTCACGGTTGAGTCCCGCTCCTGAACCGAAACCTCATGCTCTCCCCCTCCCCCCACCAACCCGACCCTCGCCAGGCTTGGAGGTGCTGGGGTGCATGAGTGGCCAACTGAATAAACGACGGAGTGAAGGATGCGTCAGTGCCCAAATAGATCCTCACCCGCTTCCCCACATTCTCAGGCTCCCAGCAGCCCCTCCCCCTGGCTCCCCAACAGGGCGACTGAACAGTCCTGGTCTCTCCCATCTCCCAGCAGAAGTGACCTCTGCTTGGACCTGGGCAATCCCCCGGATCATTTGCTCCTCCCCCTGGCCCCCTCCCCCACAGAAGGCCCCCCGGAGCTTTCCTTGCCCCTCACCGCGTGATGAGCACTGCCGTGTCATGGTTGGCCACGCCGTTCTCTGGAATGGCATTGCCATGGCCGCTGCGGTTCACGATGGACTTCTGCCACTTACAAAAGCTGTCCAGGGACTTCCCGGCGTGGTGGGTAATCTCCAGGGTGGGCTGAGGATGGACAGAGTGAGGTACACGGGTACCAGCCACCCAGGGGGCAACGCAGGCAGTGCTGAATTCTGTGGTGGTGGAAGGTGGGGGAACCTCCCCCCTCCCCCGCACCTGGTCCTCCGTGAGCAGGATGAGGCGTGTTACCAGGATATTAACGATGTTTCCCAGACTTGAGTCCTGGAAAAGTTTGGCAACCTGACCTCCAAGAAACAAGAGAGACCGAGTCTTAAGAGGGGCCCAGAATAGGAAACAAACAGAGAAATGAGGACAACAGCTTGTATCAATCAAGTGCCTACTGTGTGCTGGGGCTCAGGCTATGCCTGACGCCCAGATCTTCACAGGAGTAGGTATTAGTATTTCCATTTTACAGATAAGCCACCTGATACTCAAGAGAGGTCAAGATGCACAGCTGGTAGGCGCTGAAAGTGGAACTGGAGTCTGGCTAAGCCTGCCTGCTAGCGTTTGTCTTTCCGACTCAAGGCCCCAGCTCAGCTAATCTACTTGCCCTCCATCCTTGATGCCCACCCAACAGCTGCCTCTGCCCAGAGGCGGCCTAAAAGATGAGCGCATTTGGCCTCATTCCATACTGTCTGAAGGCACCAATTTGAGCGCCACCACTGGAAAGTGGATGTGTGGAGGCAGGAAGCTCTGGAGACAGTGGTCAGAGAGAAGGAGGAAGTGGTCAGAGGGGAAGTGGATGACGGAGGCCACTCTGTGCAATGACCTTGAAGCCCTGAGCCATCACCATCCCATGTGGAAACTCCCCAGAAACCCTGGCAGGTTTGAGGAAACTTGGAAGCCCAAGGAAGGGAGGCAGAGCCTGGGCAGAAGACAGTGGGGTTAGGCGTGATATTATGTCTACATAATAGGTCATCTGTCTGTGCTAAACTTTCTCTCTCCCCTTTTTGCTTCAGTGGAACAATAGCATCACTCATCAAGCCCAGACTACATGCCAAGTTGTCTAGCTGTCTTCCCTCCCACCACACTTTTGTGACAGTACTATTATAATCCCATTTTACAGAGGTGGAAACTGAGGCTCAGAGAGGTCCAGAGTCTTGATCAAGATCCAAGATGGGTGCTGACTCTGAGTGTGAGTCAGCCAGCTCACCTTGTATGAACTTACAAGAAGGCGCTCAGGTAAGCCCTGCATGCAGACAGATGCCCGCCCATAAGTGTACTGCTAACCTCAACAAGCACCTGCAAGTTGCCTGTTTAATTTTATACAGCAAACAATTATAGGGTAAGTACTGTGAGTTAGGTGCATCTGTAAGCACTTTAAAATTCACTGCATCCGCTTAGCCTTATGAAGTTGGTACTATTATTAAATCCATTTTACAGGTGGATAAACCAAGGCAGAGAGACAAAGTAGCTTGTGACCACAGTCAAAGATTGGCAAAGCTGAGATTTAAGGCCAGGTTGGCTAGCTCCTGAGTTCATGCTCCTAGCCACTGTGCTAGGCTACTTGTCACTAGCAGGCTTTCTTTCTGACTCACCTTGTCCCCTTTCCATTCTGTTTCACTGGCGTTTGATCAGTGATGGGGGGATGGTGACAGCCCTTTTCCTGACTCTGGAGGTAGGCTCTACATTTTTGGGGGTCCATGCCCAGGGAGGGGGAGGCACTTACAATGTTCATGATGGCCAGCACGTACTGTTCCACATCCCGGCGCCCGTGGTAGGCCACCATCATCTTGTCAGCCACTACCAGGGTCTCCACGTATCGCTCTCGGCTGACGGAGCGCTTCAGGCCTGGTTGGCCACGCTCTGTTTCATTCCCGAGGGGCCGGGCAGGCGGCGGTTTCAGGGTGCGCAGCCACCACGGCCGCCCCTTCCATGGTTTCTCATCTGGATGGACAATTTCTGGTCATTCTGCTGCTTGCTCTAGCTGTCCGAGTCCCTGTCTGACGGTTCATCAAACACCTCATTCTTTCGCTCTTGGTTCTACAATGGTGAGGCTGCCCCACTGCCAAACTCATTGGTTGAACAGCCACCCAACATCCCGACAATTCTACTGCCCAGACAGAGGTGTGCAGCAGCCTGCTTTACTGCCAGAGCTGTGTGCTTGCATGGCTCCTTGGCCTTCCGACTGGGCAACTTTTTACTCACTCTGCAGCCCAACTGTCTGGCTGTAGAATAATCCACCTGCCTGATGGTCTTTTCTGACCAGCTGTCTCACTGACCATCCGTGACTCCACTTTTCTGTTACTACAACCCACTGTGGTTGTGTGTCTGCCACGATATGCTACTTTGAGACTGTCAGATATGCAACTAACAACATTCCAGTGGTTCTGCACTTTCACTGGACAGAGATTTTGCTTTTTTAGCTCTATGACTATCCTGGTGAATCCTTGGTGTCCAGCTGGCTCCCCCAATGGCTCAAAACAGTAAACAATCTGCCTGCAATGTGGGAGACTCGGGTTCAATCTCTGGTTCGGGAAGATCCCCTGGAGAAGGGAATGGCTACATACTCCAGTATTCTTGGGGCTTCCCTGGTGACACAGATGGTAAAGAATCTGCCCGCAACGTGGAAGACCTGGGTTCCATCCCTGGGTTGGGAAGATTCCCCTGGAGATGGGAAAGGCTACCCACTCCAGTATTCTTGCCTGGAGAATACTAGACTGAGCCTTCAGAATACTGGCTCAGCCTTCCACGGACTGAGCCTCTTGAGGGCTATAGTCCATACGGCTGCAATGAGCTGGACACAACTGAGCAACTAACACTTTACTTCCATTCCCATCCCCTAAGTATCTGATGTTTTAACTGCCCCCCTGCACATCTGGTTGTAAATCTGATCTTCCAAATGGTGGCTAAGTTCTCCTGACATTTCCCACTGTGCAATGACTCCAGTATCTGGTACCACTGTCCCACTGCTTAACTGTCTGATCAGACGATAATCTGAGATGGGTGGTTTTACAGCACCTGGCTGGCTATCCGGCTGCCTGTCTCACTCAGTGTTGGTCCATCGGACTCTGGAAGTGACAGATGGGCTGTTCCACTGTCTACTGCCCTGCTGACCGTCTGCATTGCTCCCTGCATGCAGCTGACCATCTAGATGGAGGGACGCCGGCATGTACCTTCATCTCGAGGCATAGGTATTGTGCAGTCCCTCTGTCCAGCCCCAGACAGACAGCTGTACCTCTCACTCCACAGGCTGTGTCCAGGTGAGGGTGACGCAGAGAGGAACGCTTATATACCACGTGGGGGCCACTCTCCTCTGGTCCCCGGTGCCCCTTGGGCCCCCCTTGCAGGGGCTCAATTAAGTATTCTTCTTCATCTGCCACAATCAGGCCGTGCTGGGGGTTGGGAAAGTGGGACAGAAGATTAGGTCAGGTTCCTGTTCCCAGGACCCCTGGGACCCTATCTCTGTCATTACGATTTCATTCCTTCTATTTTACCTGGTTTTCGTTTTACCGCCTTTTCAGTTTCTTCAGATGGGTGTTCAGCTCATTAACTTTCAGCCTGACCTAAGGCTACACATTTTCTTCTAAGTACTGCTTTAGCTGCTTCTTAAAATAGCTAATCCTCTTGGCTAGCTCAAAATGTTTCAAAAACTCCCACTGAAGGGGACTTCCCTGGTGGTCCAGTGGCTAAGGCTCTGCACTTCCAAAGCAGGGGACCCGGGTTCGATCCCTGATCAGGGAACTAGATCCCACATGGAACAACTAAGAGTTTATATGCTGCCACTAGAGATCTGGCATGCACGATGAAGACTGAAGATCCCGTGTGCTGCAACTAAGACCTGGTGCAGCCAAATAAAGACAGAAAGGAACAAAGAGGGAAACAAAAAATTGAAATAAAAAAAAACTCCTGCCACTGTGATTCCTTCTGTGACCTACATAAGTGTTTTTCTTAACTCCCAAGCTCGTAGGTGTTCCACCCTATCTCCCAGAACCGTCCACTCACCAGGCCCCCGCAGGTGCTGATGGCCACATGGGAACTGCTGGCCTGGCCCTGCAGGTGGCCCGCGTAGAGGCAGTGGGGCCGGGCAGCCCTCTGCCAGGCCAGGCCTTCTCGAGTCCAGTACTCCACGGACACGTGCCCCGCCAGGAGGCGAGGGCTGTGGGTCAGGTTTAGCAGGAAGTGGGTGCTGGGTGAGGCCACCTTGTAGAACAGACGGGACTCTGCTTGAGGTCCTGTGCCCCGACGCTGCCTCCGGGGGGCCGGGGGCGAGAAGGCCAGCAGCGCCCCGTTGTGGTCCACTCGGGTGGGGAAGGCGATCTCATAGCTGTCTAGACTGGACAGGAACTCATCTGTGGGTGAGGGTCAGAGGCCTGGGGTGGGCCCCGAGAAGGAGCCCTATGTCCTGCCTGCTTGGCTGCAGGGTGAGTGAAGCTGGCTTCAGCGGCCCCTGAATCTGGGTCACTGGCCTCAAGACTCTGTCCTCACTGACCCCAGGGCCTCCCCCCACCATGATCCCCGCTCAGTTCCTCGCTCCATCCCCACTGCCACCCCCGACCCTGGGTTGGGCCTACCTTGAGACCTGAAGGCGTGTGTGACCTCGAATGCGAGGCCCAGCCCCAGGGCGAGGGCCCAGTGGAGGATCTGGCAGGCGGGAGCCATAGAGGCCACGTGTCCACATGTCTCTCCCCAGCCCCGGCTGCTGGCAGCCCACACAGCGCTGCCTTCCCTGTTCACAGCCTGGGCAGCATCACTGGGCTCCTGGGAGGCAGAGGGGTGGGAAGCTGGGTCAGGGGGGGCCTGGCCCTACTGCCGGCTGGAGCAGTGCCAAGGTCCCTTGTCCACCTGGCACCTGCAGCCAATCCTCTCCCCACTCCAGGTTTGAAGACTCTAAATGCATCTCTAGCTCAGTAAACTCCCTCCCCTTGCTCCCCACATCCCTAGCACCCTCCTTATCCTCTTAGGACAGTCGGGGATCTTGACTCCACGAGCACCTACTATGTGCCAGCTACTGGCCAAGCACATTCATGCCATCTCATTTCATCTCCATGATAACCCTTAGGATTCATTCATCAGGTGGTGACTGTTCATAATATAGGCTTCCCTGGTGGCTCAAGTGGTAAAGAATCTGTCTGCAATGCAGGAGACGCAGGTTCAATCCTGGGTCAGGAAGATCCCCTGGAGAAGGGCATGGCAACCCGCTCCAGTATTCTTGCCTGGAGAATCTTATGGACAGAGAAGCCTGGTGGGGTACAGTCCATGGACAATATGAGTACAGTCCCTGCCCCACTCCCCGCAACCCATGGGACTCAGTCTCCCAGGAGCAAGATGACAGACCAGTAAATGAAGAGACACGTGATTCAGATCAGGACATGTTCTTTATGAAAAATAACTGAGAGGCTTGGAAGTGGAAGTGGGAGGATGAAGAGACAGGAGAGGCTGTGCCAGGTAAAGGAGCAGCAGGGGCAAAGGTCCCAGAGGCAGGGAGGAACTTGGTGTGGACCCATGACCTCGAGGGCCAGTGCAGGAGGACCACAGGGAGAGAGGGAGACGGGCCTGGGACACAGGTGAAGGTTGGTCAGCGTGAATTTTCAACCCAGATGAAACCCAAGGCCAGTGCTTGGTGCTCCTTCTGCCCTGGGTGAGGGGTCCTGCCTTGGGATTCTCTGCCACGGGTAGCACCACTCACCCCACCCTGCATCCTGGTCTCTGTTCCCGTGACCTCTCCTCCACCCTACCCTTCCAGCCCAGCCCTTAGTCCCGCTTCCTCTCATTTCCGATTCTTCCTTGAAGCTTCAGGCCTGCCGGCAGGTCTGTTTCTCCAGCATCTACCCTGGGCCAGCCTGCCACAGACAGCGCTCTGGGCCACCACTCCGTGCCAAGCCCTCCACCCCCTCCTGTCTCCACCCTCCTCCTCCTCCTCTGTGCAATTTCCCCCTTAATCACACACTGTCTTGTTTTCTTTGCAGCCTGGCCAAGTCTGAGAGTTGATCCCCAAACAGGGCAGTTCAGCTCCTGAGGGATGAAGCCAAAGAGATGCTGACTTAGAAGCTGACCTCCCCCCTTTTCTGATTGAAGCCCCCACCCCCAACCCAATGATGGGGAGCTCACTCTAACTCTTTGACTGTGTTGCTCTTTTCAGACAGGCTGATGTTTACCCTGGGGGTATCTTTCTCCCCCTCTTGTTTACCTTTTGGGGGCTTCAGTTGGTGGCGCGGTGTTGAACCCTTGTGTGCGGGTCCCTCTGGGCCTCAGTGCCTCTTCTGGGAGCCTGGACAGGGTGGGAAGGGGCAGTAAGGAGAGCAGAGCTGGGGCTGGAGATCAGGGGTCACTGAGGACACCTTCTCCCCAGCCCTGGTCAACCTCCTTTTGGCTTTCATCCTCCCTCGGTTCCTAGCCCCTGTTCCCCCAAAGTTCCCTCCTCTTCCACTTCTGTCCCCCTCTCCCACCCTACCCCAATCTCCTCTCGTATTCCATCCCTGACTAGCTCTGGGATTAAAGCCCTCCCTCTGTGGGGTCCCTTGAGCCCCTTCCTGCCTTAACCACCTCCCCATGTCCAGGTGGCAGCATCCCCACTGCAAATGAGGCCAGAGCCCCCTGGCCTCCCCCAAGTCCTGTTTCCTCCTTCTCACACTGCCAGGCATGATACAGTCCTCAACCTCTTCCTCTGAAGCTGGGCCCCTCCCCGCAACAACCTCACCCACCTCTGGTGCTTCCAGCTCAAGGAGGTGTAGTAGAGAGGGTGAGCACAGGTGATGGGTGGGGTGGGGTTGGGTGTGGGGTGGGAGGGGCCTGGAGGGGGGGTACAGGTATGAGGTATCTACCAGGGGGAGGCCAGCATCCATAATAGGGGGATAGCTGGGGAGGGGGGGCCTGAACAGATCGGTGGCTCTGGAGCAGAGAAAAGAGAAGGCCTGGGGACAGGTAGAGGATTCCTGGGCCTGAGCCTCTAGGGGTGGGGGCAACAGGATGTCAGCAGGGGGTCTCCCCCAGGCTGCATGTGGGGGGTGATCACACGTCTGTGACTGTGTGACTTTGTGTGTGGTGTCTGCCCATGTGACTGTGTGTCTGCCCATGTGACCCTGCGCGGCTGCAGGAGTGTGTTTGTGTGTGTGTGTGTGTACCCAGGCCTGGCCTTCCCCCCAGCTCCTCCTCCTGGAAGGCAGGAGGGAGGTGGCCGGCGTGGGGGAGGGTGCCAGCTCGCTGGAGGCTGGGGGAGGAAATGCCGGAGGGAAACGCCTCTACTGAGACTCCATCCCATCCTGGGGATCCTGGGGGGACCCCTGCCACTCTACACCCAGACTCCAGGGCCACAGAGCCTCCCTGTGGAGGCCAAGGCTGAGATGGAGGCTGCCCCGGGGCAGAGGCCAGGCAGGAGTCCCTGCCTGGAGAGGAGCGCAGACAAAGGCCCAGCCCGGGAGGAGGCCGGCACCCAGGCACCCGCTGGGGATGCAGCTAGTCACTAATTAAAGGCCCTGCGCCCCTGGCTGGAGACACGGGAGACAGACCTCTGAGGCCCCAGTGACCAACTCAGGGGAAGTGGGCGGCGCCCCTCCCACACCCAGACACACACACACACATATTCAGACTTGAGGGGGAGCATACCTGTGAGGCAGGGGGACCAACAACCAGACACCCCAGATCCACAAGACACCTCCCCACGCAGTACACATTCACACATCCCAACACCCGAGACACAACCACACACTCCCCAGACCTATGTGCATACACACTCATTCACACACACACACCCGGGCCTACGTGCACAGACACGTACACACTCGGCGCAGACCAGGAACACACTCCCACAGTCCTGCAAATCTTGAGACCCACCAGATGTATGTACCCACAGGCGTTTACACACTCCTTACACCCTGACACACAGGGAGACACACCGGCAGATGTGTGCAAATACACACTCATCCGACACTCACCCAGGAGACACTGAACTCCGTGCACACACTGGCTTACACTCCCGCTTCCGCAGACACACAACACCCACATCACACACAAGTTCAAACACAGCCAGACATTCAGATTTTCACATAGGCACACAGGCACTGACACACAGCATTTACACAGACGTGGATATCCACACACACACACCCGGAGCAAACAAACCCAGACAGGAGCTCCCAGAACCTCAGGGGCGCGTTGCGTGTCGCACACGCTCAGGGGCATCACACACCGCCGCGGTCCCCACGGCCCGACGTCCCCCGTCCCGCGGCCAGGGCCACCCCCGGGCCGCGACGCGGACACACAGGGTCGCCCGCAGCCCCCCGGCCAGCCGCGCCCCGCCCGCTCCGTTACCCGCGGCCGCCCGCCCGGGCCTCCGCCTGCTGTCCCGCCGCGGTCTCGCCGGCCCGCGCGCAGGAAGGGAGGGAGCGAGCGCGGCGGCGTGGCCGGGGGAGGGGGCGCGGGGACGGCACTTCCTGAGCCGCCTGCCAGGGTTATAAAAAACCCCCTAACCGCGCGCCGCCAGGACCCCGCCCGCCGCCGCCCGGCCTGGGCCGCGGGCTGGACCGGAGCCAGGGCCCCGGGAGCTCGGGCGGCCCCGCCCGGACCGGCGCCCCGCCGTGGGGACGGGGGAGGGGTGGGGGAAAGGGGGGTGACACGGTGGGGGCGGGGATAGTGGGCGGGGGCTGGGGAGCGGGGGGGGGTTGGTGGTGGTGGTGGTGGAAGAGTGGGGGAGGGGAGGAAGACTAGGGTCAGTGTATCGGGCGGGAGGGAAAATTGGGTAGGGGTAAGGGAAACGGGGGAAGGAGAGCAGGGGGGTGATGGGGGAGGGGGAGAGGGAAGGGAAAGAGGCGGGGCAAGAGGGAGGAGGCAAAATCGGGTTGGGGGATCAGAGGCAGGGAAGGGGGAACAGGGAGGGGGAGGGGAGGGCCCACTCCCTCGCCAGCATCCACAGCGTCCACAACAGCTGTTATTTATTGAAGACTCCTCCTCGCTCAAGCAAGCATTTATTGGGCGCCTCCCGTGTGCCAGGCACAGTGCCCAGGGAGGCTGGATCCGTCTCAACCTTCCCCCGCCCTCCCAGTTCTCCCCTCTGGGAGTTTGACCAGCCCTGAGCCTGGGCGTGGCCTGACTGGGCCCATTTCACAGAAGAGGACACTGAGGCCAGACAGTAGGGGGAGAGTGAACACTCCCTAAGAGGAGGGGTCCTGTGGGTTTCGGACACCCCTCGGTCAGTGCGCCATAGATGAACTAATACATGACCAGGAGTGACGTAGACGGTCAGAGCAAGGTTGAGATTCGAACTCTAAGTGACCGGCTCCTCCTCAGGCCTCTGGGCTCCTGTCCAGGAGGCTGGAGCTCCCGGACTGGACCAGGCGGTGACCCCTAGACCTCACCATTCCAGGTATTTTCCAGGCCTGATCCCCAGGGAGCTATGCAGAGGCTGGGCTGGCCTTGCCCTTGACCTTCTCAGCTTCCTCATCCCTGGGTGGCTGAGGGGGCCGGTAGTAGCCTTTACAGGGCCGCTGGGGGAGGGTTTCTCTCCATAGCAAACTTTTTTTTGCCTTGAACCTGGAATGACAGCCCTACTGTATCAGGGCTCCTGCATACAGTAGGTGCTCTGTAAATACCACAGTCCTGGAGCTCCCACCAAGTTGACTCTCCACCTCCATCCCATCCTGTTCCACCCCCCACCACCAGAGAGGAGGGGCAGTCCATCCTCCTGTTTGCCACCCACTCCCGGCAGGGAGGAGCAAGTCTAAATGAGCCCTCTGCCTCCGCCAGCCTGAGCCTCTGTTCCCCTCGTGGGCCTGTCGGGAGCCCGCCCTGAGCTGCCTTCTTGTACCTGTTTCTCCGACCGAGGTGGGGGAGGCTGCCTTTGTCTTCTCTTCATGCCCTGATGCTAGAAGCTCCTCCTTTCAGCCCAGTCTGGTCCAGCCACAGACCCTTAGTCTGCTAATGGGTGGCCCCCAGACAGCACCGAGAATTTCTGAGCTGCATTCAGTCGGGAGAGCTCCCAGGCTCGGCCACTTACTAGCTGTAAAACCTCATAATTATCTGGGAAACTGGCTCTTTGCATCCACGCCACAGGCCCACATGTCCTCTGGGTGCTCCCTCTCCCGGCTAGGTGTGGTCTGGGTGGAGCTTGTAACTTGGCTGTAAGCCACACCCACATCCCATCTCCTGGGTTCCTGGACTGATGGGAGGATGGGCACGAAAACCACCCTTAATAAGCTATGTCAGGGCTTTTGTGTGGAATCCTGGGAAACAGACTTCTGTAGCATCTGAAACTGAGTCCCCATCTTAGGGAACATGAACTCAATGGACATGAACTTAGGCAAACTCTGAGAGACTGTGAAGGACAGGGAGGCCTGGTGCGTTGCAGTCCATGGGGTTGCAAAGAGTCGGACATGACTTGGCGACTGAACAACAGTCCCATCTTAGACAACGGGAGAGACATCTTCAAAGACTGAAGCCAACAGACTTGTGGCCGCCCAGGGAGAAGGGGATGGGGGAGGGAAGGATTGGGGTTTGGGATTAGTAGATTCAAGCTGTTATGTATAAGATTGATAAACAACAAGGTCCTACTGTACAGCATAGGAACTATATTCAATATCCTGTGATAAACCATAATGGAAAAGAATATGAAAAAGAATGTATGTATGTATAACTGAATTGCTTTGCTGAATAGCAGAAATTAACACAACACTGTAAATCGACTATGCTGTTGTTACTGAGTCACTGAGTCATGTCTGACTCTTTGCAACCACATGGACTGTAGCCCACCAGTCTCCTCTGACCATGGGGTTTCTCAGGCAAGCATACTGCAGTGGGTTGCCATTTCCTTCTCCAGGTGATCTTCCAGACCCTGGGATTGAACCCGCATTTCCTGCATTGGCAGGCAGATTCCTTACCCCTTAGCCACCAAGGAACCCTAAATCAACTATGCTTCAACCAAAAACAAACAAACAACAACTGGGGCCACGAGGTAGAGGAGAGTAATAGCTTCAAGGCCCTAATTTCAGCCCTGAACGAGCTGTTCCTGAAACCCATAGCTGGGCTTCCATTCATGGAATCTTTATTAAGCACTATTTTATGCTTGGTGCTGTTCCAGGTACTGGGGACACAGCCAGGAGCAATAATAATCTCCATCCCCCAGAGGTAACTGACCTGCCTCAGGGCCTTTGCTCTTACTGTTTTCTATGCTTGGAACAAACTCTGGAAGATGGTGAAGGACAGAGAAGCCTTGGCATGCTGCAGTTCATGGAGCTGCAAAGAGTCAGACAGGACTTTGTGACTGGACAACCACCGTATGCTTGGCATGCATCCTGCATCTTATTCTTCAAGTCTAACCTCAAGTATAGCCCCCTCAGTGAGACCTGCACTGTGCCCCCTCTCACTTCAAGATTACACCCTCCTCCCCTCCCATTTCCTGACATTTCACTCTCAGCGTGAGTCACCGCCTGACATACTCTATGGAATATGTATTTGTTGATTCTCAATCTTTCGCATCAGAATGTCAGCTCTGAGGACGGAATCTTCATCTGTGTGGTCCACAGCAGTATCCTTCGTGCCTGGAACAGGATCTGGCCCAGAGTTGGTACTTAGTACCGACTAAACTGGGAGCTGGCAAAAGGCTCCCTGTGGAGGTGGCATTGACATTGTGGTTTGAATGTTAAAAAGGAGGAAGTGGGGGTGGGGAGTGAGGGCATTCTTGGAAGAGGGCACACCAAGTGCAGAGGTTGTTATGGCCGATACATCATCTTTTGATTTAAACCAGCTTGGACTGATTTAAAAGATTTTTTTTTTTTTGGTAACTTGCAACCTTTAGAATCCGGAGTGATGTAATGAGTTGGGCCTGGAGGGATGCAGTACTGCAGTGCCGCCACAGGAGGGCGCAGTGAATCATCATTGTTGCCATTGGACTGCAGGAACCGGGAAGATAAGAGGAAAATAATGATGATGCCCATGATGCTGAACCATCGTTTTAACTTCACATAAGCCCAGGGGAGTGGGCACTATTATCCTAGCCATTTCCGACCTGAGAAAACTGGGCCACGGAGAGGCTGAGTATCTTGCTCAAGGTTGCTCATTGAGGAGTGGCAGAAGCAGAATAGAACCAAGGTACTCATATGTAAACCCATGGTGATATCATGACATTGTATGGCAAAAACAATAATAAAAAAAAAAAGAACCAAGGTACTAATGGTTACCTGACAACCTAGAAGGAAGGCAGGTGAGCCTCGAGGTGGAAGAATGGGATCATGGGATCTGGAGCCCCCATCTGTAACTCGCCTGCCAGATATTTTTCCCAGCCACGTGGTTGGTATCCCCTTAAATGTTGAGACAAATTGCACCTGCTCAAGGTCAGCTGAAACTGACAAAAGGACCATCTGCTCAAGTTGGAGGGTCAGGAAAGGCTTTCCAGAGGAAACCACAATTTTTTTTTAATACAGATTTACTTTTTTAACCTTTTTATTTTGTAATGAGGTATAGCCAATTTACAAACAACATTGTGATAGTTTCAGGTGAACAGCAAAGGGACTCAGCCATACGTATTCATATATATTTTTAATTGAAAGTTGATTTTCTCCTTCTTTTTAAAAGTATCTATTTGGCTGTATCAGGTCTTAATTATGGCATGCAGGATCTTCTCTGCAGCATGCGGGCTTCTTTCTAACTCCTCCATGGCATGTGGGATCTTAGTTCCCCGACTAGGGATTGAACCCATGTCCCCTGCACTGGAAGGCAGATTCTTGACCACTGGGAAGTTCTGGAGTCCACATTCAATAAGAGATCTGTAGAATGACTAGGCAGTCAAAGAGGTAAGAGAGAAAGTTCAGGCTGAGGACACAACATTGGGGGGGGGAGAGGGAAGGGCATGTTGGATCCCTCCTGTGTCTGGAGCGAGTATTTACTCAAACTCCTCCCCGAAAGTCAGATAGAGAAAGGCAAACACTGTGCAATCTCACTTCTGGGTGGATTTGAAGTAGAATAGTGGTTGCCGGGGACTGGGGCTTGGGGAAAGGGGGAGATGTTGGTCAGAGGGGGTAACTTCTGATTAGAAGATGAATAAGCCCTGGGGATGTAATGGACAGCATAATGACTGCAGGTAACTCTGTGCTGAGTACTTGAAAGCTGCTAAGAGAGTAGATCATCAATGTTCTCACTGCAAGAAAGAAATGGGAATCATGTGTTGTGGTGGACATGTTAACTAATGTCATAGAATTGTATCACATTGTTGCAGTTGTACACCTTAAACTCACATAATGCTACAGGTCAGTTATATCTCAATAAAGCTGGGGGAGGGATTCCCTGGGGGCTCAGTGGTGAAGAGTCCATCTGCCAATGCAGGGGACTTAGGTTCGATCCCTGCTAGGAAGATCCCACATGCCACACAGCAACTAAGCCTGTGTGCCACCACTATTGAGCCTGTGCTCTAGATCCCCAGAGTCACAACTACCGAAGGCTGTGCACCCTCGAGCCTGTGCTCTGAAACAAGAGAAGCCACCTCAGTGAGAAGCCTGAGGACCTCAACTAGCACAGCTGGAGAGTGGCCCCTGCTCTCTACAGCGAGAGAAAAGCCTGTGCAGCAATGAAGACCCAGCACAGCCAAAAATAAATAGATAAATAAATAAAATTATTTTTAAAAAAGCACTGTCATACTTTTAAAAAGCTGCAGGAAAAAAAAAAACAACTCCAAACCCCCAAAGTCTGCCCTGTAAACGTGACACACCCCTCCCACCTTCCCCCTCAGTTTCCAATGAGCCCTGGAGGTTTTCCCTCCCACTGCCTCCCCAGCGCCCCCTCCTCCCCAGTCACCCCCAACACAGGTCCCTTGCCCCTCTGCTAGTAGCAAAGAACCCACCTGCCAATGCAGGAGATGTAAGAATCCCCAGTTTGATCCCTGGATTGGGAAGATCCCTTGGAGAAGGAAAGGGCAACCCACTGCAGTATTCTTGCCTGGAAAATCTCATGGACAGAGGGGCCTGGTGGGCTATAGTCCGTGGGGTCACAAAGAGTTGGACACGACTGAGCAACTTAGTGTGCATAGAATTGATTGTCCCCTGTGGGGGACATCACTCTTGACCCTATAGTGTTGATTTGAGGACTGGCTTCAGTTTCCCCTCTGCTCCTGGGACACAGAAGTCTCAGCCCTCCTCCTCTGCCACCCTCAGAGCCTGTGGGGAGGGGGCGATTCTACTCAAGTACTTTGTCACTTTGATGTAAACTTCAAATGCAGCCTCCTTTCTTGTCCTGGACTTCCATCCTGCCCCTGGCTTATCCAAGTGACTGGTCTTCCTCGTACCACTTAGAACAGAACCCAGTAATGGTGGTGGTAATTTAATCGCTCAGTCGTGTTCAACTGTGTGACCCCCACGGACTGTAGCCCTCAGTCTATGGGATTTCCCAGGAAAGAATACTGGAGTGGGTTGCCATTTCTTTCTCCAAGGTATATTCCTATCTGTTACTGAAATGAAGGGAGAGCCTTGATAAATGGAAAACCCCTAGCATCAGACAATCATTAGTGAACATTTAAAATGCTGCTCCACTGACACTTCCATCAACAACCGTTATCAGAGAGGGACCCGGAGGCTCAGAAAGAGTAGTGTGTGACAGTGTGAATGCCTTAAAAGGCTGAGACGGCCTCCTGCCCGTCTAGGAGTCTGTCTAGACTCCTAGAACCATGTGCCTGACCACCCTCTGGCCTGCTTGTCCCCTATCCAGCCAGACTGGCCATCTACTACCTCTTTCTCTTGGCAAAACCTCCTGTCTTGGCCATCATTCCAGGCCTGAATTAGAAGCCACACGTTTAAGAGGAGAAGGGAGCGACAGAGGATGAGATGGTTGGATGTCATCATCAACTCAACAGACATGAGTTTGAGCAAACTCCTGGAGATAGTGAAGGACAGGGAAACCTGGTGTGCTGCAGTCCACGGGCTAGCAAAGAGTCAGACACAACTGAGCAATTAAATAATAACAAGAGCAACAACTATCCAGCTTAGTCCAGGGGCTATTTCATTTTGGGATATCATGGATGGCTTCCTAGAGGAGGTGACACTTGAACAGGACCTGATGGAAGTGCGGGAGATCTGGGGCAAGAGTGTTCCAGGCAGAGGTAAGTTGGTGCAAATGCCCTGAGGTTGGACTATGTGCCTGACTTGTTCTTGGATCATTAAGAGGCCAATGTGTGGCTCAGATGGTAAAGAATCTGCCTGCAATGCAGGAGACTGGGGTTCGATCTCTGGGTTGGGAAGATCCTCTGGAAAAGGGAATGGCCACCCACTCCAGTATTCTTGTCTGGGAAATCCATGGACAGAGGAGCCTGGCGGGCTAGAGTCCATGGGGTCACAAAGAGTTGGACACGACCGCACGACTGACACAGGTGTCTGGAGCATGAGTGAGTGAGGGGGGGAGAGGAAGGAGGGAAAAGACTTCGGCTTTTACTGCAAGGGAGGTGGGAGCCCTGGAGGGCTGTGGGCACAGAAGGGACAGGAAACTCCACAGAAGGGTGAAATAGCACAAGAGCAGATTCCGTATCTCACAGAACCCTCGTCCTCATCCAGTGATGGACTCATTTGCTGGCCCCATTTTCCAGATGAGGTCTGACAGCTGATTTAATTTGCAGCCCTAGGATCACACAGCTGCTAACTCTTCCCTGATGGATCATGTTCCATCCACGATTCGAAGCCACACCTGCCTGTGCTGGTGTCAGGAATAAGAGATGAGGGTGTTCGTTAAAGTCTAACTGCTGTCATTGGTCTTTATAACGTGCCCTCATGGCATTTGGGCCACTGACAACGCCTGCCATGCCTTGGATAGGCAGCCTGGCCCCCGCCATGGCCACGTGGGTGGAGGGACAGCAGGAGGCACTGGGGCAATCTGAGATCTTGGGTACAGGACTGAGGGTTTGATCAGAGAGCCAGGGGCTGGAGCTAGGACAAAGGTGGTGGCAGGGGGGCTGAGCCCTCTTTCCTGTGCTCTGGGGTCGTTGCTGGTCTCTCACTGAGGGGGCTTTTGTTCCCCACATTCCCTCCCTCCAGGTCCAGTCAAACTGACCTCCTCTCTCAGCAGTTTGATGACTCCCCGCCCCTCTGGGCCATCACAGTGGGCATTTAATTGGGGCTGTGGACGTCCAGAGCATGTTTTGTGGAACTGGAGCCAAGTGTGGTGATTAGCAGAGCTAAATGGGGCCATTCCACACAGGTCTTCCTAGAGCCTTTCATTCGTTGACAGCTTTCCACAACTTATGTGCCCCCTTGGCATTTTTCCCCCCTTGGAAGCATTTTTGCGGGGACTGGAGGGTTTTTTCTGAAATAGGTAAAGGAAACAACTGCTTTAACCCAAAGGGGAAACTTGAATGGTGGAATTTCAGTCACAGGCTCTGGCCGAGCATCAAAGTTTTCCTCTCCCTCCTCTTCTTCCCAGGACCTGAGAACAAGGCTGGCATCCCGCGGCTCTCTCCGGGGTGGCCCGGCGGGGTTGCAAACTCTGGGCAGCCAAATTAGGAGCTCAGGACGAGGCTGGACGGGGTCAGCCCAGGCGGGATTGGGGGCTGGACTTTTGGGGCGGAACGGGTTGGGAGGGGCGGGGCAGAGAGGCAAGATTGCGAACCGGATCACGGCTCTGGGTGTCGGAGGGTTCTCCAGGTGGGCGTGTCTTCTGGGAAACCGACAGAGTCCCCTGGGATGAAGCCCAGAGATTAGCTCAGGAGAGAAACATCTGGTCCCCCGTGGGCCCCCAATCCCGGGTCGCAGTGGGAGGCCACAGAAAGTAAACACGCACTGCTGGCCTGGTTCCCCCCTCGGTCCAGCCGCTAGACCCGTGCCCGGCTCCCTTCTGCGGCCCTTCTGGCAGGTCAGCCCCCCCTCCCCCCGCCTTTCATCTTCCACCTCCTTCTGCCCATCCACTTTGGCCTCTCCCACCATCTCTGGCTGTGGGGACCCTGGGGACTCGGCCACTCCAGGTCTCGCCCTTGGGTGGCCCTGAGGAGCGCCATCAAGGAAGGCACAGGGAAGTGGCTGCCCCGGGGCTGTTATTATGATTACTGTCGTCGACGTTATTGCCAGTGAGACAGAGACGCTGGGACACAGTTCAGGATGCAGAGAGAATACATGGTTTCCGGGATGCCTTGACCTGGGGACCCTTGCTAGGGCTCGGATGGTCCGCCCCTGCCCCTGTCTCTGCCTTCTCCACCTCTGGCGTCTCAAGTTGCATCTGCAGCGGTCTTTGGGGAGCAGTGTCTCTAACTATACACTAAGGATGGTTTCCGGCTTCAACTTCCAGTGTCGCCACTACCCCATGCTCTCAGATCCTAGGACAAGCCCCTACATCGCTGCTTTGCCCTCATTCTCCAGGAGGGAGCAGGTCTGTGAGTTTGCAAGGCAGGGCTGGTTGTTCCGGGAAGACAGAGAGAGGGGGAGGGCGGGCACCGAATGGACAAAGGTGTGGGGAGCCGGTGTTAGAGGGAAGGCGAGGAGCTGGCTGGAGCAGAGGGTTGAGGTGTTTAAGAGTCAATGAAGTGATAAGACGGAGTCAAGGCAGGCTCTTAAAAATTTTTTCTGGGTGCACACTGAGGCAGGTGGGACCTCAATTCCCCAATCAGGGGTTGAACCAGTGCCCCTTGCCTTAGAAGGCAGAGTCTCAATCACTGGACCTCCAGGGAATCAAAAAAATTTTAAATTGTGGTAAAATTGCATTTAACAATTTTAACTTAACATTTACCATTGTAACTATTTTAAGTGTACAATTCACTGGTGTTCTGTACATTCTCAACGCCAGGCAACCATCCCTACCATACAGTTCCAGGACTTTCTCATCTTTCCAAACTCAAACGGTCTCCATTAAACCCTGATTCCTCATCCCCTCCCCCACCCTGTGGTCCCCCCATCATACTTTCTATCTTTGTGAATCTGACACTTCTAGGGACCTCCTGTAAGTGGTGTGTGTGTGTTAACCGCTCAGTCGTGTCTGACTCTTTGCAAACCCATCGACTATAGCCTGCCAGGCTCCCCTGTCCATGGGATTTCTCAGGCAAGAATACTGGAGTGGGTTGCCATTTCCTTCTCCAGAGGATCTTCCCGGCCCCGGGATTGAACCTGGGTTTCCTGCATTACAGGCAGATTCTTTACCATCTGAGCCACCAGGAAAGCCCAGAATATTGGAGTGAGTTGCTGTATCCTTCTCCAAGGGATCTTCCTGGGAACCCTTGCTAGGGCTCGGAGGGTCCGCCTACTCACATCTTCATCTTTTGCATCTCCTGCACTGGCAGATTCTTTACCACGAGCGCCAGGAATCATATAATATTTGTCCTTTATGTCTGGCTTCTTCCACTTTACATGTTTACAGTGTTTAACCATGATGTAGTATGTATCAGAATTTCATTCTTTCTGGAAGCTGGATACTATTCCATTGTATGGATGGATCACACTTTATTTACCCAGTCATCTGTTGATGGACACTTGGGTTGTTTCTGCCTTTTGATTGCTGTGAGTTATGCTGCTATGAGGAGTCGTGTACAGCATGAGGGATCTTAGTTCCCTGACCAGGGATCAAACCCGTACCCCCTGCAGTGATAACATCTTAACCACTGGAGCACCAGGCAAGTCCCCAGATATATATATTTTTTGGAGTCCTGCTTTCTATTCTTTCGGGTATATACTTGAGAGTAGAATTACCGGGTCATAGGGTAACTCTCAGTTTAGTTCTTTGAAGAACCACCAAACTGTTTTCCATTTTCCATTCTCACCAGCTATGTGTGAGGGTTTTAGTTTCTCCACATTCACATCAGTCAGTCAGTTCAGTCGCTCAGTCGTGTCCAACTCTTTGTGACCCATGGACTGCAGCACAGCAGGCTTCCTTGTCCATCACCAACTCCCAGAGCTTGCTCAAACTCATGTCCATCAAGTTGGTGATGCCATCCAACTATTGTCCTGCCAGGAGCCATCAGGATGCCCCCTTGCTCGGATGACAAGGTCACGAGACTAAGAAAGAAATTGCAAAGCTGACTTTCTTTATTGGGGCATCCTGGGCAAGCCCCCCCGCCCCCGGTATTTTTCTTGGGAGTTCTGTCCATGCTCGGAACATTGGTTCATCTCAGTAGGTCAGTCCCAGTTGGAAAGAATTTGTCCTGAGATAATCCCCCCAGACCTTATCAACCAGAGGATCTGGGAAGGTGGATCGCCTTCCCCTGGAGCTAAGGAGGAATGAAAGGGACATTTATATAGATTACTACTCCTCCTACTCGTTACTGGGGAGTTTACCAAGAGTTCTCTGGGGGTCATGGCAAGGCCACCACCAGAAGGGCTCATACTTGGGTCACCTTTCCACCTCCCACTCCCCCGACCACTCCACGGAGGAGGCTCCCTTCCTTGAAGAGACCAGGCTGGATTGGGACTTAGGAATGCTCATAACTATGGCCAGTGTAGTTGGAGACATTGACTGCTTTAGGATAATGTAGACATAGGAATTCATTATAGTAGTTGTAAGGTTAATAGGGTTTTATTGCTAAAGCAGTGCTGCTAGACTGTCTCTTAGTCCTCTTTCCTCTTTCCAAACTGTCTCTTTGTCCTCTTCCCTCTTTCCTGGTAAGAACTGGAGTAGGTTACTAGAATAAAACAGGTTCAAGCTTAAGCCCTTCCCTCTAGCTTTTACATAGTTGCACCTGATAAGAGAAATGTAACCTTTCTACTTAGGTTGATGTACTTATCATGATTGAATGAAGTATGCTGAAGACATTCAAATGGTAAACATACTATTGTTAAATCTAATTACATAGAAATCTGACTTCTGTAAGGGGAATGTTTCATGATAGATTGGGGAATGAGCTCTATGATAAGGTTGCTATGGAAGGTAGAAAACAAAAAATTGTATAGAATGATAGGTGATGTAATGATGTAATGGGGATGTCTTTTGGCTATAAAACCGTAAACCAACAATAAACGAGAGAGACTGCTCCATCACCACACATCGACTCAGCTCAGTTTTTCCGACACCACTCATCCCTCAAGACCCCCGGACCCGCCGAGGCTGGACCCCGGCATTGTCCCCTTCTCCTGCCTCTAATCTTTCCCAGCATCACGGTCTTTTCTAAGGAGTCAGTTCTTTGCATCACGTGGCCAAAGTATTGAAGCTTCAGCTACAGCATCAGTTCTTCCAATGAATATTCAGGGCTGATTTCCTTTCAGATTGACTAGTTTGATCTCCTTGCAGTCCAAGGGACTCTCAAGAGTCTTCTTCAACACCACAGTTCAAAAGCATCAATTCTTCAGCATTCAGCTTTCTTTATGGTCCAACTCTCACATCCATACATGACTATTAGAAAAACCATAGTTTTAACTAGACAGACCTTTGTCGGCAAAGTAACATCTTTGCTTTTTATATGCTGTCTAGGTTGGTCATAGCTTTTCTTCCAAGGAGCAAATGTCTTTTGATTTCATGGCTGCAGTCACCATCTTTAGTGATTTTGGAGCCCCCAAAAATAAAGTCTGTCACTGTTTCCATTGTTTCTATTTGCCATGAAATGATGGGACCGGATGCCATGATCTTAGTTGAGTTTTAAGCCAACTTTTTCACTCTCCTCTTTCACCTTATCATCGATACTTGCTTTCTCTCTCTCTCTTTTTAAATTGCCATCCTAGTAGACGAGAGGTTGTATCCTATTGTGGTTTTGATTTGCATTTCCCTACGGCTAATGTTGTTACACATCTCTTCATGTGCTTGTTGGCTGTCTTTGGAGAAATGTCTGTTCAAGTTCTTTGACCTGTTTTGAATTTTTGTTATTGTTGTCAAGTTGTAAGAGTTCATTATATATCCTGGATGTTAATTCCTTATCAGGTATATGATTTGCAAATATTTTCTCACATTTTGTAGGTTGTCTTTTTGCTTTCTTGTGTTTCTTGATGCACAAAAGTTCTCAGTTCTAATGAAGTTCAAGTTATCTACTTTTGCCTTTTGTTACCTGTGCTTTTAATGTCATATTTTGATACACTGGGATTCCCAGGTGGCTCAGTGGTAAAGAATTCACCTGCCAATGCAGGAGATGCCAGAGACCAGGGTTTGATCCCTGGGTTGGGAAGATTCTCTGGAGAATGGTATGGCAACCCACTCCAGTATTCTTGCCTGGAAAATCCGATAGGCAGAGGAACCTGATGGGCTACAGTACATGGGGATCACAAAGAGTTGGACAGGACTCAGCAACTGAGCAGGCATATTGATGCATGAAGTATTTGCCAAATTCAACATCATTATTTCTCACAATGTTACTAATAATCCCCCCAATGTTTTCTTCTAAGAGTTTTATAGTTTTAACTCTTAACTCTAGGTCTTTAATCCCATGAGAGGTTTTTGAAAGTTCGGGGAAGACTTGGCAAACATTATCTTGAAACTTCAAAGCACAGATTATGTGGGAAATAGACTTGGAGTTTGGCCAACCATAAGGCACAATGTGAGTCAAATGTGGATCCCAGGTCATATTAATAGAAATATGTCATGGACAACTAAGGAGGTGATGTCAGTACAAGTTAAACTCAAGAGACACCTGGATGGGGTGTGGAGGAACTGGGTGTTGGTATGTTGGTAATTTGTGAAGCCACAAACAGGATGGCCCAAGTTGGGGCAGGGGATGTTGGGGAGTTGGGGGAGGAGACAGGACAGGAGCTGTCAATGATGGAGCAGGCAAGCTGGAGAAGTTGCATAAGGACCCTAGAGAGCTTTGAGTCTCAAGCAGGAGAGAGTATTCACCAGCATCCATGGGACTTAGCAACAAGAAGGGCAAGGATAATGAGCAGGGCAAGAGGATGGTCCTAGCCATTTAGCTAGAGGGCTTTCCCGATGGCACAGTGGGTAAAGAATCTGCCTGCAATGCAAGAGACAAAGGAAACACAGGTTCGATCCCTGGGTCAGGAAGATCCCCTAGAGGAGGAAGATAGCAACCCACTCCAGTATTCCTGCTTGAAAAATCCCATGGACAGAAGATCTTGATGGGTTGCAGTCCATAGGGTTGCAAAGAGTCAGACACGACTGAATGACTAAGCATAAGCACAACCAGTCAAGGTAACAGGGTTTGATCAAGAATAGACTATGAG
Source organism: Antilocapra americana (assembly GCA_007570785.1). NCBI lineage: Eukaryota > Metazoa > Chordata > Mammalia > Artiodactyla > Antilocapridae > Antilocapra > Antilocapra americana. The sequence continues at coordinate 521,031 of ML663012.1, read as the reverse complement.
CCTGGACAAGAGGATGGGGGAGAGGAAGTGGGTCTGTGGAGTACAGGTAGCCTTTCCTTTCTTCTTCAGCCATTATTTTCACTGGATAGTGCTTCTTTCCTACTGGCTCTTCCCCACCCCTCCACCCTTCATGAAAAAAAAAAAGAAGAATAACTTACACACAGTAAAATCCATCCATTTTAGTATACAGTTCTGATATTTGGCAAATACATATAGTTGTACAATGGCAAATGGATGGGGAAAAAGTGGAAACAGTGGCAGATTTTATAGTCCTGGGCTCCAAAATCACTGTGGACGGTGACTGCAGCCATGAAATTAAAAGGCACTTGCTCCTTGGAGGAAAAGCTATGACAAAGCTAGATAGTGTATTAAAAAGCAGAGACATCACTTTGCTGACAAAGGTCCATATAGTCAAAGCCATGATTTTCCCTGTAGTCATGTATGGATGTGAGAGTTGGACCATAAAAGAAGGCTTAGCGCCGAAGAATTTATGCTTTCAAATTGTGGTGCTGGAAAAGACTCTTGAGAGTCCCTTAGACACCAAGGAAATCAAATCGGTCAATCCCAAAGGAAATTAACCCCAAATATTCATTGGAAGGACTGTTGCTGAAGCTGAAGCTCCTATACTTTGGCCACCTGATGCGGAGAGCTGACTCATTGGAAGAGTCTGATGCTGGGAAAGATTGAGGGCAGGAGGAGAAGGGTGCGGCAGAGGATGAGATGGTTGGACGGCATCATTGACTCAATGGACAAGAGTTTGAGCAAACTCTGGGAGAGAGTGAAGGACAGGGGAGCCTGGCGTGCTGAAGTCCATGGGATAGCAGAATTGGACATGACTTAGCAACAGGACAACAGCCGTTGTAAAAACATCACCTCAGTCAAGATACAGAATATGGCCCCATACACAGCCTCTGGCAACCACTGGTCTGAGCTCTATTACTACAGTTTGCCTTTTTCAGAATATTGTACACACAGAATCATACAATACATAGCCTTTTGAGTCTGGGTCATTTTCCTTAGCAGAATGCATTGGGAATTCCCTGCTGGTCTTGGTGTATCTTCATTTCATTCCTTTTTATTTTATTTTATTTTAAAGGAAGCTCCTTTATTTGTTTATTTTTCTGTTATTTATTTTCGGTTGCCCTGGGCCTTCGTTGCCCCACGCTGACTTTCTCTAGTTGAGGTGGTCTGGTTTCTCATCGTGGTGCCTTCTCTTGTTGTGGAGTACGAGATCTAGGGCACGTGTGTTCAGTAGTTGTGGGGCATGGTCCTAGTTGTCCCCCCTCCCCCTGAGGCAGGAGTTAGCTCTGTGAGTTCACGTGGGTGAAACAGAATGAGCGAGGAGGGAAGTGAGAGGAGGTGGGGGCAGAGAGGGGACACGGCAGGTCACGCAGGTCTCTATAGGGAGGAGGAGCGGCTTGGGCTTTCACCCTGGGAGGGTGTTAAAGCAAATCCCTTGCCTGGTGTGGGGATGATTATAGCATTGACTCCAGAGAGTTGTTATAAGAATTATATGAACTAGGATCTTCCATGGTGTTCCGGTGATTAAGACTCTCCTGCCATTGCAGGGGACATGGGTTTGATCCCTGGTCTGGGAGGATTCCACGTGCCGGGAGCAACTAAGCCAGCGAGCCACGGGCCTGTGTGCTGCAACTGCTGAAGCCCGTGCACCAGAGCCCAGGTGTGTATGCTCAGCTGTGTCTGACTCCTTTGCGACCCTGTGGACTGCAGCCCACCGGGCTCCTCTGTCTATGGGATTCTCCAGGCAAGAACACTGAAGTGGGTTGCTGTGCCCTTCTCCAGGGGATCTTTCTAACCCAGGGACTGAACCCGTGTCTCCTGCATTGCAGGTGGATTCTTAACCCACTGAGCCGCCTGGGAAGCCCAGAGCCTATGCTCTGCAGCAAGAAAAGCCACCGAAATTTGAAGATCCAGCGCAGCCCAAAATAATAAAATTAAAAAAAAAAACCCAAAATATTAAAAAAGAATTGTATGAATGAAGGACTTCCCTGATGAGCCAGTGGTGGCTAAGACTCCGTGCTCCCAATGTAGGGGAATTTGATTGCTGGTCAGGGAACTGGATCCCACATGCTGTAACTAAGCCTTTGCATGCCCCAGTGAAGACTGAAGACCCCATGTGCTGCAACGAAGACCTGGCTCAGTCAAACAAAGAAATAAATATTTTAAAAACTGGTTCCTCAAAAAAAAGTCTTGCATAAATTATCTGATGCATGCTGCCCACATGTGAAACATTAGGTTATCGTTGTATGTGGGCTCCTAGTGAGTTTGTTGTTGTGAAAGAATCTCTCTAAAGCTATGTGTATATATATAAAAAAAGACCCCACCGTGCTGGGTGTTTGAAAGCCCTGCTGGGGGTATTGCTCCCTGGCTAGGACCGGCTCTTTTGTGTAACAGCTGTTACCCAGATGTCAGCCAGGCTCACTCAGGCCTCAGAGATTTGGTGCCTGCCTCAGTCCTGCAACCTGCGGGGATCCCAATGCCTGTCCCGTAGATTTCTGCAAATTCCCAGGGCCTGTGTTCTCCTGCTTGCTTCTGTGGAACCCACCTTCCCTGGGGCCACCCCTTTGGGGGTGATTGTTGTCTTGTCTTCTGTTGTCTTGATTTTTCACAGACCACCCACGTGGGATCTCTGCATACTTTCCTGATTGCCTGTGGGTGCTCCACTCCTTCCCCTGCAAGATGGGGTGCTCTCCCTGAGATCCTGCCATCCCAAAGACTTTCGCTGCTTGGCAAAAAATTCCACCGCTCAGAGGAAAAGTCTGCATGCTTCTCGCACCACAGAGCAGAGTTTATGAGCAACTTACAGTGAACTGGGCTGTCCTGGCCGAGGGGGCTCTCGCGGGGTACACCTAAGGCCGGGGACTGTGAACTGCTGTGGGTGCTTTTGATGCCAGGTTGGTGTGAAGATCCCGAGGCAGGTAGGAAGATCAAAATTGGCTGTCGGACATCAAGGCCGGAGCAGGTAGGAGCAGGCACAGAACAGAGAGGAGGCTGGTGGGAGGGGGTGGGCAGTGAGCAGCTGTGAGAGATAGCAGCTTATTCCCGGGAAACATCAAGCCACCAGAAACATTTACAATGAATCAGACTCCAGGACTGCTAGCTCAATTGGTAAAGAATCCACCTGTAATGCAGGAGATCCTGGTTCGATTCCTGGGTCAGGAAGATCTGCTGGAGCAGGGATAGATAGGCTACCCACTCCAATATTCTTGGGCTTCCCATGTGGCTCAGCTGGTAAAGAATCTGCTTGTAAGGCGGGAGACCTGGGTTTGATCCCTGGGTTGGGAAGATCCCCTGGAGAAGGGAAAGGCTACCCACTCCAGTATTCTGGACTGGACAATTCCATGGATGGTATAGTCCTTGGGGTCGCAAAGAATTGGACATGACTGAGTGACTTTCAGTTCACTTCAGACTCCTGGAAAATTAGGCAAGGGCTGCTTCAGACAGAATCTGCTGTAGACTTTTGTTTGGCAGTTCCTGTGATCATCACTGGGGCTTGCTGGATGGCGCTAGTGGTGAAGAACTCTGCGCCTGCCAACGCAGGAGACATAAGAGACGTGGATTCCATCCCTGGGTCAGGAAGATCCCCTGGAGGAGGAATGGCAACCCACTCCGGTATTCTTGACTGGAAAATACCATGGACAAAAGAGCCTGGTGGGCTACAGCGACTCAGCATGCAGCACGTGATTATCAGTAACTGCTTGTTCTGGGTGTGGATATGGACCTACGGCCCAGAAGTTAAAGTTGTAGCAACAGAACCTTGCACGGGGAAGGGTGAGAACAATCCCCCTCGCTATAAACCCCCTCCCCTACCATGACACAGGGGACAAGCCCAGAACTGGTTAAGTTCCAAGATAAGAATAGAGGGTGTGTTAGAAAGAAGTGTTCTACTCAAGCCTGAAATTAAGACCAGGGTCATACTTGGCCTTGACCACAGTTCAGCGCTACTGTGTCATGGACAAGACCACATTGTCACTGAGACTGTTCTCTATAAGGTTTGTTTGGTTTCTGTACAATTGTAATTGTAGCATTTGGTATCAATTCAAATAGAAACCTGACACCTGGAATAAGAATTGAAGAGGATATCATGAAATGTTTCTGAACCTTCTCTGGATCACAGACATATTTGGAAATCTAATTGAATTTAAAGACCACCTTTAATCCATTGACCCCAACTCCCTCCACCTCCAAATATATTTACCCCAAAATTAAAAAAAATTTAATTGGAGTATAGTTGGTTTATTTTATAGTTTTTAAAATATTTTTTAAACACCAAAAACATTTTGTATTGGGGTACAACTGATTAACAATATTGTGATAATTTCAGGTGAATAATGAAGAGACTTGGTCATACATATATGGAATATAGTTGCTTTTCAATGTTGTGTTAGTTTCTGTGAGTGTGTGCTAAGTCGCTTCAGTCATGTCCAACTCTGTCCGACTCTGTGGACTGTAGCCCTCCAGGATCCTTTGTCCATGGGATTTTCCAGGCAAGAATATTGGAGTGGGTCGCCATGCTACTCCCAGAGATGGAACCTGCATCTCTACGTCTCCTGCCCTGGCAGGCAGGTACTTTACCGCTAGTGCCACCTGGGAAGCCCATATTGGTTCCCATTGTATAACAAAGTGGATCAACTATATGCATACATATATTCCCTTGTTTGTGATTCTCTTCCCGTTTTGGTTACTGCAGAGCACTGGGTAGCGTTGCCTGAGCTATGCAGTAGATTCTTATTAGTTATCTATTTTATACATAGGATCAATAGTGTATATATGTCAAGCCCAGTCTCCCAATTCATCCCACCCTCTTTTCTTCCCCTTGGCATTTATGTCTGTGTCTCTTGGACACAGTTATATGTCATCATGATTGTTTATTCCAGGTTGGGAACTTTTGATTTTAGGTTGGTTCTCTCATTTTACATGAAATGAAAGAGAGGCACAAGAGCATAGCAACCTTACTCAGGGTTACACAGAAAATCTGATAGAGCTGGGTGTCAGTTCAATGTAATTATTAATTGCAGAGTCTGCCTGGATGCAAGCCCTGGCTCCGTCCCTTATCAGCAAGAGATGTAACCTCTTTATGCCTTGGTTTCCTCATGTGCAAAATTGAGATAATGATTTGCAAGATAAAGATAATAGTTTTTTTTTTTTTTTAAGTAGAAGTACGAATTGATCCCTTAGACTGTACTTCTAGCTTAAGTGAAGTCTGGGTCAGATAAAGAATTCCTGCCACCTAGTGGTTAAATTGAAGAAAGTAGGGAAAACCACTAGACCATTCAGGTATGACCTAAATCAAATCCCTTACCATTATACAGTGGAAGTGAGAAATAGATTCAAGGGATTAGATCTGATACACAGAGTACCTGATGAACTATGGACAGACGTTTGTGACATTGTACAGGAGGCAGGAATCAAGACCATACCAAAGAAAAAGAAATGCAAAAAAGCAAAATGGCTGTCTGAGAAGGCCTTACAAATAGCTGAAGAGAAGCGAAAGGCAAAGGAGAAAAGGAAAGATATACGCATTTGAATGAAGAGTTGCCAAAAATAGCAAGGAGAGATAAGAAAGTCTTCCTCAGAGATCAGTGCAAAGAAATAGAGGAAAACAATAGAATGGGAAAGACTAGAGATCTCTTCAAGAAAATTAAAGATACCAAGGGAACATTTCATGCAAAGATGGGCACAATAAAGGACAGAAATGATATAGACTTAACAGAAGCAGAAGATTAAGAAGAGGTGGCAAGAATACACAGAAGAACTGTACAAAACAGATCTTCATGACCCAGATAATCATGATGGTGTGATCACTCACCTAGAGCCAGATATCCTGGAATGTGAAGTCAAGTGGGCCTTAGAAAGCATCACTAGGAACAAAGCTAGTGGAGGTGATGGAATTCCAGTTGAGCTATTTCAAATTCTAAAAGATGATGCTGTGAAAGTGCTGCACTCAATATGCCAGCAAATTTGGAAAACTCAGCAGTGGCCACAGGACTGGAAAAGGTAGGTTTTCATTCCAATCCCAAAGAAAGGCAATGCCAAAGAATGCTCAAACTACTAAACAGTTGCACTCATCTCACACGCTAGTAAAGTAATGCTCCAAATTCTCCCAAGCCAGGCTTCAGCAGTACGTGAACCGTGAACTTCCAGACGTTCAAGCTGGTTTTAGAAAAGGCAGAGGAACCAGAGATCAAATTGCCAACATCCGATGGATTATCGAAAAATCGAGAGAGTTCCAGAAAAACATCTATTTCTGCTTTATTGACTATGCCAAAGCCTTTGACTGTGTGGATCACAATAAACTGTGGGAAATTCTAAAAGAGATGGGAATACCAGACCACCTGACCTGCCTCTTGAGAAATCTGTATGCAGGTCAGGAAGCAACAGTTAGAACTGGCTGGACATGGAACAACAGACTGGTTACAAACAGGGAAAGGAGTATGTCAAGGCTGTATATTGTCACCCTGCTTATTTAACTTATTTGCAGAGTACATCATGTGAAATGCTAGGCTGGAGGAAGCACAAGCTGAAATCAAGATTGCCAGGAGAAATATCAGTAACCTCAGATATGTAGATGACACCACCCTTATGGCAGAAAATGAAGAACTAAAGAGCCTCTTGATGAAAGTCAAAGAGGAGAGTGAAAAAGTTAGCTTGAAGCTCAACATTCAGAAAACTAAGATCACGGCATCTGGTCCCATCACTTCATGGCAAATAGATGGGGAAACAACAGAAACAATGACAGACTTTATTTTTCTGGGCTGCAAAATCACTGCAGATGGTGACTGCTGCCATGAAATTAAAAGACACTTACTCTTTGGAAGAAAAGTTATGACCAACCTAGACAGCATATTAAAAAGCAGAGACATTACTTTGCCAACAGAGGTCTGTCTAGTCAAGGCTATGGTTTTCCCAGTAGTCATGTATGGATGTGAGAGTTAGACTATAAAGAAAGCTGAGCACTGAAGAATTGATGCTTTTGAACCGTGGTGTTGGAGAAGACTCTTGAGAGTCCCTTGGACTGCAAGGAGATCCAACCAGTCCATCCTAAAGGAGATCAGTCCTGGGTGTTCACTGAAAGAACTGATGTTGAAGCTGAAACTCTAATACTTTGACCACTTGATGGGAAGAATTGATTCATTTGAAAATACCCTGATCCTGGGAAAGATTGAAGATGGGAGGAGAAGGGGATGAAAGAGGATGAAATGGTTGGATGGCATCACTGACTCAATGGACATGAGTCTGAGTAAACTCCGGGATTTGGATGGACAGGGAGGCCTGGCATGCTGCAGTCCATGGGTTGCAGAGTCAGACATGATTAAGCGACTGAACTGAACTGAACTGAGTGGTTATATGATGAAAGAAGTAGATTTTCTGGCACTGAAACTTCAGCTGTTGACAACACTGATGTCTTTATGTCGTTATTATAGACAGTCAGTGGCTGAACTTTCAGGAGCTTGTGTGTCTCCTTCCAAAGAGAGTCTGTTTGAACATTATATCATTTAGCCTTCACTTACTGAACAACAATATCCATATCCTTTCCCAGTTTTGAACCAGTCTTTTGTTTCATCTCCAGTTCTAAATGTTGCTTCTTGTTCTCTATATAGGTTTCTTAGGAGACAGGTAAGGTGATCTGGTATTTCCATCTCTTTTCGGCATGAAAGGCAAAAAGATATGACAGTGAAAGATGAGCCCCTAGGTTGGTAGGTGTCCAATATACTACTGGGGAAGAGCAAAGAAACAGCTCCAGAAGAAATGAAGAGCCTGAACCAAAGTGGAAATGATGCCCAGCTGTGGATGTGTCTGGTGGTGAAAGCAAAGTCCGATGCTGTAAAGAACAATATTGCATAAGAACCTGGAATGTTAGGTCCATGAATCAAGGTAAATTGGATGTGGTCAAACAGGAGATGGCAACAGCGAACATCAACATTTTAGGAATCAGTGAACTAAAATGGATGGAAGTAGGCAAATTAAATAGGCAAATTTAATAGGCAAATTTAATACAGATAACCATTATATCTACTACTGTGGGCAAGAATCCCTTAGAAGAAATGGAACAGCCCTCATAGTCAACAAAAGAGTCTGAAATACAGTAGTTGGGTGCAATCTCAAAAACAACAGAATGTGCCGGGAGCCGTCAGGATGCCCCCTCACTCGGATGACAAAGTCACGAGACTGAGAAGGAAACTGCAAAGTGGATTTTCCTTCAGGGCATCCCAAGGCAAGGCCCCTCCTGGTATTTTTCTTGGGAAGTTCTGTTTATGCTCATCTGTTTATGTTTTAGCTCATCTCAGATCAGTCCCAGTTAGAAAAAATTCATCCTGAGATAATTCCCTCAGACCTTATTTCCCTCAGAGGATCCAGGAAGGCAGATTCCCTTTCCCGCGGACTAAGGAGGAATAAGGAACATTTAAATAGATTACTATACCTCCTACTAGTTACTGGGGAGTTTACCAAGAGTTCTCTGGGGGTCATGGCAAAGCCACCACCAGAAGGGCTCATACTTGGGTCACCTTTTCACATCCCACTCCCCCGACCACTCCAAGGAAGAGGCTCCCTTCCTTGAAAAAACCAGACTGGAATGGGACTTAGGAATGCTCATAACTGTGGCCAGCAGAGTTGGAGACACTGATTGCTTTAGGGTAGTGTAGACATAGGAATTCCTTTTAGTAGTTGTAAGGTTAATAGGGTTTCATTGTTAAAGCAGTGCTGCTAAACTGTCTCTTTGTCTTCTTTTCTCTTTCCTTGTAAAAACCAAAATAGGTTAATAGAATAAAAGTTTCAAGCTTAAGCCCCTCTTTCTAGCTTCTACATAGTTGCACCTTGTCAGGGAACATTTGGCAGGAGGCTTCCTGTGTGCTGTTTTTTGATGTCCCTTATCAATTCCTGAATATTCAGAGATGAGTGGAGAGGCACACCTTTCCCGGGGACAGAAGAAATGCATACATTCTTAAAGTAAAGCAACCATTTACAGCCTTCTTCCCTCTCAGATATGGAAAGTGAGTTTTTACAACCCCCTCTCTTTGAGATAGATTCTAGCCCTTTGTTTCCTGGATAAGTTGCAAGATTTTTATCTTTGCTGAAAAGGCTATCTTGTAAGACAGTGAATATATGCCCACATTATGCTGAATAAAAAGTATGCTAGAGACATTCAAATGGTAAACATACTATTGTTAAGTCTGATTATGCAGAAATCCGACCTTTTGCAAGGAAAATGAGCTTAATGTTAAAGTTGTTGATGGTAGGCAGAAAACAAAAGTTTGCATAAAATAGTTGTGATGTAATGGGGATGTTCTTTGGCTATAAAACTGTAAGCTAACAGAAATAAAGAGAGAGACTTCTCCATTGCCTTTTGGAGAGACTTCTCCATCACCTTACAAAACTAACAGCAATAAAGAGAGACCGCTTCATCACCACACACAGACTCAGCTCAGTTCTTCCGCCGACACCACTCATCCCTCAAGACCCCTGGACCCCATCGGGGCTGGACCCCAGCAGCTGGCGTCCAACGTAGAGCTTGTAAGGTAAGTTCCCCCAATTGTCTTAATTGTCCCTGAATCGGGGTGGCTAGGACTCCACCTGGGTGCTGCAGACCCCCTTGCGTAAGATAAGTAGGGTAAGTGAAGGGTGGATAGTGTTTGTCAGAACTATTTGAGAAGTTCGTGCCTCCCAGTAATTCAAGATGGGAAGTGGAAAATCTAAAGAAAAACAATTGTTTCTAGATATAATAAAACATATGCTCAACAAGCGAGGATCAAAGATCTCTAAGTCTCTCCTTAAGACATTTTTCAACTTTATACAGAAACAGTGCCCCTGGTTTTCAGAGGAAGGCACTGTGAACTTAGATACTTGGAATAAAGTAGGAGATACACTACAAAATTGGTATAGTTTGCATAGTCATCTATGGAACCTAATTCAGGGTGCCTTTGACCTTGCACATGAGGGAGAAAAAATAGATCGTTCTCTCTCTGGATTCAATTCAAAGGCAATGAGTGATAGTCTGGAGGAAAAACCTGTGATAGCAGCTTGTGCTTCTGCTCCTTTGGAGACAAAGCTTAAGAAGGATGATGATGATGATCAACTATCCCCTAAGGGTGAGGGGACGCTAGATGAGGCTGCAGCTCGTTGCCATGATGAGGATAATGATGACTGGATCCTCATGGCTAAATCCAGATGGCCCACTGAAAATACAACTAAGGAACCTAAACCACCGCCGAGGCCTTCTGGAGCCCCGCAGACGGTCCCTGATTCACGGCCACCAAGGCCACCACCTCCTCCACCTCCTCAACAATGTTAACCCCTGATTCGCCACCAATTAAATTATCTACTGGGGTCAGGGGACCTCTTCCTGAGACAGTGGTTGGAATTATTTTGAGATGTCTCTACAGGGACAAAGGGGCTCGAGAGTGTGTGGTGTGTTTTCGGCCGACGTCTGGTGTTCGTCTGTCTGCCGTGTCTTTGTGTGTGCCGGCGTTGTCAGCGTCTTGTGTACCTGGTTTTTGTTTCGGTTTTGCCTCCGGACTCCCCGAGGACTGTTTGTTCTGTCTCTCTGTCTGTCCATGTGGCTGTACTGTGAGCCACGCAGCTGAGCAGTTCTCCTGGGTGCCCTTCCCAATAGAGTCTCTTGCTTTGTCAGCACACGTGTCTCCTCGGACAATCCATTTCCGAGTGTTAGACAAGAACCCAGCTTTGGGCCCTGGAGGGGGTCTCCCTCTTCGCTGAGACTGACGACCTGACCACTCGGGGTACTCAGGGGCCGGCTTGCCTGCCAATGGACCAGACCCAGCGGCCGCAACTGGGACCCTTTTGTCCCTGGTCTCCTGACGCAGACAGCTGGCCAGAGTGCCCCGACCTGTAAGAAATAAGAGGCTTTGTTGACCTCTAAACTTATATAATGAAGCTAGATCTTGCATTCTGTCTGTCTATATATGTTTTGATATGTCTCTGTCTCTGCGTAATAATTTTTAAACTTAATTTATATATGAGCTCTATTTAATTGGCTTAAAAAAAGATAAGTGCTTACAAATCAAATAATTATAAATTAAACAATAAATTTCAGGTTCATGTGAACTGGGAAATATTCAGTATTAAATACCTGATATTAATGTTTGTTGATCTACCTAATATAGACATGTCTTAAACAAATTAACATCAAGTAAAATATTTTCATTGTACCTAGGTTTAATATAAGTTAAATATTATATCTGTAATTACCTCGAGTTAAAAAAAAAGGGGAGAGAGAAAACTTCTAAAGATGTAAATGAGATATGAGCTTTATATGATTATTCTTTAGAAATATCCGTCTAAAATAGTCTCTCTAGATTGGCATAACTTGAATTTTTGAGGGTTATGCTAAGTGTGCTAAGTGGTAGAAGTCTATTAAATAGTTAAGTCATTTCCAGATAAAATAAGATTTTGAAACATTTACTACTAAACACTAATTTCCTTTTACAGAGAAACTAAAGAGATTTGGGACTATAAGTGAATAATGTTTGGTGCCATCCTAAAATGTTCTAAAAAAGGAAGGGTTTTAGAAATTATCACTGGTATACAATGCTAATATAAAGGTCAGTTCTTGGTTGCTTAAAGAAAGTAGGATGTGTGTTTTCAGTAAAGAAGGTATAAGGAATGAAATTACATTTTATGAAGGGAAAAGGAAGTAGGTCTGATTTATAGGTGGCTGTTTCAGGATGGGAGAACAAAGAAATGGGTACAGAAAGTGACACAAATGTTTTATGAAAAGTGGACCCCAAGGGAAGAGTTTTGTGCATAAATAAGAGTTTTCTTGAGATGTTGAACTACCTTTGATAATAGATTTTAAGTTTATCTCTGAAGTGATCTGTTCTATGTTTACCTTTGAAATCTTTTGTTAATTTTGGCTTAGTGAGTAACTGTTGTTTCACAGTGACTTATATGATCCTATCTGACTGTTATAAATCCCTTTGATATTTATTGACAATACTTTCTAAATCATTGACCTCTAGCTAACTTTGGGGTGCTTCAGAGGGCCCCTGAAACATCCCAAAGAGAGATATTAAACTAATTGTGTTTATTTAGTGTGTTAAATTACATAAAAATATTATCAAATGAGTAATAAATCCACTCATGTTATAATGTATGATAAAATTACTAACTATATTTTCTCTCTATCTAACTTCTTCAGAAATTTGAAACTCTCAGGTTTCCAGTAAGCTTATCAAATGAGCTAAGAAGTTTATCTCACTAACAGGTAGAAAAATCTCAAGGAATTTTGAGACCTTAAAAAAGAATTCACCTAGATTTGTTAGGCAAAATCTGTGATAAGCCTTTGGTGTGAGTTTCCCAGCCTTGTTTTAATTTAAAAGTTCAGTCTGAGACTCTATAAATGTTTCAACAAAATAAAAAAGTCTATGATCAATTATGGTTATAGAAATCATCAGACCAAAATTAGTGTGAACAGACCTGTTTTGCAAACAAACTAGCCTTAATTTGGTTAAATTTGATAAAAGTGAGGGTAATTTAAAAAAAAAATGATGTTTCAATAAATGTTAAATCCCAGTTTGTTAATGGAGGTCTACTAATGGAGGTAGCAAGACTCATTTCTTAGATAGTTCTTTGCTGTTATGTGATATTAATGTAAAATTTAATTGAATTCTTAAAGAACACCCTAAGTTTGTTTCTGAAGCTTATCTCAGTAATCTATCTTTGGATGAAGATCAGATGCCTCATGAGCTACAACCAGGACTGAAAAAAGACATAATTTAAGGGATTGTCTCCAACTTGGATAAAAGGACTTTTTATCAGGAAAAACTACACTACACCAAGATGGGAAGATGATGACATCAGAGGACACAGATGCTCCGCTCTGGATTCCTGACCGACTGATTCTTCACCATGGACAGATATCCCCCAGCATTACGAAACTTTCTGAGGAAGAGGCGAAGACCACCGCTGCTCCTTCCTCACCCCCCGCCACATCAGAATTCTCCTTCACATCAACCACCATCCCCGCCTCCTGAGGATACCGATCCACTGATAGAGAAAATGGCACGAATGATGTTACAAGACAGTCAACAGAGACCACCGCATGACCAATCCCAGCCTCGGCCCAGACGATTGAGACCCAGACCACTAGCTGCATCTACTCGTGCTGCTGACCTTCCAACCTGGGGCCAAATTGAGAGACTTTCACTAGAGGCTGAGGAACTCCCCGAAGGACAAGGGGGCCCAAAAAGGCTAGAGACAATCTTTGTTGTTATGCTTGCTTTGCTTGTCTGTCAGGTAATATCCTGTAATGCTATTACGGAAAACACTTACTGTGCTTATTTTCCCTGTTGCTTGTAATGGTCGCCTCTATTACTGTCGCTGCTGTCTCTCTCTCTCAAGTATACACTGCTAAGTATGTCAATCAGCTCTCAAAAAATGTCTTCCTAGCCTTGGCTGCCCAAGAGATAATAGACAGAAAGTTAGAAGCTAAGGTAGATGCTTTAGAGGAAGCAGTCATACATATAGGTCAAGAGCTTACAGCTTTAAAAGTAAGATTGTCTCTGCGGTGTCGCCACTCATCCCTCAAGACCCCCGGACCCCGCTGGGGCTGGACCCCGGCAAGATTGATCTCTGTTTGTTTCCAAGGCAAACTATTCAACATCACAGTAATCCTAGTCTATGCCCCAACCTCTAATGCTGAAGACGCTGAAGTTAAACAACTCTGTGAAGACCTACAAGACCTCCTAGAACTAATACCCCAAACAAAAGATGTCCTTTTCATCATAGGGAATGGACACCCACTCCAGTATTCTTGCCTGGAGAATCCCATGGATGGAGGAGCCTGGTAGGCTACAGTTCACGGGATTGCAAAGAGTTGGACATGACTGAATGACTTGACTTTCTTTCTTTTTTTCACTTTCATCATAGGGGACTGGAATTCAAAAGTAGGAAGTCAAGAGCTACCTGGAGTAACAGGCAAGTTTGACCTTGGAGTACAAAATGAAGCAGGGCAAAGGCTAACAGAGAACACAGTGGTCATAGCAAACACTCTCTTCCAACAACACAAGAAATGACTCTACACATGAACATCACCAGATGGTCAATACTGAATTAAGACTGATTACATTATTTGCAGCCAAAGATGGAGAAGCTCTATACAGTCAGCAAAAACAAGACCTGAAGCTGACTGTTGCTCAGATCATCAGCTTGTTTTTGCAAAATTCAGGCTTAAATTTAAGAAAGTAGGGAAAACTACTAGGCCATTCAGGTATGACCTAAATCAAATTCCTTACAATTATACACTGGAAGTGACTAATAGATTCAAGGGACTAGATCTGGTAGACAGTGTGCCTGAAGAACTGTGGACAGAGGTTCGTAACATTTACAGAAGGTGGTGTCCAAAGCCATCCCTAAGAAAAGAAATGCAAGAAGGCAAAATGGTTATCTGAGGAGGCTTTACAAATAGCTGAGAAAAGAAGTAAAAGGCAAAGGAGAAAGGAAAAGATATACCCATTTGAATGAAGATTTCCAGAGAATAGCAAGGAGAGACAAGAAAGCCTTCTTAAGTGACCAATGCAAAGAAAAATAGGAAAACAATAGAATGGGAAAGACTAGAGACCTCTTCAATAAAATTGGAGGTACCAAGGGAACATTTCATGCAAAGATGGGCACAATAAAGGACAGAAAGGACCTAGCAGAAACAGCAGAGATTAAGAAGAGGTGGCAAGAATACAGACAAACTGTACGAAAAAGGTCATAATGACTTGGATAACCACGAAGGTGTTGTCACTCACCTAGAGCCAGACATCTTGGAGTGCAAAGCCAAGTGGGTCTTAGGAAGCATGACTATGAACAAAGCTAGTGGAATTTCAGCTGACTTTTCTCAGATCCTAAAAGATGCTGCTGCTAAGGTACTACACTCAATATACCAGAAAATTTGGGAAAATCAGCAGTGGCCACAGGACAGGAAAATATCATTTTTCATTCCAAGGCTGCTGGGCTTGCAATAAACGTCTGTGAAGGAACCCATGAATAAGGGTGCAGTTTCACACGTCTCCCACCAGGCGGCGCTGTTTCCAAATGAAGGCTTGCTCAATTTCACCGCGGAATGATTCTGCCTCAATTAGGCCAGATTTGGGGCTCCTACAGCGGGTGGAGAGGGGCTTCACTGGTAGCTCAGACGGTAAATAATCTGTCTGTAATATAAGAGACCTGGGTTCGATCCCGGGGTAGGGAAGAGGCCCTGGAGTAGGGCAAGGCAACCCACTGCCGTATTCTTGCCTGGAGAATCCCAAGGATAGAGAAAGCTGGCAGGCTACAGTCCTTGGGTGTCAGAGTTGGACGTGACTGAGCGACTAACACACACACACACACACAATGCAGAGGGAGCCTCAGATTCTTCGCCCCCTCCAAGTCCCCATCCTACCTCTGCAGTCTGTTCATTCCCCTCCAGAGGCCACCTATGAGATCTTTCCTACAAGCAGTTCTGCCCACGTCTCTTCACCTTGCAGGACTCTCTGAATGTATAGTTGCTGATCCTTACCTCTGAGGCTTTGCCCAGCTATTTCCTCTTCCTGGAACGTTTTTTATTCTTGTTTATTGATGCTCACTCAGAAAACTCATACTGGAAAGATTTAGACCTACTTTCTCTCTTTTTAAAAAATTAATTAATTAATTGGGGGCTTCCTGGGTGGTTAGGATGATAAAGAATCTGCCTGCAATGCAGGAGACCCAGGTTCCATCCTTGGTTTGGGAAGATCCCCTGGAAAAGAGAATGGGAACCCATTCCAGTATTTTTGCCTGGAGAATTCCTAAAAGAGAGGAGTCTGGTGGGCTACAGTCCATGGGGTCACAAACAGTTGGGCACGACTGAGCGACTAAGCACACAATTAATGAATGAGGTTACATTGGGTCCTAGTTGTGGCACCCAGGCTTGGTTGCTCTGTGGCATGTGGGATCTTAGTTCCTGGACCAGGGATTGAACGCATATCCCCTGCACTTCAAGGGGGATTCTTAACCACTGGGCTACTGGCCCCCTCTCACTCCCTTAAAAAAACTTTTTTTTTTTTTTTTTGTTTTTGATGTGGACCCTTTTCAATGCAGAACAATACTGCTTTTGTTGTTTATATTCTCTCTGTCTGTTTTTTTGGCCGTGAGTCATGTGGGATCTTAGCTCCTCAACCAGGGATCGAACCTGTATCCGCTTCATTGGAAGGCAAAGTGTTACTCACTGGACTGCCAGGGAAGTCCCTAGACCAAGTTTCTCCTGGTGTTCCGTGCCTCAGTTTCTTCTGATGGGAAACCTGGATAGAAAAATTACTTCCAAAGGGAGGAATCAGAAGATCTGCAGGGCACTGGAGAGCCACAGAAGGTGAGCAGGAGAGTGTCCCTACAGGTAGATAAAGTGCCCCTTGCTCTAAGTTAGAAGAGTCTTAGGGGGCTGAAAGTGAGAGGCCATAACTTTGCCAGCCCGATACTCTCTCCAACCTTGGTCCCCGGTGGCTAGACCAGCGGGTGCCCCCTCCCAGTGTGCCCTCCTGGTGGGGCTGCTGCTCCCCGGTGATACCCCTTCCCCCCACTCCAGCCTGAGCCAGCCCCCAGCACCTGCTCTCTGGGCAGACACCAGGTGTGTGGGGGAGCACAGCCCTGCAGGGAAAGCCACGAACTACAGGCGGGGGCCGGGTGTCGCCTCTACGGAAGCCCTGGTTGACTCCTCCGCGGAGGAGTCTGAGGCCTCACGCGGCCGATGTGGCTCACGGGGAACTCGCCGCGGATGCTGCGACCCGGAGGTGATCCTCGCAGGCAGGTAGCGGCCCAGCCAGGCTGGGAAACGTCCCGGGACCGGGTTGGTGGGGGGGTGCTCAGGAACCCACACCGGGACCACGTCCCTCTGGCATCTCAGTCCCTCTCTCGACAAGGTCCTTTCTCGCTGAGGTTTCCCCCTCTGACAGCTTTCCTACCTGGCGCCGGCACTTACTGTGTCTCTCTCCCTGGCTTAGCACGCTCTCTATTTCTCTCTCAGGGTCTCTGGATCTGAGGGTCTGTGGCTCTTTGGGTTTCTCTCTGGGTGACCCTGCCCTGGGTGTCTCTCTCTCTCTGCCAGTGTCCCTTCTGTCCCATCTAATCCCCACTCTCAGGCCAGTGAGGGCCGGGAAGAACAGGCTTCTCCCGCATCTGAGGGTCCTCTTCCTCTTCCTCCTTAGTCTCTGCCTCCTCTGCCCATGTTGCCCATGATGGGGGGTAAAGGTGGGGGGTGCTGTCCTGGTGAAGGAGCCGGGAGGGCTGCCTGGTACAGGCGGCGTTGAGGACCAGGCCCCATGGAGCCATCATGCCCCCATGGGGCATCAGGCTTCGGACCCTGAATGGGGCTGACATTTGTTTTGGGGTCATTTCGCAGCCATCTTCTCCTTGAAGCCCACCTTTCTCCTCGCTTCTTGCTGCCTCTCCCATTACAGGGCTCCTGACCTCTTGTCGTGTGTCTCTGCTCCTTCGTGAGTATTGCTGACCCCCTGAAAACCCAGTCTCTGTCCCTGACATGGTGCAACTGCTGATGGCTGACGTCTGGCTAGCTGTAGCCTGGTCAGCTCTAATGGGATGAAAAAACGCATGCCTATCCATGAAGGATCCAAGAACGTGGGTCCTTAAGGGAGACTGCAGCCCCCTGGGGGTGGGGGTGGGTGGGCAGGAGACTGGGTGGGGGGTTGAGGTCTCAGAAGAGGCTGCTTCAGGGACCGGGGAGGGTCTGCTGTTGGGTGGTCTTGTAAGGGGTCTGGCTGTAGGGAAGGGTCAGGTTTGTTTCTCAGGTGTCCGACTGTGTTCTGGGATCTGGTGGTGAAGCGGCTCCAGCTGCAGTGTAGACCTGTGGATATTCGCACTCAGGGTTGATGTGTTGTGGGGTCTGACTAGGTAATAACTGTGGGGAGCCAGTTATTGTAAGGGTTTGAGGGACCCTGGGCTCTGGCGTGTTGGCAAAGAGGTTCTAGCGGCCATGGAGGATGGATACGGGCGGCTTGCAGATATGGGTGGCTGTTTGCCCAGTGTGGGGTTGTAGCTTGTGTGTTGGTGGCCATCGGCTCTCTCACTTGCCCTATCTCTCCTTCCCTCTCTGCTGCCTCTGTCCACCTCTTTCTCCTCCTCTTTCTCTGTCCCACCATAGTCCACATTGATCCACACGCTTGATGGTGTGGCTACCATCTGGCCACAGTAGGTGCCTGGGGGCTAGTGGTGGGCACTGAGTGTGGCGTCGCGTGTTGTTTTGAAGCAAATGGGCTGGAGGTTTGTGTCTCAGAGACCCTCTCCCGCCCAGGGCAAGCTTTGTCCCATAAACTTCATCCATCTTCAGAACTCTTTTCACCTTGTGAAAGGTCTCCTCCCCCAGCCCCTGTCTTCACAGTCTACTTTCTCTCTCTATAAATCTGACTCTTTAAGGCACCTCCTGTAAATGGAATCAGACTATTTGTCCTTCTGTGTCCATCTTATTTCACTGAGCATCATGTCCTCAATGTTTATCCACGTTTTGCAAGTGTCAGAATCTCCTTCCTTTTTCAAGGCTGAATAATATTCCATTGTGTGTATGGCTCCCATGTCATCCTTCCATTCATCTATCAATAGACACTTGGGTAGCTCCTACCTTTTAGATATTGTGAATAATGCTGCTATGGGCATGGTATGCATCTATTTCTTCCAGACTCTGCTTTCAATTTTGTTTGCTATATACCCAGAAGTAGAACTGCTGGATCATATGGTAATTCTACGTTTAATTTTTTGAGGGGCTGCCAGACTATTTTCCACAATGGCTATACCATTTTGCATTCCCACCAACAAGGTACAAGGGTTCCAGTTTCTCCACACTCTAGCCAACTTATTATTTTCTGCCTTTCGATAGAAGTCTAATGGGTATGAAGTGGTATCTCGTTGTGGTTTTTTATGTTTTAAATTTTATTGGTGTATAGTTGATTTCCAAAGTTGTGTCAGTTTCAGGACTTCATTGTGGTTTTACTGTGCATTTCCCTAATGATGATTGATATTGAGCGTCTTTTCCTATGCTTATTGACCATTCATGTATCTTCTTTGGAGAAATGTCTTTTCAAGCTCTTTGTTCATTTTTTAAATCGAGTTTTGTTGTTGACTCATAGTTCTGTAGTAGTTCTGAATATATTCTGGATATTAATCCTTCATCAGATATATGATTTGCAAATGTTTTTTCCTATTTGTGAGTTGCCTTTTATTCTGTGGATAGTGTCTTTTGATACACAAAAGCTGGGTGCATGTGTGTGCTGTCATATGCTCATGCTAAGTCACTTTAGTTGTGTCTGACTCTGTGCAGGACTACAGCCTGCCAGGCTCCTCTGTCCATGGGATTCTCCAGGCAAGAATACTGGAGTGGGTTGCCATTTCCTCCTCCAGGGGATCTTCCCAACCCAGGGATCGAACTTCTGTCTTTTACATCTAACTTGCATTAGCAGGGGGGTTCTTTATCACTGGCACCACTGTTTATGTGCTCAGTTGTAGCCAACTGTGTGCGACCCCATGGACTGTAGCCCCCAAGGGTCCTCTGTTCATGGGATTTTCCAGGCAAGAATACTGGAGTGGTTGCCATTTCCTCCACCAGGGGATCTTCCTGACCCAGGGATCGAACCCGTGTCTCCTGCATCGGCAGGTAGATTCTTTATCACTTGAGCCATCTGGGAAGCTGGGTCCAGCTCAGCTCTGTCTTGGGGACCTTGGCTTCCCAGGTGGCGCTAGTGGAAAAGAATCCTCCTGCTAGTGCAGGAGACATGGGTTTGATCCCTGGGTTGGGAAGATCCCCCAGAGGAGGGTGCGGCAACCCACTCCAGTATTCTTGCTTGGAGAATCCCATGGACAGAGGAGCCTGGTGGGCTACAGTCCATAGGGTCGTAGAGTCGGACACAACTGAAGTGACTTAGCACAGCACAGGATTCCACCAGACCAGCGCCACTTCTGATCCAATAAAATAGCCCCTGGGACCAGACCTGGTCTTTTTTTAAATTAATTAATTAACTTCTGGTTGCATTAGTCTTCGTTGCTGTGTATGGGCTTTCTCTAGTTGTGGTGAGCAAGGGCTTCTCTTCGTTGTGGCGTGCAGACTTCTCACTGTGCTGGCTTCTCTTGTTGAAGAGCACGGGCTCCAGATGCATGGCTTCAGTAGTTGTGGCTTCTAATGCATGTGGGATCTTCTCACACCAGAAACTGAACCTGTGTCCCCTGAGTTGGCAGGTGGATTCTCAACCTCTGGACCACCAGGGAAGTCCCACACCTACCTGGTCTTAATAAATCAGGCTTGGATGTGGACAGCTCCCTTAAAGCAGGGTTTCTCCACACACTATTGACATAGGTGCTGGACAGTCTTCTGTCCTGTGTATTATAGTATGTTTAGCATCCCTGGCTCCTACCATTAGATGCCAGAGACATCCTCCCCTTTTGATGACAACCACAAATGTCTCCAGACATTGACAAACATCCCCTGTGTTTAGAACCACTGTCCTAAAGCAGGAGTGGGAGGTGAGAGGATGCTGCGGGGTTGGCAGGGGGGGCAGGCTTTGCAGAAGAGAAGTCAGGAGCCCTGGTGCTGCCTCAGGTGATCAAGCCTTGGTCTCCTTACCTGTAGAATGGGAGCCTGGGAGAGATGCCAGGATTCAGTACATCTCTCATTCATCCAACAAGTTGTTTATCAAGCGCCTACTATGTGCCTGGCCCAGGGGTGGGAAAACACTGGGGAAGAAACCCAGGCCCTGGTCTCAAAGGAGAAAGAAATGTGAGTCAATGAATTATACAAGTGAATGTAATAAATGCTAAGCGGAGGAAACACCTTGTTTTAGTAGGTGCAGAGCAGGGACACATGAACTACTATCCTAAGAGGTCAGCAAGGGCTTCTCAGAGAGGCTGCAATCCTAGGATGAGAACAGGGCAACCAGGGGAACCAAGGAAGAGCAGTCCGGGCAGAAGGGCCGCATGTGCAAAGACCCTGTGGCAGGTTGGAGAGGTCAGAAGGCCTGTGTGGTGGGAGCTTGGAGGGGACAAGCTCCATCTGGACTGCGCAGGGTCCCCTGGGTGGGGCATGGGAGCTTTGGTCTTGATCCGTTGAGGGTGTTTCACTGGAAAGTGGCATAATCTGATTTGTGTGGTGAAAGAGATTGCTCCAACAGATAGTGACTGTAAAGTGCTTCACACAGGCAGGGTTGGGCACCCAAACAGGGCCCCCGATGGTGCCAATGGGGGTTTGGGGAACCCAGAGAAGTCACAGGGTCCAGTCACCGCTTGTGTCTAGGTCCCCAGGGACAGCTCCAGCCTGTCCCTGGGAACCCTGGAGTATCAGCTCCGGGTGGGGGCTGGGAAAGCGGGGTGTTTCTGCTTTGAGCTCAGTTGCAGAGATGGTGGAGGAGTGGTACCCCTAGCGTGGAGCGCAGGCCTCCCAGAGCTGGAAGCTGCTATTCTCGTTACATTCCTCTGCCTGGTTCAGTAGGGAGACTGAGGCCTTGAGCTTCACGGACACTGAATCCCGAGCCAGGAGCCATGTAACAGCCTCAAGGTGTCTTGAGACCTCCCATGCCCCACCCCCAGTGTATCTGAGGCTCCAGAGAGTGGGCTCCAATGGTCCAGATCACCCATGACCTGCTGTGCAACTCTGGGCAAGACGCTGTACCTCTCTGAGCCTCTGTGGAAAAAAGAGGAGAACCTGACTTTCAGGGAAGCTATGAGAATGAAACAAGATTGTTCACGTTGGTTCATTCACTCAATAAATAGTTATATGAATAGTTATTTGGCATGTATTGCATGCCAGGTGCTGTTGTAGGCACTGGGGACAGAGGAGGGTGCCCAGGGGCTGGCATTCTAGAAACCAAAAGACACTAAGCAAATAAGTCAGTAATGAAAAAGTAAGGGAGATACTTCCTGGGTGATCCAGTGGCTGAGACTCCATTCTTCCAAGGCAAGATGCAGCGGGGACAGGTTTGATCCCTGGTTGGGGAACTAAGATCCCACATGTTGCATGGCATGGCCAAAACACATAAAAAAGTAATAATGAGGGAGTGATAAAAGACCCTGATGCTGGGAAAGATTGAAGGCAGTAGAAGGTGACGACAGAGGACAAGATGGTTGGAAGGCATCACTGACTCAGTGGACATGAGTTTGAGCAAGCTCTGGGAGATGAAGGACAGGGAAGCCTGGTGTGCTGCAGTCCATGGGGTCGCAAAGAGTTGCACACAACTGAGTGACTGAACAACAGCAACAAAAGGAGTGATAAGATCATCCAATAAATGCAAAGAAATAGAGAAAACGAATGGGGTGTGGGTGGCAGTTTAGCCGAGGGGCGGTGGGGGGTCAGGGCAGATCTTGCTGAGGAATTGAGACTTATTAGGGGGTGAGGGAGGAGCCATCTGTATATCTGGAGGAACAGCATTTCAGGGAGAGGGAACAGCCTGCGCAAAGGCCCTGAGGCAGGACCAGGCCTAGTGTGTTGGGGGAACAGGTGAGGAGGCCTGTGCAGCCAGAGCGGGGTGAGCCAGGGGATTCAGAGCTACTAGGCTCAGTGTCGGTGTGTGTAGGCCCCAGTGGGCCTTGATGGAGTCTGGCCACCTGCAGAGTCATTTGCAGACTTGGCTGTCTGGATGAGAGACCCTCCTGGCAGAAGGGGGACCCCTTCTGAGTGGGACCAGGGGCTTGGTGAAGACCAAGAATTTGTGTCAAGTCAGGATATGTGCCTTGCCACCTCAAGGATCGAACCTACAGCCTGGCTCCTGACACCCCTCCCCCATTCTCCCCGCCCCCTTCCTGCCAGTTCCTGGCTCCGGGGACTCCAGCTGGGCTTGTGGGCTGGGCACAGGTACCAACCGCTTCCGGCCACTCCCTGCGCCCCGGGAGGGGAGAGGGGAGGGCCGGCTGCAGACTAGAGTGCCTTGCATTTTTTGCCTTGAAATCTGAGTCCCCGCACAGGGTTCTCGGTTTTAGAGGGAGGTTTCGCTGGAGTTTCTGTGAAGTAGGGTTCTCTCAGAGCGAGAGTGCGCGGCCCAGAGGCGCTATTCGGGCCTTGAACTCTGTGAGGATGTAGCCTCTTGCGACTCTTCCGTGGAATGGGTTGGGCTGCGCTAGGGCCGTGGGAACAGCCCCTGTGAGTCCTCTCTCTTCCCTGGGTCACCTTCTGAGTCAGAGGAGAGCCACATGAACAGCCTGGGGATGAAGGCACCTGCTTCTTCACGCTGGGGCCCTCAATCTGGGCAGGGAAGGGTGAAGTCAGAGAGACAGATTGAGAGAAGCAGTTTCTGACCCCCTCCAATTGCATAGCTCTTGTGACAGGCAGCTCATTACCACTCGAGATAGCCTCTGCTGGAATTTTTAGAAAAATTTCTCCCTTTCTGTGGTCCTTTCTCTGCCTTCTGGGACTACACAGAGCACACCCCTTCTCCAAATATTTCACTTCTCCTGCATTTACTGAGCATCTGTTCTGGAGATTGGGTTTTCTCTGGTGGCTCACTTGTAAAGAATCTGCCTGCCAATGCAGGAGATACAGGGAAGATCCCTGGAGAAGGAAATGGCAACCCACTCCAGTATTCTTGCTTGGGAAATCCCATGAACAGAAGAACCTGGTGGGCTACAGTTCATGGGTTCACAAAAGGGTCAGACACAACTTAACAACTGAAGGACGACAAATTCTGGAGATCTGTGGACGTGGGGAGGCAGACTTAAGAGTGATCCCTGTGGAGGTAATGGGGAAAGCCCCTGGGTACGGGGAGCCAGAAGATGTTCCTGGTCTAGACAGGGGTCAGTCTGGTAGGCTTCCTGTATGAGGTAACATCTAGGCTCAGTTCTGAAGGATGAATAAGATTTGGCCAGGGAGTTGGAGAAGGAAGAGAAAGAATGTTTCAGGCAGAAGGAACAGCATGTAGAGATGAGAGAGCATCTTTTCAGTAAATGAAAGAGGTTCTAACGGGCTGGAATGGTGTATCTGAGGAGGGATATTGGGGCTACTGAGGGCAAAATAGGGAGATGCTTGAAACAGTGATCCAGGTGGGAAGAAAGGGGCACTTTTACTCCTCAGACAGGGTTTAAGCCTAACTGTGTTTCGTATTGCCTAATTGTTTTGCCAGGAAGCAACTGACACCTCCGCCTTCTAGGTATAGAAGTGCCCATCTCACCGCATCCTTGCTAGCATTGGGTTTTATCGGTTTTTAAAATCTTCACCAATTTCAGTTGGAAAAAAACAGTATCTTGTTGTATAAATGAAAACAAATGAGTATTCCTCTTATAAAGGATGGGGGCAAATCATTTTTCCAGAGGTGCATCACCCACATGAATGCCACCTCTTGCTGTTAAGTGTTAAGAAGTCTTACACCCACTGGAGAGTTTGTGGTCATTTGTAGCTCCCCACTTAGCACAGAACAAGGGAAAAGCTTGTGGGCTCCTTTTGGCCACATGGGTGGGGAATTTATGGGCTTACTCTCTCTTCTTTGATTCATCTTTTTTTTTTTTTCTCACCTTTAAAATTTTCCTTTCAAACTTTTTTCTCTCTCTTGTCTTGGTGGTTGAGACCCAAGTGACTGTAGTTTGTTCTCACCTGGGGTGTCTTTGGGCTCAAAGAAGGAGTTTGCTCAGCTTCAGGAAGGTGTTCTGTATGAGACCATCTGGACCTGCCAGGTGTCTTGTACATACAACTTACTATTTAATTCTCAAAACATCTGCATGTGATGGGGTCCCTTGAACCCATTTTTATTGTTGTTGTTCAATTGCTAAGTCATGTTCAACTCTTTGAGACCCCAAGGACTGCAGGATGCCAGCCTTCCCTGTCCTATACTATCTCCTGGAGTTCCTCAAACTCATGTCCATTGAGTCAGTGATGCCATCCAACCACCTCATCCTCTGTCGTCCCCTTCTCCTCTTGCTTTCAATCTTTCCCAGCATCAGGGTCTTTTCCAATGAGTTGGCTCTTCGCATCAGGTGGCCAAAGTACTGGAGCTTCAGCTTCAGCATCAGTCCTTCCAATGAATGTTCAGAGTTGATTTCCTGGATTGCCTGGTTTGATCTCCTTGCAGTCCTTGGGACTCTCAAGAGTCTTCTTCAGCATCACAATTTGAAAGACTCAATGCTTTGGTGCTCAGCCTTCTTTGTGGTCCAGCTTGCACATCCGTATGTGACTACTGGAACAATCATAGCTTTGACTAGATGGATCTTTGTCGGTAAAGTGAACCCATTTTATGGATGAGGAATCAGAGGCTCAGAGACCATCATCCCATGGCCAATACTGGTTATTTCTCTTCTGCCATTAAGATTCTGTTTAATTAAATTCTAATGTGGGAGGAGAGGGCTGTGCATTGCTCCATACCCCCTCGTTCCCACCCTGCCCATTCAGAGAATGGAAGCCCTACTTCTCATCAGGAAGGACCTTTAAAGTTCAGCTTGTGATACAGGGAAGCTTATAATACAGGGAAAGGAAAGAAAAACAGACAAGAGAGAGAGGGGAGCCATAGAACACTCCTGGAGAGTCATAGATGCCTCAGGGCTCAGGTCCTGAGCTAGACTTCAGTTCTGGGCTTTTCAAAACTGAGCTCTGAGCACTAGCTCCATTTTTGCCACTAAAATTCCGTCTGACCTTGGTAAGTCTGTTCCCAAATCTGGATCTCGGTTTCTGCTTCTACTAGACAACCTACGTCTTGAGGTTTTTTTTTTTTTCTTAGTAACTATATTTTTCATAGCTGAACAATTCATTCTTTTAAAATATCTACCTCCTTTTCTTTTATAGCCTTCTGTTCTGGTCTTATGGTAGTATCCCCTCCTTTATCTTTTCGAATCACTTCATCTATTCATTGTAAAACTCTTTGAAGATTGCACTGATTATCTATTTCTGCAGATGTAAATTCTTCCAATTGCAGAGTTTGTGGCAACTTCATGAAGTGGTTGTGAATTCTTCATCTCTTCAGGATCTCTTCCCCCCTCCTCTGAGTCTTCTGAGAATGTGTGTCCTGACGTCATATATTAGGGGGCCCTACATTTCTGTGGGTGGGGGCATCCTTGTCACTGGGCATCTCTGCTTTGATCTCTGGTTCACGTTGGCGCTTCTCTGTATAAGTTTGGAGGAGGGACGAGGGAGGTCTCTCTGTGTATTTGGTCTGCCATCTTGAATGGAAGTCCAATTTCATTATCTATAAACTGATGCTGTTGTGTTGGATGGACTGTAAGAGTTTATCCATTCCATATATAATCATTTGTGTCTGCTAATCACAAACTCTCAATCCTTCCTTCCCCTATCGCCTCCTCCTTGGCATCACAGTCTGTCCCCTAGGTCTGTGAGTCTGTTTCCGTTTTGTGTGGGTATTATTTTCAACACAGATAACCATTAGGGTCTGACAGCAGAAGCTTAGTGGGAGAGGATTCTAACCCTACCACCGTCATCAAATAAAAAATAGCCCTGTGGCTCATTTTGTACTATTATTATGTACTGGCTCTTCACACATATGATCTCATTCTTCATAGAACCAATGAAGTAGGTACCACTATTACTTTCATTTTAAATGAAGCAGTGGAGGCTCAGAGAGGCGACTGGACTTGCCCCCCAACACTCAGCTGGGAGGGAGAACTGGCTGAAGCTCTTTACTCTGTCCATCCATGCATCATTCTGACAGCCTGGATGTTCATCTCAGCCCTGCCCATTGCCAGCTGTTTGGTACCTGGACTCCTTTTTCCTCTGTGGACACCGACCTTTATTCTTCAGAGGTGCTAAACAAACTCAAAAGTCTATCCTCAGTGGAAGAAGTAGGGGAAAAGCCAGGAAGATTTAGCTGATGGGGGCTCTAGTGTCTGTTGCACCTGGAGGCAGGTGACTGACTGAGGTAAGTCACCGGATCCCTCAGCTGTTTTTCCATCTGTCAGATGAGGATAATAACTGAGCGTTTCTCTTTGAATGGTGGTGAGAGCAGAGTAAGACGTTGCATATGCCTGGCATGCGATAGGTGCGCAGTAAACACTACCGCTTCCCTTAGAGTCTGGAATTGGGGTGTTGTGTGTTAGTCGCTCAGTTGTGCCCAATTCTTTGCGACCCCACGGACTGCAGCCCACCAGGCTCCTCTGTCCATGAGATTTTCCAGGCAATGATACTGTAGTGGATTGCCATTTCCTTCTCCAGGGGATCTTCCCAACTCAGGGATGGAACCTGGGTCTCCTGCATTGCAAACAGATTCTTTACCAACTGAGCTACAATAGGGGTAGATGAATGTGAATGTCAAGTCATCAAATCCTTAGGGGCTAGACAGAGAAGTTTCTCAAACACTCACACAGAGAACACATTCTAACAGGGAAAAAGTCTAGTGAAGGTGGATTTTGCTCTGTACCAGGAAGACCTCCCCCTCCTCCTTCTCATTCTCCCCTTTCTCCTTCCTCTCCCTTTCCTCCTTTTTCTTCTTCCCCTTCTCCTTCTTTATCTTTTTTTTTTTAAAAAAACCCAAAATTTATTGAAATATAATTGATTTACAATGTTGTGTTTAATTTATGGTGCTGGTTTAGTTACTCAGTCACGTTCAACTCTTGCAAACCCATGTACTATAGCCTGCCAGGCTTTTTTGTCTATGGGATTCTCCAGGCAAGAATATTGGAGTGGGTTGCCATTTCCTTCTGCAGTGTTTAATTTATGCTCTATAGCAAAATGACTCAGTTATATACATATATTCTTTTTCATATTCTTTTCCATTATGATTTTTTTTTTACAGGATATTGAATATAGTTCCCTGTGGTATACAGTGAAAAGTGAAAGTGGTAGTCACTCAGTCATGTCTGACTCTATGCAACCCCATGGACTATAGCACACTAGGTTTTTTTGTCCATGGAATTCTCCAGGCAAGAATACTGGAGTGGATTGCCTTGCCCTCCTCCAGGGGATCTTCCTGGCTCAGGAATCGAACCCAGGTTTCCTGCATTGCAGGCAGACTTTTTACCATCTGAGCCACCAGGCAAGCACAGTAGGATCTTTAAAAAAAGTTTTTTTTATTTATCTATTTTTATTTTTGGCTGTGCTGGGTCTTCATTCCTGCATGGGCTTTCATCTAGTTGAGGCAAGCAGGGGCTACTCTCTAGTTCTGGTGTAAAGGCTTCTCATTTGTGTGGCTTCTCTTGTTGCAAAGCACAGGCTCTATGGGGCATGGGCTCAGTAGCTGTGGCTCCCAGACTCTAGAGCACAGGCTCAGTAGTTGTGGAGCATGGGTGCTTTGTAGCATGTGGCATCTTCCTGTACCTGGGATTGAATCCATATTTACCACTGAACCACCAGGGAAGCCCCTAGAGTAGGATCTTGTTTATCCATCCCATATATAATAATTTGCAACTGGTAATCCCAAACTCTCAATCCTACCCTACCCCACCCACTCTGCCTTGCCAACCACAAGTCTGTTCTCTATGTCTGTGAGTCTATTTCCATTTCGTAGATAAGTTCACTTGGGTTATATCTTAGATTCCACATATAAGTGATACCATATGGTATTTGTCAGAAAGACCTTCTTGACTATGAGAAGTCACCCAGCCTTGCGGCGGCTGACTTTAGTGAATGAGTTCGCCGTCACTTGGGGGAACTGAGAAGAGCCTTGACTGCCACCAGTCATGCTGGGCCATCTCTGAGGGAGACCCTTTTCTGGTTTCTTCGTTCCCTCACTGGCTGATTCATGGGAAGTGTCCCCTGACTTCACTGCCCCCACCAGCGCCTCCTCCACGACCACAGGAAGGCCCAGCCCAGCGCTCGCTGCGTCTTCTCTAAATAAACTCAGGCAGCTGAGCTATCTACTGCCCCATCTCCCTCTGGGTTCCTGTGGAGGTGTTGGGGTGGTGGTTAGGGGGGCCTCTGGCCAAGCCACAGAGAGGAGGGGACTTGGGCAGGGAGCCGCACAGTGAGGCTGAACGCTGTCAGCCTCATGGGCTTAGCGTGAGAGCCTCCGGTTCCTTCTCTTAACTGACCACCTGCCCACGTACCGCCTTCTTCCCTGGGCATCTGCTGGCTTTGACTTGGGCTTTGATGACCCTTAGGCTGTCCTCTTCCCTTTCCAGTCCAGCTGGCCCCCATCCTCCCTCCCAGAGCCAGAGTAGTGCCCTCTGGATGCTGGTCCCAAGGTCCTGGGATATGCCTTTGAAGCCTGTCATCTCCTGGCTTTGTGAGGGCAGGGAGACTGTTCAGTTTTCCTCTGCTGTCCCAGTAACCACCTTAGAACCTGGCACAGTGTTGTATGAGTGAATGAATAAATATATATCCCAAGGTATTTTGTGAAGTCAATATTTTATGGCCAAATACATTTGAAAACTTCCAAGTGAAACACAAGTTAAACTTTTTTGCAGGACTTGTCAGAGCCTTTAATGATTCTCATGTCTTTGTGATTTTCATATAAGAACAAGGAATGCAATATTTTCCAAATATATCTGAATCTCTTTTTTTTTTTGGCAGAACACTGTTGCCACTGGAATTCTTTTTTTAAAAAATAATTTTATTTATTTATTTTTGGCTGTGCTGGATCTTAGATGCTGCACTGGGTTTGCCATGAAGTGATGGGGCCGGGATGGATGGACAAATAGATGGTGGTTGGTGGATGAAGGGGTGAATGGATGGAATGGGAGTTGGCTAGGTAGGTCGGTGAAGGGTGTATGACTGAGTGAGTGGGTGAAGAGAAGACCTTATGAATATATATAAGTAGGGTGGTTGGGCAGGTGGAAACCTCTGGCTGCAGATGGAGATCTTGGTGTACAACGTTGGCACTTTTCAGATGAGTAGTGGCTTGTCTTCTAATCCCACCTTGGCTCAGTTTAACTCCACGGACACACATTCTCTTTTTCTAGGTTCGGCTTCCCTCCTTTGTGTCTCTGGGTCTCCAAGAATCCTACCCTGGAGCTCAGGTTGAACTGAGCCCTTGGCTTGCGCGCTGACCTGCTCAGTGGTAAGAATTCTTGCGAAGGAGCCTCCATCTTCCTGAGGATATGGTACCCACCCTACTCTCCCTGACTCCAGTGGCTTCCTTTTAAGCCAGAAATCCATCCTTTCTCTGGCAGCCTCACACACTTCTCCCTCAGACATCAAACCATCCCACGGGCTCCCCACTCTTTCTGCCCCCACCCAGCTCTCCAGCCCAATTTCCACTCTTTTCCTGGCCCCTTCCCTGGGGAGGGGTGGAGATACAGGATAAATTAGAGGGAGGAGTCACTCAGGTCAGTTTCCTGCTTCCAGTCCAAGAATTCTTTCCTCCCCAGGGCTCCCTGGCGACCATGGATGTGGGTCTCTTGGTCCTCCCGGATGTACCCCAGGGTCACCGCAAAACCCTGCCAGGAGCGCGGGTCCGAGGTCCAGCCGTGCGCCGGCAGCGGGAGTTCATGCCAGAAGAGAAGAAGGACACGGTTTACTGGGAGAAGCGCAGGAAGAACAATGAGGCGGCCAAGAGATCCCGTGAGAAGCGCCGTCTCAATGACGCGGCCCTGGAGGGCAGGCTGGCCGCCCTGCTCGAGGAGAACGCTTTGCTCAGGGCTGAGCTGCGGGCGCTCAAGCATCGCTTTGGCCTCCTGCCCGCCACGGGTGGGACCCGGACCCTGCCTACTCTGCTATGGGATTCCCCCTGGCCTGGGGACCCCAGCCCTAGGGCTGACCAGACCCCGACTCTACCTGGCTCCCATGGCTGCCTCTTGAGACCGTGTTCCCTGGACGCTGGGGTTCCAGGATGCTGGCGCTGCCTAGTGGCTCACAAGTGGACTAGCCTGGCCACGCCCCCCAGGTCCCTCCAGGACCCTGCCTCCAAAAGAGTGGACATGGCCTTGCAGGCTGCCCTGCCAGCTGCCTTCTTCAGCTGTCATCTCCTGGATAGGCACGGGGCCCCCAGACCAGAGCTCAGGCCCTGCTGGGGGCTCTGGTCACCCATACCCACCATGTGCCGGGACCCAGTGGCCTCGGACGTGTTGCTGACACCTGGTGTTGATCCCAAGGAATTGCCTCCCAGAGTGGCCTTCCCGGTCCCTGATAACCATCCCCGGGAGGATCTGGCTCAGGCCTCCCTGCCCCACAAATTGAGAATCAAGCCCCGAGCTGCCAGTAGAGTACCTTGGGGCTGGGAGGGTGGTGGGAGCCCCATCTGAAAGCTTCCCCTGGGCAAGGCCAGGTCTGCCAGGGTTTAGTGGGGACTGATCATAGGTTTGTCTGAAAGTATGAGTGGCTTGGCTTTGACCCAGCTCCAAAAACTGGTCAAGGCTGGAGGTAGAATCCACTTTTTAGTGTCCAGACCAGATTTTTAAGAGGAAAGTCTGTGGGACCTTGGGTCATACCATGGTTCCTATTCTGCCTGAAATATGTTTTGGGTAGTCACTTTTTCTTCCTCTCTCCATTTATCCATCCATCAATCCATCCACCCATTTATCCTTCTGTCTACCCTCCCATCCATTCATCCATTCACTGATCCTTGCGTGTGTACATCTGTCCACTCATCCATCCACCCACTCATCCATCCTACCTTTCATTCATGCATCAATCTATCCATATACCCACCCATCCATTCATCTATCCACCCATCTATGCATTTGTCCATCCATCCATCCTTCCTTCCTTCCATCTGTCTATTCATTCATCTAACCACTCAGCCATCTAATCACATCAACTCACCCACCCTCTCTCCTTTTCTCCCTCCCTCTCTTCCATCTGTCCATCCTTAGATCTATTGATCCATCCACCCAACCACTTTGCTCCGAACACACCTATCCATTCATCCATTCATCTACCTACCCATATGTCTATCCATTCATTGATTCTTTTATACATTTAATAACTCATTCATGTGCTCAGTTGATCATTCATTCATTCTCTCACTCATTTATTTACAATTCATAGTGCCCAGCTTAGTAACAAGCATGAGGTCACCTTCTTGGCTTTGGGGTTCCTATTCAAGGGAGGTGGTGGAGACTGGGAACAGACATTCTGAGGGCCATATGAAGGAGGAGGTAACATCTTAGGATGTCCGACCCCTCACTTCTTGCAGGGGCAGGTGTGTGTGGTTACCACCTGGTGTGGTGGTCAAACTTACCCAATTCAGGTGGCTTCCTCTGTGCACTGAGTCATAGCCTGAGACTCTGGAACAGACCCTCAGTATCTAAGGGTGTGTATGTCAGGGAGAGAGAGAACTCTCTCCCTGGCCACTTGTACCCTAGAAGATTTCTCAGCCCCAGTGCACATCCTGGGTTTGGAGACTTACATCTCCCAAGAAGATCCTGAGGAGGCAGGAAGGAGAGCTGCCTGAAGGAGGCAGCTCTAGCCTGTTCCCTTCTCAGCCAGAGCCCACTGTTGGAAAGGGGTAGACTGGGGGCGCAGAGAAGTTGGCTCTCAACACAGAGATACCACACAGTTGTGGCTGATCATGCATAGAGGCCTTAAATGCAGGTTTGGCCCTAGAA